>OY039087.1:10000000-11250000 GCA_955850985.1 Elophila nymphaeata
GAGCTCAAAGTCTATTGAAGAAATTTGATAGTGGCTATGTTGATCTGTCATCTCTACAATTTCTTGGTCATTGTATTTTTTATTTCTTTTGTAGTGTATTGAAGAGATACAGATCTGCAGTAATATTTACGAAAAGTCTATGAACTTCGAACACTGTTAAAAAGAAAAATTGCGGGCGGTGGCTAGAATAGATATAATCTTTACGACATTTCAATTCAGGATGTTGTATGTAAGGTTGTATTAAGTCCAATAAAAGAAAATCTAATTTTATGTTTATGGATATAAAATAAAGTATTTTTAATCATTTGCGTTTAATAAAATGTGCTCACAGTATCTCTCGCACTACCTAGGTATAATTGTATTTGTACTCCTTCGCTTTTTACTGATGTTATTTGCTTAAAAAAATGCGTCGGTGGCGTAGTGCGTAAGAGCGTCGTCTCCCACCCGGGAGGCACTGGTTCAATCCCCGCTACGTACCAATGTGTTTTCCAATTTTGATTCATATGTACGTTTAATCGACGCTTTTACGGTGAAGAAAAACATCACGAGGAAACCTGCACACACCTATGAAGAAATTCTTAGGTTGTGTGTGAAGTCGACCAACCTGCACTAGGCCAGCGTGGTTGACTAAGGCCTAATTGCCCCTAATGTGGGGTAGGCTCGAGCCCCTCGGTGGGGATATTATATGAGCTGTTGATGATGATAATGGTGATGATTTGCTTAATTACTGATGTTATAAATCGAAGTCAGTAATTTTCCAAATTACTGATTATACTCTACCTACCGGGCATGTGCCGGAGACTTGGAGAAAGGCTAATGTGCAGCCTGTACCCAAAAAAGACCGCTCAGACCTGGCCAACTACCAGCCAATAGCAGCCACCTCAGTACTAATCAAAGTTATGGAAAATATCCTCAACAACCACCTGATCCGTTTCGGTGCTCACCACACTAGCCATCCTCTTCTTGCTTACAGGTGCTTCGTCACACTTTTTGAATGACCCAGGGCTGTAGGGAGGTAACACGTGTGCTAGCAGTGAATTACATGTCTTGATTGTATGACATAGAGAACAGTTGCCAAATTTCTTTGGACGTGTCGTTCCGTTAGCCACAGTTTGCTGGTGGCAACGTAAGCCACGCGTAGTCTCTTTGTAAGTTACTACAAAGTAATATTTAAATTACATTGGAAGGTGATGGCAATTCTTTGTATGGGAAAGGCGCAGCACAAATTAACCACTTTCACGTAAAAACAACAAATGGGGGCAAAAAATTAAAATTATACATTACGTATTTTTTTTGCTTAAAATTCTCACAGTTAATTGAAGACAAAGATGGCGCCTAAGCTGCGGTATTAGATCTATTTATATTATACAACTTCTTTTGCAATTTTTATACATTTTTTTAAATAGATGACACACAAATACATTTATATTTAGGTATATATAAATGTATTTGTGTGTGTATTATATTGTGTGCTATCCATTAAAAAATTTAGAGTATAAAAAAAATCAACAATTGTATTGCATTACATTGTCATTTGTATTTGAGTGTGGTGAGGAAATAAAGAAATTATTATTATTAATACTCATAATTATATATTATTCATACTCATAATTCCAAAAGGTTTGAGAAGACTTTTTCGATACCTACAATTTGAAGGATTTAATGCAAAACAATTGCGAAAGAAGTAAAAATACTTCGACGTAGCTGTATGACCTAGATCTCATTGCCTTTTTTAATGTTTTGTTGCTAAATCATTATTTTTTAATTTCATACTGGTAAATATTTTTGAAAAATGCACTGAAAAAAAAAAGTTTTTTTTCAGTGCATTTTTCTAGTATTATATTTACGCGTTTGTAAACGCAAAAATAAAATTATTCCATAATATTTTTGAACCTTAATTGGACAAATGGACGTCTATCTCTTTTGCTTATTAAATCTACTAGCATAATAGCCGTGGAAACTAAACGTTAAAGTTTTCGATATTGCAAGACCCCATGTTCGTATGATCTAATTGGTTTTAAGTCGGACACAAATTATGTGGTTTCATCACGAAAACATTGCCAATAGATCTCATTATAACAGTAACACAGGATGCGATCGATAACGCCGGGTATGGCACGACTTACATCTTGCTTAATACCTCCCATTATGATTGTTCAAACGTAGGAGTATTAAATACTTAGTACTTGTTACAATATAATGGGCCGTTATTTAATAATGTGGTATAGTGTACGTCGGATGTATGGCTGTCGTCTCCTTTGCGCAGTGGTGGAATAAAGAAGTGACGTTTATGAATATAATTGGGCGGACCTGACGAACGCGGTGCACGAAGGAGCCGATAATAATAGTTTAATATTATATACATCAAGAATAGTACATCTGGCATTTGGAAAATATTGTAACAATTTAATGTTAATATTTTCAAATATGACTACCATATCGTCCGTGACGCCATCGTGGTGAATTGGTCAGTAACACTGCCTACACATCAACACAAATGTTTCTGTGATGAATACGATGTTGACGAGTGATGGTGGTTTATTTATTGAAGATTATTTATCTAGATTATTACGTACTTATATTTGCCCATTATCTTGCATCTTTAACATAAGTTCTTAATTTGGACTACATAATTGGTGTTAACGTGGAAAAAATACTTATTTCTCAAACTACATATCGATGTGCAATATGTATCAACAAATTAGATCGAATGGAATCAGATGTTGTGAAATAAAAGTTGTTATCTAAGTATTTACGACGATGCACGATGTAAGATTAATTGGAATTTATTCAGTTTCAACGGCGTTAAAAGAATATAAAACAATAGACCGTAATAATGGTCTAAGTCTTTATTACTAAATATTTCTGACGAGTAACATGATGTCCTCGTAAGATATTACTTTACTTTCTTTTGTTTTTACATACATACAATCAATTATCCCAAAAGGGTTTGAGCTTTTGGTAACATTTCGTTGCACAGAAAGCCACATCATGCACAGAGATAAATGTTTGTTTACAACACGAATATATAATCTGTGGTTAATGTTGTTGGTGGTACAATTAACTTAATTATTAGATAACATTTAAGGAATATACATTGAACGCACTGTTTTTTTTAACCCAAATAAAAGAAAAGAAAAATTGTGTGTCATTGAAGTTTTGCTAAAGGAATTTATTTCAGTTTATTTACCATAATATCAATTGTATTACGTTTCTTTGTTTATTCCACTAGTATCCATAGCACAAGATCTTAATGATACCTAATTAGAGCTAAATATTTTATGGTCAGCGTGACAATATCAAACGTTTTTGGTCACCCTTCCAAGTATCACTCACGCATTTAGTTGCTTAACTTTTGCGATCTTTACGATCTCAAGATCTGATCTGATGTGATTCATAAAGAGTACCTTATAGATAGGCTAATAAGATTGATAAAAATAACCACGAAGTTATAGCATATTATAATAGATAAGCAAAGAGCATAGTGGGACACAGAAGAAGTACAGAAGTACATATTTACTGCCTACTTCAAATACTTTCTTCGTAAACATTGTTACTGTCGCAATCTTCGCTAGCATGATTTCAAACTTACTTATAAATAAATTTTACATGCTTGTAAATACACAATCTAATTGCGTCTAATCCACAATAACCAGCACCTTCCAAAAGAAAAAATTCAAAGAAATCTCAAAAACTTTCGCTTGCCCAATTTCTATTGAAAATTATTAAGTAATCCTTTTATCGAACTCAGCAGAACCCTTCCAACCCTTCCGCTGCTCGGGTGAAAATAACAATGGCAGTGCGTGGCAAAGAAACAGAAAATTGGTAACATAGCATAGATATATAATTTAACAGGCCTGCCGTTTTCGCACACAATTCGCACACATTCCTTATATTTCCTCGTTCTGACAATGGACGTAATTGACGGGTATCTTGGACCGTAAGTGACGATTTTCCCTCGCAGAGTTCATGAGAACGATGCCACTGTATGTTTCACCTCCATTAGAAATATCAATACGCAACAGTTGTGCTGCGATAATAAGTGCGTTAATCTATTATCATGAAAAATTGGATTAATATATTATCGTTTGCTAATTATAATTATTTATTTATTAACCTACTAGCGACCCGCCCCGGCTTCGCACGGGTGCAATGCAATGCTTATGTAAATATGCATGTATTATACATATAAACCTTCCTTAAGAATCACTCTATCTATTAAAAAAAACCGCATCAAAATCCGTTGCGTAGTTTTAAAGATCTAAGCATAGATAGGGACAGACAGACGGCGGATAGCGACTTTGTTTTATACTATGTAGTGATAGCATAAGTTGTTCTGTATAGATTGCTTAAAGTACTCGTTATAAGTTTAATTATTGATTCTTAAGTAATATATTTTTCCTGCACCCTATAGTTTCTTTCCTTTCTCTTTCTTCTCCTACAACACAAGGTGGCCTGGAAGAAATTGCTTGTAAGCAATAAGGCCGCGTATTTTGTACATGTCTGTGTTCATTTGTATTGTTTATATGCATATATTTTTTCTTTTTGTGTGCAACAAAAGCGTTTATTATTATAATTATAGATGGCAATCGTTATAAGTAAATAAGTATAACTCAATAACCGTATTTTAGAATTAAAAAATATCACAATGTGCGTAATTTTAACCGTAAACGGTTCCGTTTGAATTATTTCTGTATGTACCTTATAATGTAAGTTTAATGGTCCTTCTTGATCTATTATGACCGATGTGCATATATTGAAGATTTTTAAATCAATAATTAATATTACGAATAAATTGAGAATAATAGAATGGTTATAAATTAATATAATATAATAATAGCTCTATGTATAATGAATGTAGGAAAGTGGAACAAAATCATAATATTATTAGTCGTAAATTTTTATCATCTCATTTAACGCTTATATAGTTGTTATAACTACAATGATACTGTCACACAAAAACATTTTTATATTTCTATGACATAAACTTCTCAGTATTCCTTTTTAAGAAATTAATATAGATTGTGAGTTCTTAGTAGGAAAAAGTTTTGCGAGGTTTAATATTCATATCACGGAAACTGATTTGACTATGAATCTATCGATAGATATTAACCGACGTAACGAATATTCTCAAGGAATAATAATAAACAATTTGTTACACAACTAATACGAGATAAAATTATGCATAAAGTATTTTTGGATTATCTATCACATCTGCTAAGTATAACTTTGAGTCGAACTCTATTGTAGCATAAAAAAGATTTTAAAAAGTCCGGGTCAAAGCTTATTAACTAATTTGTATAAGTAGAGTAAGACAATGATGGGTTATAAGTATAATAAATAAGTACATAAACAATGTTAAATTATGCTGCAGTCAGTAACGGGTTATATGAGTATTCATTATATCTACTTAAGTTTAATTGATTTAGTTTAAATAAAATAGCCTATCTACATAAAAATTTTTGACAACGAAATAAATAAAAAATAAATAAAAAAAACTTACCGAGAATTAGAAAAAGTTTCATTTTCGTTTTGTTCAGCAACCAACACTTCACAAAAATATTGTTTTTTTTTTTAAGTTTTTTTTTTCGAGATTAAAAGTTTTCTGCGGCAGCGTTCGTCGCGCGATACCGCTAATCCGCGTGTGGTCCCGGCGCACGCGACTCCAAGCGGTGTCTGTGACGTTCACTTTCTATACAGTGGAAAGAGCACATTGAATATTCTTTACACTTAGCTGCAGTAGGCGTGTGCATGTGTGTGTAATATCTGTACACATTCCAATACCGTCTTATCAGAGCAGTACAACACGAAACTATCCGAGAATTTGCAGCTAGCGCACGCACACACGCAACGATACAAATTGACCTTTGCTAGGAGTTACTCGTCACTTTTCCTTCAACAAAGTGGGGGGTCGATCCGCCCCAACAATATTAGGAAGCGAGGGTTTGTTGACATTGAAACGTGACAGTTCGGGTAACTTCATTGTGCCATTGCACATTAACGCATAACGCGCTTTTCCTTTTAATAAAAACTAACTGGATTTAATGCCGGATTCTTCGCGTAATGTCACTTTTGTTTATAAGTAATCGTTACATGGCGGTATTCGTGACTGCATGAAAACTATTCTTGCTTAGATATCACGCTTAATAGCTCCGTATAGCAATAACAGAAACTGGGCGAGACAGATTCTATCGTTGACAGAAAGTTTTTTAACACATTTTTTTTACTAAACAGTTGGTATGCAATTATTTTATTCAAAGTGGCGTAAAGTAATTTAAGAGAGTTTTGTAGATGTAATATACCATTTGTATACCTATGGTTAGGATACCTGTGGTTTTTAGTGGGTAGGACCAGCATTGTTCCGCGCCGAGTCCCAAACACACCGTACGCCTAGCCAGCGTGCGTGTCCGTCAATGGATTTTCCAACATCATAAAAAAAATATATGGAGCTCCCATAAATAATCAAACTATATTTGCTACGATTCCACGACAGCCGTTTAAATACACATTCCAAGTTAAGAGCTTTTAAAAATGGCTAGAAGGATTTAGCGGGTATGACCTTCGCGCCTATCACAACCAATTCCTACCTATTTTTAACTCCCGACGAAAAATCGGGGAATCGGGGATCGACGAAAAATCAAAATTTTCAATTTTGTAGTTTTTGCTTGTACATAAGAAACTATACCATAATTAATTTATAATCATATAAGACATTAAAAATATTCTGTAACTTTGTTTTGTTATCAGCCATAACAAATAACCATAACCATTTGATTAGTGTATAGTCAGCATGCAATTTTTAATTATGAACGTTTGTGTGTGTGGTTTTAGGAACAAAAAGTGGTCATAGAATAAAAATTAGCTCTTTCCTTTTAGAAATGTTTCCAGAAGTTCCATAATAACATTTAAAAACTTGGTTCTCTCATTGTTTTAATGTGCATTGTGTATTGAAGGCGGAATGCGTGCGTTGTAATTCTTTTGTAGATATTTAACTTAGATAACAGTTTCTTTAAATGTCCACCATAAAATTGGCAGGCAAATCGATTATTTTTACAGATATTCTTATAGAGTGAAAAGGACAGATGCGTTTTGTCGATCGATATACTATACATACATCCATCGAAAAATTCATGCTTGCACTGCTTATTTGAAATTATAAAAAAAATCGTGAAGCAGTCGTCAATCGTGACTAAATAGACGATACATTTTCACGGTAATATGCGTTTTGTCGATCGATATACTATACATACATCCATCGAAAAATTCATGCTTGCACTGCTTATTTGAAATTATAAAAAAAATCGTGAAGCAGTCGTCAATCGTGACTAAATAGACGATACATTTTCACGGTAATATTATAGATAATATTACCGTGACATTTTGCTTTGCTTTAATATTGAGACTATTTAATTATTCTATCAACGATTTTCTAAATGATGTGAATGTATAGTGTAGGTAATAAATTTGCACACTATGAAGATAAAATTTGGTGAAGTTTGAATCATAAACGTATCAGCGAATTTGTAATAACCATATTTATGTAAATCAAGAAATTTGATTTGATTAATGTTTTGTCACTACGTCATCTTCAATGTTTAAAGCCTTCTAAATAAATACTTAAAAACGGGATTCGTCACGGCATTGACGAAAAATTTATTTTCGATATTAATTAATGCCTATAAAACTTTAAAAACAACGATTTTGAAAATAAAGAGTATAAAGAATTTGCCCAATTAATTCTAAACAATGACTGTTATTAATAAAATGCGAGTTACGTTGCTAAAAACTAAAACTAAAATCAAAGTAATAAGTGTTGTGAGGTTTCATTGTTAGGATTTGTCTATGACAATGGAAAAGAAAAAGAAGTCATTCTGAGCAACGTACTAATTGTTGTAAAATATTAAGTAAGATGGTGTGAACAAATAAATATGCAGTTCTAAGTTTTAACTCAGTTTACTTGGATTCCAACAAGGGTTATGGGCCCAGCACGCTTCCTCTTCCACAAGAAATACACAAGTACATAAAGAACAAAAAAGTTAGCCAGTTCAAATCAATGAAAAATTGACAAAGTAGGTCAGAAATGATATCTACATAACCAATTTTAGAATTCAATTTCGCATAATCGCGACAAGTTTGGCTGCCGACATTATTGGAAATGCCACAATAATAATAAAAATCTGAAAAACCCACCAAAATGGTTATTATAACAATAACGGTTACGTGAAACTCAGTCACGGAATGATTGCACAATTTATTCATAAGAAAGAACCAAACAGTTTAATTATGCATTTATTCTGGTATTATTACGTATAATTGTAGGTGGAATTTCATTAAATATGAAATGGCATTATCAAATATGTTTGGCAAAGGAATTAAGGCGCGTATTAGAAATTAGCTATTTAATAGGCTATATGTGTTTCAATTTAGGTCACGAAAATGTACATATAATATTTCAAAATAAAGTAGGTATGTATCTATCTTGACGCCGCCGTGGTGGAGTGGTCAGTAAGGCTGCCTATACATCGGGCGGTCCGGGTTCGAGTCCTGGTAGTGGCAAATGTTAGTGTGATGAACACGATCATTTGTTTATATATTGATTTAAGTTTATTTATAAAATATCTAGATTATTAAGTATATTTATCCGTTATTAGTATCCATAACACAAGTTCAGAGAATTTGGGCTAGATAATTGGTATGAGCGTAGAAATATATTATTATTATTATTATCTAAGTATTATTTCTAGGCATAAACTCAACAACAAAGTCACGCTAAACTAGGTAAGTACTGTCGATTGAAGAAAGTTCTTATATAAGGAAATGTTATACTCAGGAACAAGCCGGCTCACGTTTCCAACCAATAGCAAAACTTAGTATTAGTTCCGATAATATTACGAGATAAAAGCAAAATGTTATTAAGTATTTAATAAATAAAAATTAAAAGAGGTTTATTTCCTTTAATTAGGCCCCGACTAATCTATGGACCGGACCGAAACCGGGAGAGAACTATGCCCGGACTGCTGATATGATTGTAAGTGTAACATCTGCCCTGGCTATAGTTGGTTTGTTTACTGAAGTATTGTTAATTTTTGGGGTTAGATCCCCGTTTGTGTAGGCGACAGACTTGCAACTCGTCACTATTTGGTACTGTATTTCCCATACTGCCAGATGTGGCCGTGTGAGTTACCGAATGTTACCCGAATCTCTGCTCGATCCCTTTTGGGATTAAGGGCGTGATTATATGTACGTATGAAATAAACCTTGGCCTTTATCTCTATATATCTATACTAATATTATAAAGCTGAAGAGTTTGTTGATTTGTTTGAACGCGCTAAACTCAGGAACTACTGATTCAATTTTTTTTTCCACGCCATCACCAATTATCTAGCCCAAAGTAAGTATCATTAAGAACTTGTGTTATGGATACTAGATAACGGACATTTTTAATAGATATACATAATATATTTAGATATTTTTATAAATAAACTGAAATAAATATATAAACAGCCATGACTCTTCAACAAATATTCGTGTTCATCACACAAATATTTGCCTCTACCAGGACTCGAACCCGGACCGCTTGATGTGTAGGCAGCTATACTGACCACTCCACCATGACGGCGTCAATTTTGTTTTTGTGTTGGATATTTCATTTATCGAGGAAGGCTATAGATAGACTATATAACATCTTAACATGCGAACAAAATCGCGGGCACAGCTAGTATAATAATTGATGCTCAAATAGTCTTTGACTATGCTAATAGAATAATGATAAGACTTTAGATGTAAACGAGCTTCACCGAGAAACACAACCACTGAGGTACTGTTCTGGTCATGTTTACATTAACTGCCGGAACACAATAATGCCTCTGATTGGTGGTCGCTATTCAACTGAATTTCGAACAGGTCCTATTAATACCCAACGAAACCAAGCACTAACTTTAGTACTATGTCATATCAACGCCAACGCTTGTGCAGTAATAGTTGCCCCCATTATGCATAAATGGTTATTATGACAAAGTACTAAAGTAAAATAAATATACCTCTGATACCTAATTCGTGAGAAATGTATTTGACATTAACACAAAACGGTGGTAGGTAGGTATTGAAAGTTAAATTACTTAGTTCATTTGATTACTTAATTGAATTAAGTAAAAAAAATTAACAAGATAAATGATCCGAATTCGTGGGAGTAATACTATAATTCTAAAATTTATAATATTAGGTTGGAGAAAAAGTCTTTTCGTATTATAGTATGTATAAACTTGTAATAAAATCTCTTTGGCTATACTATTTGTATCTGGCTGGTTTTGGTATCATTGAAAGTTTAAATTTTAAAGAACATAATTCCAAATTCAAATTAGGAAAATGTGTGATTTTCATTTGTTTTTCGTACCGCCAAGATGAGTGAATCTAATGAAGAAATTCGATACATTTTAAAATTTTACTACAAAAAAGGTAAAAATGCAACGCAAGCCGCGAAAAAAATTTGCGATGTTTATGGACCTAGTGCAGTGTCTGTGAGAGTAGCACAAATTTGGTTTAAGCGTTTTCAATCCGGAAATTTTGATTTCAAAGATGCACGTCGCTCTGGTCGCCCTATTACAGATAAAATGGATGCCATTTTTGAAAAAGTGGAGCAAGATCGGCATGTCAGTAGTTACGACGTAGCTGAAGAACTGGGAATTGACCACAAAACAGTTTTGGCGCATTTGAAAAAAACTGGGTACACAAAAAAGCTCGACATTTGGGTACCTCACGAGCTCACTGAAAGAAACCTAATGAACCGTGTACTCATTTGTGATTCTTTATTACGACGTAATGAAACCGAACCATTTTTGAAGAAGCTGATAACTGGTGATGAAAAGTGGATCACGTACGACAAGAACGTGCGAAAAAGGTCGTGGTCAAAGGCCGGTCAGGCTTCACAGACTGTGGCGAAACCCGGGTTAACTCGCAACAAGGTGATGCTGTGTGTGTGGTGGGATTGGAAGGGCATTATTCATTATGAGCTGTTACCACCAGGCAGGACCATCGATTCTGAACTCTACTGCGAACAACTGATGAGATTAAAGCAAGAAGTTGAGAGAAAGCGGCCGGAATTAATCAACAGAAGGGGTGTGGTTTTTCATCATGATAACGCTAGACCTCACACATCTTAAGCCACTCAGCAAAAATTAAGAGAGTTTGGCTGGGAGGTGTTAATGCATCCGCCGTATAGTCCTGACCTTGCACCTTCAGATTTCCACCTGTTTCGGTCTCTTCAGAATTCTTTAGGCAGTGTCAGGTTAACATCACGAGAGGACTGCCAAAACCACTTGTCGCGGTATTTTGACCAGAAGTCCCAAAATTTCTATAGCAATGGGATCATGTCCCTACCTACAAGATGGCAAAAAGTTATCGAACAAAATGGTACCTACATACTTTAGTTAAATGTAAATAAACTATATTAAAAAATGTTTTGAATTTTCTTAAAAAATGCGAAGAAACTTTTTCCCCAACCTATTATCTATTGACCTGAAATGATGTTTTGAAATCATTACGAAATTGTAAGCTGTGGAGTTTCTTTCGCCGTTTCTTCTCCGTCTCAGCATAATAATTATTTCGTTCTCAAACTGTGGTAGAGTTTTTGACTATTTAAAAGTACTTAATAAAATCTATTAAATAAAGAAATGTTTGATTTTGATTTTAATGCTGACCGTTACTCTCGTGGATGTCGAACCCGGGTTCGAATAATTAAAATAAAGAAGAGAAATGAAAAGTGAAAGAAATGATTTTGTAAAAAAAGTAGAAAATTGTTTAAGCGCTAATCTATATGCTGCATTTTTCCCTTCTGTGTTTTCTTTTATATATTTAGATGATATAAAAGAACTTTCGTCCATTTGGGACCCGCTGTCGTTGTAAGCCCATATCTTCCGGGCGCTACTCCATCTTGCTACTTAATAATTTATAAGGAACACCATAGTGACTGTCCCCGTCTAAGTGCCTTTCGGTTCATGCTTAGGGTTCCCTAGTCAAAATTAGAAATCTTATAAACCTTCCAATGCGAAATGCGACTGATAATTTATTTTTATTTTATTTTATTAAATTAGGACAGCCAATGGTACATACAATAAACTTTAAAAAATTAAAAAAAAAACACTATACAAACAAAATTAAAAGTAATATATTACCTTTGAAGGCAGCCACAACATGCTTATGATTAAAGATAATGACAGTAATTAGAGAAGAAAAAAAATATTTAGGAGAAACTAACATAGTAATAATCGAAATAAAATAATTATTAAATAATAGTATTTATAACACATTTGCTCGTAAAGGGTCTCTTATTTCACCAATTTCAGTATCATATTGTATCTCATTACGTACTTGTGCGTTATTGAAAGTAAAACGCACGGTTTATCAAGAAGCTCCGTCTAAAAATGAACGGTACTTATTTAAATCTTAGCAAAGAGTTTTTAAGTCAGAAAAGTGGTCAACATTTTAAGAATAAAAATAACTTTGTGAGATAAAATATAATAAATAAACATTAAATTCTTCAATTTAATTAATTTCACCAATAAATAACAACCATTTATCTGTAACAAAAACACAAAAATATTAATTTACTTTATTCGTATTACTGGCTGTGTTTGTACCTTTGCCTAAAAAAGCGCTGTAGCGCTAATTTGTGAACAAGTAAAAATTATTCCGCGCGCTTTTTCTTTTCGCTGTATTGTTTTTATTTCAAAATGTCGTCAAGTAGTGATGAATTCATAAATTGTTTCCTCGCAAATATGTTATAAAACGTCCTATGACATACGTGCGCTTTGATAATTACAGACTCTGCTTTCTTGTAGCCCTTACCTACGGCTAGCGATATCGCCTCGGCTGTAATTTTCAACTTACCGCACTTACATCATAATGTACTATTTTCCACGCTCACATTAATTATCTACACACATTAAGCATCATTAAAAACTTGTTTTTGTCACCGCCCATCGACATCTGCAACACCAGAGTATTCGCAAATGCGTTGCCGGTGTATAAGGAATACGCTCTCGTTTTTGCAGAAAGGATGACACCAAGACTCTCGTCACTGAGGAACAAGACGGGACGAGGAAGAAGTTTTCGTTTTGAAGATTTCAAAGTCGTATTGGTTAGGCTGGTGACAGTTGGCTCCATTGTGCTCACCACACAAGCATATGCCCCTACCAGAGGGCCTAGCCAAGTGACCAGTCGATTGCGTTGAACGTCTAACGAAAATAATAATAATGTATGACACTAACGTTTTAGTGAGAAAGCTCTATGGCGACCGTAGTCAAAAATTAGCCTCCCATCCACTAGCGTTTATTTCTTATGACTTATCCTCATAGATAAACTGTAGGAAAACATCGTAGGGATAAATAAAACCGTTGAGGCCACTAACTAAATGTCATCTCTACATGTTTTCCTGCGACTTTATCATTCCTCGCCAGCATGAGAGGAAAAACAATCCTTTTGTCACCATACACACGAACTGATACTACTGGACGGGGGGCCCTTATCATTTCGCTCAATAGAAACATTGTACAGACAACAGCACGTTGGGTTACCACAAGCTGTCAAATTTTCCCAATCGATTATGGACTTTATATTGAATAGCCTTAGGTTTAAAATCGTTTGAAGAAATTTGACAGTTTTGTATAGCCCGACGTGCTGTTGACTGTACCTATCGTTTGCCACTTATCTAGGCCCTCAGGATTCGGACCCGGAACTCCCGATGTGTGGCAGCTATGCTGGACACTCCACCACGACTGCGTCCACATGTAATAATACATGTGTTACGGACTCTATACACTTTTTATATACGACTAGCTGTGCCCGCGACTTCGTCCGCGTGGATTTCCCATTTTTGCAACATTTTTCATTGATGCTCAATTCCTATTAGTCGTAGAGTGATGCTATGGAGGTATATAGGCCTATATCAGGGTTTCCCATACTGCGCGTCGCGATGCCCTGGCATCCCAGGGTTCGCGATTCTATCCCGGGGGCGGGCGTAGTGAGACGATCCACATAGAATGGCTGTCTAGCTGCTATGCGAGCTAGTAGAACGAATATAAATGTAGAGAAAGAAATGAAAGTCGCGATTTCAAAACTTGAGCCTGGATCGACTGTCTAGGGCGGGCGAAAAAATCGAACACAGCATCTTTTGCAATCCGGGCGGCTGCGTCCGTTTTTTTTTGTTTTTGTAGGTATGTACTTAACTTTGCTGTTACTATAACGGGGAGAGGGCTCGTAAAAATTGAGAAATTCCTAAGGGCGTCACTATGAAAATAAGTTTGGCCTATAGTCTTCCTCAATAAATAGACAATCAAAGAATTTTTCAATTTGAATCAGTAGTTCCCCTTTTTAGGGTTCTGTACCCAAAGGGTAAAACGGCATCCTATTACTAAGACTCCGCCTTCCGTCTGTCCATCTGTCACCAGGTTGTATATCATTATTCCTCAATAAATAGACAATCAAAGAATTTTTCAATTTGAATCAGTAGTTCCCCTTTTTAGGGTTCTGTACCCAAAGGGTAAAACGGGATCCTATTACTAACACTCCGCCGTCCGTCTGTCCATCTGTCACCAGGTTGTATATCATTAACCATTATAGTTAGACAGTTGAAATTTTCTCAGATGACGTAGTTCTGGTGCTGCTATAACAACAAATACTAATAAATAGAATAAAATGAATATTGAAGCTGTTCCCATAAAATAAACGTGACTTTTTTGGTCGATTTTGATAACGGCAACAGATAGACGCTTGAAATATTCACAGAATATTTAGTTATATTATTCGCTTTAAAAATAAATAATTAAATTTAAATAAAATAAATATTTAAGGGGGCTCAACAACAAACGTGATTTATTTATCGGTCTCAATAACGATAACAGGTAGAAACTTGAAATATTAACAAAATATTTAATTTAAAATTCAAATAATTTTCGGACAGGTTTGATAAAACCTATGGCACTTTTTTTTCTATTTTTGTAGGATGTCTCTGATGTCCTTCTTTGAGTCACCAGGGGTTTTAGTAAAGGAGAGGACCTCGGTGGGTCAAGCTTTAAGGTCGAATCACTCCAGAGAGGATTCCTGACCGGTGAGCATCTCCCTCGGAGGAGTCTCTGAACCTATTAGAGTCTCTAAGGCGTCTGAATCTGACAGGATCAGTAGTTCCTAAGATAAGCGCGATCAACCAAAAAAAAACAACTCCGTATAGATGCGTGCGTAGTACTTGATCATTATTTAGCTGCGGAGTTATGTTAAAACTATGATATCTCTGAAGATATTCATTGAAATCTAATGAGGTAAAGAACAATTTTGTACAAAATTAAATACTTGTGATGAATAATGTATTCATTTTGATAAGGAATAATATCATGTTTACAAAAATACCTTCGCATCTAAAGCATTATTTTAGAACAAAATTTATTAACAAAAATAGGTTATAGCGAGTCAACCTTAAGAGATAGATAAATGCTGTCTGTAACTTGTTTTTAGAACTTTTATATGAGAATAATTCCGTCATACATAATTTTTGTGTAACTTTAACCGTTTACGCAGCGCACGCAAAGAAATCTCTGAAAATCAAAATTTATTATTTTCCGTTTATTTCAAACTATGATATTTCTTAAGATATTCATTGAAATCAAATGAAGTCATGAACAATTTTGTGCAAAATTAAATACTCGTGATAAGTAATGTATTTATTTTGATAAGGAATAATATCATGCATACAAAAACACCATCGCAGATAATGCATTATTTTAAAACAAATTTGATTACCAAAAAGAAAGGTTATAGTGAGACAACCATAAAAGATAGACATATGCTGTCGCGGACTTTTTTTTAGAAAATTTAATGGAAAACAATTCCGTCATACACGATATATATGTAACTTTAACCGTTTACGCAGCGTACGCAGTGAAAGCTTTGAAAAGAAATATTTTTCTCCCGTTTTTGCAACATTCTTCATTGATGCTCAGCTCCTATTGGACGTATCGTGATGTTATATAGCCTATAGCCTTCCTAGATAAATGGACTATCCAACGAAAAAAGATTTTTTCAATTTGAGTCAGTAGTTGCTGAGATCTTAGGGTTCAACCAAACAAACAAACAAACAAACAAACAAACAAACAATCAAACAAACAAACAAACAAACAAACTCTTCAGCTTTATTATTAGTATAGATTGTATTTTGATAGATTTCTTTAATAACTCTAATTGTCATTATGAAATTAAATTTACATTTAGAAAATATATTATTATCACTTCCTGTTTATGCTCTATTATTTCATTAGGAAACACATCACACGCACTTGCGTTTGTATTATTATGTTGAATTTCCTAGTTCTTTTATTCATTACAACTTTTATTTCACAAAAAAGAAAATTTAAGTTAACACTTTATAATGTTGATTCTATTCTTAGAATTAATTATTACGTATTTGGCCAATGTCAAGTAAAAATTTATCTAAAGTACGGTATATTTGTGTTTAAAATGGAGTTTCACAACACGTGTTATTATAACAAGAATTCGGGTGAAACTCCTATATACAACATGTAAATTAAATAACCAACGCCCTGAATACAGGTGGTTTGGCATCGGTTTCTGAGTTGATTTCAAAAAATTAAAAAAAAGCTTTATTTTTGAAAAAAAAAAACAAAAGTACCCAGAAATGTACAATATTTTCTGGGTACTGTTTGTTTTTTTTTTTTAAAATCGTTTCTTTAAAAAAAAACGTTTTTTAAAATAAAATATTGAAATCAACTCAGAAGCCGATCCCAAACCACCTGTATTCAGGGTGTTGGTTATTTAATTTACATGTTGTATATTGATGAAAATAACACAATTTTTATTTTGTAATTATGTCACCATACTCGAGGAGGTTGACGGCGTTGTGGCGCATTCAGTACTTGGATGGGGTGTTTTTTAGACTAATTTGGCAGGACGTTTCTGATGACCTTCTCTGTGTCACCGGGGTTTTTTGGTGAACTCGAGGACCTAGGACCTCTAGCCTGTAATTCGAATTACACCAGAAAGGATTCCTGACCGATGAGCATCTCCCTCGGGGGAGTCTCTGCACTGATTAAGGTCTCTAGGGCGTTCGAGTCGGACGGGGCCTTGGATGGGTGACCGAGAACTTTTTCACCTCGACTTTGTTCTATGCTTCGGAAGACATATTAAGCTGGTGATTCCGAGTGCTATCGAAAGATAGCAGTCGTTCCCAAGGAGGGTTGGTGGCAGACACACGGCCGTATAAATATAATGCCAAATCCTTAACCAGTATTTTAGATATCAAGGCACCGACCCCAATTAAATTAGGATCAGGGTGGCAGACAGAAGAGAAGAATTACCTATATACTACCATACTGCCACAATGTAAATAGATCATAATTATACTGTGATACTGTTATAAACTTATTAAAAAAAACTACAAAATTGAAAATTTTATGTAACCTCCGACAAATTTACAGCTAACAACCATTCCGATAACGTGAGCTTTCAAACAAAAAAAAACCCGCATCAAAACTGGTCCATTCGCTTAGGAGCTACGATGTTACAGACAGACACACAGATACACAGAGAGGTCACACTTAAAACAGCCCTGTGATGCCAGCAGAGTAACACACTACTCCGAATCCACATCCTCCAGTTGGTGTCGTAGAACGCGACTAATGGGTCAGCAAAGGGGTATTGATCACCTTATACTCCGTCTACCAATCCGCATAGGGCAAGCGTGCTGCTACTAACTACTGCCTAAGCCTCTTTCGATAACAAGGAGAGCCCTTGTGTCCCAGCAGTAGGACCATAAAGGCTGGATGATGATACTGTTATAGGATTTTCCGTAGTTTTTGCCTGGCACCAATCCTATTAAGGAATGCAGTTGTGGGTGTTTTTATCGCCACCTACAGGAACATAGAATTATAATTACTAACGTTGATAGATTGGCAATGAATCGAGTAGGGCGAGACCAAAAAAATGTACCCATGTGTGAGTAACGCGAATGTGTGCGTGAAAAATAGTACTGCAATATGACAGTTGCTGTCTTTGCTACGTGATTTACAGGGCGACTTGGGCCGCCTACGTGTACGTGAAATACTCTCGTCTATCTATCTCGCTCTAATATACGCGTTAGTACGCTCTTTCTCTTTCACATTGCCGATCTACAGTTTCTCATATCTATAGCCAGAAGTGTCCCTGTAGTCCGATGGTCTGGAGGGGTTTCAGAATATCCCACAATCTTCTTTTACAACAACCACAGGATAGTCCATTTCATGACCGGAATCTACGTTTGTGCAGGTACAGTATTTATCACAGCTTATTATTAACAAAAGTAGATACTTAATTATCGTTTTATAATTTTGATAAGACACTTAAAATAGGCCTTAATTTAACTACGGAGCCTCTTATTTATACTAAAGACTTTCTCACAGCAAAGTGTCTGTCTTATAATACGATTACTAATAAATGACTACTGAGGTGGATAACAGTATTTGAATAAATGGATGCTTTTAAAGCTTTTTAAGTAGCTATTTATTTTTGTTATTTTTACTGTCATACCATTTGTAAAGTCTAAATTAAGCATCATTAGGAACTTGTGCTATGGATAACTGGTAAAAACACATTATAATTAAGAACTCCTTGGAGGAGGCATATGTCCAATAGTGGGCGTCTCTCGGCTGAAAAGATCATCATCATCAACAGCTCATATAATGTCCCCATCGAGGGGTTCAAGCCTACCCCACATTAGGGGCGCGATTAGGCCTTAGTCAACCACGCTGGCCTAGTGCGGGTTGGTCGACTTCACACACAGCCTAAGAATTTCTTCATAGGTGTGTGCAGGTTTCCTCACGATGTTTTCCTTCACTGTTAAAGCGTCGATTAAACGTACATAATTCAAAATTGAACACATTAGTACGTGGCGCGGATCGAACCAGTGCCTCCCGGGTGGGAGACGACGCTCTTACGAACTACGCCACCGACGCTGTTTTTTTTTTAAAAAAAACGATGATACATACTAATTAATATATTATTATAAAGTTATTATTATAAGTTATGTACCTATTAAGTCTGTAATAATATTTGAGTTATTGAAGAATTTGTCAGTACTACTATTTGAACTCTGACTACTAGATGTGTAGGCAGTGACACTGATCACTCAAACACAATGGCGTTATTTAAAGCCTCTTGCTCTTCGGTCTAAAATAATTGTTAATGTAAATATTGACACTTGGTATTGGTACAACTATCCGCATGTACACAGTACTAGAATTTTATGAAAATTCAATCACCGTCATCATAATCATTTCAGGCACATGACGTCCACTGCATAACCTAAGCCTTCCTCGAAGTACGCCACGACGACGGGTCCTGTGCTGCTCGCACCCAGGCGTGACCAGCAACCTTAATCAGGGGTAAAAAAATTGAATGTTATGTATGGAGATGTAATATCCATTAATTATATTCAATACCTGCAATTTTCATATTATATGCAAGTTTCCTTTCTTTATCAGTACCAAAAAAAAAACTTTAAAACCTACAATAAATTTTAATAAAGTCAAATGTTCCTAGAATTTTCTCTAAAATACAATTTATCAAATCATCCTGCAACATATAGAACAGAATTAATCTAAGTATATGATATATCAAAAATAGTAAAACTATTTATAGTGTACTAGTTCGAAATAAATAAGCATTCATTCTCACCAGATAGTAAATAAGTGTCGTAAATCGTAAAGCTGAAGATGGAAGCCAGATGAGACCCTGGATGTGTCATTAACTGTCGGAACACAATAACCCTGTTAACAATATTATTTTGCCGACAGATCTTGATAAGATGGTTCTAGCTAGTCAGGCAGAGACTTACATTAAGTCCTACCATGAACCAAAACAAGCAAAGTTGTTGATTATATCACGATTATAGTAGGTACCTACTTAAGTAAATGAAAAAAATATCTCATAAAGATTTTGCGCGTGAAGTTTGCATGGATGGAAGTGTGGATGTATGTTTGTTACTCTTTCACGCAAAAACTACTGAATTGATTTTAATGAAACTGTACAATAATACAGCACATACATCAGAATAACATATAGGCCATAATTTACACTAATACTGCGCAGACGAAGGCGCGGGCAGATGCTAGTTGTAAATAAAACAACTTTTACGGATTTAACTCGCGTGTAATATGAATTAGATTTTGTTACATTACCTGACGTCTTCCTGTGACTACAAACGCTGCAAAGTGTTACGAAACGTCGGGCAATAACAAACTGTAAAATCTTAATATATATAAATCTCGTGTCACAATGTTTGTCCTCAATGGACTCCTAAACCACTTAACCGATTTCAATCAAATTTGTACACCGTGTGCAGTTTGATCCAACTTGAGAGATAGGATAGTTTTTATCTTGATAAGTAATAATTTTTTTTTTACTGCAGATACAATGTAACAGGTCAGTAGTATGAAATTACCACAGCAACGCGTGGCCGGGCAGCTAGTATTAGATAAATCCATAAAAGTTGTCTTATTTACAATCTTAAAGTTGTAGCTATCTATAATCAAGCTGTCCAGGTTCGAATCCTTCTAGGGGCAAATGCTTGTTTGATGAACACGAACATGTGTTCACGAGTCGTGGTTGTTTATATATTTATTTTAGTTTAAATCATATTTAAATAAATGTAATTGTATATTTCTCCATTATCTAGTAGCCACAACACAAGTTCTTAATGATACTTAATTTGAGCTAAAATAATTAGTTTGAGAGTGGATAGTTATATTATAAATTTAACGGTTAATAGCTACAGAAAACGAAAATCAAAATGTAAACTTCTCATAAAAGCGATACAACTCAGCGAAGCGTAACATCCTTATTAAAATCCACATCAGGCTTCATAATATTCTTAGATAATTTGCTCATATACTGGAAAAACTCGTTGGTTTATGTTACTTTTGCTTTCTTTGCCTAAGCACTTTTATTTTCACATTCCTGTTTCGAGTGAAAATACAGAGATTTTGTACTAAAATTAATTCAAATGAAGAATGAATTGTTATTTTTGAGAACCGTTATTTCCAACGCAATGTATAATTGACAAAATAGGCTTGTTTGTCCTCATAGATGATGATGTAAATAAAATTAAATCAATAATTAATTTAGGTACAAAGTATGCACTTACGAAAGTCAAATAGTATTACAATAAAAATGTCTCTAAAAGTTAATGTTGACTGGTAATTAAATACATTTCGTATGTTGACATGCAGTTGTGAATGTAAAAGATATATTTACACATAATTTCTTAATAGAAGAAAAAACCAAATTAATAAGCACTTAATGTGTTACAAGAGAGCGTTTCCACAAGAATGTAAGTACCTATGCAATTTGATATTCCGGCATCCGATATCGGACCAAACAGTGTGAAAGGTGGATACATATTTTATACATTTGACTTGCCCCCGACATCGTATCGGCTTTCGATACCGATATCGGATCGGATAATGTGAAAACGCTCTTACTCTAACCTATATCTGTTTAATTAACTGTCTTTTTGCCTCCCTTCAGACGGAAGACATGATTTATATCTGATTTGTATGTTATGGTTGTTACATGTTTTAATGTATCTGCAGAAATGTGTAATAACACACTTCATGATAGCTTTTAGATGAGCTGAGGACAAACACTATAAAACTCTCTATATCAACTTCACAAAGTATATTTCAAACTTTAAAGTTAATTGCTCCACATGTATACAAGATCACACACGAGGCTAAATATCAGACTAATCTCATTTACAACAAAACTACATCTCAATGTGACGAGTTAATTGCGACAGCGAAGGGACATAACGGGAACATTTGAAAGGCAGAAATGTTAGCAAATGGACAGACAGGAAAAGATTAATTCGCGCCACAAAGTGACGCTACAAAATAATATTGGGACAGAAATCAAGCTTTGTACATTACGCTTTCAAGCAACGTACACATTGACACCCCTCACATGGACACGGAATCTTTTTTTTACTTTCTCGTATTTTATTTCCTACCTACGTAGTAAAGAGGAAGTCTTGTAATCGTCAAAAATTCGACCTCGAGATTTTGACGGATTTACACGTTTTGGACCTCCCTGAGTCCAAAAATATTTTTTTTGGAATTATTTCTGCGTGTCTGTGCGTTAGCACGATAACTCGAGTATGCTTTAACTTATTGCAACCAAATTTAAAATGCATTTATAACATCAAAATATAAGGTTTCTATCAACTTTTGAGTCGTCGATCACGAAAGTTAAGCAACCAAGTGCGTGGTCGGTACTCGGATGTGACCAAAATTTAACATACATGTATGACATAAAAATATAAGGTTTCTTTCAACTTTTGAGTCGTTTCCGGTATACGAGAAAGTCAAGGGGAGACCACTCCCGATTTTTTATGTTAATTGGTTGGCAGAAAAGCATAAGGCCTGCCTGGTGATAAGCCGTCACCGTAGTCTATTAGACGCTTGAAGCCATAATTTTATAATTACTTACTAAGGTTTACAGATTGGTAATGAATCGACCAGCTAGTATAAGCCCAGTTAGTAATTAATGTTGTTTGTATATTTGATTCTCTAAAATGTTCAATTAATTCATATGGGTTGAAGAGAATTATATAGAGGTCAAGGAATATTTGTAATTAAAAAAAAAATAGTTGCTAAAGTTACCTGGAAGAGATCGCTTTTAGCAATAAGGTCGCCATTTGTACAAATCGTGTATATGTTATCCTGTCTATAATTGTGTAAAATTAGTTGATGTCAGGTTGATGTACAATAAAGTTATATTCTATTCTATTCTGTACTAATAGTCGGTATAATAATTATTATTGCTGCAATAACTAAAAGAGCTCAAATTCCTTTTAGATCTTCATTACCTGCAGCTATAGAATAGTTTTCGAAATTGAATACGTTCTTAGGCAAGTTTATATGTAAAGCCTTGCCTTCTGTTTTTTCTTTATTTTGTGCTAACGTTCCTATGTGACCACTTCATTTGCACAGTCATCAATTTTATATCAAGGATGGAGGTGTCAGCTTAAAATCCTGTGACTAAATAATAAACTCAATTACGAAACATTTTGATCGATATATTAGAGGAGGTCGATAGCACCGCGATCGTGTGTTCTTCGAAACGATCACGAAAGCTAAGCTATCAATTACGCGGTTGGTACTCGGATGGGTGACCGAGAATTTTTCAACTCGATTTTCCTGCTAGTTTCGGAAGGCAGGTTAAGTGGTCACGGCTGCTGTTGAAAGGTAGCAGTTGTTCCCAAATAGGGCTGGTGTCAGGCAGGCAACTGGACGTATATCAAAATCAAAAAATCGTTTATTACAGTCCATCACTATATTGATTGGAACCAACCCAGTAGGCATTCCAGAATGCCTATGTCGGGTGGCCCCGCTCTTCCAAATCACAGTCATACAAAGATTATAAGATGGACAGTATAATGTATTTATTCTAATTAGAACTATTATTATTACTTTATTTTACCTACTCATTACCTTATCTGATCTTTTGTATATAATATGTGTGTTTGTGCTTGAGTGTGAATGTGTAAGTTAGCGTATGTGTGTGCGAGTGTGTTTTTAAATAATAGTAGTATCTACAAGTACATATACTTGTGATAGCATACTATCACAAAGTGATGTGTGTTAATACTCTTATCTGCAACTAAAATCTATTATTCAAGAGTGTCTCTATATTTTTATAATCTAAAGTAAGTAGCCATTTAGTTAAGTAATCTTTACAACCTCCAAGTCCCATATATATTTAATACCTCAACCTATCATAGTATTGTCGATTACAAGACATAGGTACGGAACCGGTTCCAAATTAATTGGGAACAGGGTAAGAAAAAAAAGATTGATCGATATTGTCCATCGTCAACTCGACCTCATTTTCAGATCGATTTTTATGTCTAAGGCCCATATTACAGAATGAGGCACGTCTTATAATGAGTCTCAAAAATCAACGCCCGCTTGAGTGTCGTACGTCTCTTTCACTTTGTGCTTGATAGAAAGTGACAAACGATTCTCAAGACATAATTGATTTCTGAGTGTCATTCTGTAGTACGGGCATAAATATCTGAGAATTTTAGTTACATACTTTCTTTTTAAAATTAAATGAGAATCTTTTAAAACATCCTTTAATTATTTATGTATGGTTTATAAATGTAAATTATCAATTTTAATTTTAATCAATTTTTAGTTTTAACTTCTTGCAATTTTTGTCACCTACAATATTTGACAATATTCGTCCATACTTCTAGAGATAAGTCCGCCCTTGAAAACTATGTACTGTTCGTGTAATTATAATGTATTTTCAAATACAATAAAGAGAGTATACATAATTTTATTTGAACATTAGTTAAGAGTAATACAGTAGGTACACCTGAACATGATGAACCAACACAAGAGCTTTCATAAAAACTAAATTAAAACTGGCTTTAAATCAGAAGCATGATCCCGAATCCTGTTTCCGCATCCACGGCCATTGTTCGTGAGTTCCCAGGCTTATTGTATAGTCCTTCTCTCTTTTGTTTCATAGTTTCGACAGAGAAACACAATGCAGAGAGCTATTCTATTTGAAGCTAAACAAGAGGATTGTGCCAGACAACTTAACTATAGATCGAAATCGAATGATATTCAATTTTTATGTCTCTTATTCAAGAGCAGTATACTGGGTGTAAAAGACATGAACAGTCAAACGAAAACCATGTATTCTATATATCAAAATAAGACATATTTCAAAAAAAATATTGCTGGGAAATGATTTTTATTTTTTGGTGTTAAAAAAAATTGCAAATTGTACCGCGCAATGTAAAGGGCTCAACTCGCATGCAACTCGCAAAACCGCGATAATTTTGCCAGACGGGCGGCCCCGTTCGTTAGTGTCCGTGCGCATCGAGTGAGCTACATTGAACGCTAACGTTTTGAAGCCATTTTTTGTTACGAAAATCTAAAAAAAATGATTATGTTTCTTTGAACAATAATTAAGAAATAACGTATTATAGAATACGTTTTCATAAAAAAATGAAAAAAAAAATATGAATTTGACCTTCAATAAAATCGTAACTATCAATTTCCCAGGTATAGTCTAAAGGAAGAAAAATGTTATGATGGTGAGCAGAATACATGGTTCTCGTTTGACTGTTCATGTCTTTTACACCCTGTATGTTACAGGTGAGTGTTGATGGCGTAGTGCATAACAGCGTTGTCTCCTACCAGAGGGAGGCACCAGTTCGAGCCCCGCCAAGTACCAATGTGTTTACAAATTTTGAATTCATATGTCCGTTTAAACGACGCTTTTACAGTGAAGGAAAAACCATCGTGAGGAAACCTGCACACACCTATAAAGAAATTCTTAGGTTGTGTCTGAAGTCGACCAACCCGCACTTGGCCAGGGTGGTTGACTAAGGCCTAATCGCTCCTAATGTGGGGTAGGCTCGAATCCATCGGTGGGGATATAATATGAGCTATTTATGATGATGATATGTTACAGTTAAAAAACAAATTCAAGGTAGGATACTACTAGTAGGGTACTAGCAGACTAGCCTCTCAAATTCGGGGCACCCCAACTGGGGTAGTACCGATATCGATATAGGAAACAGTAAATCAGCAATGTGAAAGAGAAAGAGCATACTAACGCGTGTATTAGAGCGAGATAGATAGACGAGACCATTTCACGTACACGCAGGTGGCCCAGGTCGGCCTGTCAGTCACGTAGAAAATACAGCAACTGTCAGACAGCAGTATTATTTTTCACGCACACATGCACATTTCTCACACATTGGTGCAATTTTTTGGTCTCGCCCTAGTCGTCAATAATAATAAATCTAAGGGTATTCCTCTTTATTACAGAAGACCTTAGATTAAAGCAAAAGGGATGATACGGCAAGGATATCGTATCTTATCAAATCTTTCAAAAGGCAGGCCTCGTCAACTAAATAGACAAACTATGCTGAACGTGTCTCTCTCTCGCGACTTTTGCATTTTTTATCTCGCTCACCCAACAATGTAGCTGAGACGTAGTAGGGCCATTGGTCTCAGTTTTGTAGGCACACGCGCTTTACTCGGGTAACGTATCTTCCTTTTTTGCTTTAATCCTAGCAGAAGACCACAGTCAAAAGTAGAATCTAACCCAAAAATAACAAACCTTCAGTAAGCCAGCAAACAAACAACCAAGGGGCTTAGACAAGTAGCAATCGTTTCATAGCGATAAGATATCGAAATTCGTCATCATCGTCCATATTGATTGGTTATCTACAACGGCTTAGCTTTCACTACCAACTTACTTAGAGCTACGATTGGTCACGTGATTTAACGACGGCTTAAGTCAATCTCATACATTTTGTTCTTATAGAAATTAGTTATTGATTCAATTTGTTACTTTGTCTACGGGCCAGGAGAGTGTTACACTCTCATCAGCTCTCTGGGTAAAGGTATAGGTAGGTAAACGAGATCTCTTGTGAAATAAACTTTTAGTAATATTTAAGAGCGCATACCAATTAACCAATCGATATATAAAAGTACTTGTGTAATAATTACCAGTCTGGCGATTACCAAGGCTGATACGCTATTATCAGGACCACCTTCTTTAATATTCTTTTTAATGTTCCAAAAGAATTGTGAACTTATTACAATGTGTGAGCAAGCATATATGAAAATGAAATCGTTCTTAGATCTCGAAATAAATTACATATTTGGAATAAACAGTTCGTGAATCTTGAAAAGGATTCCTACTGTTATTAAAAATAAAATACATCCACCATCTTGGATATCTTCATATACCTACATGTCATATTCATAAATAATAGAAGAACCGCCATTACGCCATCAGTTGTGTCTTCTCATAATAATCCTACTAATATAATAAGCGTGAAAGTTTGTATGGATGTATAAATGTGTGAATTGATGAGATGATCTGTATGTGTGTTTGTAACTCACCATTTAAAATTGCCAAGTTCGCTAGCTCAGGTTGCCCCCTTAGCCCTTGCTGTCGGATACGGCCAAATGTCACCTTTCTAGGTGACATTTAATAATCCCAAAAGGATTTAGCTGAGCTTCTAGCTCAGCTAAATCCTTTTGGGATTATGAACGCATTCCTCGTGGTATGTAAGTATGCATGCTTAGCTAACATGGTGGTTGCTAATCAGGCGGCCTTAAATCAATACCAACCATAAATCAAAGAGAATACTGTGTTTATTAGACGGGGAACTGGAGGCGGTTAAAAGTCTCGTCAAACGTTTTAAAAACAATTCGAATATTACAAACGAACTTAATTAACCCGAACTCGAGATTGGCAGTCTAAAGTTTAGATGATAACATGATTAGATTTCAGTCTGCCCCGGGAAACTTTATAAATGGCAATCTGAGGAATCCCCCAAATAAAGCCGGGAAACAAATATCATATTTCTGACTCGGGTCATTTCCAGTTGAATGGGCAAAGTTGTTTTTCAAATATTGTTTGAGAACTTTTAAGCGGGGCATGTCTTCGTAAAGTTATGTAAAACAATGTCGTAGGTTTCATATTTGATATTGTTTTCAAAGAGCCGGTGAATTCGCCACTCTACTAATGTTTTAAACTTAATTGATTTGCTATGCGTCGGTGCAGAGAGTTGCACGTACTTCTTTTCTAAGTGTATATTATCTTTTTCTTACCTTTTTTTTAACAGGGAGGTCAAATGCATTTACGCATCGTCTCTTCTGGGTGGTGCCAACCGCAGGGGATATGTGGGACTCGAGGAGAAGGCGTTCCCTCCATACCCACATCCTCCCCAGCTTGACTTTCAGTGGCTTGGGATCTGCGCACGTGAGCGCAACTACACCGAAAGTCCCAACGCTGCCCGTCTAGGCACTCCTTGCACCAATTGGTGGCCAGCAGCCATTCCTCCACCGTCGGCTGCTCGACCTGGCGCGTCCTCCTGACGAGGACACCGGGAGCAGCCATGGGACCGCACCCAGGAGACTTCGGGCACGGTCGTGGCCCTGAAAAGGGCCGTCCGGAACTAGCCGTGGCGGGAAAACAAAAACAACTCGACGATGGCATGTGACTTCGAATGTCAAGGACACACTTGACATCAAAAGCCACACACCCGCCGAGAAAGTTTCCCCACCACGTTACCAGGGTCCGCCACGAGGAGGCTTCCGGACGTGGACCCCATCTTTTCTTACCTACTTTTCCACCCTATTTAGCGAAAGCCTTTTCCTTTAGGTCTTAATCCTTAAGTCGAACCTTACCTTCATCTACTCACTTTAGGTATTCCTACCCATTTCTCGGATTTCTTCTCTTTATTCCCTCGCTGTTCATAGGTCTTGTGGAATTCTTTTCCTGAGGATATTAGGAGGGCTCGGCCTCTGGATTTCTGGAAAAACTAGTTAGGAGTAATTTTCTTCATCCTGTACTTAGTTTAATTATTCAAAATCATTAACTATTAATTGTGTTTTTCGATCTCATTATTTTAGTTAAATGTTAGTTGCACGTACCGTTAATTATTCAAAATCATTAACTATTAATTGTGTTGTTCGATCTCATTATTTTAGTTAAATTTTAGTTGCACGTACCGTTATTCTAAGTCCTGCCTTATTCTTGCATCCATTGTTATATCCCTTCAAATTTATTTCTGCAGGTTTTTGTAAGAAATTGCTGCTCAGTAATAAGGCTGCCTATTGTACTGTACTGTATCTAATTTAGGTTTGTAATTTAAGAGTTACGAGAAAGCCTTTGGCCTTTATCTCTCCAGATTGTATGTTATTCTTTATGTTATTATACAGGTTGTTCGGTATATGGGGTATCAAGCAGGCAATCAATCAGTCAATTTTGATACCACCATAGTATTTCTATGAATATGTTAGCCTACCCATGCTAACATATTCATAGAAATACTATGGTGGTATCAGAATTTTGAAATTATAAAAAAAAAATCTGCATAGAAATAATTCGGACAGAAAAACAAAATGTATGAAAAATTACAAAATTATTTTTACAATTTTTAATATTATCCTAGGTGATATTTTTGTGAAAATATTTATAAGACTCTATGTTAGCATGGGTAGGTGCCCGCTTGATACCCCATGTACCAAACCCCTTTATAATAACATACAGTCTGGAGAGATGAAGAAGGAGTCAACATGAATAAAAAAATAGACAAATCTTTTCTATGGACTAATTTTATTTTTGCGTTTACAAACGCGTAAATATTAATACTAGAAAAATGCACTAAAAAAAATCGACTGTTGACTGAAAAACATCGTCCCGCCTGAGGCAAGTCGATTTTTTTTCAGTGCATTTTTCTAAATATTTTCTAAGTCACAAAATCAAGTTAAATAGCTATTTCTTGTTTTTTATTTCTTTTTTCTCCTACCCTGCTCCCTATTTATTTGGAGGCGGTGCAGTATGTCTTCGTATCGACAATACTGCTATAGGTCTTAGCATTAAGCGCTTTTCAGACTACGCTATAATATTGTGCTAAATAGTATAGCAAAGAAGGACCTAATGCTATATAGCATGGCGTTCACATTACGTGATATAATCGCAAGCAGCCGCTTGTTTCGCTTGCGCGACGGCCGGGGGTGAGGGAGTGGGAGTCACTCGATTTTATAGCGTATAGTAAGCTAATAATATACCCCCCCTCATTAAAGGGGAAGCGGATTAAATCCCCCTAACCCTGACCCTCTTGGCATGGGTACAGTAGGCCCTGACACGTCCTCACAGACGAAAACTCTTTGATGCAGGCTCTACTGGCCCTGCAGGCGGCGCTAAGTTCTGGAGCTACCCTCCGTACGCTCGGCAATAGGCCAATCCGTTGCCATCCGCCCACTTTGGTGCCCGTTCGTTAACTTCACTGCCCTTCTGGCAACCCAGGTTTGTCGCATGGCTTTCCGCCACTGTGTAAACAGTTCCCTCACACACACGCGTTCGCCCCGCTATGGTGTCCGTTCGTGCTTCCACCAGGTCAGGGGGAGTCAGGGGAGAAAAAAAAAATAAAGTACAGTTAAGTGTGAACGTGTTGATAATAATTTATGGTGCGCGATATTGTTGTGCTATGAATGAACTACTCGTAAATGCTATTATACTAAAGCGTAGTCTGAAATGCGCTTTAGAATTTTATGACCGGTTGCCTGCCTGGCATTACTGCTTGGTTTTATGTGTTCTATTGAAATATCGCGTCGCAACATGTCGCGTTGCCGTAAATCTCGCTCACGTAGGACAACGAGTAAACGTGTGAGCACATTAGAATGCAAAATAACCGCTTCTTATTCAGCCTGCGCAACTTGGAAACGTGGTATAATAACATATTTTTTGCCGGATTACTTACGTTGATTTTAATATGGAATGTAAAAATAATCTAATCTTATCAAGGAAACAGAATTCTCTTCCAGCACACCGTTCCAAACGTGAAAGGGAAAATAGTGACGAGAATCGAGAAAAAGAATGCTCAAATGGCCATGTAGAAAAAATGAGTGAAAAGAGATTGGTGAAAAGGACATACAGGGTGTAAAGACCTACGACAAAGCCGATAAACTATACGCATTCTATGCATCGAAACAGCGTATTTTCGTGAACCCCACTCGCAGTGACCGCTGCTTGAGTTCGTCGAATACGTCAATGATTTTTTTACGCTTCTTGTTACGGACTGGCTACTTTTTTCTTTATATATATAAAGTACTAGCTGACCCCGCAAACGTTGCTTTGCCTTATAAATTAAAAAAAAAATTAAGGGTGGACAACCCTTATCACTAAGGGGTATGAAAAATAGATGTTAGCCGATTCTCAGACCTACTCAATATGCTCACAAAATTTCTTGAGAATCGGTCAAGCCGTTTCGGAGGAGTACGGGAACGAACATTGTGACACGAGAATTTTATATATAAGAAGTATATTAAGTTTATATATGTAAAGTAGCCAGTATATATATATATATATATAAATTACGTGTCACGTTGTTTGTCCGCGATGGACTCCTAAACTACTTAACCGATTTTAATCAAATTTGTACATCGTGTGCAGTTTGATCCAACTTTAGAGATAGGATTGTTTTTATCGTCATATTTTTTTTTACTGCTGATACAATGTTATAGGTCAATAGTATGAAATTACCACAGCAACACGTGGCCGAGACAGCTGGTAGTTATACATATATTTTATATGTCAATATTTTTAAAGTTTTATACTCAGACCAGTTTTATACCTATACATTTGGTTTTTATGTGACAAGATGTTATAAAATGCTTTCCAGAGTACGGAGCGTGCCTTTCTTTCTTAACAGTTTCTAATACATCTCAACAGCTGTTTCGCAAGGACGGTCGAAAATTCGGTTCTTAACGAACCCCCACGAAAAGTTAAATTATGATGATTAAGTTCGAGGTAGTGCAGCGAATCAGCCTCTCGAATTTGGAGCGGCACTGGGGCATTTGGAACTGGGATAATACTCCACGTTACAGAAGACCACACTCAAGTAACATTACATCTTTTTGGTGTTGCGTTTCTGTTGGTGAGTAAAGTTGCCAGAGATCCACGGGACAAAGGGGACTAGGGTTGGCAGGGCAGCGTGCGAGTATCACGTCAATATTGCGGGTTAGAGTGACTGGTTACCACATGTGCATTATATCTCAATGGCTTACCAACAAGCAGGCCGTACGCTTGCCCGCCAACCAAATTATGCAACATAAAAAAAAATTGTTATCACGGTTCTGTGTATCCAAATTGAAAAAAAATAATACTTAGTTAAAAAAAAAACACAAAGATAAATCGGACTAAAAAGTGAGCAATATTTTTTTTAGTATAACATCAAAATGTTGAACGAAAAGTATAATTATTATTTAGAGAGAAGCGTGGGGTACTCAATAACATAGTTCTTAAAAATATTCGATCGGTACAATTAAATTGAGCAGCCCACGCTTTTCTCTAAATATTAATTATACTTTTCGTTCGTCATTTTGTTTCCACACTAAAATATTTTTTTTACTTTTTAGTCGGATTTAAGCGTGTTTTTTAAACTATTATTTATTTTTTACTTTTAAGTGTCATTTAGACTAAGCCATAACAATGACAACGCCATCTAGTGACGAACAACTGAACTAACATTACAAACGGAATTTATTAGTTCTGAAGATTCTAATCAGGATAATGGGATCATCAACAGCTCATATGATGTTCCCACCGAGGGGCTCGAGCCTATCCCACATTAGGGGCGATTAGGCCTTAGTCAACCACGCTGGCCAAGTACGGGTTGGTCGACTTCACACACAACCTAAGAATTTACTTAAAGCTGTGTGCGGGTTTCCTCACGTTGTTTTCCTTCACCGTAAAAGCGTCGATTAAACGTACATAATATGAATTCAAAATTTGAAAACACATTGGTACGAGGCGGGGTTCAAACCGTTTTACAGACTTTTACTAGGTGGTAGGTAGACCCATATATAGTTGGTAGACCCATCGTCTGGGTAGGTTACCGCCTTTGTTATTTCTGCCGTGAAGCAGGTCGCTGTGTTTCGGATTGAAGGAAAAGGTAGCCAGTGAAATTACTGGTCATGGACACATATCATCTCAGTCCCCAGGATGGCAGGGCACTTGCAACGTTAAGTAATTTACCCATAATATTGCAAGTGTCTATAGGCGACAGTTACCACTTAACACCAGGTGGGTCGCTAACCTTGTTTGTCATCTAGTTGCATAAAAAAGAAGGACGTTTCTCTATCGGCGGTTGCGTTGACTGATATTCCTAATCGGAACGTAGGCAGTAGCTCTAGTTAGTAGTAGATTGGGGCAGTCATGTGCAGATACAAGACACTAGACATCACTGAGGAAGTGTCGTTGCTAGGAGAAAGAAGTGATCAGTGGTGAAACTCGCTACTTCGGCCTTATTTAGCAATCCTTAAGATTCACCATCACGTGAGACGAAGACCAAAAGCTCGTCAAAAGCCTCTTAGATAATTATTTGACGATGACTGTACAAATGTGTTTCATAATAATCACCTTGAGACTTGTCTAAGACTAATATGTATTGCAGACCAAATTCAGGCATGATTTAGATTGTCTCTGATTTTTGTGTTGAGAAATGACCGTCTTGTATATACTAGTACATTCCACTTGTTTAATTATACCTATTGTAAAATTGCTGCAGCGTAATTATTTTTGGAGAATGGAGGATTAGTGCAGTGCTGCATACTTTGGTTTGGATTGCAAAAGTAAAACAATGCACTTACATATCTTTTTTCCAAAAATGGTGAAATAAAAGTTTTATGTTGTAGAAAATCCAAATGCCAACTATGTTTTTGAGGTCGTCCACAGACAAAGAGACATCGTTTATTTAAAATATTGAGGTTGGCACCGTCCTCAAAATCATAGTCAGCCTTAGTAGTCAGCATTTAGATTTTCGGTTTTTGTTTTATTTTTAAAATAATTTTATTTTTTGCTTTTTGTGGCGTGAATATTCAGGGTGTAAAAGACATGAGCAGTCAAACGAAAACCATGTATTCTGCTCACCGTCATAACATTTTTCTTCCTTTAAACTATACCTGGGAAATTGATAGTTACGATTTTATTGAAGGTCAAACTCATAATTTTTTTTTTCATTTTTTTATGAAAACGTATTCTATACGTTATTTCATAATTATTGTCCAAAGAAACATTATCATTTTTTTTAGTATTTCATAACAAAAAATGGCTTCAAAACGTTAGCGTTCAATGTAGCTCACTCGATGCGCACGGACACTAACGAACGGGGCCGCCGTCAAGCAAAATTATCGCGGTATTGCGAGTTGCGTGCGAGTTGAGCCCTTTACATTGCGCGGTACAATTTGCAATTTTTTGTAACACCAAAAAATAAAAATCATTTCCCAGCAATATTTTTTTTGAAATATGTCTTATTTTGATGTATAAAATACGTGGTTTTCGTTTGACTGTTCATGTCTTTTACACCCAGTATTTCTACAGTTTTAACATTGTAAAATTTTCAGACAATTATTACTTACAAGCTTTAAGACGAAAAAGAATCATCGAAATCGGGTAGCAACTTTCGAAGATATCGACACAAGTTGGAAAAATTCATATTGCGACTGGCGTATTTTCATAATGCTTAAAAACTACTGAATCCAATGATATTATAATTAAATATAATATCATTGACTGAATCGATTTAAATAGGCTCATAAAGTCACATCTGTCAAAGCACAGGCAAATGTAACCTGTTTCCACTTGCTCCATCATTCGCCGCCCTGCTCTTCTTTGGGGTCGACGTAATCTTGTTTTCTTCTTGCACTCTCCCCGATCAGTCATCTCAACATTAACACCTTTCTTTGCCATATCATTATTTACGCAGTCTATCCATGTTTTCTTTGGTCTTCCCCACCCTTTGTATACAAAAACATTAATTCTCTTTACTATCTTGTTACATGCTCATCATCTCTTCTCATTATATGCTCGTACCATGCCAATCTGTTACCTCTCAGTCTTTCTGTCACTGGGGCTACTTTCAAACTTCCTTTTATGTAAACGTAGCCTCGCACACTACCAATAAGCTTTTTCCAGTTTTTCCTTGTTCCTTTATACATCTACGTATATAAAAAAAATAATTGCTGTTCGTTAGTTTCGCTAAAACTCGAGAATACACCAATTTGACTAACCTTGGTTGATAATAAAAATATTTATATACATACTTTCATTTAAAATCTTTACCTAACCTTAATTATTACTTTGCATTTATAATTACTAATTACTTAATTTCGTCTAAAAGAAGATAATCTTTTTGTGACTTTTATATTTTGGGCTATGTCAAACCCCGGGCGTGCCTTTTAGTCGGTACAGGGAGGGTTAAATGGTGAAAAAATTTCGAGGAAAATAGTAAAAACAACATTTATATTTTACCATATAAACTGTTCATGGTTCCTAACTCTTTCTGTGTTCTGTGTTCCTCCCTGTTAAACATTAATTTGATTTATGGCAGTTTGATTTTAAATCGTAAGCCCTTACATTTTTAAATCCACTGTGTCATTCATTACATTAACGTGTTGATCGTGTTGATCACATCAAATGCATTGCGTACAAATGACGTTATTATGTAAAGCCTCTTGGTGTCTCAGATTATAAGTAGCTTGTAATAAATTCAATAGTTATGTCACAAAAAAATATAAAAACTGTTTCTTTCTCAACACGAGTGTTGATATAATAGTTATTGGGCTGTCAGCAATATAAAGAATGTCAACATAGATGAATACGACGGCAAGTCGACTGCGCGGCGTCGTTTTGCTTGTATTGCTGCAAAAATATATAGAAGTTGGTGGCGTAGTTCGTAAGAGCGTCGTCTCCCACCCGGGAGGCACTGGTTCGATCCGCGCCACGTACCAATGTGTTTTCAAATTTTGAATTCATATGTACTGTTATAATGGAATTTTCCCATTAAACCATATAAAATAAAACTGCTGAGTTTCCAATTGCATTTTGTTTACAATGCAATCGGAAACGTACATCGCGACGTACAAAATATGGAATATTTCCATTAGATCGGATTGGACCTCCGTCGGGCTCAGACGTAGTTATTTTATTTTTTGGTCATAATTAAATTGTTTTCTTTTAGCTTAAATAAAATTGTTTTTTAAAAAGAAACTCCTGACCCGCCCCGTAACAGTGGTGTCAGAAGTGGGATACCAGTGTTGATAAGCCGTTTTCGTTCCACTGGTATATTCCATAACGGGTCGCGAAAATAAAATAAGATAATTGCCAAAAATCTTCATCGCGCCAATCCGTCTCCGGAACGTGGTTTTCTTCGGTATCCGCGTTTCGTCAAGCTCCTGCACATCTCGCGACTGAGTCTCGACAGTAAGCCTTACTCCGTAAGCCTGCAGACCAGTACCGAGCCTTTCTCCGTATCCTGCCGGTGCGTAGTACGCGCCGCCTGCTACCTTGCCGCCGTCGCCGCTGAAGGGCGTCGCTGTCCTCGCGAGGCCGCCCGCTGTGCGCCGCCCGCCCTCGTCGTCCCTGTCTCCGTGGTCGCTTCCCTGTGGAGTGCCACCCTGCTGCGCTCCGCCTGTTGAGAGCCTGAAGCCGTCGCCGTTGTTGCGAAGCTGTCCCCCACGTCGGGTGCACGAGACCCTCGCTGTCCTACGTCGCTGTTGCTCCGCCGCTGTTCCTGACCCTATAACTGCGTTGCTCCAGTCCTCGACATGAAGTTCGTCCTGCTCGTGCTATCCCTGTAAGTAAAGCATATTTTATCATCTGTTATTGCTACAATTTTGTCGCGATTAAGTGTAAAACATATTTCCCATCCTATATTCTTAAAATTCTATATCCTTAAAATCGTAGTTATCCTTTACTAAACTAACAAATAAATTCCTAAGTAAATAAGTACTAAAATATTTTATTAATAATATATTAATATTTTATTCCCATTTCTATAATAACCTACGTATTAAAATAACACATTATATATTATATCCTTAATTTTTAATTATAAAACATCCTATATTATACTAAGCTAATACTATATACAATAATAAAGTAGTCTTATAATTATCCTTATCCTTTCTAATACTTACCATAATACTTACTTTATATTTTTAGTAGCGTTTATCTTTAAGTCACAATGTCGATCGAATCTAAGAAAAGCGAAATAACAGTATTAAGCGAACAATTTCCCATCAATGTGTTATGCAATTTTATAGGCACATATAAAGGTGACCGTGAAACTCTTACCGCTTTCCTTACGAACTGCCAAAACGCCCTAGATCTAGCATCGCTTAGCCAAAAAACCTTACTTACAAAATATATCTTATCTCGTTTAGAGGGCAAAGCCCAAATCGCGTGTTCTAATAAAATTTTCGAAGACTTCAATCAAATCAAAGTGTTCCTAAAACAGAATTTTGGTGAAAGGAAACACTACAATCATTTGTTGCTAGATCTACAGTCGTGTAAGCAGCAATCTAATGAGACGGTATCACAGTTCGCACTTAGAGTCGAAAGTTGTCTCACAGACATTCAAGCCGAAATTTATAATTCGGAATCCTTGAAAAGAGATCTTTCTGGTCGCGTCGCAATGACCGAGGACCTAGCACTGTTCACATTTAGCTTAGGTTTACATCCGCGAATAAGCAACAATGTCAGATGTAGAAGTCCTAAATCTTTAAATGATGCAATTAACATCGCTCTTGAAGAGGAGAAGATCCAAAATCTTTTATTTAAGACAGTACATAAGCCGAAATGCAGAACCTGCGGAAAAATTGGACATTCGGTAGCTGAGTGCTACTCTAAGATAAGACGCGTAACTCCACCACGTGGGTTTTCCGATCGCAGACCGCCAACACAGGGCTTCACAGATAATTCCCAGTCCCACGTTTTCTGCAGGTATTGCAAAGCTAAAGGGCATGATATTACACAATGCCGTAAAAGAAAATATAACAATGAGAAATATAATAACGCAAACAGGCCGGCGAACGTGCATCATATTTCTTATGAACCGCCGATAGCGTCGACACCGCCGTCGCCGACACCTTATCAAGTTTCTCACGAAGTTTCCAATAATGACGATTTAAACTAAATATTCGGAAATCGAGACAGTGCCGTCGCTTTCCGAAAATTTTAGGCACACAACCTTCTAATCTTAAGTCTATTAAAACATCTCATCATGCTCCAAGGAGAGTTTCTATTTCGATGAGCCCTGAAACTATAAACATATCTCGTCATGCTCCAGAGAGAGTTTCTATTTCGACGAGATCTGAAGCATTACCTTTTACATCTCAGAAGGCGCAACAGCCTCTGAGCCCTTTTACATCTCAGAAGGCGCAACAGCCTCTGAGCCCTTTCACATCTCAGAAGGCGCAACAGCCTCTGAGCCCTTTTACATCTCAGAAGGCACAACAGCCTCTGAGCCCCTTTACATCTCAGCAGGCGCGACAGCCTCTGAGCCGATTTACATCTCAGAAGGCGCAACAGCCTCTGAGCCAACTTACATTTCAGAAAGCGGAACAGCCTCTGAGCCCTTTTTCATCTCGGACGCAAAATACACCGAGCCATACAAATGCAATTAATAACGATCCTAATTTTTATTCTAAGTCAAATACAGAATCATGTAACAATAACTCTTGTGACAAAACTCCCAAGAAAAATTCTTATCTGAAATCCAATATCCTTACCTGCGATAGAAATAATAAGTCCGCATGTCAAAACATAAAATCGAGTCAGTCATCTCCAATATCTAATCATAACGACCACTTTGCATCTGTTCATGAAATTATCTTACCTCTAAAAAAAATATCGTTACCTCACGTATGTCTGAATAGTAGTTTATCTTCCAAGCCTTTAACTTTTCTTATAGATACAGGCGCAAGCATAAGCCTTATTAAACGCTCAAGTCTAAACGAAATACCCGAGTTATCTCGTGAGATAGTTAAAATCAAAGGAATTAATAGCCTCGAATATTGTTCTGAAACATTAGGCACTATTCAAATGGACTTTATCTTATTACAAAAAGCCTATAATTACAAATTTCACGTAACTAACGATGACGTCAGTCTAGACTGTGACGGCATCATCGGTAGTGATTTCCTAGGTTATTTCAAAACAAGTATCGATTATAACACAAAATTGTTAAATATTCTCGGGCAAAGTCTGGACATTAAATATAACCAGCCGACTTACATTATTCCTGCGCGCTCTGAGGCCGTAATCGAATGCGCGATATCAAATTATCCATCCGAGTCTTATCAGAGCAACGAAGCTCTCGTGTTAGATCAGACTTTAAGTAATGGTGTTTACATTGCAAATTGCATGGTCTCTATAAAGCCCAATAACAAAATAAATATTACTGTTTTAAACACCACCGACTCTGAGGTCCGAGTCAAAGATTATTACGTAGAAGCGTCACCCATAGAACTTAACTCGAATACCGACTCAATCGCAATTATTAATTCTATTTTTGATGATAAACCTCACAGATCGCAAAAAGTTTTAGATCTCATCCGCTGCTCTCATCTCAATAACGAGGAAAAAAGGGCACTCTTAGAATGTTGTTCAGAATACACAGATATTTTCCACTTAGAGGGTGAACACTTATCCTATACAAACGCAATTGAGCATTCAATTAGTACAGGAGATGCACCTCCTATTCACGTGAAGTCTTACCGATTCCCTGAGTGCCACAAGGACGAAGTGGACTCTCAAATTAGGAAAATGTTAGATCAGAAAATTATTCGACCCTCAGTATCACCCTGGAACGCTCCAGTTTGGGTAGTCCCGAAAAAAATGGACGCCTCTGGAAAACAGAAATGGCGTATAGTCATTGACTATCGACGCCTCAATGACGTCACCGTCTCAGAAACTTATCCTCTGCCTCTTATCTCAGACATATTAGACCAATTAGGCCATTCCAAGTATTTCAGTACTCTTGACCTTTCTAGCGGATTTCATCAGGTCAAGATGACCTCGAAAGATGCACCAAAAACTGGATTCACAGTAAATACGAATTCTGACGTCGCAGGGCACTACGAATTCACCAGGATGCCTTTTGGCTTAAAGAATGCCCCTTCCACCTTCCAAAAATTGATGAATACCGCTCTTTCGGGTCTCCAAGGCCTCCACGCATACATTTATCTTGATGACGTCATAATATATAGTCACGATCTAAAAGGTCATATCACAAAACTTCAATTAGTATTTGATAGATTACGTAAATTCAATTTAAAACTCCAACCTGATAAATGTGAATTTCTACGGCGCGAAGTCGCTTATCTTGGCCATATTATTACCGATAAAGGGGTATGTCCAAATCCAGAAAAGATCAAGGCCGTCAGTCAATTCCCAGTTCCCAAAAATCCAAAAGATATCAAATCTTTTCTAGGTCTTGTCGGCTATTATCGCCGTTTTATTAACAACTTTTCGCTAATAACTAAGCCTTTGACTTCACTCCTTAAAAAGGACGCCATATTCAAATGGTCACATGATCAAGAACGTGCATTCTCTCTGTTAAAAGAAAAGCTGACAACGGCTCCACTCCTCCAGTACCCCGATTTTAGCCAACCATTTCTGTTGACTACTGACGCGTCTAACTACGCAGTTGGCGCTATTCTCTCACAAGGCGAAATCGGCAAGGATAAACCCGTCTCTTATGCTTCTCGTACCCTTAATAAAGCGGAGGGTAACTATTCCACCATAGAAAAGGAACTCTTAGCCATCCTTTTCGGCGTTAAGACTTTCCGCCCTTATTTATATGGCCGTACATTCAAGATAGTAACGGACCACAAACCTCTTGTATGGTTATTTAACGTAAAAGACCCAGGTTCTAGGCTTATAAGGTGGCGCCTAAAACTTGAAGAATACGAATACGAGATCGTTTACAAAAAGGGTAAATTAAACGCAAATGCCGATGCCTTATCTCGATTCCCAGTAAATGTCCTCGACGATGCTATCGAGTCTAATTCAATTATATGCAATCCTACACTGTCTCCTAATAACGACGTCGACTCTCACAATCTTCCTTCCATATCGGAAACATATGAACAATTCCTCCAAATTTCTAGACAACCCGGGGTTTCCTTCGACACTATCATCCAAGAACATAACGAGTCATTATTAAAAACAAAAGTAAAGTTGATTGCGTATCCAACATCAATTGACTTAGATGAATCTATACCGTACTGTAGCGATATCATAGATGCCTCTACGAGCGATCCCGATATTCGCACCATTGAACGCGAATTCTGTACCTATTATTCTACCTCGAACGATAAACATGTATTTACGCATTTATTCGTTAAAGTAAACCATTTCGATGAAATGTCATATAAGGATATATTCAACCTTCTCCGCGACTATCGTGACATGGTTAAATACTGGTACTCAGAAGAAAATGAAATAGCCGTATCAGATTTTACAGATCCTTTTTCCAAGTTATCCTTTACGAAAATATATAATATTATAGCGTTTCTTTTCCATAACACCCACATAAAGGTGAATATTTATCGAAATTCTATTAAATATCCGACGCCGGATGAAGTTAAAAAGATCCTCAAGGATAACCATGATTCACCTCTCGCTGGGCATCCCGGCATCTCTCGCATGCTTGAACGAATCAAGTCCCAATTTTGGTGGAAAAACATGCGGCAAGACATTGAAGATTATGTCAAAAATTGCCGCTCATGTCAAGTTAATAAGCCCTTACGGCAAACAAATAGAGCTCCTATGATAATTACCTCCACAGCATCTCGTCCTAACGAAAAAATCTATCTCGATGTAGTCGGTCCACTTCCTGAAACATATGAATATAAATATAAATTCTTACTTACCGTGCAAGACGACCTCACTAAATTCTCGCAAGCATATCCCATGCAGTCTTGTTCGGCTGAGGAAACTGCCAAAGTATTCGTTACTTACATCTCGCACATGGGAATACCTAGAATGGTTATCTCCGACCAAGGCACTAATTTTTGTTCCGATTTATTTAAACAACTCCAAAAATTATTCAGTATTAAACATATTTTCGCATCACCCTACCATCCACAAACATGTGGGGCGCTCGAACGCAGCCATTCCACCCTTAAAGAATATTTAAGGTCCTATATCGGAGAAAACCAAAACACCTGGGACCTATACATACCCAGTGCAATGATAGCCTATAACTCTAACGTACATAGTACAACAGGATTTGCCCCATTAGAGTTATTATATGGATTCAAACCCTATCTGCCATCTAGTATAGATACTCTTGATAATAATACCTATAGCGATTACATTCGAGCTTTAAATCATCGTCTTTATTACAGTCGCCAAAAAGCTCTCCAAAATATCCAGTCATCAAAAGAAAAGTCTAAAAATTATTATGACTCTCGGACCAAGCCAGTAACTTACAACGCCGGTGATATGGTATATGTTCGCTGTCACCATAAACAAAACAAAGCCTTATCACCAGTGTGGAAAGGTCCATTCAAGATCATAAAGCTCAACGGTAATCACACCGTCACTGTTTTAGTTAATCGCAAACATGTACGTCATCATTATGACGAAATCAAACCAGCAAGCGATGGCACGTCATAGTATCTTAGTGTAGGTTAGTGATATCATTATGACGTAGTAATATACACATACATAGTATTTTGTTTGGTCCGTTTCAGATCGGCGCTGTGGCCATTCAGCAGGTCAAATTACGTGTCACAGATAACAAGTAGTCCGGGCCTTTACTTTGATAAGTTATTAGATATTAAGTTCACTAATAATGAGTGGAATGTCGTAGCATATATAGATATAAGTAACATCCAACCTAACTTGGATAAGGTAGAATTTCTATTTCAAAAACTCGATGTTTTCTGTAATTCTTTTACTTCATCTAAAATACAATCTGATTGCTCTAATTCGCTTTCAGCACTGAAAAATCAGCACTTTACAAATGTAAATAAATTCTCGTCTATATCCTATTTACTAGATAATGATAGCCATCATAAACGTGTTAAAAGAGGTATCCTCGACCTAGGAGGATCGCTCTTAAAGACAATATTCGGCACGTTAGACGCCGAAGACGGAGTTAAATATTCTAAGGCTATTAACAATGTACAGACAGACGAGAAACATCTCGCTAATCTCATGAAGGATAATATTCACGTTATCCAATCAACTATTTCATCTTTTAATAACTCAATGTCCAAGGTCGATCGCAACGAGAAATATCTCTTAGAAAATATGCAGACGATACATAAAATCTTAGACACAGTCTCCAACTCAAATGATAAACTTGAAATCAAATCCCAGACTAACTCTTTATTTAATTCCTTAGAAGCAATTATCCTAGCGTTATCCTTTGATATTGACGATATCAACAACGCTATTTTATTCGCAAAGTTAAACGTTTTGCATCCGACTGTACTAAGTCCTCATCAGTTATATAATGAATTAGATAAGTACAGAAATAAGCTTCCTAGCTATTACGATCTTCCTGTATCCTTAACATTACAAAATATACAGGAAATTACTGATATTTCTAAACTAGTTTGTTATTATCATGAAAATAAAATAATATTTATACTTAAGATTCCTCTAGTTTTACCGCAGACCTACAATCTTTACAATATAATACCCTTACCTGTCCCATATGACGTATTAAAACCTGACACATACATTCTCATTGAGCCGTCCACTTCATATGTAGCGATAACAGCTGATCGTATGTTTTACTCACTAATAAAAGACATCGACAAGTGTAATCTTATTAGTGAGAAGTGTTACGTGTGTGTGCTCTCGAATATGTTTTCAGTGATAGCCAACCCTACGTGTGAGACGACTCTACTAAGTGATGCGATAAGCAAGCTCCCGGACACGTGTGTAACAAAGGTGATTCACGGTTCTATAGATGTGTTTTATAAACTAAATTTTAACCGTTGGATATTTGTGCAATCGGAGCCAGGAAAATGTCACATTACCTGTGACAAAGGTGATGTTAACTCAGATGTTATTTTATTTGGGACTGGCATCTTAACTTTATCTAAAGATTGTAAGGCTTTCTATAAAACGTTACAATTTACCGCAGTCGGCGAAACGCCACTTGGTAACATTACAAACGTGGTTTCCAACTTTAACATATTATTAGATGATTGTTGCGAACACTCTAAAATAAATAAGAGTTTGCCAAAACTTCCTTACTCTAGATTAAAAAACATTGATAACATTGACTCTTTATTGCATGCCAGCATCCATCTTCAATCCATGGAAGATGAACTCAATAAGATAGAAAATCCATCTCATCTCGACACCTACGGTGTCCATTACATGTCTTTGAGTTTTATTAGCAGTGCAGCATTCTTACTGTATCTTCTATACAGATGGCGGAGAAAGATTTGTTGTACACAATCTCCGTGTTGCATCAAAATATACAACCAATGTCATAATTCAACAAAAGCTAGTCAGCCAAACTCAATAACATTGTACCACACAGATAAAAATTTAAGAAATGATGAGTCGGAAGAATCAGATGAGCCGACTGTCATAGCACCGACTCCAACTAAAAGAAATCTTGTTTTCTCGAAACCACATAGTTATTAAATAAGTAATCTTCTTTTCTAATTTTATATAACTTCTTATTAATTATCTCATCTTAACTTTGTTAATCTGCTAATTATTATTCTAACTCTTTTGTCTAATTCTTAAAATTGTATTATATCGCAATCTTAAATTATCTTAAATCTGCTATAATTATAATATTATGTTAGTTCTAATAAATAAGTAAATGATTCATCTTAAATTAGTCTTATATAAATCTTTAAAATTATTAATAAATCTTATATTCTAATTTTCATCTTAAATATAATAATGTTATCTTCTATCTAAAATAATGTTAAATGTTTATTCCTGTAATGTGTTGTTTGTAATATTCTGTCAGTCAAACGCAGTCCAATCTGTCGGTCGTCTCTCGTAACTTCAGATACTCTCCCGAATCTCCCATCACTTTGAGATGTGATGATCGATCTTAACGGGGGGGTTGTTATAATGGAATTTTCCCATTAAACCATATAAAATAAAACTGCTGAGTTTCCAATTGCATTTTGTTTACAATGCAATCGGAAACGTACATCGCGACGTACAAAATATGGAATATTTCCATTAGATCGGATTGGACCTCCGTCGGGCTCAGACGTAGTTATTTTATTTTTTGGTCATAATTAAATTGTTTTCTTTTAGCTTAAATAAAATTGTTTTTTAAAAAGAAACTCCTGACCCGCCCCGTAACAGTACGTTTAATCGACGCTTTTACGGTGAAGGAAAACATCGTGAGGAAACCTGCACACACCTATGAAGAAATTCTTGGTTATGTGCGAAGTCGACCAACCCGCACTTGGCCAGCGTGGTTGAGTAAGGCCTAATCGCCCCTAATGTGGGGTAGGATCGAGCCCCTCGGTGGGGACATTATATGAGATGTTGACGATGCTGCAAAAAAACCATGTAGACGATGACTCTTTGACGAAAACCCGTTGATTATGCTTATACAATTGTTTTTATGCAATCGTCGTTATAACAAATAGTAAAAAAAAATATTATGATCTAGCGCACAATCCGTGAACATTAAAGTGGAGGAAGATTTATATTTTGTTGTTAAACGATTTCAGAGTTATGTAAAGGTCTTATAAGGCAATACTGCCACCATATTTTGATTCTTATAAGCCTCGACTCAAGGATGAAAGCTAATAAATTATCAAAATTTCTTCGTCTTTTACGTGGTAAAGTGGCACCTACAACCATCTATTTTTATTTAACGACCATTAAAGTCATGATGTATTGTTTTACAGCAGATACCAATTAAGATGAGTTACATTATGTATTAGGTCATTTTATTACCTCTAAAATTGCCATATTTTTTTTATATATTTCCACGCTCACACCAAATATCTAGCCCAAAGTAAGTATCATTAAGAACTTGTGTTAAGGATACTAGATAACGGACATTTTTAATATAAGTAAGTACTTACTTAATATATTTTTTTAGATAGTTTTTATAAATAAACTTAAATAAATATATAAACAACCATGACTCGTCAACAAATACTCGTGTTTATTACACAAATATTTGCCGCTACCAGGACTCGAACACGGATCGCTTGATGTGTAGGCAGCTATACTGACCACTCCACCAAGACGGCATTTATTTTCTTATACACTTTATGAAAATGAAATGTATTATTCAATAACAATAGATTTACACAACTACAGTACAATGAGGTCTCCTCTTAACTCAAAATATACTTTTGCTGGGAGATCACGCTGTTCCTTCTGTGACAAAGCGTCCAGTTACGAGGATCTTCTTCGTCTTGTCTCTAGTGCCTCTTCGATCCTGATTCAATCAATTCTTGTATTCCTCTCTGTCAGTCGCAAGCCGACACAGTTGTTCAACGGAGTTAATGCCGGCCCACTCCCTAATAACAGGTCAAATTTTATGCGTTAGAAACACGGTGCATATTAAACGTTTACTGCATATTAGGCTAGTACATTATAATAATGAAATACCTTTAACAACTTTCCAGTCTGTGTTCCGTATACATATTATATTTATAGGTAAACACCGGAAGCTAGTAATTGGCGGTTACGGGTTACCTAACCGTAATGTTCCGGATTGGAAGGCGTTAGTTGCATATGAACGGAGATTTTAATGATTATTCAAATCCTGTCCTTACACACCTTTTGCTTGACAATTTCTGCTGTTTATTTTTTTTACTGCAAACAAATAATAAGTAGGTACCTAGATACTAAAAAAGACAGAAAACGCCTTATCTTTTGCGAATATTACACACAAAAAATTCACGATAATAGAGCCTTTTAGGAAGATTGCAGTGACGTACGGGCAGAAGAATTATCTAATAAAGATACCTACGTAGGTACTATCACACACACAAATCTCAACATGATTGAGCAGACTTTTAGGCAACATTTGGTCATCGAGCACATAACCAATGGTTGGTTATGCAACAGGTTTCCCCCCAGGGTATTTTTCAGCCACGTCACCAGTGACACGTTATCGTGACCACAACCTTGATATCAGGTTTTTCGTGTTCCAATTTGTTCAGCAACACTCCGTTGAGTAGCCCCAGCTTGGAGCATGCTTGGAGCATGTAACATTTCTTCTTTCGTCAAATGGCGCCGTTCCATGATGCATACAATTGCATAAATTCTAAATTAACCAATATTTGTAGTAAAATTTTGATTTGGTGCAAAAAAAATCAATAACTAGGACAGTTAAATTAATATCTTCGAACTCTGCTACAAATTTGCCGCGAATGTCTTTTGTTTTTAATTATTTATTTTTTAATTTATAATCATTCAATAAGGTCTACAAAATAAGTTTTCATTAAAAATGTATGAAGCGGCCAGTACTTTTCGAGCTTTAGAACTTTTTACAAAATATCCCTAGACGATGTTGATGTGTGATCAAAATTATGCAAGCAAGTTCCGTAATAATGCACATTATAACCTAATTTTATGCAATTCAAATATCGAAACGACTGCTTCAAGAATGCTATGTACCTAATTTAGCTCTACAACTTTCATTCTAAAAAGATGGCTTATTATAAGATTCTACATAATAGACGAGTATATTCTTTCTAGCTCAAATATTATTATGCATTTATAATGTCGCTTTATAAGGGGCGAGAAATCTCTATTTAGAGCTGTGACTGAATTGAGCTGGAACTAACGTAGAAATAATAAAAGTCCAAATCTATGGTTAAGGAAACCATAGATTTATAATTACCTTAAACGTAAATAGTTATATCTAATTTTAAATTCTTTCTTTTCTTTCTTCTAAGTTTTCAACTTCTAAAGTGTCATTATGCCGTTCATCATCATTTTCCTACCCTTATCCGAATTTATTTGCGGTCGGTGCAGTAATATGATTTGATATCGACAATACTGTTAGGATTTGATTTGGTAGGTATTCTGATTTCATATTTGTTATTCTTACGTTGTGTTTGAAGTCCACCAACCCTTTATCTCTTTCTTACTTTTTGTTATAGTTTTTTTGAAGTAATTTAAGTTAATTGTTAAATAATAGTTAAGTTTCAGAAACTTAGTGTACAAAATTGTTTTTATAGCTAAGCAAGAGGTGTTTACCTATAAATGGTTGTTACATTTATTAAGTTGATTGAGAATAAGTCTGATTGCATGTATCATTGTAAACAACTGTTGGTAGACCTAATAAAATAAATAAATAAATAAACCCGCACTTGACCAGCGTGGTTGACTAAGGCCAAATCTCCCCTAATGTAGGGTAGGCTCGAGCCCTCGGTGGGGACATTATAATGAGTTATTGACGATGATGATGATGAGGCAATAATGGGCTGTTTAGTCGGTAAGAGTCCTACATAACCCTAGGGGCCGGCCTTTAGGGTATTCATGTAGGATTCACCCCCTCCCTTCCTCTCTTTTGGAGAAGGGAAAACAGCCAGTCCCACTGTGTTTGCGGATTCGGGCGAACCTCGCTTCCTTCAAGTCTTATCGTCAGTTAACATTTGAAGCGTCGGTAGCCGAACGCGCAAGCAGGTGGACTAAGTTTCTATGTGAACGGAGATCAATCCCCGGCCGCCGTTAAACTAGCGACGTGAAACCACTCCTAGCAAAAGCACATTAGCTTAGTTAGAGGGGTTAGATTAGTATTTATGTGTATACAGTAAATTAGTATTATTCTTTTTTTTTTAAAAACAGGAAGTGAAGGCCAAGATCTTCCGCCAAGTGAAGAAAAAATATAGTTTTTCAGTAGCTGATGTCAAAATTATTTATAATCAAAAACTAAAATAGTGGGCAAGGATTTCGACCTACTAACAACCGTTTAAATAACTTTAATTGCCGCGAACCAGCTTATAAAATTTTAAAAAAGTAAGTCAACAAGATAACGGTCTATCACAAAAGAAGATTCTTACAAAAAAAAATTGGTTGTCTGTAAAGTCGGTTTACTGACGATAGTTGAACGAGACAACGTCTTAAGAAAATACTGATGGAATGGTAGCATTTTTCAAAAGAAAAATTTAATTTCATTTGTTTAATAGATTTCGCATTATAGTATGAATAAACTTGTAATAAAATCTCTTTGGCTATACTATTTGTATCTGGCTGGTTTTGGTATCATTGAAAGTTTAAATTTTAAAGAACATAATTCCAAATTCAAATTAGAGAATTAGATTCAGAGCGAGGTAACGCCGCATGACGTCATGTTTTTTCGTGCGTGCAGCCGGCTCAATCGAATTATAAGACGTTGTCACGTCAAAAAACAACAAGAAATCTAGTTTACCGCGATGTAACTGACTTGGCTGTTTTGGTTTTAGTAACACTTACAAGATGTTTATTTATAGATGAGACCATATTAATTTATTGACCTAGGCATCGATTTTTATCTTGTACTGGTGATTTTTATATTGAGAACGCGGGTTTGTATTGTAAGCTAATAATTATTTCATTATTAGTTATGCTAAAAAAACACAGTTAGCTAATCAAAATGCAATATAAGTACCTATTGTACGAAAAAAAATAATAGCAGATTTTTGGTAAATAATTTTCAAAAACAAATAATAAGTAGGGGACGGGGGGGCAAAACGGGGTCGCGAGGCACGACGGGGCCATCCTCCTATACAAGTAACTACACGTACTAGAAGTGTGTTGTTTGTGCTAATAAGTGTCCATTTGACATCGCTCTTTAGTGCCAAAGTGACCCGGGTTGGACCGGGGACTAGATGGCGCGTGTTCGTTTTTTACGACAAAAAATTAATTTCAATTATATTGTTTCATCTAATTTTTAGTAACACGAAAACACATGTAATAAAGTAATTGTTTAGATTACTATTATTGTTTTTCTGTTGTGCTTTTCTAACGATATTACTTATTGATATGCTGTAAGCTAATGCACTCAAACTATCGATTATTGTTTTTTGTTGATCATTTAAAATATTAATTTACATGGGGGCATAACGGGAACATGACTACGGGGCACGATGGGGTACCCCTTTATGCCAATCAATGCATTCAAAAAATGTGGTAAGTAGGTATATGACCAATTAATAAAAACAACTTTGCCGATTCAGATTTCTTACCTGCATCTACAACGGAAATCAAACATCAAGCGGCTCCTTCCCTTGAAGAGAACCCACCTGAACCATTTTTGCCTGTAACTACCTGCAAGTACGTACCCTTTACAGAAAACTCCTTTCTCAGAGCCTTAACCTCGACGATCTACAGAACGAAGACAGCCAAATCCAATTTCCAATTAAAAAGTAGGTCGTAATTTAACTACGGCTTTACAATAATATGAGCAGTACTCCCCCGAATTGATACCCCATTCTGCCCCTACCCTGGGGCATGATGGGGTTTTCATAAAGGTTTCGTAAAATTAAAATTAAAATGTTGTTTAGTTAGTTACTTCACCAAATTTAATGCCAAATGATAATTTATTATATAGCCAAAGCGTTCTCATTAGATTTAATTAATAAATATATTCTGTTCATTTTTTTATTGATTATTTTCCTTAACGTCCCCGTTATGCCCCCCCTTGCCCTATGAATTTTAATTTAGAATAATAACTTGTCCATCCGTCCATACGTGGCGTCCACCATCTGGGATTTTGAAACAGTCTTTGTATTCAGAATCGGGACCCATAAAACCACGAAAATGACACCCAATTTAATAGGTAATTATATTATAAAGTCATTAATCTCGAAATATATTTTCTAATCGAAATCGGAACCCCGAAAACCATGAAAGTGATACCCATATTGATATTCTAATAAAATCGTCTATCTATGCGTCAAAAACTTCTTGGTGTCGCCTTTTCGTTTCATCGTCGAAAACTTTTTTGTGTCGCTTTTCTGTTTCATCAATTTTTTAAATCACTACTATAGAAGATTCGATGATTCACTTCAAGTAGCTAATCTAAAATGATGAAAAAAAAATGAAAATAAATTACGTAAAGAATAATTTTCTTTTAAGTTACTTTTAGCATTTTAATATTAAAAATATACTCCTTACATTTAAACAATACAATACATTACTTCATTTTGTGCCATCTGTCAGCAAACACAATAAGCAAGTTGCAAGAAGAAATTAAAGCATGCTTCTTAAAATAAAAGTATGTGCGATCACTAGCATTACAGGTGGTCGCACACAAGAAGGTTTATAAGCTCCTTGGTCGCACAAAAACCAAGATTACTCCATTTCGCGCCATCTGGCGGTGCACAGAGGCAGCGAGTTGCGAGGAGAAAGTGAAGCATGCTTCTAAAAGTAAAAGTTTGCTATATTTGTAGCAGGCTAAACTTTTAGCAACTGCAAGCAGCATGACTTAATTCGGGCATAATATTATAGATGGCACTATAAAGTAATTAAATAAGTTCATTGATTTTTTTTATTTATGCTGAATATTTGCGTTATGTGCAGTCGATAAAGCGCATTATTAAAGCTAATATGTAATGATGCTTTCAAATAAAACATGCATATAATTCAATTCGAATTTCCAATAAACTTTAAATCTATGTTCTATAATTTCATAGTGAATCTCAATACGAATAAACTAAGTTATAATAAATTACGCTGAGATGTTCACCCCTGAGATGTTCAGATGGGTCTCTAGCTCACAAGTCACAGAAAGAGAAAGCCTAAATTTACCGAGTTAAAGCTAAAAAAAATCTGTATTTGAAATCGATTCTGTTATCTGGTAGACAGTATTTATAACCGGATATTCAGCCATATCGGGAATGGGGAATATACCGGAAACGACCTTTCCTTTCCTGTGTGAATGAAGGTAAAATATCAGAATTAAACCTGCTCCCGAAAAAATTTTGTGACTAGAATATTCTTACACGTTATAACGACTTTATAGGGATAATAGTTTAGACTGTTAGACACTTTTGGTGTCAAGCAAGCAATCGGCCATAAAACTATGCTGAAACTTATGGCATGATGGATATTTTTATGGTGGATAGATATTTGATGGATATGAGGAGGTCGATGGCGCCGCGGTCATGCGTTCTTAGTAACGATCAGAAAAGCTAAGTAACCAAGAGCGCGGTGGGTACTCAGACAGGTGACCGAAAATTTTTCAAATCGATTTTTCTTCGTGCTTCGTAAGGCACGTTAACCTGAGTGCTGTCGAAAGATCTAATGCCAAATCCTTAAGGAGTATTGTCGATATCAAGGTTTCTGCAGGAGGATAGGAAAATGATGAGACGAACAGACGGGCAATAATGCACAGACGACGGCAGCACCACAAGCTGTCTTTCTGAAATAGACTCTGAAATCTATATCCTTATGTGCTGTTCTGCAACGCGTTTCTAAGGCGGCTGTCGTACTATATACTACTAATACATATTAATTTATTTCCACGTTCACACCAATTAGGTATCTAGCCCAAATTAAACATCATTAAGAAATTGTGTCATGGATACTAGATAACGGACAAATTTAATATAGGTACACAATAATACAGATATTTCTATAAATAAACTTAAATAAATACATAAACAACCATGACTCGTGAACAACTGTTCGTGTTCATCACAGAAACATTTGCTTCTACCAGGACTCGTACCTGGACCGCTTCATGTGCAGGTAGCGTTACTGACCACTCCATGACGGCGTCAAAATAAAGCGATACAATATAAAACGGTACCTTAACCCTACACCTGGGTCACAAGTCCCAGGCACTGCTCCTTGCTCCCCTCTCTGCAACACTCTGGGCCTGGCACCGGCAAGATGAACCAATGGGATGCTATGGCTAGCTGTCCTCTGGAGCGGAGAAATCGAATCTATATATCTATACATATGTATAAAAATAAATGCTGACTGACTGATTGACTGACTGACATATCAACGCACAGCCCAAACCGCTGGGTCTAGAGATTCCAAATTTGGCACGTAGGTTCCTTATGAGGTCTAGGGGTGCACTAAGAAAGGATTTTTGGAAATTCACCCTCTAAGGTGGTCAAAAGGGGGTGAAAAGTTTGTATGGAAATCCGTCAGTTTTGAAGCTAAATCAATAAAAATTGGTATTTAGCTACTTAATTAGAAATTAAAAATGACGTATTTCAGGATTTTTAAAAATTCAATTCCTCTTGCGTTAAAAAAGGGATGGAAGTTTAGAAGGAAGGATGGAAGGTTAGAAGAAATAATAAGACAATTTAAATGCTGCCCGAAGTAACTATTCTACGCGGACTAAGTCGCGGGCAAAAGCTAGTGTGTCTATATTAATTGCCTCGCTTTCTACCCATGCTGCCATTTCTAGGCGTGAAACTTTAGAGAACACTGGTCATGTACAACAAGCGTTTTACTAAGGTGGAAAAGAATAAGAAACCCGCCAAATAGAACCACTGTGATACTACAACGACGGGAGCAGCCTACAACGCAGCTCTACGTATTCCGCATCAGTTGCTCTGACACGGCCAAAGATATAGTGGACTATACGGGTGAAGACAAACTTCATCGTAAGGTTGAATGTTTGGAGTCCCGTCACCGAGTTAATTTTAATTTTAACTGCAGACGTTCCTCAAAGAAGATGAAATGTTTTGGCCGAAAAGTGTTGTATTTCGATACTAAATACGATTGCTGTCCTTGTGGCTTGCCTGGAGCTGAGCGGAGATTTTAAACTTTCCTATTGGTTGATATTGGCACAGCTCCGCTCTCTACTACAATAGACAGGCAGCCTTAGAGTGTTTACCTCATTATACCTACATTCGGGTTGATTTATTGTAGAACTTTGACAGTTTTGGGTAAGTTGATCTGCTGTCCTCTGTACTTACTTACCTATTTTCCTTTTGTGACACGGAACCGTAAAATAAAAGAAAAATGAGGTTTAACTTTTATTCACAACTGACTAGCTTTCTACATAACAGTGGTTCTAAAACTAGTGCTTTAAAATAACAATTATTTGCTATACACCATTAAATAATCTAAGGTTAACAATAACTATTAAAAACGGTAACCAACTTCAATATTATATTATACCTATACATTCAACCAATTCGAATGTTTGTTAGTTTGTTATTTATTTTGTAAGTAAGGGCCGGTTTCACAGATGCCGATTTGTAGATATCCGGCAGATAAATTGACTTTTTTATATGAGCCATCTGTGAGATAAACGCTAATGGGAACTTATCTGAAGCCAAAGCCCAAATAAAAAAGTGAAAAGCGCTGCAGAGAACTCACTGAGGCCGGTTTTATAGTAATGTTTTTATTTATAAGGCAAGGCGTAGTTCCGTTACACGTGAGGTCTAGTTTTAATTTACCGGACTCAATAAAATATGTTCTCAGCAGAGCTCCGTCAAAAAAAATTTATTTAGTCTGAGTCTGAAACATGTTAGTATCTAAAACAGGCTCTAAATCTTATATCACTATTTTTGTATAATATAATATCTTGACCATCGAAATAGTACCTTACCTAACTAGCAAAGTACTCCCAACAACCTTGATACAATATCATCAAACGTCAAGTTTGACGAGTGAACACACAGTGAACAGTCTTGAGATCCAGTTCACGACTTCATTTTTATATTTGAGTATGAATTTCATATTTTGGGGTAGACGTTTCACGGTAACACAGATACTCATTCAAATTGGTTGAAAGTTTTTAATTTTTTTACAAATAAAACAGTGGGTATTACGAGAAAAATAAACACTCATGCGGCAAAATTTGGGACTACTTCACTACATCGGCGGTCGCTGTTCCTGTTCCATGGATGGGTCATTAAATCGAGGGTTCACCATATCGATGGTAGGTTGTATCGACAATTGGAATGGATTTTTTTTAATACCTATCTTTATTTCTTTGAGACATTTGTCTTTGAGACATGACAGACCCATCAACACAAACCCTAATTGGAGTGGATTTTTTGAACGTTTTTCTTCGCTTTCGTCACAGTTCGAACCTAACAGGGTAGCTTATAACAACCGATATGGTGTACTGTCGATACAACGTACCATGGTAATAGTGAACCGTCGATGTAGTAACCCCTCGATGGAAAGTTTTCGATACAGCGACCGGCAATGAAGTGATTGTCTATGTCCTGAACGGTACCAGCAAAGCTTAGATCTTAACATAAGCAGCGTATATAATAGGGCATTATACAAACATCCTTTATTAAAGATTGCGTAGAGCTCTTAAAACGTTAACAACAGAGCACGAAATCTTGGCGTCTTCCCTTGCATTAGTTGTTGTGCCTTTAAAAAATAAGGTTGTCTCTTTAAGTAAAATAGACAGATGGAAGAAAAACATTGAATTGAATAGCCGCAAAACACATGAGCGCGTGAGGGAGGCGTTGTGTTGCGATAGATTGAGTAAAAATTTATACCTTAGGTATTTGATTAATTGTGTAGGTACCTTCAAAGTTTTCCGATTTCCTAGATGTGTGTTCCGACCTTGAACACAAATAGTTGGCTACAGGGGTAGAGCAGTGTTCCGCAAGCCGTTAAGAGATTTTAGCTCTCCGCGAACAAATGTCCCTCGTAGAGGACAACAGGCCCGCCTAATTTTGGGTGGGTTTACAGGGTATTATGCCACAAACCTCATGCTCAACAAAATGCAACTTTCAACAACACAGAATTGTAGAGCATGTGGGCATGGAACACCTGATGTGTGACTGCAACTCCATAGCCAGCATTAGAATAAATATCCTGGGAATGGCCTATCCAAGGCCAGAGCACTACATACTCCTCAAGGCAATGTACATATGGGCTATAGGTCCTGTGTGCTCATTTCCCGGTGACAAGCGAAGTTTTGCGATCCCGGAGTGCTGTCTTAGTGTGCCTTGGCAGGATGCCCGGAGAGGTCGTTTAGTGGGTAGGGGGGGAACGCCTGTACCTCGACTCCCACATATCCCTGCAGATGCATCGTACTGCAGGGATGATGCGTAAATGCACTTAACCTCTCCGATAAAAAAAAGGTCCTGTGTGATCATATTAAAAACAAAGTTCTTGTTGAAAACCCCTTTACAAATTCAAGGAGCGACAAGAGTAAAAGGAAAGGGGAGACAGAAAAGATCTCGTTGGGTCGAAGCGCACCACGAGGAGAGACACATCATAAGATAAGATAAGATGAAGTCCCTCGACTGCGCAGGCCTTTATAGACATCATCAATTTTGGCGCAAACCTCATAATAAGATGTAGGAAGTTATATCGACCACTTTGACTTTCTACTAGACGAGAAAACGCTTCAAATATGTGCACCGTCTTTTATATTAAGATATAATCTGTGGCAACTAACTGGAAGAATTCACGGTTCAAAAGTTACAGATTTTGTTACACAAAATCTTAAAAATCATTAAGTTTATCTGCTATCGTACTAAAAAGTATTAGAGCTGTACAGAAAATAAGGAGTAGGAGACGTTAATGCATTTATAGCCATGGAAAAGAACTTTTCTTTTGATAATTTTTTTTTGAAGATGCAGCACATACTTTTAGTATAATAACTTATTGGTTGCTTACAATACATTAACATCTCCTCTACTCTCCTTTCGATGATGCAAATCTTGTTGTCCTTATTCAAATGAAAATTGCAGCATAACAATTTTACTCGATATGGCTGAAAACCCGTTTTTAAAGATATTTTTTACCCAATAACCGTAGCCAATTAAGCAATAAGAGGATAACAATAACAATGTGCTGCAAACATAGACATTAATTACATAAAAAAACTAGAGTGTCCTAAAATAAACACACCAAATATTCCCTCGCAAATAACACATGCACCACAAAACTTTTAGGTAAAAAAAAATATCCCTTTGTACATCCTTAAACCCTTCATGTTTACGTCGCATATTTAAAATACTTCATAACAAATTCGGTTATCACGTTTATTACATAAGTAACCTAAATAAATTGAAATATTTCTCATATACAGAAATCGTTTCCAGTTTATTATGATTGGTTATATTAAATGATTGCTGAGATTTAAGAAAATTACCTTTAAATCTTATTAGAGGAAAGTAAATAATTACTTAATACTTGATATGGAATACGAGCATTTAGTCTACTAATAAAAGACGAGGTTGTTCTTATAAGCAGTACCTTGCGATTCATAGACATCGTGCTATTCCAGATAAGATTATGCCTGGGCGCTTCTATTCAATTCCTTCACGCCACGGCACACCTGATCCTAGATCCGAGTCCTTATAGGCAGCCTCTTTTCTGTCGCTCCCTTTTGATCCGAACCGTACAGGATCTCCAGACGACAGTAACCACTGCGGCCCACGGAGGGGCTACTCACGTATGTCAAGCTTCGCTTTGTATGAAAATAGTTTGACACTTAGACAATTTGGTTCGAAAAGATAACATCCACTACAACCCACTGATACGCTACACGTGCAATGACGTCAGTGTATACACGGTAGCTTCGTGATTCCAGCGGGCCACAAATTTTGAAACACGCCCACGGCTACGTGGAGTGCCAACTGCACAGAATGATTGGAAATAAGTCAGCAAGTGTATTAAAGCGTGTGCTGCGTTGAACTGCGTGGGTCAGTCCATGCATATGGTTCCGGCTTGTATCGAAACATCTATAAAATATAAATTATCCATTAAACTTGCCATTTACCATTGTTACTCTTCCTTTAGGCTACCTATTCAAAATTGGGTCGTTATTCAATCCTATTTCCGTTATGATAACAATGATGATTTATCTCAGTTGACAATTTCTATACCCAACGCTAATCTCACGATTTCTAATAGCTATTACTATATTTACAATGGTTGAACATTTTCTTGATAGTTATTTTAAAGCGAATATCTAGCTTGCGATTTTGGTGTTTTATGTCGGTCACATGCATAATGGTTTCACACACAAACTGTTGAAGTGACGTATATGAGGCTGAATAACACCAAATGGATCATATTGATTTTAAAATTAAAGTTCTATGTATCAGACCCTTCGCAAAAATGAATTTTAAATTATTCTACATAGAGGTTGATCTTCAATGTCACTACTCTCCAAGCAGCTGAGATTCATCGCAGCCTCGTCTCTTTCCGATCTGGTGGCAGAGTTGCGGGGAACCCACTATGTCACCTAGGAACACGCTCAGAAGATACAGCTCCTTGGCTTGGTCCGAGGATTGCCTGTATTGGCTGAAACAGAGAAATCATTTCATTAAAAAAACTTTACATTCCCAAATTGCAAACTCAAAATATCATTTAGTCGTTGGATTAACTTTAAGGGGGTGCTCGTTTAACAAAACTTTTCATTGAAATAGCTCATGTTTACTCCGATAGTATCTACTTCTTTTTCTTCCTACCCTAGTTCCGATTTCGGTGCCAGTCCAGTATTATTTTCTTTATATTCTTATTGTTTAACAGTCATCTTATCTTCTACTATGTTTTCATTCCAATTATTCATCAATTTCTTGTTCATGTGTATCACCCCTATCACTTACCTAAGTTTCATTCTGTATCCATCCCAAACTTAACAATTCCCTTTCAGTTTTTCTGTTTATGTGCCCTCTATCATAGTCCAATATTCCGTCAACACCTACTTATGTTTTTAGACGTTTCATTACTTCACAACAACTAAAAGACATACCAAAACATGATAGCCTAGTCAATTCCATAAAGTGCTTCTTCAATTTCATCAATCAATCAATCTTTTTCTACAAACGTGTTTTACTCGATAAAGTGGTTTGTGGTGGAGAACATAAGATAAGTTTACCACAGCAAAACTGGTAAGCACGAATATAAACCCGAAGTCGCAAATGCCCCTCTGTTCAAATTGCCAATCCAAATAAAGTAGGTTTTTGTAGATAAAATAAATAAATTTCAATTTCATATCCACGCTTTGGATAAATCTCCAGATGAAAAGTCTTATTATTGAAAAATGTTCTAAAAGTCAACCAGCACTAAGTTCAATTTCGATTAATACTCACGAGATCTTAAGAACAGTGAAAGTGCTTGAATCATTGCATAATACCGGTTCACCTCGAACGATGAACGTATTGCAATTATGATCAGCCATCCACGAAGATTGCTCACTAACCCCAAATAAATTTACTATTATTTGAATCGGTCCATCTAACCAAAGCTTGAATACTGACTATTCAAGCTGTGGTAAGAACAAATTTTGAAATATGATCAAAATTTTGCGTGTACTTATTTTGTATCATAAGAGCAACAAACAAAAAAAAATATATGATCCACCTGATTGTACGTAGTTAGCTACTAGTCAGCTATGTCGTACCTCTCTATTTCTACCATATACCTCATAAAATGACGATGGGTATGATTACTGAAGCTTAAGAAATAAATGAACGGAATTGTTAGAACTAAGTATATTTATAAGAAAGCTTTAGAAGTTTAATAAGACCTTCTACTAATGGACTAACCCTAAACGGCATATAAGCAATTTTTCGATTTGGAGAACAATTTCTTTTGATTCGACGACAATTATTTATATAAACTTTTTCCGATTCAAAATGCAACAAGTATAACGCTTTTTATTTCTAAAATAATAATTTCTTTCTTAAATATCGTGCCTTCTTCCGACAGTAATATCTAGTGAAGTGCTTCTACTACTTTGTAATCTGTATGGATGCGTGACTAGCTAAGCACTTAGTTCTCAGATGACCCACGTTGCGTGTCCGCTGTTATGTCTGTCCCACTTACAGTACGATCACTGCATTCTTGCTTCGGCTCTCTGACCCGAATACGTGGCGGCCTTGAAACGACGAATTCGTTACGAAATATTCATAGAATCGACAAGTCAAGGTCGATTGTGTTTTGCAAGAGAGAAATTTTGACTCAACTATAATAATGTATATGTTATCAATATAAACCCCTATGAAAATTCTTCCAATTATCCTGATATATTGTATAATCATACGAGTAGTTACCTAGTTACTATTTCAAGTAGAACTATATTTTTCAGTTTATAAACTATTTGTCCCGGCCACGCGTTGCTGTGGTAATTTCATACTCTGTACATAGTCCTATAACATTAATTTTGCAAATTTAAAAGAAAAATGAGAACTACTTATCAAGATATAAACGACCCTATCTCTCAAGGTAGAAAAAAACACATTTAAAAAAAAGTTAAAATAGGATTGTTAGTTTCGGAGTTCATCCCGGACAAACATCGTGACACGGAAATTTTATGTAACAGATTATGAGAGGAAGATATGGAACCGAGAGAAAGTATCTAGTAAAAATGTGCTCATCAGTGTCATGGTTTGCGGATAAATAATTTAGAAAAGCTGTCATTTCCTTGCGATATCCTATACTCTGTTGAAGACATAAAAAAGTCCTAATGTCCCTTTTTCAATAAAAAATCTGGTCATCAAAATCACGATTTACGACATTTATTGATTGAATTCCACTCTCTGCTTTGTATGTACCCTAGAAATGGATTTTAAATCAATGGTAACAGAGTACATTTCTGAATTCAACCGCTAAAGCTTTTATTTGCCAATCGGAAATGAAAATAGACAATAGACGAAAGCAAACCTCTAATGGAATATCGAGAATTCGGGAATGGAGCGCGCAGCGCTTTAGCGGCTTGAATAAATAAAGAGTATGATCAGTCGCTCAATAATAGACCACCTGTTTCCAACTGTGATTGACTTAGTATTAACAATCGATAAATGATAACTGAGACAGAATAGATGTATTGGCGAAATCCTGTTGGGCTTGTCTTGGACGGCTCATCGTACAATAGAAGCTGAAAATGATATAAACAATTTGCCTTATAGAGTACTCGATTTCTTTGTCCATATTGTCAGATAGAATAATTACGAACGGGAGAGAGTACGGTTGAAAGCAGCCCCTGACTGATGAATCCAACTCAGTGCAACGACTATTTTTGCCACATCTTCGGTACCACCTTCCACAACGCTCTTGACAAATGGACAGCATCAAATAGACTACCATTGAATTCTCCGTCGGGACAATCATACACCTCAGATCTATTGAAACCTGACTGACTGAATGAATGACTGACAGACATATCAACGCACAGCCCAAACCGCTGGGTCTAGAGATTCTAAATTTGGCACGTAGGTTCCTTATGAGGTCTAGGGATGCACTAAGAAAGGATTTTTGGAAATTAACCCTCTAAGGTGGTGAAAAGGGGGTGAAACGTTTGTATGGAAATCCGTCAGTTTTGAAGCTAAATCGATAAAAATTGGTATATATAACTACGTAGCTAGAAACTAAGAATGACGTATTTCAGGATTTTTGAAAATTCAATCCCTAAGGGGGTAAAATAAGGGATGGAAGTTTGTATGAAAATCCGTCATTTTTAAAGTAAAAGCCATGAAAATCGGTATATGGCGCTTGGGTTAGAAGAAATAATAAGAAAATTTAAATGCTGCCCGAAGTAAGTATTCTACGCGTATGAAGTCGAGGGCAAAAGCTTGTTTATAAATAAAATTAATTTAAAATGTCTTATTCGACCCTATTCAGGTCCAAATAAATCATAAAATTTTAAACTCACAGAGCAATCAGTATGCATATCTGGACGGTCTCTCTTAAAGTATGTGGAGGGGTTTACTTTGAATGTAATTAAGTGATTATTTTAGTCCACCTGGAAAATTCTATCAATCTTGCATTTCAACAGTTAGTGATAAAATAGCAAGTCCCCCCGTAGGTTTCAGGTGAAGAAGAAAAATTTAAGCACCATTTTGGACCAAATTTTCATATTACATAATGTGTGTGGGACTATTTAATTTGAAATAAAACTTCTATTTATGTCCAAACCAAGACGTTAAGTTTTTTTTATGTTACGAGATGGCAAACAGGAGAACTGCTTCACGGCAGAAATAAGAAAGGCGGTGGTACCTACCCAGACGACCCTACATATGGGTCTACCACCTAGTAGTTAGTATAAAAATTTTAGCAAAGTCAAAGAAGTAACAAGTAAGTTTCACTGATGTTTCACCAGAGCATGTTAGTTAGAAAGAACTATGTGATTCAATTACATTCTATCGTGAACAAACTAAACATAAGTTGGAATGATACGAAAACTTGTAACGAAATTGTGTCTTGATGTCTTGAAGAGTAATAGCCAAACTTGTTATGCTTCCCGACAGTGAAGTAAAATAAAATCAATTCATATTAGTCGGCTTTGATCTTTTACACTGAGGATGTTCCTTGTCACCTTAGAAAGTTTTCGATAATTTGGATGTGAATCGAGAATAAAATACTCTTGGTAGGTAAAGGTAATGTCGATTACAAGTTACTAATAAGATCACTGTCAAATAACACTACTACATAGGTCAGCGTAAAAGTTTCCGGAACTGTCCACTTACATATTAGGTTGGGGAAAAAGTCTTTTCGCATTATAGTATGTATAAACTTGTAATAAAATCTCTTTGGCTATACTATTTGTATCTGGCTGGTTTTGGTATCATTGAAAGTTTAAATTTTAAAGAACATAATTCCAAATTCAAATAAGGAAAATGTGTGATTTTCATTTGTTTTTCGTACCGCCAAGATGAGTGAATCTAATGAAGAAATTCGATACATTTTAAAATTTTACTACAAAAAAGGTAAAAATGCAACGCAAGCCGCGAAAAAAATTTGCGATGTTTATGGACCTAGTGCAGTGTCTGTGAGAGTAGCACAAATTTGGTTTAAGCGTTTTCAATCCGGAAATTTTGATGTCAAAGATGCACGTCGCTCTGGTCGCCCTATTACTAATAAAATGGATGCCATTTTTGATAAAGTGGAGCAAGATCGGCATGTCAGTAGTTACGACGTAGCTGAAGAACTGGGAATTGACCACAAAACAGTTTTGGCGCATTTGAAAAAAACTGGGTACACAAAAAAGCTCGACATTTGGGTACCTCACGAGCTCACTGAAAGAAACCTAATGAACCGTGTACTCATTTGTGATTCTTTATTACGACGTAATGAAACCGAACCATTTTTGAAGAAGCTGATAACTGGTGATGAAAAGTGGATCACGTACGACAAGAACGTGCGAAAAAGGTCGTGGTCAAAGGCCGGTCAGGCTTCACAGACTGTGGCGAAACCCGGGTTAACTCGCAACAAGGTGATGCTGTGTGTGTGGTGGGATTGGAAGGGCATTATTCATTATGAGCTGTTACCACCAGGCAGGACCATCGATTCTGAACTCTACTGCGAACAACTGATGAGATTAAAGCAAGAAGTTGAGAGAAAGCGGCCGGAATTAATCAACAGAAGGGGTGTGGTTTTTCACCATGATAACGCTAGACCTCACACATCTTTAGCCACTCAGCAAAAATTAAGGGAGTTTGGCTGGGAGGTGTTAATGCATCCGCCGTATAGTCCTGACCTTGCACCTTCAGATTTCCACCTGTTTCGGTCTCTTCAGAATTCTTTAGGCAGTGTCAGGTTAACATCACGAGAGGACTGCCAAAACCACTTGTCGCGGTATTTTGACCAGAAGTCCCAAAATTTCTATAGCAATGGGATTATGTCCCTACCTACAAGATGGCAAAAAGTTATCGAACAAAATGGTACCTACATACTTTAGTTAAATGTAAATAAACTATATTAAAAAATGTTTTGAATTTTTTTAAAAAATGCGAAGAAACTTTATCCCCAACCTATTATATAATATTTAAAAAGTAATTACAACATTTGAAAATCGAACTCTTTGGCTGAATGCAGTTAGTTCATCTGACTGTCAATTGTTTTTACATTGTGGCGCCATTTTAAAAATTGTGTGTCTACGTCATAGATTTAACTCGGGAAAATTTTCGTAGTACCTATGATTTTCTACGAATTTAAGTGTATTTGACAGCTCAACACGACCTGGCACCTTGTGACATTTTTCTGTTCCCAAAAATTAAGAACCAATTACGCGGTCAACGATTTTCATCACCAGAAGAGGCTGTCGAAGAGTATAAAAAAACACGTTTCTGAGGTCACCACGGATGAGTGGCACAAAAGTTTTCAAAATATTTTTTTATTTATTTTGGAAACTTTTAGTGCACTCACGTATACAAGGTGTTTGGTACATGGGGTATGAAGCCGGCACCTACCCATGCAACAAAGTCATATAAATAATATGATGATATTAAAAATTCAAAATTGTAATTTTTTTTTTTTTCCATACATTTTATTTTTCTGATCGAACTATTTGTAAGGTGAATTCAATTTTTTTTACAATTTAAAGTTTTTATATGACTATGTTACCATGGGTAGGTGTCGGCTTCATACCCCATGACCAAACAACTTGTACTTATATACATTTTTGTGGCGTTGTGTTTTGATCGATAAACGTTCTCCTAATTCTTACCCGTCCCGCATCTCCATTCACTTTCAATTCTTAAATCCTTTATGTAAATCTACTTTCACACGTCCTTTCTATATGATCGAACCATTTGAGCACCCCCTTTTATATTCTTTTCACTATATCTTCTTTCAAAAATTCATAATACAATGATTCCAGATAAGTAGGTAATCGATCAAGAATGTACATGTTTATTTAACAAAATAACATCGATTTCATTATGTGTACAAAATCCACTACGACACAGATTCTGAATAATTGAAATGAACGCAGTCTTCATGACGGTATGAAAGCGCGTTAATATATACTATATAATTTTTTGCAAAACCACAAACTTAGCCATAAAACTTCCCCAGTACACTCTAGCTTTCACAGAACCATGAACCCAGAAGGGTTGAACCATGAACACAGCTTTAGGTAACATTTGGGTACACATAAAGTCGCATCTTGCGCAATAACACAACAGCTCATATAATGGTCTCCACCGAGGGACTCGAGCCTACCCCACATTAGGGGCGATTAGACCTTAGTCAACTGGCCAGTGAGGTTGACTAAGGACTAATCGTGCGGTAAAAGTGTGGATTGGTCGACTTCACACACGACCTATGAATTTCTTAATAGTTGTGTGCAGGTTTCCTCACGATGTTTTCCTTTACCGTAAAAGCGTTGATTAAACGTACATATGAATTCAAAATTTGAAACACATTGGCGGGGTTCGAACCGGTGCCTCCCGGGTGGGAGACAACGCCCTTACACACTACGCCACCAACGCTTCCCAGATGAGAAGTGGAGGAGGAGGAGGAGAGGAGATGAGGTAGTCCTAATCGCGAACTACACCGTTTGAATGAATGCATGAACGACAGAATATTTACCTGAATACATCTGGCCAGTTCATCTGAGGCTTCGGCTCCGTCTTCGCTCTCGCCGCGTAATGTGCGCACACTCGCTCGAAGACGCATGCTCGTGCGCCGAACTCGTTGACGATGTATTTCTCCACTTCGAGAACGTCAAAGGGATCCGCTGAGTCACCGCCGAAGGTCAGCTGACGACGGTTACGGGAGCGGTATGTAGCTGGAAACAAAAGAAGATTGGAATACATAAGTTCTCTACCTTTTCAGCTGATTTCGGTGTTCTTTTGTTTAAGACTTAAAGTACCTATGTCTAGTTTTGTATAAAATTCTATCCTTAAAAAGGTAAGTATTTTGTTCAGTAGTGGTCGTAGCTATGATTCAAGAATATAAGCTCTTTTATAGTTGATGAAAGAACCAACTTCCACAAATCTGTAGGCTTACTCTTCAAACCAATCCCGATAGATCGACATTGATATTGGAACACTTCGTTCTTAATTTTCGATACTATCGCCAAATTGGATTCGTATTTCGTGGATATTGTGTATGTATTTTGTCAGAACTCAACAATATTTAGTGCACTCAATATCCACGTAATATAAATCCAATTTAGTGCTAGTGTTGAAACTCATGAGTATAAAGCGTCCCAATATCAATGACGATCAATCGAGATTGATTTAAAGAATATGGTCTATTCAAAATTAAATCTGCTGTAACTTTAATGATATTTCTAATGCTGTATCATCACCTGGAGTCTGCAAAATACCCAATTCCTTACCAAATTACAGGAGAGGTGTCGTGTTTGGGTTTATTGGATCGGTTTCAATGAATGGTTTACAAAATAGATGTGTTTAAAGTTTCATATGGAAGAGGATAGAGTATTGAGGATTTAGTAAGAGATCGTAAGTAATCCAGTTTTTTTAATTTCTTTAATATTTGTGTGTTGTGTCCTCGCACATCACGCAAATATAAAAGATAGCCAGCCCCTCTGTGGTTCCAATTGAAGATCGATTACATCTTCGGCCTTATAGTCACTTACCATCAGGTGAGATAAAGGCAAAGAGTTTCCCTGTCAAGAATAAAATAAATCCCCGCCTGAAGAAAGGTCTGTGCTCGTGACCGACTATCAATGAATTACGAATGGCTTAAGCCGGGTCCAGATATGTATTATTTGCCCGATCCGATCAGCGTATCCGTATCGCCGACGCGTATCATCATCGCATATGTGGACGGGTGATGATACGATCTTGATACGTCGTTATGATACGGCCCGTCCCATGTCATGTCGGTTTCATACGGAGCAAATCGAGGCGTCCACAACTTGATACGGGGCTTGATACGTGATACGCTGATACGGATACGCTGATCGTATTCGGCAAATGATCATGTCTGGACCCGCCTCTAGTCCTCACTAAGCTGAAGATGGAATCGATCTTTACTCAGTACCCGTAGTGTAAGTTTTTTAGTATACAAAATGCAACGATTGTAGTTGCGTTAAGAGCTCAATTTGTATGGGAAACATGATTTGCGCTCTCTCCGCTAGGGGCACTGTTCACGTTTCCTATACAAATTGAGCTCTTAACGCAACTAAAGTAGTTGCGTTTTTTATACTAAAAAACTTACACTATGGGTACAGAACCTTGGTTATCTTATCATTAATTGTCGGAACACAATGATGTTAACATTATTATTATGGCGACAGATTTTGATAAGATGCAACTAGCCAGGTGGACTTGACAAATGTCCTACCACCAACCAAACTTTGTACTCCTCTGGGAATTGAAAAGGACCAAGGATAGATCCAATTTCGGGGGGAGAACCACTAGACCACGTAGGCAGTTAAAATATAAAAGACATAAAGCAGAAGCAGTTGCAGTTACAACCAGAACGAACGGCTTAATTCCTGACAAACGAAACGAAGAAGAGAAGAGACATTAGTCTCTTGGCACTTTCTTCGTACAGTCGTGTTACTCCATAAATTTAAATTTTTAGACACCATAATTTTGTACAAATTAATAAACAAACATTATTGATTCCTTGGATTTATTGCAAAATGTTCAAAGTTTAAAGTTCCGCGAGTCTCCTCACGTTCTAAGGATACCTTCTATATTTCAAGTTGTCACACGAATTATGCACGTAATATGTTTTTTTGACGTTCCTGCACTTTTTATGTGGTACTTTCTGAAGTGGATATTTTTCAAATTCATTAAATGTTTTCAAAAGTAAAGTAAGCAAATTATTGTTTTAATGTTAATAAGTGATTATAATATTTATTGTAAACGTACCAAAATTATTATGATAAAAAAGTAAATGTATCCGTCAGTTATTGCATATCAATACCTCATTTGTTCGATATAATTTATGGTACTTTAGGTCCGTTTGTAACAATTTACACTACATATAGTTTTTGTATATGACTGTTTGTACCTGAACCAAATAAATAAAAAAATCATGACGAAACTGATGATTATAATATATCATCTTGGGACTATTGAGAAAGATGGACCAATACTGCAAGCGGTTGAGGATATTATGCCAAATATACATTTTACAACCATTCAATATTACAGCAATTCAAAATTACCTAAAATTGTAATTTAGTTATATGTTATGTCAAATTTTAACCCTAAAGTTCAATGTTTAATGCTTATTACTTAACTTTACCAGCCTTAACCGATTTTAAGCATACAAAAGAAACGCATGTCAATTACTTCACGTCAATTATGTCTATAATGGGATTTTTTCGCTTTATCCTTCACTTACTTAAGATTTTGTAACAATACTTATTATTTTTTTGCGATGTACAGTTGGCAAACAAACACACGATTCTCCTAATGGAACATTTTGTGTCTTCTTTAATAAAATTTCTGAGGAGTTTCTTTGTTGTGAGTTTGTGATCTCGCGACCGCAAGACTAACAGCTTCAATAAGTATCTATGTTCTACTAAGACTTTATCATCTACCCGCTGGTCAGACCAAGTTAAATCCCTCACAGGCCTCCCTATTACTACCGCCCTGAGACGGGCCGAAGATAGAAGTGCATGGAAGAGCTTAGTAACTAACGTGACGGAGGCATTACAGGACGGACACGGACGCACAAGAAAGAAGAAAGTCATAACGATGTAACGATCTGCCTCTAGGAGCACTATGTAACTTAGTTACATTAGTCAGGGAGAGTCATTGGAAAGCATTTCGATAGAATTTTGGCAATTCAGGATACCAGTCATGCAGTATTGGCGACTCTCTTAAGCCAGTGGAATACAGAATCGCTCCACGGTTGATTACTTCCAAGTTCATCCTGTATTTCTCGTTTTCATTTTGTTGAAAAAATTGTTTTACAACATATAGCCTTCCAATCTCTTTGTACATCTTTTTTTTTGTTGACGGGGAGGTCAATGCATTTACGCATCGTCCCTGCGGGGTGGTGCCAACCGCAGGGGATATGTGGGACTCGAGGTAAAGGCGTTCCCTCCATACCCACTAAACATCCTCCCCGACCTGACCTCCAGTGCGCTATTGCGGGACGGCTCGGGATCTGCGCACGTGAGCGCAACTACACCGAGACCGCCCCAACGCTGCCCGTTTAGGCACTCCTTGTGCACCAATTGGTGTTTATAGGCCGCCTCCTCATAGACGGCTGCTCTACCTGGCGCGTCCTCCTGACGAGGACACCGGGAGCAGCCATCGGACCGCACCCGGGGGACGCCGAGCGCGGTCGTGACCCTGAAAAGGGCCGTCCGGATCTAGCCGTGATAAGAAAACAAAATCAACTCGACGATGGCATGTGACTTCAAATGCCAAGCGGACACACTGAATCGAGACCAGAGAATAACGCTGCTAGTCCAAAAGACGTGAAATCAATTTCAAATGTGAACGGACATATCGCAATACACTCGTGAGATTACAAAACGCGTAAACTTCTTGCAAAACTTTAGGAAATTCCATAAAATATAGTAATCCCAGCAAACGTAAAGTTAGTCGGCGATCGGAAGAGATTGGCTTTCTTATCATTAACTGTCTGAACTGAACACAAACTTAAGGTTTTAAACACTATTGTTACACAGACTTTCATAAGATGGTCGTTAGGGCTCAGGATGAAAACGCACCTGCAATACCTAGTGATTTTTTCCTTATTATTGCATACTAGCTTCTGCCTGCGACTTCGTCTGCTCAGTATCAGTATAAATTATAGCTTATATGTTATTCTGATGTATGAGCTAGATTATTGTAAATTTTCATTTAAATTAATGCAGTATATTTTGCGTGAAAGAGTAAGAGTATACACAAGAGTGTACATCCATCATCCATACACATTTTCGCGTTTATAATATTAGGAGGATGTTTATATACGACAGTATCCACTTACTATCAAGTAGGCCGTAGTTGTACAAAAAAATCTACCCAAACAGATTAAACACAAGGCCCACGACCAACCAAAACGCGTACAAATTTCATTTGTCTTCCACTGGGAATCGAACCTCTGGATCTAATTTCGACGCAAACCACTAAACTGAGGAGGAAATAAAGAGTTAATTAAGCACGGAGTGTTTCGGAAGGCAAGTTGAACTGGTGGTCCCGGGTGCTGTCAAAAAATATAACAGGGCACTCTCTGTTATATTTTTTGACAGCACCCGGGACCACCAGTTCAACTTGCCTTCCGAAACACGGTCGATAACTCATCATAGATTCATAATTACTGACGTTTATAGATTGGCAATGAATCGACTAGGGCGAGACCAAAAAATGCACCCATGTGTGAGTAATGCGCATGTGTGCGTGAAAAATAGTACTGCAGACTGACAGTTGGTGCATGTCTTTTCTTCGTGACTGACAAGCCGATTTAAGCCGCCTGCGTATACGCGAAATGGCCTCGTCTATCTATCTCGTTCTACGTCCATAATTTTATTTACACATAAAACCACATCTGGCAGTATGGGCCATGCGGTGCCTCCAAATAGTGACAAGTTGCCAACCTGTCGCCTACATATATGAGGCACCAAGCTCAAAAAGCAACAATCCTTTAGTAAACAACCAAATCATCACAGCAGTCCGGGTAGTGATCTGATAAGGATGTGGCTTTATGTGTTACAAAATGTTACCTAAGGCTCTGCTCAATCCCTCATGGGATTACGAGCGTTATCGTACGTATGTAGAGTTATATTTTCATTAAGTTCTTATTACAACCCAGTAGTAAGCATGCCGCCTTTACAATGATCTGACTAAGAACATCCTGGTATAGATATCATGAATTCTATTCCGGGTGTCTTCAAGAGGTGTCTTAATAGTATTCTTAAATAAGTTTGTCTTGCATTGTATATTTGGATATATTTTGTGTAAAACTTGTAATTTTCTGGAATAATTTTTATTTTTGCGTTTACAAACGCGTAAATATTAATACTAGAAAAATGCACTGTAAAAAAAACCTTTTTTTTTCAGTGCATTTTTCTTGTAATTTTCTTTTAATTGTAATGTTTAACTGATGGAAAATTTAATTTAATAAGGATGCATGTTTTGGGAGTGCAGTTTAGAACTGTCATATTTGTTTAATCTCCTTGTTCTTTCTTAGCTGTACCTAATCTGTTTTGTGTCTTATCAATAAATTAAAAAAATACCGCTAATAGACATATGAATCTACTAACCTGGACTGAGAGAATAGGTGAGTTTCTTCAGAAAATTGGTCAATCTAACACTTCCTATTATAAAGGGAAAACCTACTAATTGCACTGGCAACTCAAAAGGTGTTTCCTGGCTAGACACTTCATTATAATTTAATAATATTAAAATACTAAAAACAGAGAAATATAAAACTCTTTGCAGCTCCATCTTCGCTTTCAAACTGGCACAAAATATTTGCTACGCGCAAAACTTGCAATAAAAACAGTTCAAAATTTCGAAATTTTTCATTCAATCACGCACAAAAAAGTTGTAAATTATTCATTAGCGTCTAAGTTTTGCGCAAATTATCAAACGCAAAAAAAGAACTGACTGAAACGTTCAAATGAAGTTCAAATAAAAAAAAATCGTAAGTAAGCGATTAAAATATTTTTCACGTTCCGTTTAACGTAACGCGTGTAACTTTGAACTAACCCGTCGAACGGCTAAGACAACACTGCAAATGCGTGCCTACGTGACAGGGAACGTAACGCAATACCTCTCCGACGACCGACTTAAATCGCTCGTTTGTTGGTCACCCGAACTTATGCAAGAACTAACTTATAGTTCAAAATGTCAGTTACATAAGAAAGTGTTTCTTTAGACGAAATTTTCAAGGTTAACTTATTTCAAGAGCAACTAGTAATAATACCGATTTCTGTCTGTGTACCTATAAATTGAATAATAACAATATTTTATAAATCATGATGGAATCATCATCATCGTGGAACCTTGTAATTAGCTCATAGTAAACCATAGCTTGTATTTACATTGTGAATAATGCTGTAAGCTTTACAAATTAAATTAAATTAAATTTAAATTAATAAATAAAATCAGCATCGTCATTTCAGCAGAGATACTGTTGGATATAAGCCTATCCAGTGGCGTAGCGTAGGGGGGGCAGGGGGGGCGGCCCGCCCCGGGCGGCACATTTGAGGGGACGGCAAAATTTCACAATAAATAAAAAGAATTTAAACCATTTCATATTTTTATTGCAACTACAAACTTCCAGGGCACTGCTCTCGCCGTTGCAGTTTGTCAGTGCTTGGTGTTTATGTTTTTATGGTAAACATTGTTTCATCAAATCATTGAAGTTTGCACTTCTAAGATCCGAACGAAATATTTTTGCAAATACATATTTGACTTTTTTTCTAGTATTCGACGTCCAGTTAAGATGAAACTACCTTATAGTGTGGAATATTTTTGTGCGTTTACAAACACGTAAATATTTTTGAGACTAGAAAAAATACACTGTAAAAATCGACCTGCCATTTATTCAGACAGGCGGAGGGGTTTCTAATGTTAAAAATATTTACGCGTTTGTAAACCCAAAAAAATATTCCATATGAAATTGTTTTAATAAGAAAAATGTATTTTCGAATGAAATGACACGTTTTCCTCTCTCTAGCAGTGATAATGTAATTTGTACACTATTGGAAGGCATTTTTTCGAGCGATAACTTAAAGCGTTGCAATGAAGTGCAGTCGACGAACTGAAATGCGAGAGCGTTCCAGATTCTTTTTTCATTAGTTCCAAACTGAATGTAAATCCGGCAATTGCCTGACTTTTTCGTTGCCATTTTTGAGCGAGTGCAACGCATCTAAATACTTTTTAAACTTCTTATTGTGTAATGTATAGTATACATTAAATTGAAATACCTAAATAAGAGGGCGGCAAAATTATATTCCGCCCCGGGCGGCCGATACCCACGCTACGCCACTGCCCCCAATGTTCTCCAACCCGATCGCTCCTACGCTGCCCGCACCGCATCCATCGGCTTCAAGCAACCTCTACCAGATCATTAGCTAGGTTTAGGATTATTTCCACTTAAGTCAAACGCAAAAGATGGCAAACAAGCTTACGGCCCACCTGGTGTTAAGTGGTTACCATCACCTATAGACATTTGCAATATTAAGGGGAAATCACACACTGCAAGTGCGTTGCCATCCTGGGGACTAATATGATATGCCTTCCATGCCCAGTAATTACACTGGCTACCTTTCCCTTCAATCCGAAACACAGCGAACTGCTTCACGGTAGAAATAAGAAAGGCGGTGGTACCTACCCAGACGACCCTACATATGGATCTACCACCTGGTGAGACAGTTGGTAGACTCAACATAGGCCTACCACATGGTCTGTAAATTACTTTTAATAATTCTATGAACCAAGCGTATCCAGGGCGTTGGGGCGACTTGGTGCTATGCTATCGCACCCCGTTCACCCGATCACCTCCTAGACTTCTTCTATTGGGGTTGTCTCAACGACGGGATAAACGAAATATTGCTGACAATTCCCATTTCTTCTAAAATCCCCGTCTCTCATTTTTACGTTTTAAATACGTAGGTAATCTTTGTGACTGCGCAGAGAGAAATTAAATTGAATAATTTATTTATTTATTAATAAAAATATTCCTACACATTTATTGACTCTTCAACGTGAGTTTATTGAGAGTTTTCTAAAATAGTACTCGCCAGGTGTCAACACTGTGGCGTGAGGTCCAGTAACCTGTCGTTACTGTGAAGTTTTAATTCAAAAATCCTCATTATTTTGTCATTTTTATGACGTTTGTGGGGCGGGGATTTTATACGTGTTTTGACACCAAGCGCTGTGTTATGCCGGCAAAGTAGAATAGCATCACCCCATATCCTCCAATGGGTGTTGTAGAGTAGAAGGCGACTAATGGATCAGCAAACCCAACACCAATCCGCATTGGGCAAGCGTGGTGGACTACTGCCTAAACGTCCTTCGATAACAAGGAGAGGCCTTGTGTCCCAGCAGTAGGTCGAATTATAAAGGCTGTTATGATGAATAGTGGATTTTGATTAACGAGCTCTGAAGGAAAGCGTACAGGTTGGGTCGATTTTATTGCACGCATGTTTACTAATTACTATACCTAAACAAATATTTAAATGCATCATGTAAAGTTTAAATATTTGCATTTCGTAATTAAATCACTCTGAATTCCGTGTTCTTTAAAAGGCTTGATTGATAAGACTTCAGGTATTCAAATATTAACTGACTCTTAGATTATTTATTTTAAAATGCCTGTTTGACAAGAACTGACTCTTGGAGATAAGTTGCAGTTAAATTAACAGTTCTAATGGATTTCAATCTAAGCACTAATGGGACCTTACCTAGACCTTTTTGAAACAAGCTCTATGTATAAGTTTTTTTTAACAGGAAAGCTCTTGGCTTTCTTCTTACCTGATGGCAAGTGCCGATAATGCCAATGCTCCATGGAACGTGGATGTGGAGTGGTCAGTAACGCTGCCTACACAACAAGCGGTCCGGGTTCGAGTTCTGGTAGCGGCAAATGTTTGTGTGACGAATACGAATATTCGTTGACGAGTCATGGTTGTTTATATATTTATTTATAAAATAAATATTATGTATATAAAAATTATTCGTTTTCTAGTTTCCCATAACACAAGTTCTTAATGATACTTAATTTGGGTTAGATAATTGGTGTGAGCGTAGAAATATATTATATATTAAGTTCCTTTATTTCATTTAAAATACATACAAAATTATATTTCGAAATATTAAATTTTTACAATATGGAACACTAAAATATAACATTTGAAAATACAAAAATACAGTTCCCCGTCGGTAGCAAGATAAGGGTCCCCGGTTACCGGTGGCTAAGGATCCAGAGACAGGGATCTGGACAGGTTAAGGATCCAGAGATATTATTATCATTATTGTAATTTTAAATTTTTTATGTTACGGAATAACGGGTGGTGTGCAGTCATATTATATGTCGCAGGCGGATCCAATAACGAAACGGCGCAGCGGATTGTACTGTGTGAGAATGATGACCGACAATAATTCCAGTCCGCTTGGTCATAAAAAAACCTGAACCTACCAATAAAAAGCGATCTCCATTCGGTTATACCACAGATATATCAATCTAAGGAGATCGGTCGAATCGCCGAGTTCATAGGAAAACCGAGTGTCGCGATCAGCGGCCGAACTACATAACATGGTTCTAGTTGAGCATGCCGTTATATACACTATTCATTGCGCGCGTCTTAAGGACTGCGAAGCGATGAAAGTTAAGCACAGCTGTAAAGGAGATCGATCAAATCTCTCAGTTACGTATTCACTTGACTTTATCGGAAGGCGAAGTGGCGGAAATGTATGCCCACAGGGCATACACTTGTTACAATTTAAACGCCGGCTTGGTCTATCTCCTTGTATTATTAAATCTGCGGGTTATGCAGACTAAAATTTATCAAATTTACAACAGATTTATCAACAAACGGTTTTATTTGGTTAAGTCTGCGCAGACTCTAAAGTGACATCGCAAACTACAAGATGATTTAAGAGTTTTCTGTCTCCTTATATAATGCGGTTAAGTTTCTATCCATCAACATCCAAGCAGCTGAACCTAATGACATACATAACTACTAGTCAAATACCCATTTCAATAATTCAAATACTGTTAGCGTACATTTCTTGTTATATTTTAATACATATATACATAAAATAACGCTCACAATTCTGAAAGAAGTCGAGCAGAGCTTCAGGTAACAAAGCCACATCTGGCAGTATGGGTAAGACCAGTCTTTCTCAAAGTGGGCGATAACGCCCCCTTGTGGGCTTTGGAGACCTAGAGGGGGGCGTTAAGGGACCCAGAAAAAATAGGGGGCGTTGGCGTAGATTAGGGGGCGTTTTTATATATTTTAAAATTCACTAATATTAAAACCTACCTACTACTCAATATCGAATAATCAGTGTATATTTCTGCCCTGTATGATGGTATAAAAACTAAAAATACTTATCATAGATTTCGCAAGATAGCCCATACCTACGCCGTACGCAATCAAGTTGTAACAAGTTTTGTTAAATTAACGAGTTTGTTCGTGTTTGTGTAATTAAAGTAATGAAATTGTGGTTTTTAAGTTTTAGGAGTGTATAAAAAATTGGGGGCGCTGAAAATAATTTATTTTTCTAAGGGGGCGGTAAAAGAAATAAGTTTGATAATCTCTGGGTTAGACGGTACCCCAAAATAGTGACGGTTGTCAGCCTATCGCCTACACTGAATGGGCACCAAACCCAAAATATTAACAATCCTTCAGTAAACAAACCAACTGAAGCCAACGACCAGGACAGATGTCACACTCAAAATTATCGCAGCAGTGGATGATAATAATGATATTTTTCATACTGGAAAAAAAACTACAAGAAAAAAATACTGGAAAAAGGTTTTTCTAGTATTAAAAAGTGTTTACGCGTTTGTAAACGCAAAAATAAAATTATTCCATGATGAAAATATTTTTTTATTTGCTTTTGATTTTAAATTTTGACAAATGAATTGTAGATTGTACCTATCACTCCTCCTACTACTTTACTTTAATTTATTGTGGTTTTCATTCTAACTGAAGTTCGCTTATAAAGTGCTTGGCGTGCATTCATGGTGTCAGCCAGATTTTAATGCCAATATTTGAAAAATAGTTGAGAATGAGCGTGGTTTTATTTTAATTCTTAAACATTCGAACTGACAATCAATTATACGGAATCATTATAATAAAAGTTTTATGGTATAAATTGCGTAGGTACATGGGTAATTCAAGAGTTTCCAAATAGTTTACGCCAAACACCCCCTAAGTATATTGCAATGTGGATACTAATATTAAATTCCAATTTCAAGAAACAGAAGAATACTTACAAATTACATAGCTATAGATCTATCCTATTGTCTTAAGGAGAATTTAAAACAGCAATCTACTTCACCAATTCACAACTCGCCATTACGTCGCCATCTCGTAAAGATCTTGCCATAATTATATTTCTCGCCAAACACTCCTAAGATACTTCAAAATGTGTGGCATGTCACCATCCATTTGCCTTGCCAAGTCAATAAAACAAAATTCCTACTAATAAAAATACTGAACTTACCTGGATTCAAAGCGTAAGACATTTTCTTCACGAAGTTCGTAATCCTCACGGCAACAATTATGAATGGGAAACCAACCAACTGTATAGGAAGCTCAAAAGAGGTTTGTTCACCGGAGCCTTCCATTAAACATTGAAACACTAATATCGATAACAGAGTCCAGATATAGCACAACTTTATTACTTCCATTTTCACTTATCGCGCCAAAAACAGATCTCGTAATCCACTCCTAAAAGACACAAAAGTTTTGTAAAACAAAATGGCCAAATTCCAGATTCAAATACTGGCATTTAAATTTCGAACCTACAACACTAAATTTGTACCTTCAACCTAAATGATTATCCGCAACTGACCACATACAACGGAGGTCGAATATCGTAATCGTAATAATATGCTCGCAATACATTACGACACCTGACACTATTTGTTTCAAAGACATGAACAACATCTAGTATTAAAGACCCAGACTTCGAAAATTACGTTTTAATTTAATAAGAAATTAAGAAATAAGGCTAAATTAATCACTGGATATTTCACCAACTACTAATTCAAGGTAAACAAATACGTTATGCACAAAATTTATTCATTTTAATTAACAAAAGTATCCCGCAAATGACTGATTGCGAAAGGTAATTAATAGTTAATTAAAGCGACGGAAATCTGTAATCATTAAAAATTAAAGCACAGAAGTTCAACGCGATCATATTGAAAGCGAATCCTTCAATAAAGCCTAATTTATATTGCATTAATAAATGAATATGTAGAACAATAAATTTCGATTTAAAACAATGAAAAGAAAATAGTACTTTTCTTTGTAACTACGTACCTAAAACCAATATTATGGCTACAATATTGTTTTAATTAATTGCCTCTTAAAGCGTATACATAAGAATCTTCAAACTTTATAAGTACCGAAATCCTTTCGATTTCAAAACTACAATTCGATTGCTTATGCGCGTGCAAGCGCGCATGCGTACTCGACGCGCCGTGTGGACTACTGCGTTGCAGTTGCATACCAAAGGGGCTCACGCAACGACCTTACAAAACTATCACTACAACATTTTCGTTCATAAGGATAAGGGAGACATTTAACCGGATTAAAAGGAACATTTTTTGGATTCCATATCACTAATGGAAACACCCATTGTTTCGTCTATAGATAATGTGCTAACTACATGTGTATGTTCATGTTCAATGTCAAACATAAGAATTTGTTTACTGCATATTACTTTTGAAGACTTAAATGGGTCTAGTTACAAATTAATTAATTGCACTAAGCAGGAATTTCTTTAGCAGAGATAGAAAATAATTCTTATATGTATTCACTTTACATTGTGCATTATTATATTTACGACCATGTATTAACGTATTATCGTACCGTTTTAACCTAGCTACCTATGGATTTTTAAGTTATGTGCATTGTAAGTAATTTTAGTGCTACTAGTGGTAACTCTAATTGGCCTCAGTTGCTAGTTATGTGTCTATTTTAGTTGATAAGATGTTGGTCTTCCTAAGACATAAATAAAATTACAATATGGTATTATAATATGGATTTAGATATAATTTTATTAGAAAAATGCACTGAAAAAAATCGACTTGCCTCAGGCGGGACTCGAACCCGCACCTTCCACAATCCGGGTGGAAGGTGCGGGTTCGAGTCCCGCCTGAGGCAAGTCGATTTTTTTTTTCAGTGCTTTTTTCTAGTATTATATTTACGCGTTTGTAAACGCAAAAATAAAATTATTCTATAATTTTATTGCTCTTTGTATTACATAAAAATTATACGTTTTACTTTTAATTATAGGTACATCATACTGTATCATACTAACACAATCTATAAAAGTCTTGTTTGCACTGTGCTAATATTATGAACGCGAAAGTTTGTATATTGTGTGCTTGTTACTCTTTCACGCAAATATAACTAACTACAGAATGGATTTTAATAAAACTTTACAATAATATAGCTCATACATCAAAATTACATAAAGGCTGTAACTTTTACAAATCTTGCGCAGACGAAGTCGCGGGCAGAAGCTAATTTATAATAATTAAAAATACACATTTTTCCTCTTTATAATATTAATAACACGAATCATGGTGCTTTAAGAACACGAACTTTTTCTCAACAGTCATGATTCTTATAATAATAACAGAAATAAATGTTGTATAATTTTAAATTATAATTTACCCTGATATTTCTTTTGATTGTTTATTCGTTATCTATAAACAAGTGCAAGATTAAACAATGACAGATTTTTTATTCGATGCTGGGTTTTTAGCTACAAATTTATTTCGCTGGCAAAGCTGCAGTGGGAAACATATTTTCCTTTTATATTCAAAATCCAAACTACAGCTCCGCCATATTGCAAACAAGCAAAAACACAAAAAATTCTCATGTGACTGCAAAAGTGATTTGGCAGCGCTTTGGGTTTCTGAAAGAGGCCATTTTGAATTTAAACGCCTTTGCAAAGTAAAAGAAGAAAAATCCACAACAGGTTTTGGCAAGTTGCCATTGTATCTTGTTTTCGGAGGAAATTGTCCTTTTATGCGACATGATATCTGCATGATGTATTTTGTCCCCCAAAATATGCACTTGAGTAATTTGTGCTTATACCTGTTTAGTCGAGGAATAGCCGCTGGAATTTAGAGCACCCTGAACTGGGTTAATAGCCTCAACCTTACAGCAGACTACAGTCAAATATTACTAAATCAGTGGCGATTCCTCTATTGCGCCTACCACACGTGCATGGTTGACGACAGTTTTACTTGTGGATGCTTGTCGCATGAAAAGACTGAACACAGTTAAGTATAAAAAAGTGTAAAAACAATGTTTCCCGATGAAGAACTATTTCTTTTGCTATTATTTTTCAAGTATTTGCTAGTGAAACGAAAGAAAAAGCTAAAGTCAAAACGTAAACGATCAAAGTGGACAAAAAAACGGTTATGCGTGAGACTATATCTCCTCACGAAAGATTACAGCGGGCATGCGGCGGGCAGAGATTTATATAATTCAATGAATTCAGTAGCAAACCGTCGATTTCTGTACGTAAATCCATGCAAATTGGTTGAAAAATTGCTAAGAAATCAACGCATAAAGTTGGAAAAGTTGGAAAAATTCATATTGTGACTACGTATTTTCACGGTTCTAGAAAACTACCGAATAGATTTAAGTAAACTTTTGGTGGGACGATTTGGAAAGTATTACCCTTTCAAACAAAATAATTTTCCAAATCGGTCCAGGCGTCTTGTAGTAATTGGCTAACATACCTAAAAAAATTAAATCGAACTGAAAACCTCGTCCTTTTTTTCGGCCCGTTAAAACAGTAACTTATTTCAGCTCTGGGATTTTACCTACCTACTCTATAAGTTCATATATAATCGTTTTCAAAACTTATCTATCTACTCCTGAGACCTACTCTATTGCTTACTAGGTATAAGATTTCGACAGTTATCCTATACAAAACTATGTCAACATTCTACCGTTACCATGGAAAATTATCATTAGTTTAGTTATTAAAACCCGTTCAATTGAAATTAATATTTTTGTATAATGTTACATGTAATAGAATAAAATATTCGTCACTTTTTGTTGAATAATCGGCGCGTAGTACAAATAATAATGCATTTTGAAAATCAAAACGAACATGTAAAATTAGCCATAAATAAAATTAAGTTCTTCCATTCTTTATTTAAAAAGACATCAACGCACACTATTATTGATGTATGAATGAAACATTCAGTCGACTTTATTCAAAAGTGATGGAATTGGTTATTGCTGTAAAACTTTTTCCCTTATTACATTGTGATAACACGACCAACCAACATATTACGTAACTTCACCCCTGTCAACATTTTTATTACAGCTTTACAAAATGATTTTGTTTCGGGATCATAAAAGCGGTGATATACAAGTAGGCCTTACACCGAATTGGAAACCACCATCATGGCCGTTCTTTATGAGTTTGTTACAAAAAATTTTACGTAGGGTTGTCGATTGTTGTTTTAAAAAACTACGATTTTAGTTGAGAAAGTGTTTTTTCATCCCATATATTCGGAAAAAACTAATCGTTTCGCATATAAGTGCATCTAAAGTAGGACATAATCTAGGTTGATTAAAAAAAAGTTCACTGTTCTGCGATCAAAGACCTCTTGGTCTTCAACTGACGGATTGATGATTAGGTTGATGTTATTATCACATACAGCCGATACCGAATTCTTTAATATCTACCTAGATTTTTTGTTTTAGATCTATCTCATAAGATTGACGATTAGTATTACAATCTTTCGTGCTTGGTTTGAAGGTGCTTGTTTTAGCAACCACCAACTTAACAATGACGATCAACATTACAATAGTGTTAAAAGAGCACTGTTTCGTATTGATTGACAGTTATCGCACTTTCGGCCTTATTGCCACTTACGTTATTTAAAAAAAAAATGTTTTTGGGAGTGTGTTCTGCACCCACCTGTTTTTAATATACCTACTGTTAAGTTTCAAATTTATTTGATGAAATGTATAAATTAAGATTTTGTACCTATAATATTATATAACAGGACCAGATAACTTTAAAGCAATAGAACACAACAGTAGTTACGAAGTTGTATTTGTTGAAAAACTACGGCGGTCGCATAACATTAGATATACCGGCATTTGTTTTGTATTTGAAAAAAGAATTAACGTTGTCACTGATAGAGGAATGAGAGAGTTTGCATGTGGCTCCAGTGACAAAGTAAACTAACTAAACGAGAATCGGCTTCTTTGATTTATCTAGATGAAAAAGACAGAGCGAAGACGAAATACTTTAAAAACTATATTTCCTTGAAAACGTTCACATTGTTTAAATTTTTGTGCATATAGGTACACACAGACATAGAATATAAAAATTTGTGTGAAAAAATGTTACAATGTATAATATTCTTTCTCTAAATACTGCCGGATGTGACTTTATGTGTAACAAAATGTTACCCAAAGCTCTGCTTTGCCCTTATAGGATAATGAGTTGTATTTATGTTCATATTTAAATAAATATAAAAATAAAGATAGATATTCAATCTACATTAAATGATGAACTGACAACCCTATTCACAGGACCAAAGTTAGGTTTGAGAATGGTTTTTGCTTGATATTCTACGAAAGTTATGTCTATTGCTCTGATCTCTGTTGGTGATGTTCAGAGCAGATAGTGTGATGAAATTTTACATCAAATCAAATTTTATTCAATTTATTTAATGACCAACTTCTTTTAAATAAGAATCAGAGGGCTAAGACAAGAGTGGCAATCGTTTCAAAACGATAAGATATCGAATATCGTCATCATCGGCCATATTGATTGGTTATCCACAGCGTCTTAGCTTTCGCTACCAAATTACTTAGAGCTACGATTGGCCACGTGATTTAACGATCTCATACATTTTGTTATTATCAAACTTCGTTATAGTTTCTTTTCGTTACTTTGTCTAAGGACCCAATTCAAATAGTAACTATTCCTTAGAGATCGTGTACTTAATCTAAAACCACAGTATACCAAGAACAGTAATACGCCGTCATACAAACTGGCCGCTATCCATTAGAATGTGTGCGTGCATATTCGGTGCCGTGTACGCAGGCACTGTGACGCACACATTGACATAAAAATATGGGGGCGTAAGGTGGTTTCGCCGTCTCGGTGTGATCGCGCGTTTTTATGTCATTGCACATTTGCTCGCCGCTCGTTCCCGCCCGGCACATTTACGATAGCCTAGCGTCAAAGCAGAGTAGGCTAATAACTCGCCGACAGCCCGCAGATGAACTACTGTTCTTGGTATACTCATGTGTAGATGCGTTTTTTTTTTGTTTGAAAGCTGACTTTGTAAGCGAGGTAATTCTTAGCTAATAGTTAATTTATGTGAAAGGGTTACATAAAATGTTCAATTTTGTAGTTTTAAATAATATAAGAACCAGTTCCTGTAGTTAAGGGTTTTTTGAAGTTAAGCCTTTTACTTACGGTAACCTACCACTATTGAACTTACAGTAATGTTAATCCGTAAATTGAAATGAAAGCCAAGATAATCCCAGACAAAATCCTACGAATATTATAAACGTCGTAGATGGATGTCTGGATGTGTGCTTGTTACTCTTTCACGCTAAAACTACTGAACGGATTCTAATGAAACTTTACAGTTATATAGCTCACATATTAGAACAACAAAAAGGCTATAATTTATTCGACATTAACGCGAGCGAAGTCGCGGTCGACCACTAGTAGAGAAATAAAATAATAGTGTGCGTGGCTACTGATAAGTTGCAATACGTTTTAAAATCGATAAGAATATCGATGTTTTGATACTATCGGCTGCATCCCTAACTGTAGAGGGTTGGGATGCAATGCAAGGTAGCATCTGTTATTATTTTAATAACAATTAGAAACAAGGGTTACTTCGCCCACGGAGTAATGATAATTAAGAATTAAATTGGGAAAGACGATATAAAAATGAATGGTGCCGTTGTCAAGGCTTTAATTACATCTGCTTAAATATTAATTTGTTATTCTGAACAGCTGGACGGTTTTATTTCGTAAATAGAATAACGATTTTTCTTCATACGTAGTTATTAAGCTAATGGTGAGAGTATGGGATTGACCACCTGTTTAGAAAGAGTTCAGGGACATTAACACGTGCAGAATAATTTTATTTAAGGTCATCATGATGGAGTGGTCATCGACGTTGTTCTATAAATCGGTCCGGGTTTAAACCCATTTAGGGACAACGTTTTTGTGATGAATACCAAAATTGGTTCCCGAGTCATGGTAATGTAATTTATAGTAATAATATCTTAATTTGACAGTTATCCATAACATATATATAATTTCTTATGATACTAAATTTGAACTTTATATATGATGTAAGCGTTGTATGGTATGGTGTGGTTGTATGGTTGGTGTTTGATTATTACGGCCGGCCGCCTGCCTGACACCAACGCTCCTTATTTGGGAACTACTCCTATCTTTACGACAGCCTAGAGTCTAGACCACCGGCTTTCGTGATCACGAAGAACGTCGACCGTGACGCCATCGAACTCCTCACTTTAAGATGTGTATTAAGTGAGTAAATTCCTTAATTTAGGTGCGCCTAAAATGTGGGATGTAGTAATGAAAGAACTCAATTTTTCAAAAACCCAAAATTACATAAATATTATTGTTGGTGATAGCCGTGGTTAACATATTCAAAAGCACTAATCGAACCATACTCTCGTAAGCGCACTGACGGGCTACTGAAGCTCAACAGGGGCAACCTGAGATTAGGGCTCTGACTGGCCACTGCAAGCTGAACAGACATTTCTACAACATGAGGCTAAAAGTACTGATGCTTGCAGATTCTGAGAACAGGAGCGTGAAACACCAATGCACTTCATGTGCTTTTGTGAACCTCTCATATAGAAAAGAAACTGACATTTGGAGAGACACGTTCTCGACCCAGATGATATCAAAACAATCCAAGCTGGGAGTATTATGATCATTTTAGACCAGCTAAAGGTAAGGTCTCAATATGACTTACTTGAAGGCTCAATAGATCTTTATAGGTCGCAGTGAAGTACCCCCAAAACAATGAAATAATAAGTAGTCGTGGTTATTAACTAAAAGCTTCACAAAAATAATCAACTCACCTTTCCCGCTGGAGATGAGAACCCCTATCACAGCAAGACAAAGGCAGAAATTGATCGACGCCATCGCAGACAATAAAACAAAGCACTAGCAAATAGTTTGCTCTCCGATACAGAAATGCCAAATTCACCGTCTACATTACAATTGTGGCTGTTAAACCATAAAGTTGCGAAACTGTTCCGATTCGATAGGCTCGTTGTAAGGTAAGAGATAGTTTTGCGTGGACAATGCATTTAATATTATTTGGGCCAGGTCAAGAGTACACGAAATAAGCGCCCGCTTACATACATACACACGATCATAATCTAAGGCCCGTATTACAAAACGACACTCAGAAGTCAAACATGTCTTGAGAATCGTTTGTCACTCTCTATCACGCACAAAGTGATAGAGACGTAGGACGCTCAAGTCGGCGTTCATTCTTGAAACTCATTCTAGAATACGAACATAATAAGACTATGGAATAATTTTATTTTTGCGTTTACAAACGCGTAAATATTAATACTAGAAAAATGCACTGAAAAAAATCGACTTGCCTCAGGCGGGACACGAACCCGCACCTTCCACAATCCGGGCGGAGGCGTTGACCATTACACCACCGAGACACTGCTTTTCGCTGTCGAAATTTGTCAGTGATTGGTGCTTATGTTTTTATGGTAAACATTGTTTCATCAAATCTTTGTTTGCACTTCTAAGACCCGAACGAAATATTTTTGCAAATATTTGACGCTCAGTAAGATGAAACTACCTTACATTAAGGATTAATTTTATTTTTGCGTTTACAAACGCGTAAATATTTATACTAAAAATGCACTGAAAAAAAATCGAATTGCCTCAGGCGGGCTGCTGGCGGCGGCTGAGGCAAGTCGATTTTTTTCAGTGCATTTTTCTAGTAATAACATAAGACTCTTCTAAACTCCTTTTGAGATCAAAAGGGGTTTAGAGTCTTAGGTAACATTAAGTTACACATAAAGCCACATCTGGCTTTAAGGACCATGTAGTGCCTTAATATCCTTACATACCTAATTTAAAAAGACGAAAAAATTGTATGTTTGTAACGAATAAACTCAAAAACTAATGAACCGATTCCAAAACTTCTTTCTCCATTATAATTCTACATTATTGTTAAGTGACAAAGGCTATATTTGATTTTAAAAAATCACGAGGACGAAGTCGCGGGCGGAGCACTAGTTTGTCATTGAAAAGGGTTCTGAAATAGAACAACCCTTTTTGAGATTTAGTAATAAAATAAATTGTTTGTGAGTATATGAAATAAAACTGACCGTAGCTATAAAAGCGCCTAAACCTCAATTTTTTTTTGTGCAATACTAAACATTTCCTTTCTTTCTTAATACACAACTAATCATCATGGAGGTTCTATATGAGCAACATCCGTACCTTTTTGCTCGGTTGATGAGCCAGCCATCTTTCTGTTTACTTATTAACTAAGTGATAAATTGCTTTCTTCCCAAAAAGCCTATATACCACACTTACTCAGCGGTTTATTAATAACGACGATATATGACCACAATTAATACATACATTGCGTGTGGGTCGCCATATTTCTTTGGAAAAACCTTCGTAAATGGCTTCATAATTCTAGAGCTAGTTCTATAATAAATTATGAGTAAAGTATATATCGCCACAATTTCACACTTCAATAACAGGTACAGTGTGAAAAACAATATTATTCAAACACATCGTTTTCATTGTATTTTTTACAATTTGATAAACAACCTATGTGCACAACCTAAACTTTTTAATGAAAAATAGTACTTGACATTTTAATTTTAACTTTAACGAGAGAGCTTTGTTCCTGAAAAAATATTTATAATTAGACGAACATAAAAAGGTTGATTTTTGTAATACATGTATTTTACTGGTTTTTTTTTTGTTAGCCTCCACCATTATATACCAAATATACTGAAATAAATATTAAAGTAGTATAACAGATAATTGAGTAACAAAAAAGAAATAAAATTCCAAAATTCAACCTTTTTTTATTTTCCCCTAATTTTGCCGGTGTGTGTATCATTGCCATTTCTTATTTAGAATAAGACTATATAACATTTTCTTTTTTTATGTACGATCATATCAGAAATGATGAGAGAAGGGTACATTGCAATGCCGGCCGTTAGGGCGGAAATGTCTTCGAGTGGTGGCCACGCGCCGAGAGATGCAGCGTTGGTTGCCGAATAATTTAATTATAAATGTTTAATTTCGATAATCATAATAATTTAAATATAAGGGCAACTTAAAAACGAATTACTTATTTTTTACGAAGCAAACAATATTACTATACTTGCAATTATTTTGTATTAAAATACTTCTTCCCTAACCGTACATAAACAGTGATTACGTGACTGATACGCGATATGCTCACGTAATGTTATATGTAATTATGTGCATAAAAATTGGGGCGACCGTTGCGGCTGCGGTTTTTCGGTGCAACACACTATTGTGCAACTGAACTAGACTTTATGGGAACATCACACGCTATTACCAGGAACGTTCTGGGTCAACCGAAACTAGTATTTAATGCTGGAGAATAAAGTATGTATTCGATTACAGAGATTGGAAGCAATGTAGTCTCTCACCTTGATAAAGTGATGAATAAAGCCGGCACACTCAGATGTCCGGATGCGATTCCTGATAGAGACAAATTTTGGTTTGATGAAGACGAACCTTTTTTCAAGAGTGATTTTTGTTCTATTTACATCTATTCATTAATTATATAATTTACTGATGCTCTACCTGCGTGCAATTCTTTTAAAGAAATAAGGCATAATGAACAAGAAGCGTTACACCAGTGAAATTATTTTTACTTTCTCGTATACATAGTATTTGCCTTGTCTTGTAATCGTCAAAAAATTTGACCTCGAGATTTTGACGGATTTACCCTTTTTGGAATTTGTCTGTGTGTCTGTAACTCGATTATGCTTTAACTTATTGCAACCAAATTTAACATGCGTGTGTCATACACGTATGTTAAATTTGGTTGCAATAAGTCAATTAATCAAAGTTAATTAATCAAAGTCAAATAATCAAAATATAAGGTTTCTATCAACTTTTGAGTCGACGATCACGAAAGTTAAGCCACCAAGTATGCGGTCGGTACTCAGACGGGTGGCCAAAATTTAACATACATGTATGACATCAAAATATAAGGTTTCTGTCGGCTTTTGCGTCGTTTCCGGTGTACGGGAAAGTCAAGGGGAGAACACTCCCATTTTTTTTAAATAAGTCCCGTGGTTCTGTGTGTGGTGGCCAATTCATTACAAACACACAAATTTAATTATTTTCTCTTTATAATATTCAGGGTGGCAAATATCAGTGCTGAATATAATAAAGACTGAATATCCATTCAATATCGATTGAATTTCAATAGAATTATTTTACACATATTTAACACAATTGGTCTGCTACATAGCAATTGTGTCAAAGGTTAAACAATTTTATAGAGAATCAATTGATATATAATTGTTCAATAGCACACTTATGGAGATTACTGACCAGCTGAAGTTATTTTTGGGGTATAAGTCACCAACTAAACTGGCCTACGTAATGAAACAATCAACACATTGGGACATTCGATGTACCAATTACGTCAGAGGAGTCATTAATAAAACATACCATTACCTCACGATAGCTTACAAACAGAATTACTAATTGCTCACATCTGGGAATTCCCCTTACATAATTTACAATAGGAATACGTAGTAATGAACGTTGAGCAACGTTTAGTATCTGAGTCGAGGCAATAAATTTACTTTGTTATAAAGCGAGACGCCGTGAAACACCGACTGTAGAACATTTCTTTAGTAGAATTAAATGTTCTTAGGTTAAGTGAAAAGACCGCATCATTACCTTATTTAAGACTTTCTAGACATCATTACCTTATTTAAAATAGAAATATTTATTTTTTACTGCACCTGGTAAGGTTTGAAGCAGGTATAATTGTGGTGTACTTCTTTGCAGTGGCCAGCCAGAAACATCGAGATGAAAAGTATAAACAGGCTATGTACCAAAGTATTTTCTTATACACTTACACCAAATAATTACGAGTTGTCATGATTTCAAACCGAACATCAATTTATTTAAAGATCCTAAAACTAGTTTGTCAGTTGAAACAGAAAGCATTTGTGGAATTATTCTTGCAATAAAAACTTATCCGCATTGCAAACGAGCTTGTCTTTATAGAGGAAGTAGTATCAATTGCCCTTCACAACCTTTTTTATCCAGTGCGTATGGAAGACAACACTCGTGTTTTTCGTTTCTCTATCCGAACAACCAGTAGGTTATTTAACACCAGTAATTCGGCCTTTAAATACCAAAGGTCCACCTGAGTCCCCGGCCCAGCCCAAACGATGCCATCAGAACATATGGCATCTGTCCTACACTTTGAAATAGATACTACACCTTCCCTTGGCTTGGGTTTGTCTCTCTCACTGTTGCCATATCCAGCAATAATCGCAGGCCTCCCAGATTTTGGGTGTCTCCTCGCCAACTTATTAGGTTGCACGAATTCGTTGAATTGAATAGCTTTGGTTGTTTTATCAGGGCTATGTCTTATGGGTCGTACGAAGTCTTTCCTCCTGGATGTTCTGGATGCACGTGTATGTTTTTAGATTAGAATTCATAGCTACTGCCCTATGAATTCGCTCTTGGCAGCTGTGTCCTGTGAAACTGTTATGTTTTTGGTGTCCTTTACACAGTGGGCTGCTTTGATAATCCAATTTTCACCGATTAAATCCGCTGCAATAGCTTCCTTCAGGACCAAACATTTTAGAGATTCCACCACATATTTGTGCAAATTGGGTCGAGCAGTACCTCCGCCAAAAACTTTTCCAAACTAACACACGTTTCCTTTCGAATGTTGCGATATAATTTGCGTTTGCCTTCAGTAAATCAATATTTCTACTTAAGGTTTGTCATAAAGTTAGAATTCTTGAAATGTTCGTGCAGTAAATTATAGTGGTTATAATTTGTGACACAGTTCTGAGGTATTGTGGTTATGACATTATAGAGAAACAAAAATAAATCTAGAATAACAAAATTTTGAAGTTTATTTATTTAGGTACACCAACAGCTAACATATTAAATTTATACGAAATGGAAATATATTAAAGAGTTAAATTTTGATATATGGGCCAATTACAGACATTCTGAACTTTTTTTTAAAACAGAATTAAAAAATCACTTAGTTCATTAAATTTAAAGCTAATTAAAATTGGACTTAGCACAAAATAAAATATGAAACAAAAATAATATGACATCATCATTTTATACTCAGCACCCCAGAAACCTCCTCTTTAAAACGTCTGAAAGAGCCAGAGAAGATATCAACGCTTTTGCTGATCTCACTATAGGAACAGCACAGTCATATCAATGATGCATTTACTCCTAGATTAGTCCTGCACATTGTATGATCAAAAAGTTTCTAAATTGGGTGTCTAGTATAACAAAATGGAACATTCAAATTGATATTGTTCACCTTGGACAGCCTTTAACATCGTGTGTTGTTTTGTATAGAAGATGCAGATCGTGTCTTTTACGTCTTGTACGAGAAGACAGGTCATATAATTAACATAAGCGATCCTGTGAGATACCAGTACAAGAAAATGCAAGTGATATTGTGAACGCTGTACACGCTCGATTTGTTGCAGCTAGCAGCTGTAAAGTAGATTTCATACAGGCTACAATATTTACAAAACTAACTGTAAGCTTTAGCAAACAACATCCCAGTATTTATGGCCCTAAACTTTAAAGTATGGACACAAATTTTGCAAAGTAAATATTTTTTTTTTCAAGTTGTCTCGATTACAAACTATACATATCAATTTATATATATAAATAAGTTTGATATTTGAAAAAATAAAATATGAGTGGAATTATTCTTGTAATAAAGACGTCCAGATTGCAAAAAGGAGCTTTCGTCTTTTTTAATGCTTTTCTATCTAAGTAAAGAACTATATCAGTTGTCGGTCACAACTCTTTTGATCCAGCCCCTATGGTAAAGAACACTCACGTAAATTGTTTCACACTGCTTTTGCTTATCTTCATCCCAACAACCGGCAGATGTAACACCGGTAAGATGCCCTTTAAATACCAAAGGGCCACCTGAGTCCCCAGAGCCAGCCCAGACGATACCATCAGAACATATGGAATTAGGATACCTTTCACATCTCGAAATAGACACTACGCCTTCCCTTGGCTTGGGTTTGCCTCTCTCACTGTTGCCATATCCAGCAATAATTGCAGACTCCCCAGGTTTTGGGTGTCTCCTCGCCAACTTAATAGGTTGCACGAATTCGTTGAATTTAATAGCTTTGGTTGTTTTTATAAGGGCTATGTCATTTGGGTCATGCGATGGATGTCCCTCCGGCCATGCTGGATGCACGTGTATGTTTTTGGATTGGACAGTAGCTATGACTGCGTTGTTGGCAGCAGTGTCCTGTGAAACTGTTGCGTATTTGATGTCATCTACGCAGTGGGCTGATGTGATGATCCATTTATCGCTGATTATGCTGCCGCTGCAATACCCTGCTCCAGGTCCAAACATTTCCAGTTTCACCAAATGTTTGTGCTTTGTGGGTCGAGCAGTATAACCACCGAAAACCTTACTTTCCATAACAACATTTTCTACAAAGTCTGTGTGACAATAAAAGTACAATAAAGCGAATAAAAACCAACACATGTTTCTTTTCGAAGGTTGCGATATAATTTGAGTTTGCAATCAGGACATGAATCTATTTACTTAAGGTTTGTCATAAAGTTAGAATTCTTGAAATATTCGTGCATTAAATTATGCTTCTTGTAATTTATGACACGGATTCGAGGTATTGTGGTTAAAAGAGAAACAAAAATAAATATAGAATAACAAAATTTACAGCTATTTAAAAATTTGATATAGATGTTGTAAGCAAACCCTGAAGCTTGACACTCCTAGGTTTGACTAGTCAAACCTCAGGATTGACTAGGAGTCAAAGTACAAAGCTATAATGTATTTCGACCTTTGACTAACAAATTTTCGGTCAATCCTAGAAGAGACTTCTTTGATCAGTCATACGCCGAAATTTGAATTGATCAAATCGGATTTTGACCAGTCAAACCTAGAAAAGGTATGGGAATATGTCAAATGTTGCATTTTGTAGGTAGGTAACGAGTATTTCTTTTATGACTAATCGAGAGAGACTTTACTCTCCCTCAAAGGTCGATCCACTTGGTTATAAAAAAAATAACCCTGAACCTATCGGTCATACAAATAGTCAATTTACCTACAAATATTTCTTTTCATTCTAAAGATTGTTTCACATTTTAAAGAAGTAGAACAAGTGAGACTTTTTATTCTCTCCAGTATCCAATTACTACATCATCCCTATACCTAATTAAAGTCTGACACCGATCTCATCAAGTACATAACAAATCGACGTTTGACCAAACTTCTAGTCGTTATTAGGCAAGCCGGGAGACTTTTACGAGGCGTGCACCATGCGCTGTTCCCGAAACGTCCCCACAAAGGGCTGCGAGGGTGCCGATGGTTTTTAGTGGGTATTTCCGGGAACCCCCGCGAGAGCCCCACACACGCCGCACTGTCTAGCCTACAGTACGGTACGGTCCATAGAAGATTTTCCATCGACAAAAAAAAGGATAGCTAGGCAAAGCCCGCAACAGATTATTTTATTTTCTACGCATGACTAAAATGTTAGGCTCACCTAAGTTTGACTAAAAATACATCAGTCAAAGGCCGAAATCAGAATCTATTTCGGGGTTTGACTAAAGGCGTTGGTCAAACCTAGGATTAACCGGTCATTCCGCGGTGGTTCCACTGATATATATCCTGCATGAACAATTTGTAATTCTTCAATTCTAAATAGTTACACAAAGGAACCACCAAAGCCTACTTATTTACATAAAATCAGGTGAAATTCCGAACAAATACATATGCAGAATACAACTACCTACTTACAAACGTAACTAATATATTTTGTAACTTTTTGTAATGAAAATATAGAAAAAGAATCCTCTAATGAGACGGATAGTAAATGGAATACTGTTAGCTTTTCTTTCGTTCCTGAATTTAATAAAATACCATAGTCATATACATGCAGGCAGGGGCAGGCAACCAGTCACTATTTAGAGGCACTGCATCGCCCAGGAGGCACTACCAGATGTGGCTTTGTGTGTAACAAAATGTTACATACCTAAGGCTCTGCTAAACCCCTCATAGGTTAACGAGCGTGATTATACTCGTATGTATGTATTAACAGGAAAACATTCGGAAATCGCAAATTGTAAGCAGATATTAGAAATAAATGGATTCATAGAGGATTATAAACAGAAATACACTATTTGCGAAGTTGATTCGTTATCTAGATAATTGGTTCTAATGGACAGTCATTACTAGAGTCCATTAACATTCGTCTCAGCTTAATAACTTTTTAAGTAAATAATTGTTATTTCGTCCCGAAACGGTAATAGGGATTTTGAAATTACTTAGCAAAGTCCATTTAAAGGCGGGTCCAGATATGAACATTTACCCGATCCGATCAGCGTATCCGTATCAGCGTATCCGTATCAGCGTATCAAGTATCAAGCACCGTATCAAGTTGTGGACGCCTCGATTTTCTCCGTATGACAGTCGTATGAAACCGACATGACATGGGACGGGCCGTATCATAACGGCGCATCCAGATACGCATCCATGATACGCGTATCATCACCCGTCCACATTAGCGATCATGATACGCGTCGATGATACGGATACGCTGATCGGATCGGGCAAATGATCATATCTGGACCCGGCTTTATATAAAGAACTTTTTGATTTTGATGAATTTATTTAGAAAATGACATAGCGCGAATAACTCCTTGCGGCTGTAACGTCTATAGTTTTTATAGCGTGATCTATTTTGTAATAAAAAATATAATGAAAAAAAATTACTGACAATGAAACCGCAGGAAAAACTTGTATACCTATAGTAATTATTTTCATTGTTTACGTAAATCGCTCAAGTATGTTAAGTACTTAACTTGCATTAAGTTTGGTATGATAATAATTTCTAATAATAAATGCCATCTTATCAATTTTATTACCCTATGCTGCTAGACAGACATTTTACCATTATAGAGTTCTTTTCTTTTACGGTTTTTACTTTAACTTACGGTTCGATTCTTTTCTATTCTTCTTTCTTTTGTTATCTTAGATAATTAGTGCTTATAAAATAAAAAATAAAGCTTAATTGCAAGTAAAGTTTGATGAAACTTAGATTAATAGCAGTCCGATGATTACTCTCACGAGAGATATTCGAATAATTTTGGCCTATGTAAGCAGCTTACGAAATTGGTCCCGGTATTGCAAACGTTGCTTCCCTTCAATCCACATTATGCTAAAATGACCCTAAACACCTTATCAATTTCTAACATGTAGTATAGGTATCATGTAAACCGGGATAATATTTTAGTAGTTTTCGAATTCCGATAAGAATTTAAATGTATGGGGTTGACTTAACCTGTCATTAAATCACGTGACAAATCGTTATCTCTAAGTTGGTAGGGAAATTTCTATGTGTAATCGTAATGAAACCATAGCCATTTGTCCAAGCCAAGCCCGCAGGATAGATATTACGCTCTTAAACATCTCGGCGGTCCGGGCAACCTTTAATGGTGACAATGAATTATTATTAATATTGTCTGACAATAAAAAATGCGTAATTAAATTCGCGAGAAACCGCGAGTCAAACTAGCAAAAAATGTTTTGTTCCAGCAAGATAATTCCCCAGGTCACAGGTCCGCCATCGCTATAGCTGTCATTTGAGATGCTGGCCTCTGAAATACTTGTCCATATTCACCCGACCTTCCCCCTAGTGATTCCTGTCTGTTTCCAAGGTTAACGGAGTCTTTATGAGAACAAAGATTTGAAAATGATGAAGCAGTAGTTGCTGCAATGTTGCTGCAATACAGGAAAGAAACATTTTCACCGTTTACCGTTGGTATGCAGTGCAGACAGTGTCGAATCCTTAGCAGCAAATGTTTGTGTGATGAACACGAATATTTGTGACGAGTCAAGGTTGCTTAAATATTTATTTATAATAAAAATATATAAAATTATTAATTATATTGAAAATTGTCCGTTATGTAGTATCCATCACACAAATTCTTAATGATACATAATTGGTGTGAGCGTGAAAAAAAAAATATTATATGACGTCGAGAAACAAAAAGGAAGTCAAACGTGCTGTCGACCGGTTACGGCTAAGAAGAGGGTCCCTAATCTTAACGCATACATACAGTTAATTTAACAGAGATTAATATTAACAAGCGATACACGAAGCAGAGGCCTCTCTACTGTCTGAGCTTGGTTTACGGCGAGGATAAAGTCCGGCCCCTCGCCAAGGCCGGTCTACTCGACAGCACCGGACTCCCCGACTGTGAAGTCAGTTCCTCGTCTTATATATCGACTGGCGTGATAAACTTCAATAGCGCGATTCAGGCTAGCCATTGCCATTGGTCGAGAACTGTGATTCTCCCCGTTACGGTGGTTGAACGCAAAAAATGTAATGTATTTGCCAGTTAATAGTGCAGTCAATAGAGCAGTAGTATTATTTCAATGTAATTGAAACGGAGGGCGGTTAAAGTTTAAACGAAAACAGAATTTTGAGGCAGCACATGAGTTATATTCTCTTCCCGCAATCCCTTGTCTTTGAAATGAGGGGGTAACCAGAGCCTTGTAGGCCGGCGAAGCGGGGGTCCACGTCCGGAAGCCTCCTCGTTGCGGACCCTGGTAACGTGGTGGGGAAACTTTCTCGGCGGGTGTGTGGCTTTTGATGTCAAGTGTGTCCCCTTGCCATTCAAAGTCACATGCCATCGTCGAGTTGTTTATGTTTTCCCACCACGGCTAGTTCCGTACGGCCCTTTTCAGGGCCACGACCGCGCCCGAAGTCCCCCGGGTGCGGTGCGATGGCTGCTCCGGTGTCCTCGTCAGGAGGACGTGCCAGGTCGAGCAGCCGTCGGTGGACGAGTGGCTGCTGGCCGCCAATTTATGCAAGGAGTGCCTAGACGGGCAGCATTGGGACGGTCTCGGTGTAGTTGCGCTCACGTGCGCAGATCCCGAGCCGTCCCGTAATAGCGCACTGAAGGTCAGGTCGGGGAGGCTGGCAAAGCGGAGGTGGTCACTCTGACAGTTATAATGTTACACACCTGCTATCTTTGGACCAACTCTACAAGCTTCATAAATGCAGGGTTCGCTGACTCTGCACATTTTTTTCCTTGCTCCATTTTGTCACTTGTTTAGATCTTTCCGTATTTTTTGCTGGTAGTTTGGTCACCACAAAATGACGAACTTCTCTATTTGTTTTTCAACTGAAACCCTACTAAGTGCAATATTTATTGTCAACTATTGACAGTTTGTGGTACCTGACGAACTGTTGTCCTGTACTACCGACAAAACTAAGAATCCTGGCCCATGGTAAAGCCTTATCTTATAGGAAATAATATATTTTCTCTATTTGGCAAGCCAATAAAATTTTTATTTTTATTAAGACAAGGTTTTACCATGGGTCAGGTATCTATTTGATCGACCATACAACCAATCAATTAAAAATTAGTCTGCCTCTTAATTAATTCCTCACATCTTGTGGGGTAATGTCATTTTGTTTAAATTAAAAAACATGTAAGTTCTTCGTTAGTGGCGGTGTGGTCATTAACGCTGCCCTCACATCAAGTGGTCCGTGTTCGAATCCAGGTAAGGACAAATGTTTATGTGATGAATTCGAGCATTTTATATTGTTCATCAGTCATGGTCGTTAAATTAATTAGGGACTTGCATGTTCTCTCTCTCCTGTACTCTATCCTGTTTCTACCTACCTCTCCGCCATATCTTCACTCTTATTTTTCATTTCGTTCCTCTTCATCGAGTCGTACTTTGCGCTCTAACTTTAATCTTACTTTGGATATACCTCCCCACACTTCCGATTTCCTTTCCTTTTCCTTTTCTGTTAATGCTGTCCGGTTGTGGAATACTCTCCCTGAGAGTATCAGGCGTGCTCGTTCATTGGAATCCTTTAAAACTGCTGTTTGGAATCATTTCATTTTCTCTTGCCCATGAGTCCACAATTTATTCTTTCTTTTTTTTACCATGGAGTACCTAGTATGTATATAGATATTTAACACTTATTTTTCTTTTCTGCACCCTTTCCACGTTTCAAATATTTTGTTCTTTCAAATTGGGTTGCCTGGAAGAGATTTCTTTTAAGCAATAAGGCCGCCAATTTTGTACCATATATATTGTTTTTTCTCTTTTGTGTATTCTGTGTTGTGTGCAATAAAAGTTATTATTATTATTATTAATTATTTAATGTTATTTATTTTAAAAAAAACTAATTTATCACGAAATTGTGTGTCCGTAAACTTTATAAAACAATTCCTGAATAATTGGCGTAAGTGTGTAATCATTCATCATCATTTCAGACATTTCGGACACAGGCCTCTCCCAAGGATAATGTAATTATTTTCGTCCTCAACAAGGGCACTTAGCAAAGTCCTTTTTTAATTTCCAGGAATTAAATAAGTCGTTTGGAATAGATACACTACTGGCTACAATTTCTTTGTACCATCTAACATCTAACGGCAACGCTTATTACTGTTGGCGCAGTTAAAAGAGCGAGGCAAAAAATGTACAGTCACTGGCTTCACCGGCCTCCGCGCGTGTTTCGGACACATTTAAATGATGAAGCTCTATATAAAATTTTTGAGGAACACTCAATCATGATTGTATTTCCCGTGGAAGTTGATAAATTTTCTCTTTCTGTATTTTTTAACCGACTTCAAAAAAAGAAGGAAGTTCGGAATTCGACTGTATGTTTTTTATGTGTGTTTAACTCTCTACTGGGTGTTCCGATTTTGAAGATTCTTTCAACGTTTAGAAGCTGGTGCTTGTCATGTGGCGACACCTGACGATAATAATTTTTAAGTTAATCCTAATAATGCCTATTTGATTTTAATTCCATGGATTGTGGCACCCACACGGTGAGTTGGGTCCATCGCGTTGCAGAGAGGGGAGCCTGAAGAAGTCTATGGGACTTGTGACAGCAGGCGTAGGGTTAAGATGGCCTCCTTGTGGTGCACCGGCACTCCCATCCACTACCCTGGCCCATCTCCCTGCCTGCCTAGCCATATCTGTATCTGATACGATTCCGCGAGAGCCGCTTTGGATACGCGTTCCAACTAGGACAGAAGTTATGGAAGTTCTAGACAAACCGAGGTCTATCAATACTGTATATAGGGATTTATCCGGTATACCCCTCGCGCCTACATCTAATTGGTCTGTTAAATCAAAGTATTTGTTGGTTTTTATAGCGTGGTTTTTGGGGATGTTCGTTTCCCAAGGTAAAGTCAGTTTGACTAACAATACATGCTTATGTGTCCTCGAGTAAAGTAGTATATCCAGCCTAGATGAAGAAACCGCTACATTCCGCATGCGTCATTTGGTATTTTATAGTGTTTCCCATACGTGTCCATGAGAAGAGTCCAGTATAGAGCGGAGTCTAAAATAGAATATGGTTTATGATTTGACTTCGGTATTTAGCCTTCTTTGTTATATCAAGATGGTTTCCCTTACAACACTAAAAAACAAAAAAAAAATACTTTTATGTAAAAAAAACCTTCAAAACTAAAAACGGAGAAATAAAAAATTTATGTTTAAAATACCTAAATGTTTTTTTGAGGTCGGTGCTAACCTCAATATTTGAAATAAACGTAGTCACTTGTATTTGGGACCGACCCCAAAAACACATTTTCTTCACCTCAAAAAACCTTAAAAAAATACTTGTTATCATATTGACTTTCATATCGTCTATAAAATAACACTTTATTTCTCCCTTTTCATCACTTTTGAAGTTAGCTTAATTTTTTATAATTATTTATTTTCTTTTAAAGTTTATAATTTTCAATTTGCGAAATGTTTTGTTAGACAAGACATTTACAATATTTATGATTATTATTTCAAACCTAATATTTTTTTTTTTTTCTTATAACTTGATATTATTAAAACATATAAATTATATATTATAAATAAATTTTACACGCTTACACCAATGATCTAGCCCAAATTAAGTAGGTATCATTAAGACCTTGTGTTATGGATACTAGATAACGGACAAATTTAATAAACATAATAATATAATAACTTCTGATATTATGCTATGTCATTAAATTAAATACTGTCAGGGAAACTGTAATTTACTTAACAATTATGATACCAGCAATAACAGTTCTAACTATGTCTTTGCTTAAACTATTATGTTAGGCGCGATGTATTTGCACCTTTATTAGTAAACAAGTATTATAAAAGAATATAAATAAAAAGAGTTTGGCCGCGTAGTTCCCGGCCTTGTATACTAACCCTTCTCTCCTGTTGTTACCGTAAAAGCCAACTGGAGGAGATCCTATTCCCAGTGCAGACCAACACACCAAGGGTCACTAGCGCGGTGGGGAGGAAACCACTCATTCTCAGGGGTGTGGTAGCAAGGTGACATGTGCATCGCCTTCAAATAAATTGGAACCGGAACCATTCTGAAGTGTCGTGCGCCTCCACCTCTCCTTCCAATAGCCTTATAGCCATTTTGACACTGGGCAATAGGGGGTGCTTAGTCGGTAAGAGTCCGACATAACCCTAGGGCCAGCCCTCGGGTGGGATCACACTCGCTGAGGAGCCTCCTTGTGGCGGACCCCGGGCAACGATCCTCCTGCAACACCTCCCTGGTTTGTGAGGAGGGTTGCACGCGGAACGGCTGATGCCTTAGCGCAAACAGCCGCTCCCGGTGTCTTCGATGGAAGATGCGTCAGGTTGAGTGGCTGATGGCGGCGGAGGCCCGCAGCCCACAGGGACTGGCGGCAGTCGGTAGCCCCTGTGGGCTGCTGGCCACAAATTGGTGCAATGGAGGGCCCTGACGGGCAGCGCTGGTGACGGTCTCGGAGTAGTTGCATTTACGCAGATTCCGAGCCGTCCCCATCATAGCGCACAGGCGTCAGGCGAGGAGGATGTTTAATGGTTAGGGAGGGTGTTTACCTCGAGCCGCACATTTCCTCTGCGGTTGGCACTAACCCGCAGGGACAATGCGTAAAAAGCATTTGACCTCCTCGTAAAAAAAAGGGCCAACCCTGGGGTATCCATGAGGATTCCTCCCCCTCCTTCCCCCGCTGTTCCGGACAGCGGGGGAAGGAGGGGGTGAATCCTTCTACCTCTCTACCTCTCGGGGTTCTATCAACTGTTTTCGTTGCTCTGTCTTTCTCTCCTCCCCGTTGGGGAAGGAAAGGGAAAGCAGCGGAGGGGGTTAGGGGAGAAAAAATCTGAAGTGTTCCGATAATACGCTCCATCATCCTAATGTGGGTACACACTCATGCACTACCTCTAATCATAACCCCTAATTACTATATTGTTAGCAGAAATGAAGAATGAATCGTTGCGAATCATGACGTCACCACAACGCCGCCATAAAAGCAATCGTTAGTTCGCTCTCAGCCCATTTGCTTGTCGGACGTTGAAGAGCGAGGTCGGTTGGAAAGGTATACGCCGTAATGGCGGTGACGGCTCGGTTGAGTCAGTCGTGTTCCGACCGCCGGACCGAGCGGACGTCTGCCACCACAGTGTACAGTGAATCATAGAGTGACTTAGTGTTATAGCACAACCCTCTCCCGACATTCCGGAGGACACCACAGTGGTGATCGATGTGATTTGCAGTTAGTCATTTGTTTCATCCTTATTATTCGGTTATTGTGTAAAGAGTTGTTTTCTGTGCAATCGCTTGTTACTTGTTGTGAAAATCTAAATGAAAGTAAAATTGTTTTAAGTTACGATGATAATTATGGAATAATTTTATTTTTGCGTTTACAAACGCGTAAATATTAATACTAGAAAAATGCACTGAAAAAAAAATCGACTTGTCTCAGGCGGGACTCGAACCCGCATCTTCCACAATCCGGGCGGACGCGTTGGCGTAATGGTCAACGCGTCCGCCCGGATTGTGGAAGATGCGGGTTCGAGTCCCGCCTGAGACAAGTCGATTTTTTTCAGTGCATTTTTCTAGTACGATGATAATTCTTTATTTTTATTTTATTCCATTCCTGATTCCTAAAATCAGAAGTGGGATAATACTTCCTACGCCTACATTAGAGGTTTTTTAAGTTTAAAAGAGAAAATAACAAGCGGTTGCAGGGATTCGATTTATTATGCCGCTACCGTCACAAAATCGGAAAATACGCCACCGCGCCATGAGATTAAGCGTGGTATGTACAAGCAAATCACATCGACACCATCATAGATCTCGTTCTTGTAGTCGTGGGTCGCGCTCACGGTTGTCTAGGAGTGAAAATCTTTCACGGTTCCGTAGGAGTGATACTCGTGTGTCTACTCGGCACGTAGAATGTAGTTCGCGGTCTCAACATAGCGCGTCTCGATACAGTAGATGCCGTACTCATTCACGATCTTATCACAACCGAACCGATTCACAACCTCATTCTAGTGACCGTCGCGGGTCTCAAACGTGCAACTATTCGATGGCGGAGACGTTAAACGCGATTGTGTCTAGACTAAATGCCATCGAAGTAAATACGGCGAGTGTAACGCCAACCCCGTCTGACCGTGTTCGTGTTAGATATACTCCGAATGTAACGCCAAACCCGCTGACCGTGCTCGTGTTAGAAATATTGCGAGTGTACCGCCAAACCCGTCTGACCGTGTTCGGGTTAGAAGTACTGCGAGTGTACCGCTAAACCCGTCTGCACGGGTTCGTGTTAGAAATATTGCGAGTGTAACGCCATACCCATCTGACCGTGTTTGGGTTAGAAATACTGTGAGTGTACCGCTAAACACGTCTGCACGTGTTCGTGTTAGAAATACTAAGAATGTAACGCCAAACTCGTCTGATCATGTTAGTGTTATAGTCCGAGAGCTGGCACGAATTTTTGGGTAGGTATTTGAGGCAAGCTGAAAACTTGTCCTATACCTCTCCTATTATACCCCAACAGGGAACTGCAGACCTGGCTGGTGAGTAGCGGGGCTAAATTAACCCCTAAATTTTTAAAAATATTATTTTTTTATTTTGAAAAATATATTTGAGGCAATATGCAATTTTTATATGTTCTAGTTTAATGTATAAAGAATAAGAAAAAAAATAAGCCAGACGATTTGGTCGGGATTTTATAATTGCCAGACGCGTGCAAAAATATTTTGCAAAAAAATATAAAAAATATATTTGAGGCAACTTGAAATTTTAATAGGACATTATTTATAACTAAAAAATAAGATCCTCAAAAAGACAGGTCATTTCTGTGGGACTTTCTACCTGCCAGGTGATCCAACAAGTTATATATAGGTACGAGTGCGTAGCGCTATAGACAAGCTGTAGAGGAGAGAGAGAGTTTATCGGCAGCTGTCTGCGTTCTTGCTTGCCGCGTTATTATTGGCTCTGGCGAGGTCACGTGACTTACAATAGCCATGAGGTTTTCAGTCGGAATTTCGGAGTCGTTATTCTCAGTCGTAGAATTTTAATATTGGTGTTACACGTTTTATAAGGTAAATAATTTTAAAATGTCTGGTAAAAAATTAGTTTGTGTCATTTGCAAAAAAAGTGACGATAAAGTGATTGCGTTTGTAGAGAAAACTCTCAAAAAAAGTCATGAAATATTAGAAATCCGTAAACATCATGGATTAAAATATAACAACGTGGTTTTGCCAGTGATTCCTAACCTTACAGACGGTTATCATACAAATTGTTATAAAAACTTTTTAGTGTTGATGAAAAAATATTATGACAATGTTGTGATAGGATCTAATATTTCTACTCCTATAAAAGGTATTGTATTAATTTAATTATTTTTCAAGTAATATATGCTCACAAATAAAATGAAGCATTCACAATATTGAGTTTACCAATTTTCTTACTGACAATATTAAATATTCAGTATACTTTTATTATTATTGTATCTTTTACCTATCTAACTCAATACAATAGCTATAACATCTGTGCATTCACAAATACTACCTGCTCGAATTCTGAGGGTCACTCAGACACTGTTAGAAGTTATTTCAACATAGAATTTTTAAACTTATTTATATTTCTATTTTATTTTTATTTAACTAAAATTACTTTTTGCTTAATTAAATGCAAAGGAGGACAACCAAAATGGGCTCGGCGCTAAACAGAGGCCTGGAAAAAAATAAAACACATCAAAAAAAATCTAATGATTTTTAATACGTTAGCCATTATTAATATCAACATGAAAAAAATATTAAATTTCTGTATAAATTTTAAACTGACCCAAAAAAAAAGTAATTTTTTTAATTTTAGATAGGTATCGTGGCGAAAATATGAATCCTATTAAAAAATTATTGAAACAAAAGTTTTTGGAAAATTAATTTTCTAAAGAAAATGTTTTTTATGATTTGTTGAAAAAACCTTTACATTTAGACTTATATTTAAATTGACTAGATAACAAATTTTATATGATAAAAAAATATAACAAAATAAATATATCCATTTAACACGCACAAATCAACACAATCATTTTTATATGAACCGTTTTTAGTAGAAATTCACAATTTTTTTTATTTTTTACTCCGAAATTCCGACTGAAAACCTCATGGCTATTGTAAGTCACGTGACCTCGCCAGAGCCAATAATAACGCGGCAAGCAAGAACGCAGACAGCTGCCGATAAACTCTCTCTCTCACTCTACAGCTTGTCTATAGCGCTACGCACTCGTACCTATATATAACTTGTTGGATCACCTGGCAGGTAGAAAGTCCCACAGAAATGACCTGTCTTTTTGAGGATCTTATTTTTTAGTTATAAATAATGTCCTATCAAAATTTCAAGTTGCCTCAAATATATTTTTTATATTTTTTTGCATAATATTTTTGCACGCGTCTGGCAATTATAAAATCCCGACCAAATCGTCTGGCTTATTTTTTTTCTTATTCTTTATACATTAAACTAGAACATATAAAAATTGCATATTGCCTCAAATATATTTTTCAAAATAAAAAAATAATTTTTTTTAAAAATTTAGGGGTTAATTTAGCCCCGCTACTCACCAGCCAGGTCTGCAGTTCCCTGTTGGGGTATAATAGGAGAGGTATAGGACAAGTTTTCAGCTTGCCTCAAATACCTACCCAAAAATTCGTGCCAGCTCTCCTACTATTAGTCCTACCCCCGATGCGAGGACAGCAACCTAATCGCAGCGCAGGTGCTTGCTGATGCTATCATTAAATAAAGCAAGGGGCCACAGTAACTTTGTATCTAACTTTGATCTATCGTCTATCAATAATTTTGGTGCGAGGAGGTAGTTCGTTTCTGGCCATTTATGTCAAGCCTAACCGCAGTAAATTAGTCAGCCATACACCAGCTAATGCTTTTAAGAAACGCTACACTACTCCACTAGATGTGAAGTGTAACTGCGGTCAGACTGGACATTTAAGTGTAATGTGTACCAAAAAACAATTAAGGATATAGGTAGCTCAAAAGGTTGGGTACATGTTTTTTGTGTAAAAAGACAGGTCACAAGGAAAGTGATTGTTTTGCCAAGGTTCGCTCACAGGGGCGTGGTCGACGCACAGTTGATTTGTATAGCGAGTTAAATAATTCTTCAAAAATATTGACATCACCACCGCAGTGATTCAGGGTACACCTGTGGACGTTTTGATAGATAGTGGCGAGCGCGATTTCCGTAATAGGCGATTCGGCTCTCACTTTTCTTCTATTCTATTCTATTCTTAATTAATGGCGTCGCTATACATTTACGTTACGCGTTTTGCCAATGTCAAGTGGAAGATTAATTAAGTAACTAAGGGTTGTACGGTGGATTTGAGTTGGAAGTGGAGTCTCTCAACGCGTGTTTTAGCAGCGAGAACTCTGGAGAAACTCCAACACTATTCTTGTCGGCGTAATCTCATTGCGTATGTCACAATTACAGTGGAGTTCAGTAACATTGCTTTCGATATTGATTTTATGGTTGTACCCGCAACTTGTATGAATGAATACCCCGATTATTATCATAACTGACGTTCTCAATAGAGATGGTGTAATGCGATGTATTGAAAACATTATCTGAGGCGGGATTCTCAATAAATCTTCGAAAGTGTACCTTCCTAACTACCGAGGTAACCTGGGCCGAGTTAGGCCGAGTGTCAGGTTAGGCCGTGTGTCAGTTTAGGCCGAGTTAGGCCGTGTGTCAGTTTAGGCCGAGTTAGGCCGTGTGTCAGTTTAGGCCGAGTTAGGCCGAGTTAGGCCGAGTGTCAGTTTAGGCCGAGTTAGGCCGAGTGTCAGGTAAGGCCGAGTTAGGCCGAGTGTCGGGTTAGGCCGAGCGTCTGACAGATGGAGGCGCAGAGCGGGTGCGCTAGTTCCTGAGCTGCGTGGCCGGGTTCGTTCGCAGTCTGCGTGCTGACCTACCCGGCAGTCGCGCACCCTCTACGTGCGTGCCTTTACTTGCGTGCCTTGACGTGCGCGCCCTGCCTGCGCGTCCGGCTTGCGCGCCCTGCATGCGCGTCCTGCTTGCGCGCCCTACCTGCACGACTCACCGAGCGGGTGTCTCAGGGCTTGTTAAGGGGGGCGTGAGGTTTGAGTTGGGACTTGGACAGGACGGGGACCGTTGGTGCGTTGTCGAGCATTTGACAACAATTGAGTACCCCCATACTTGCAATTTTCGATCTTCGCTGGCCAACCGAACTGCACATGGACGCCTGTGGCGCAGGCTACGGTGCTGTATTGATGCAGAAACACGCTGATGGTAACAAACGTGTTGTTGCTTATTTTAGTAAGGTCACCCAAGGCGTAGAGAGCCGATACCACTCATATGAGTTGGAGACGCTGGCAGTCATCATAGCATTACAAAATGTTAGGCATTATTTGACAGGGTTAACTTTCAAAATCGTAACCGATTGCAAAGCTCTGAAGGCCACCGAGTTCAAGAAGGATCTTCTGCTACGAGTTGTATGCTGTAGGATTTACCTACAAGTTTTTAATTTTACTATGGAAATAAAAAAAGGAATGGTGTCCCGAGAGTTGTGCAGAATTTTTCGAAAATAAGTTTGTGGTTTACCTAACGCTCTTATGTTACAGTTCTTACTTGCGAACGTCTATGTGTGCGTGTGTATGTTTGCAAGTCACGTGGCGCTCTGGCGTGAATCAAAGGAGCGTTTACCCAGGCGCACGCGAAAGGTGCCGTGCAGAGATGTCGGTGGACTAGTAGGTGGCATACCTATGTAGTGGGATGGACGAGCGGCACTGGGTTGCATGTCTTATGACGTGCGTGGTCTCGCTTTTGCGAACCGGCAGACGTATCATTCGATGCGTGGTCTCGCTTTTGCGAACCGGCAGACGTATCATTTGATGCGTGGTCTCGCTTTTGCGAACCGGCAGACTTATCATTCGATGCGTGGTCTCGCTCTTGCGAACCGGCAGACGTATCATTCAATGCGTGGTCTCGCTTCGGCGAACCGGCAGACGTATCATTCGATGCGTGGTCTCGCTCTTGCGAACCGGCAGACGTATCATTCGATGCGTGGTCTCGCTCTTGCGAACCAGCAGACGTATCATTCGATGCGTGGTCTCGCTTTTGCGAACCGGCAGACGTATCATTCGATGCGTGGTCTCGCTTCTTATACATATCTTACGATATGTGTTGGGCTTCAGCCTTGCAGACATATCTTACGATATGTGTTGGGCTTCGGCCTTGCAGACATATCATTCGATGTGTGTTGGGCTCCGGCCTTGCAGTACCTTCTTAATTACCGATGTAGGGCCGAGCCAGGCCGAGCGTCAGGTTAGGCCGAGCGCCTGACAGATGGAGGCGCCGAGCGGTTGCGCCAGTTCCTGAGCTGCGTGGCCGGGTACGTCGCAGTCTGCGTGCTGCCTACCCGGCAGTCGCGCACCATCCACGTGCGTGCCTCTGCCTGCGCGCCCTACCTGCGCGCCCTGCATGCGCGCCCTGCTTGCGCGCCCTACCTGCGCGCCCTGCTGCGCGCCCTGATTGCGCGCACTACCTTACAGACATATCTTTCGATATGTGTTGGGTTTCGACTTTGTATCCATATCCATTGATATGTGTTGGACTTTGGTCCTGCAATCTCGTATGGCTTAGCCTTGTACGTAGAATAGTGAGAATAAGCGATGTGTGTGGTCGATGAAGCTTGTAATACGATGATTGTTAGTGAAGTAGAAGAAGTTAAGAAATAGCATCGTGTGTATCATTGAAAGAGGGCCTTGATTGTGTGAGGAATGAAAGAATAGGCAACTTTACAAAAAAGTTTTGTTTTTGTGTTCATGTTGTTTCTCATCGACAGATTCTGAAGCTGAAGACAATGATGACACCGGTGCTGAGCCCTGGTCTGCTCAGGTTGACCCTGTTGAGGTCTTCCATGAAGATATCTTGTGAAATGCGGCCGAGGACGGCGCATGATCAGGATAGGCCGTGTTAGCAGAAATGAAGAATGAATCGTTGCGAATCATGACGTCACCACAACGCCGCCATAAAAGCAATCGTTAGTTCGCTCTCAGCCCATTTGCTTGTCGGACGTTGAAGAGCGAGGTCGGTTGGAAAGGTATACGCCGTAATGGCGGTGACGGCTCGGTTGAGTCAGTCGTGTTCCGACCGCCGGACCGAGCGGACGTCTGCCACCACAGTGTACAGTGAATCATAGAGTGACTTAGTGTTATAGCACAACCCTCTCCCGACATTCCGGAGGACACCACAGTGGTGATCGATGTGATTTGCAGTTAGTCATTTGTTTCATCCTTATTATTCGGTTATTGTGTAAAGAGTTGTTTTCTGTGCAATCGCTTGTTACTTGTTGTGAAAATCTAAATGAAAGTAAAATTGTTTTAAGTTACGATGATAATTCTTTATTTTTATTTTATTCCATTCCTGATTCCTAAAAATATTTTAATAAAATCCCATTGACAATTAGAGCAATAAATGTTAAAAAGAGATTTAAAACCTGAAAAATCGTATTAAGGTGTTAAATTTTTTTTCGATGTCAAGATAAAATTAATAATCATTAATTTTTAAATAGATGACATTTACTTTGACATTGATTTGGAATTATTTTGAACTTTATTTTATTTTTATTTATATTTCTTGACATAATAATACTTATTAAATAAGTATTATTATGTCAAGAAATATAAATAAAAATAAAATAAAGTTCAAAATAATCTGATTTTAAATAAATTGACTTTGAAATTATTCGATTTTTTTATTTATGTTTCTTGACATTATTTGACATTATTTAATTGACATTCCTATTCTGACATTTTATTAATTTAGCAATTTATACTTTAATTCAACATAATATTATATAATTTAATTGTAAACGGAAATATACTCGACAAAATGTGTCTCAACTTGAAAATGTTAAATAACAAAAGTGCATGTTTCTCTCTTGTTGCTGTGCCTTAACGAGGTCCTTATTGTTACTAACCAAAATATAATGTAACACCTATTGTAAAACATAAGGAATGCAATAAAAATTTGAATTTGAATTTATTAAACTTATATTGAGAAATAACTTTAATTGACAAGTTTATATGACAAATGGCGAATCATGGCTATACCTACATTTTAATAATAAATTCCATTGTATGATACCTACCCATGTTTATGAAACAAATAAATGAATACGAATTATTTAAACTTTCAAGGGGCGAATAGCTTTGTTTATGGCATGACCGGCGAAACACACGGGGCCAAAGGGTGCGAGACCAGTTGGACTTCTGAAAAACTTTACTCGCCTTCCGACTGCGGTCTTCTGTAAGGTCAATAAGTAAAGCTAAGCTTCTAAATGCGCGGTCGGTACTCGGATGGGTGACCAAAAGTTTTTCGGCGCGATTTTCCTCCGAAAGACACGTTAACTGGTGGTCCCGGCTGCTGTGGAAAGATACCAGTCGTTCCCAAGGATTTGGTGTCAGGAAGACACACGGCAGTAAAAATGTCATGCCAAAACATAGCATTGTCGTAATCCAGATATACTGTACCGACCCCAAATAAATTGGAAGCAGGGTAGGTGGAGAAAGACTCCGATGTGTCATACATCTCTTGCAAGTTTACTATTAAGGTAAGAAAAATTGTAGGCGCCAGCAAACGGCAAAAAGTGTAATTTCACCTTTTCATTTTATCATCATCATCGTCATCAACACCTCATATAATGTCCCCACCGAGGGGCTCGAGGCTACCTCACATTAGGGGCGATTAGGCCTTAGTCAACCACTGGCCAAGTGCTGGTTGGTCGACTTCACACACATATAAGAATTTCTTCATAGGTGTGTACAGGTTTCCTCACGATGTTTTCCTTCACCGTAAAAGCGTCGATCAACAATCATATAAATTCAAAATTTGAAAACATATTGGCACGTGGTGGGGATCCAACCGGTGCCTCCCGGGTGGGAGACAACGCCCTTACGTACCACGGCACCGACTTTCATTTTAGTCTTTGGCTTAATTTTCACCAGCATCAAATGAGCTCTTTTGCTTTGAAACATCTCGAAGCAAAAACGCTTTTTTCTGCGAGCTTCAAAACAAGACTAAAACGTTCAAATTATAATTGCAATAATATTACTTTTGATTCTTAATAATTAATTTTAGCGTAATAAACATGTATTTAAATATTGTCTTTTTTTCTCACCTACAACAATTTTCTCGCAGGAGAGGTGAGAAGTTGTATGTTTCACACGAGAGCAAATTTTTTTCTCTCGTTCCTTTAACATCACTCCCTACGCTCAATAGTCTATTTATGAATCAATACTACTTCACTGATTCGTGATTTAAAGTCGGACCTCGCAGTAAAAAATAACTTTGCTCACTTGATGAACAAAGAACTATTTTTCTCTTCTTACCAATTATACCACTCTAACAATTAGGTTTTTTATTACCAAACAAAGGAGCAACGATATGCTGACAATGCAGTGAATAAAAGAACGGGTATAAATATTTATTCACAGAATGGATTCAATTAAAATGGAAATTAACTAGATGGCAGTTATCGCGAGGGTTTCTGCTTGTAATGTACTTGCGGAGCACTCACAGGTTATTCAATTTATTTTTTCGCAAAATTGTAAATTGGATCTTGCATTTAAAATTCAATTTTCTTTGGCCGTCTGCGTAGTGGTTATGGAATGAGGATGATACAACTATTTCGTGTTGAGAACAGTGGAAAGTTAGAATTGGATTTTATCTATACTAATATTTTAAAGTTGGAAAGTTTGTTTGTTTGGTTGAATTCACTAATCTCAGAAACTACTGATTAAAATTGAAAAAATATACATATTTTGTTTTGGAAAGTTCATTTATCGAGGAAGGCTATAAGCTATCCGCCTCGTGGCGGACCCTGGTAACGTGGTGGGGAAACTTTCTCGGCGGGTGTGTGGCTTTTGATTTCAAGTGAGTCCCCTTGGCATTCGAAGTCACATGCCATCGTCGAGTTGTTTTTGTTTTCCCACCACGGCTAGTTCTGGACAGCCCTTTTCCGGGTCACGACCGCGCTCGAAGTACCCCGGGTGCGGTCCGATGGCTGATCCCAGTGTCCTCGTCAGAAGGACGCGCCAGCTCGAGGAGCCGTCGGTGGAGTGGCTGCTGGCCACCAATTGGTGCAGTGCCTAGAAGGGCAGCGTTGGGACGGTCTTGGTGTAGTTGCGGTCACCTGCGCAGATCCCGAGCCGTCTGTCAATAGCGCACTGAAGGTCAGGCCGGAGAGGATGTTTAGTGGGTATGGAGGGAACGCTTTTACCTCGAGTCCCACATATCTTCTGCGGTTGGCAAATGCATTTGACCTCCCCGAATTCGAGCTCGCGGCCATTTTTCGATCGTATACCCCGGGTCTTCCCAGCTAGTAGACCTATCGCTCTGCGAGCAATATCTATGTGTGCATGGGGTCATAGACATGTGTATCTAACAACAATACTACGAACAGGACTTCTTCTAACCCACGTACGAGTATGTAAAAAAATCAGGAGTGGTCTCCCCTTGACTTTCTCATATACCGAAAACACCTCAAAGGTTGATAGAAATCTTATATTTTAATGTCATACATGCATGTTTAATTTGGTCACCCATCCGAGTACCGACCGCGCACTTGGTTGCTTAACTTTCGTGATCGACGGCTCAACATTTGATAGAAACCTTATATTTTGATGTTATACATATACACCTATGTTAAATTTGGATGCAATAAGTTAAAGCACACAGACACACACAGACATAATTCCAAAAAAAAATATTTTTGGACTCAGAGAGGTCCAAAACGTGTAAATCCGTCAAAATCTCTCGAGGTCGAATTTTTTTACGATTACAAGACTTCCTCTATAGGTAAGTACTACGTACGAGAAAGTAAAAATATTATTGGTACTTCGATGAATGCACGCTCTTATGACCAACAGTAGACGTCTCTGTAACGTGGTACTATAACATTGCCATGTTATAATACCATCGTCATCTTTATTACTGGCTGTAATTTTAAAAAAAGTATCAATAAAATTCAAAATCATTATTCATCATGACATTTGGTTCATTTTTGATTCATTCCATTACTGACCGTGTCACAGAACACATAGCTACATTGCTAACGTACCTAAGGGTCTCGCTCTGACCTCGGCTTGGGCCTTTACTATAACTTGTGTATCAGTTTTAAGTGTTTTATTGTTTAGTTTCTACGGTGTGTTTTATATTAATTTTCAGAGTGCCTTTTATATACCATTTGAAGCTGTTTAAGTAACTCAATAAAATAAAATAGTGACGGGAAACGTGTTTGATTAGTGGACCATACTAGCAGAGTTGGACCATAGGGCACGTATTGTTACATCTCTAAGCTGATAATATGATGATGATCCTTTTATTTACAACCACTACCACACGACACGATGCAATTGCATAGCACGAAACACACGTATTTTACAACTTTTCACAGTTAAACCCTCAATTATTTCAAAGCTCTAATTAGACAGAAATTTTTAAGCTTTTAATAACGATAAGAGGCTTATGGCGCGTGGTTTATTTTCAGGCTTCATTTACGGCAGTCAGCGACAGGGCTCCAGAGTGGGCGGTCGCGTCGCGCGCCCCCTGAAAATACTTCGCAAGTTGGTCAAAGTGAACTTCGATTGAACACAATTCTCAGAGAGGGTACTTTAACAAAATTGTGTAGCAATGTTGTGAAAATTCAACTGTGAAAATGTCGGATTTCTGACGCAGCGCTCACTTACCCCATTTAAAGTTGGGAGGTATGTTCCTTGTGTAGTTAAGCACTTATAACTAGTTAGGAGGTGTCCTATTTGAGAATTAATGAAGTTGCATTGTTCTAATTAGGAATGTTATTAAAGCAAAGTTTTTAATTAAACACACAGCTGTTTTGCACCTAAATAATTTGTTATAAGGTGTTTTTATAACTACGTACATCTGTATCGAAAATTATATTATGATATTCTCTAACCAAGGACTATGTAATAGCCATGATTTTCTTGAATTTAACAAAAAATATTATAAAACTTTTAGACTCGAATGAACCTATAAACAAAGATTTTTTACTGACTTAAGAGACTATTTATCGATTGATTAACAAATCCAAAATGCTTCTGATTCTAATCTTTTAAATAGCTTCGCAATAAGCATTTAGACAAAGTCTAGTGAAAATAGTTATTTTACACTAAATTGAATTAACAATGGAGTCTCTCAACACGTGTTTTTACAAAAAGAACTTGAGAGAAACTCGTTTCAAAACATATTAGACCATTTGGTCGCAATATAGAGTTGGTTTGGTTTTGGCTACTAGTTACTACGGTCGTAAATAACGCGACCGCGGTAAGGCTGTTAAAATAATGTAATCAACTTATCACTTTATAGATACGCTTGATGTGCTCAAAATAAACTACTTATTAATTTTAAAAAATTAACGAAGAATGCAAAAAAAATAGTTTTTAAGAATAGACAGAATTACTACTCTGTCAAGAAAGTACCGGGGAAAGATCAATAATACACAAAATGTGCCTTCAAAGTATGCTCCTTCAGAAACAATACACTTACGCCATCATACACGAATAATCCAATCATCAAAACATTTTTTGAACGTTTAAATAATATTGTTTATTTACCGTTTGATCTTCCGGCAAGAATTCCGAATGCACAACACCGCGAGAGGCAAGAAAACAGTCAACATGACTTTGACTTAAAATAGTGTTAAAATATTGATTTATGTTATATTATAGTTCATAGCAAAAGTTTAATATGATTATAGGTTTAAAGTAATTAATGTTTGCAGTGCCCCTATGGGTATTACAGGAACTACAGCCTATGTATGAGACCCTTATTGTTATGTGATATGCAATAAAGATATTTGATTAGATTTGACTTTTATCGACTTTGGCGTGGTTTTTTCGGTTTCGGTTCAGTTGGAAGGTGCCACTCCGAAACTTGTTGACTAGTTTACATGTCAAACTCGTAAACTCTCAGCGACTCTCATGCGATTGAGTTTTTGTAGAATATTCAGGTCTTTCGGGACTAGCCGAGCGCCAACATGTTTCATACTCAAGTGATTATTTAAAATGGTACAGATCGATTCATGAGATACAGAAAGTTTGGCGGCTATCTCTCTCAAAGTTGAATGAGGATTTTCAGTCACTATTTCCTTCACTTTTGCGATGTTAACTTCAGTTGCAGATGTTGATGATGGCCTACCAGAGCGAAGCAAATCTTCCATCACATCTCGACTGCTTTTGAACGCTTTGTACCACTCATAAGCACTTGTTTTTGATAAAGGCGATTCACCGTAAGCCTTCTGTAACATTTTCAGTGACTCAGAACACAAAATTCCATTGGCGATGCCAAATTTAAGACAAACTCTTTGTTCCATTATGAAATTCGCAATACACACTAGATATGATATAACTAAAAACAGCACTGTATTTAATGTAAATAACATATGCAGCTCAAACTCCGCGCCAAAACTGAAAACAGTTGTGCCAATCTAACAACAAAAAAAAAAAAAATTGAATTTGAAACCATAAACATTTCGAATACTTTTTTGACTGAATGTATATTCAAGGTATTATAATATCTGTGATATTAGTACAAAATCAGCGTAATTCAGTTAAGTACATTTTCTGAAGGCTCACATTGGTCCGTAGTTTATCCCCTTGGAGTGCAAATCGGTTTGGATTGTGGTAGGGATTGCTTTAAGTTCGCCTGGCTACTACCATATTACCTTTTTACCCGATTACAGCGAAGCCAACAGGAAGGATAATGATTTTAGCACTCTATGTATGTTTGTATTTACATATGTTGCACTCTTGCGCCTAAACAATGCATCTGATTTTGTTTATCAATATCAATTCGTTATTATAGTTCGAACAACATAGGCTACAATTTAACCGACTTTAACAAGAAGAGTTAGAGAATTTTTCCTTGTTGCCTCAATTTTAACCGATTTAATTAAATCCCTTTGAAGTTTGTACACAAACTCTTGTTCTAGTTGCTAAGCAATGTGAAATGGACAAAAATTAAACTACGACTGTCACATCAAAATGATGCTGATTGTCAATTTCTATTAAAATCGAGTGCTGTTGTAAAATCGAGAGTGTTAATCATGTACAAAGCGATAAAGAGTGACTCCCAATTACTATTCTTAAGGATGAATAGTTTTTAAGGAAGTAGTTCATCAACAAGCCATTTAGCATATAATTTAGTAAATAAACTGTGTGTGGCTCTTGTATCTACTGTATTTACCATTTGCCCCATCATTTGTTTTTTTATTATTAATTATGTTCCTAACAATAAATTATCTTTAAACGAAGACAATTGTAAAAAATAACTTTTAGAAAAAAAAATATTGTCATAATGTGGAGGGTATAAGTTGCATGTTCATAAAATTATATTTTAATTTCCGTTGCCGGGTAACAGTGTTTTACACTTTTTGTTTGTTAAAGTACGAAAACCCTTGTGATACAATAAGCCCGTGGGGTAAATTCAAGGTTATAAAGGAGTCCCCTTCCATGCCATTTCCCTCTCAATTTCCCTTTATCATTTAGTATAGAACGAATCACAGATATATCAATCTAAGGAGATCAGTCAAATCGCTGAGTTTAGGCAGACAAGTGTCGCGATCAGCGGCCGTACTTAACATAGTTGAGCATGCCGTAATATACACTATTCATTGCGCGCGTCTTAGGGACTGCGAAGCAATGAAAGTGAAGCACAGCCGCAAAGGAGATCGGTCAAATCGCTGAGTTCATAGCAAGTCCGAGTGACGCGATCAGCGGCCGTACTACATAACAGGTTCTAGTTGACTATGCCGTAATATACACTATTGATGGCGCGCGTATTATGGACTGCGAAGCAATGAAAGTTGAGCACAGCCGCAATATAATACAATTTATAAGATAGTGTATATGTTTTTATGAATAAAAGTCGGACTATTTGTTTAAATATTGTGTTTTAAATATAAATCTAAGTTTTTCGGTTCATACGTGTGAAAAGTTATTCCATTACTTAATAAATAACTGATTCACTACAATGAATGCATGTCACAGTTGAACAGGATGGCATTTTGAAAGAAAACCGAAACAAAAATATTTCTTTCTGTCATACGTAGGGGAAGGGGGGGCAAAACGGGGTCGCGAGGCACGACGGGGCCATCCTCTTATACAAGTAACTACACGTACTAGAAGTGTGTTGTTTGTGCTAATAAGTGGCCATTTGACATCGCTCTTTAGTGCCAAAGTGACCGGGGACTAGATGGCGCGTGTTCGTTTTTTACGACAAAAAATTAATTTCAATATTGTTTCATCTAATTTTTAGTAACACGAAAACACATGTAATAAAGTAATTGTTAAGATTACTATTATTGTTTTTCTGTTGTGCTTTTCTAACGATATTACTTATTGATATGCTGTAAGCTAATGCACTCTAACTATCGATTATTGTTTTTTGTTGATCATTTAAAATATTAATTTACATAGGGGCATAACGGGGACATGACTACGGGGCACGATGGGGTACCCCTTTATGCCAATCAATGCATTCAAAAAATGTGGTAAGTAGGTATATGACCAATTAATAAAAACAACTTTGCCGATTCAGATTTCTTACCTGCATCTACAACGGAAATCAAACATCAAGCGGCTCCTTCCCTTGAAGAGAACCCACCTGAACCATTTTTGCCTGTAACTACCTGCAAGTACGCACCCTTTACAGAAAACTTCTTTCTCAGAGCCTCAACCTCGACAATCTACAGAACGAAGACAGCCAAATCCAATTTCCAATTAAAAAGTAGGTCGTAATTTAACTACGGCTTTACAATAATATGAGCAGTACTCCCACGAATTGATACCCCATTCTGCCCCTACCCTGGGGCATGATGGGGTTTTCATAAAGGTTTCGTAAAATTAAAATTAAAATGTTGGTTAATTAGTTACTTCACCAAATTTAGTGCCAAATGATAATTTATTATATAGCCAAAGCGTTCTGATTAGATTTAATTAATAAATATAATCTGTTCATTTTTTTATTGATTATTTTCCTTAACGTCCCCGTTATGCCCCCCCTTCCCCTACGTATTCACTCGACTTTATAGGACGGCGAACTGGCGGCAATGTATGCCCGCTGGGCTTACACTTGTCATAAGTTAAACGCCAGTTGGCCTATCTTCTTGTATTATTAAATCCTGTGGAACGAATACTTAATCATAATAATAACTGTAGGAAGAAATAATTGCGAAGACAAGTACTCGTAATCTGTTCTTATCGTTAATACCATATTTTGTCTAATATACGTTAACCAAAAGTTTCCCTAACACATGATAGTACTAATTATGTTCATATGTAACAAGATGCTTATTTTCGAGATAATGGATTCCCTATTTGTGCCATGATAATATCTTTAATAGTTTTCTGCTAGTCGTTAGCGTAATTAATATATTTCCATAATAAGCGAAGATCGCGGACAAATATAAAATATGGTGTTTCAATTAAAAAAATATTATTAATTCCATTAAAGTAACATTTTGGAGCACGTTTTACTTACCCTATTTCTTATCTGATCTTTCATTATATCTTAGAATGAAAAACAGAAAAGCAATTCGTTTTCAAAAAACATAAATTCTGTACAGTTATAAAAAAAAAGATTTATATGGTTAAAAACGCTGACCGTTAGTTCTCCGCTCGACTGACTCGTTGCCAACGATCGAATGACACGTCAGCATTTTTACAATTTTAATACGTACCTTATAACGAGTTGATTGATACGATGTCATGATTCTTTAATGGTTATTTAATCTGTGCAATAAAACCTTAATCTCTTTCGCGTAAACCTTCTTTCATTGAACATTATCTATGTTACTTAAAATGTGTGGTGCATAGATATATAACTACTGACGTTTATAGATTGGCGATGAATCGACTAGGGCGAGACCAAAAACATGCACCAATGCGTGAGTCGTGTAAGTAATGTGCATGTGTGCGTGAAAAATAGTACTGTAGCCTGACAGTTGTCTATTCTACGTGACTGACAGGCCGACTTCGGCCGCCTGCGTGTACGTAAATTGGTCTCATCTATCTATCTCGTTCTAATATACGTGTTAGTATGCTCTTTCTCGTTCACATTGCCCATCTACAGTTTCCTATATGTTTGGAGTGGTGTGGTGTGTATATGGGATTCTTGACTCCATACCCTGTCAACCTGGTTCTGTACCCTTAGTTTGAGTTTTGATAGTTTTCGAGCTCGATCAAACGTATCGCCTCTTTTCATACATTGCCCACTGTTCCTGATAGTTTACGCGAGAGGCGCTAGTGGGCAATGTATGAAAAGAGACGATACGTTTGATCAAGCTCGAAAACTAACAAACTCATACTGGGGTACTGTATGCTTACAAATAGCAGAGGTTTTATCTTATTCACAATTGATTGCTTTCGCGGGATTAGGCGTTTACCCAATGTCAAGTGAAAATCTTTATCTAAAGTCGTATTTTTAATTAGACGAAGTCAAGTGACGTTTAGTGGGTTGTCAGGTTTTGATAAAACAAAAATAGTGTTGTGACAAAGTGAATGAATGAAAAAATCGCAACTCGGTATAAAATTGTTCTCGTAATGACTAATATTTATAACTATTAACGAATTTAATTATAATTCTATATTTTATCCTTTGCTATGCCCTAACAGGGTACATGTGTAGGTAATGTTTTGTTAAACATAGCATTAAGACATATGTATGCAATTACGCATTATGCAAATAAAGAAATAATAACATGTATGTATGTACATTTATAAGTAAAACAACTTTTACGGATTTAACTCGCGTGTAATTAGATTTTACATTTTGTTATTATTGCCCGACGTTTCGTAACACTTTTCAGCGTTCGTAGTCAGGGGATGACGGTCATCCCGTGACCACGAACGCTGAAAAGTGTTACGAAACGTCGGGTAATAATTTTATTTATAATGTGTAGTACTCGCGCAAATCTAAGAGAACATTATGTATGTACAAAGTAGCCTAGTAAGTGGGTAGAACGCCGCGCTGCCGATATCGGGTACCGGGTTCCAATCGTAGTCGTGCCATGTAAGTAGGTACGAAAGAGTTTTCGTACTTTTCGACGACTGCGTAACGTAGGTACCTACATTCACCATTACCGAGTGCTCTAATGCTACATTTACACGCTTGCCGAAGCTTCGAAAGCCTCCATAAGTGCCAGGGGTGTTAGGCTGTGGTTGGCTCGGCTTGCGCTGATCTGGACTAGTGTCGGTTTCTTAACACAGATCAAAGGAAGCGTGCGGTAAGCGCTTGCGACGTGTTTACACGCTGGTGCATTTATAGCCAAAAAAACTTAACAAAAACAACAAGTAAACACCGTATGCGCAGAGAAAATATTCGAGCAGTCAGACCAGAGGTTGGAAGACGCATGACACAGACAAAATGGCAACCGACGCGTCCGAATTTGTAAGAAGGTAGTAAAAAAAGTGATTATATTTAAATACCAGCAGATATCGATCTACTTTTATACAGTAAAATAGAAATAGTTTCTTTTTTTCGTATTGTAAGATAAGATTAACAATGTACTCATTCATATCATCATTCATTCCTGAGAGTGAACGAAAACTGAACCCATCACTATTACATAAAAGATGGCAACATTATTTCACAAAGTGACATTAGCTGCTGTCAGTTTACTTCGTCTAATGAAAAATTCGACTTTAGAGTAACAATAAACTGTACGGAAGATTGAATTAAAAATAGAGTCTCTCTCCACGTGTTATTATAACAATAACTCGGGAGAATCTCTGGCAGCTAGCACAGGCTCCTGAGCGTTTCTGCGAGTATACGCTAGAAGAATAAGTATAAACGCTAACGCTAACTCAACATTTGACAAGATAATGATAAGCCGCTGTGATTGTTGTTTTTTTTATTTTCCCTATTACGGGACGGCACAGGGATCCAGTATATACAGCCATGTCTTCAGTTTTCTGTCGTCTTTCTTGATATTTGCATTAAAATGTGGGTATCACACATTTTAATGCATCTGGTCTGGAGAGCTTGGCGAGAAATGCATGACAACAGACCTCATGTGATAACGACTGATGAGGCGGAGATCCCACTAAAAAAATTTCAACGCCACACAGACCACAAAACCATCATTTTAAGGATTCACTTATCTGCTCGTCAATACAAATGCTTGTGCATCAAATTAACACCACTCTCACTGTACAAAATCCACTACGAACAATTTTGAATCATCGGAACAAAAATCGTCCTTCCGATGTCATGGTATCCCGCCAAACACTCCGTTTTTTAATTTTATTCTATAGATCTAACAGCCATAAGTTCGGTAATTTTCTTTTTCTTTAAAGCTTGATTTTAACGCATTTAGGGTGAAAGGTGTATGTCAACATGATGTCAACAGACTTGGTGATGGCGACTTATGATAATGGTAAAAACCACCATAAAAATCTCAACGTCATTTACACCATAGCACTTTTAGTTCAATGATTTCTCATGATTCAGCATCAACACGGATGTTATGCAACAAAATAATACCCAATCCACTCAGATTTACTTACAATTATTGAAATAGACTGCTGTCCACTAGCGCGCCAAACACTCGTATTATGTCTTGTCGATAAAGTTATAGAGGCAACGAAATCTAGCCCAGTCATCCATGTCTGATTACTTATATATATTGTATCGTCTTTTTCCTAGTTTTCCTCGTTGTTGAATAAAGTACCTACCTAGGGATTGCTTCACGAGAAATGTATGGCGAGTGAGTTTATAATTAAGGGCGCTAGGATAGGTTATGGTATCCGTAAGAAAACCATTACAAAATTGCAAACATTTTACAAACATTACACAAAAATCCCGATTTCAGCATCGACCCTTCCAGATTAAAATAACAATACATTCATTCTACAGAATACGTACCCTAGTACTAAATTTTCAATAGTTTGCAGAATTCATACTAGGATTGAATTGGATTTTATTCTTGAATAGCAATGAATACTCACTTACGGCATTGTTCGTTTAAAACAATTCCTAAAATTATATTATGAGGTAGATGCTCTTTTCAAAAATGACCTAATTTCCAAAGTTGGTCCAATACTCTATTATATAATCAAGGCTTCAGCGCAGGCAGCTCGCGAATTACACCCTGACACACACCTAGATTCCAAGCTTATAATCGTCTAAACATAGGCTATGTATGTACCGCTTATTGTCATGCTTTTTTACAAACCTTACCTACAAAAACGAAAGCAGATAACAAAATCAGGAAAACCTATGCAACAGAAGAAAATTAAACTTATTCTGATCATTAATTAAAGAGCTTCAGACATTTGTATTCCAGCCTCCGAGGTATTTGAGAATCGAACGAATTTAAATTCCAATAAAAACTTCCAGTCAGACGGAGTTTTATTCCGTAATTACTTAAGTAAAAATGTTTTACGTACGGGACGTGGAGTTTCGTCCATTAGCATACTCCATCGGCGCCGACCTTTTAGCGGCTCAGCTCGGATACTTTTTCGGATGTTGGCTTTCATGTTCAGTTTATAATTTAAAACCGATTTCACGGTGAAATTAAGGAGCAGATTAGCCTCTCCAAGCTGGAGCATCAAACCCAAAAATCCCAACTTTGAATTCCCGGCAAAAGAACAAACTTTTGTATGCCTTGTGGCTCAGATTTTACAGAGTATTCATGAGGACATGCGGCCTGCATGTGGCAGTGAAATGTTAAGACAATATTATTTTTTGTGACTATTGCCGTTGGCCTCAAAGAACTGTTACAGCGTCCCAAAGGGTATTGCTGTCCACATAATCAAATGCAAAATATTAAATTACGAGTATGTATATCTTTTGATCGCGGGCTTGGACACAATTAACTCTTTTTGAATTATCATTTGGTCTTTCTAGCCGGGTCAAAACATTTTGCCTATTGATCTGCAGTTGTAGTTTCATATTTATCCTAGTGCCTTACCGATAATAATTCCTCACTATAAGGTTATCATTTTGACGTGACAACGTCTTATAATTCGATAAAGCCGGCTGCACGCACGAAAAAACATGACGTCATGCGGCGTTACCTCGCTCTGAATCTAATTCTCTAATTTGAATTTGGAATTATGTTCTTTAAAATTTAAACTTTCAATGATACCAAAACCAGCCAGATACAAATAGTATAGCCAAAGAGATTTTATTACAAGTTTATTCATACTATAATGCGAAATCTATTAAACAAATGAAATAAAATTTTTCTTTTGAAAAATGATACCATTCCATCAGTATTTTCTTAAGACGTTGTCACGTTCAACTATCGTCAGTAAACCGACTTTACAGACAACCAAATTTTTTTTTATCGAAGTGAATCAATACAGCCGTGTAACCGATTAAAGTTAAAACGTATTTATTATTTGGTCCTTCGACCCGGATATAAATTAGTTACTAATGGTTGTACAGTCCAAATTTGTCAGCATCCTTATAATATTATTGGCACCAGTAGAGAATTAGGTCGAAAATGTCTCAGAATACAGAAGTCCACTACAACTTGAACAATTAATTATTTTCGTTAAAACGGACGGTAAGCTGTGACGCTTAAACCCACAGCACAAGTCACGTAACTCAATTTTACAGACTTGTGTTGCAATCGATATCTCTCCACTTATCGCGAGTGGCTCGAGTGGTTTCTAATACTATCTGTATTAAACTTTTAGCCACAAAAATAAAATATACCTAATGTAATTATTTACAGACGGTTATATGCTTTGTAGTCCTAGTTTTTTTTTGACCTTTTGGAATAGTTTTTATATACCCAAGCAGACCTGTTCGTCAGTTATTGAATTTAATTAATTGTTAAAAAGTTGAAACTTGTTGGGCTGCTTAGAAATTCAATATCTTTGAAACGGATATTTTATTTACGAGCAAGCTGAATCAGTTTTCTTAAGTACAGTAAATAATAAGTACTCTGTCTCTCTTGCTCCCATATTGTCTAAAGTTAACGAAAGATTTGAGTGGGGTTTATTATAACGACCTTACAGTACTTTGCTGAAATTGTATTCTCCAAGTTTCGTTTTAATGTCATGTGCTTATTCAAACGAATCAAACTTGGCCACGTTTTCAACATAATGTATTTTCGTCTGAATGTCACGTATTACAGCAAGCTTAATCAAAATCAAAGTTATTTATTTAAATGGACTTTATTAGTATTTTCAAAACGTCAGAAGCCATCGCTTGGTATGATATACAGGTGGAGAAGAAACAGCGTAACAAACTCCCACAGTTTACAATATTACAGGTCGATATAAGTTGGAAAATGAACATGAGTTTATTATAGGTACCTACTTTAAAAATAGTATGAGAATCACTTTATTTCTTAATTTATATAAAAGTTTGACGCCGCCGTGGTAAAGTGGTCAGTAACGCTGGCTACACATCGGCCGGTCCGGGTTCGAGTCCTGGTAGTGGCAAATGTTAGTGTAATGAACACGAGCATTTGTTCATGAGTCATGGTTGTTTATATATTTATTTAAGTTTATTTATAAAAATATCAAGATTATTAAGTATATTTGTCCGTTAGTCCGTTATCTAGTATCCACAACACAAGTTCTTAAAGATACTTAATTTGGACTAGATAATTGGTGTGAGCGTAAAAAAAAAGGTTATCAAAATTCTCAACATTTTATCGAAATTTAAAAAAAATTAATCAAATGAACTTCAAGTATGTCTTTTGATACCCACCACTATGTTATGTTAATGTAAAATATATTTCTCTCAATTTAAGTGCGAAGTGTAGATACGAGGTAGGTAAGTACACCTGTGAGACTAAAGAAAAGGTATTGCTTTCGTGCTGTGTGGCAGCGAGTATTTTCATATCGATCGGCCGTGGCACTCGGTCACCAGCGTACACAGTAGAATATTGATTTTCACGCAAACAAAGCCACATACCTACATCGCAATGATTTTGAAGTCGAGTGGATACGATTAAGCTGACGTATTGTTGTGATTAGGAAATAGGTATATATAATAATTAATATGTTTACTTCACTGCAAGATATTTTGGTGGTACATTCTTACGTTTATAGTCGGTATACAGTAGTTCGCTTCCTTCTGAGGGTGGAGCCGTTGGAATCTCGACATGACGTCAATTTTAAGTCGTTTGTTGTAAGAGTCCCTACCGAAAAGCTGGACACCTTTATGAAGGAGGACTTCTGGCCGAAAGGGGTTGTGTACCGGCGTTTCCGCGGTAGATTGCCTGTACACACTACCAGAACAGTGCAACAGTGAATGCATTTTATATATAAATACTTGATATGTATTACGTTAGTCTGTCTCTATGGGTCATTGTTACCTGAAAATGAAGAATAAAGAAAGAATAGGATATGCACGAGTAAGATACACAGAATAGAAGAAATTATCATGAAGACCCGCTCTGCTATCTGGAGCGCCAAGACCTCACTTAAAGGGACTAAGATCACTGTATCCGAGTTCCTGACCAAGCCAAGACAAGGTGTTTTTACTGCCGCCCGTAAGCACTTCGGCCTGAGAAATTGCTGGTCATCGGATGGTCTTATCGTCGTTTTACTTCCTGACAAAACAAGGAAGAAGATCACTGCTATGTCAGATTTACGAAAGCTTCAAGTGCAATTTCCTATGTCATCAGACAAGTGATTGCGTTCCGTATATTGGCTTGTTCATTTTTAATTATCCAACTACTCGTGTATTATGCAACATAATAAGTCAAATGCTATTTTAAGGTAACTCACTTTAGTTTTAGAAATCTCGTGTAACCCGTATTATTTTAGATTATTAATTTTGTTTTGATTTATTGAACAACTTGTGAATTGACGTATGTCATAGTCATGTCAATCTATTTCTTTTTTTTTGTTGTTTTAAATTCTACCTATTACGGGAACGCAAAGGGATCTAGCCCATACAGCCATGTCTTCAGTTTTTATCTTTTTTCTGGGTGTTAAGATGAACTATGGGTGTCTAATTTAATGTTTTTTTTTTATTATTGTGTTGCAAGCCGACAAAAGTATTGTATGGCATACAGCTAAATTTTATTTTTCAATTGTGTTTATTTGTATACAGCCAACTCTCGCCGGTGGTTAGTAAGTAAAATTATTAATTTGTGTTTTGTTTATGTCTTTATAGTTCAGTGTTTTATATAGTATATATTTATGTCCATTATTAGTAACTCTTATTTTACAGATAGCTCGTCTGATGAATTTGAAAGTGCGTGTAGTGACGTATCTTCGGCTTCCGATGCCGATGCACTCTCACTGGATCATGAACTACAAGCAGTGTTTTATGGCAAATCCACTTTCCTCAACCTTGTGCATATTAACGCCCAAAGTGTCCTAGGACATGTTTCTGATTTAATTGCATCTTTTAGTAGTGGCATAGTTGACGGAATTTTAATATCCGAATCCTGGCTTAAACCTTCTTTACCTTCTTCAATTTGTGCTCTTCATGGCTATAAGCTGTACCGAAATGACCGGGTTGGTGCGGGTGCAGGTGGTGTTTGTGCATACATCCGAAGGAATATTCCATGCAATATTGTAGATAAGTCACCCAGTGATTACTCTGGTTCCCTTGAGCACCTTTTTCTGGAGGTTGAAGTGCATCATACAAAGATTCTTGTCGGTGTAGTTTATAGCCCCAACGATAAGGTAAATTATTTTGAATCCTTTGAAACCAATCTTGAGCATTTAAGTTCTACCTATGAACATGTAGTTCTCATGGGAGACCTAAATACGTGTTTATTAAAGCACAATTTTAGGTCTACCCGACTAAAATCTATCGTTTCTTCAGTTAACTTTGATATGTTACCTCTCTCACCTACTCATCACTCTCCTAATTGTCAACCTTCTCTTCTAGATTTGCAAATTATCTCTAAACCTAATTTAGTTGCTTCTCACGGTCAGCTGACAGCACCGTTTTCTTACCATGACCTTTTATATCTCTCGTATAAAGTGCGCCCTCCGAAACGAAAATCGAAAGTCATTTTTCAGCGTAACTTTAGGGGCGTTAATGTTGATCGCTTGAGGGAGGACTTTAACAAAATAGATTGGTCAATAATTTTAACTGTCAACACTGTCGACGAAAAAGTGACATTATTTAACAGGCTTATACTTAACTTGTTTGATACCCATGCTCCAACAAGACCTGTGCGAGTCAAGCACCTGCCAGCTCCGTGGCTTACCCCAACTATAAAGAAAACCATGCAGCGCAGAGATAAAGCAAAATCCAACCTCAAGAAAAGCCCAACTGATGATAACTTGCAAACTTACAAAACTCTTAGAAATCTCTGCAACAGGTTGTGTAGGGATGCCAAACGCCGCTACGTACACAAATCCTTAGAAAACACGTCTCTGAAACAAATATGGAAATTTTTGAGATCGCTCGGTGTGGGTGATAATCCTGAAAATAATAATCCTTTACCTAACTTAAATGACCTAAACAAACATTTCTGCAAACCACCAGTTATCTTAGACGACATGGTTAAAGACAAGACACTGACTCTTCTCAGTAAAAAAGCCCCACCTGACTGTGACTCTTTCTCATTTCGCGATATCACGGAGGAGGAAGTTAAAAAGAGCATCCTATCCATCGAATCCAGAGCTGTGGGTAGTGACGGTGTCAGCCGTGACATGTTGGTACCCATTTTGGAAGACGTTAGTATCATTATCACTCACATCTTGAATTTTTCACTGACAACTAACGTTTTTCCAAGTGAGTGGAAACTAGCTCACGTCCTTCCGCTACCTAAATCAACAAAGCCAACAACTTTCTCACACTTTCGACCAATATCCATACTTCCTTTTCTATCCAAGGTCCTTGAAAGCGTTGTCCACCTACAACTTTCCTCTTACCTATTCCGCAACACTCTTATTAGTCCTTTCCAATCCGGTTTCCGTCCCCATCACAGCACAGTGACAGCTTTGTTGAACGTTACTGATGACATTCGTCAAGCCCTAGATAACAGGCTGGCTACTGTTGTTGTCCTCCTTGATTTTAGTAACGCTTTCAATTCAGTTGATTATGATGTCCTTCTATCCGTCCTTGGCTCAAATAACATTCCACCCTCCGTGATCGCATGGTTCTCTGACTATCTTCGCGGACGCCAGCAATGTATCAAGTGTGACGACTCGGTTTCCGACTGGTGCCACCTTACTGCAGGCGTACCGCAAGGCGGTGTACTCTCTCCTCTTCTTTTTTCAGTTTTTATTAATGAACTCACTAAGGTCATGACTCCTCCCTACCACTTGTATGCAGATGATCTACAGATTTACAGGCACTGCGAGTTTGTTAACATTGACACAACTATAGCCAAAATCAACGAGGATTTACTCGCCGTGCGATCCTGGGCTGATTCTTTTGGACTGCTAGTTAACCCTTGCAAGTCACAGGCTATGATTGTAACTAGTAACCGGATGCAGAATAAAGTACATGGTAACATCATTACAAAGGTTCTGTATAATGAAATTGTAATACCTTTTACAGAAAAGAGCAAAGACCTAGGCCTAACTATTGATTGCACATTGTCATGGGCTTCACATATCAACGAAGTAAGTCGTCGCATGCACTTTTCTTATCACTCACTTAAGCGTCTCCAATATTTTCTGCCGTTTGAAACTAAAGTTATGCTTGCTCAAGCTCTCCTACTCCCAATTCTCGACTATGCTGACGTCTGCTATTTAGATGCAACAGAGGAGCTACTTAACAAGCTGGAACGCCTACAGAATCTGGCAATTCGTTTCATTTTCGGTTTACGGAAATTTGACCGTGTCTCTGAATTTCGTGCAAAGTTATTGTGGCTCCCTATCCGACTTCGCAGAAATATGCACATCCTCACCCTACTTTACAAAATCCTTCACAATCCTCAACATCCAGATTATTTGCGTTCCCGTTTTAATTTCCTTCCACCCAGTTCTCGTCCCAAGCGTGCTTGTGTTACGAAAACTTTAGTTCGTCCCGCTTCCAAATCCAAGTTTTATGCCAGATCCTTTACTATCATTGCCACACAATTGTGGAACAAACTGCCAGTTGAGATTAGAGATAGTTCATCGGTCACTTCTTTCAAACACAAGTTGAAAGAGCACTACCTCAGAAACTTGTGTTAAGTATTTGTATATATGTATTATATTATTATAGTTATATATTTGTATGTACGTATATAGTAGTTGTAGGTAATAATTTATTTGTATCAGATTATAATTATGTAAGTACACACTTACCTATATATTATAAATAATTATATATTATTGTGTAGATATTTTATTTTGTATCAGTAGGTACACATTGTTCCCGCATATAATTGTCTCACGAAAGCTAGGGTTGGCTGGAAGAGATCTCTGTTAGAGATAAGCTCACCTTTGTACATGTTATTCACGAATTAATTTTTATAACTGTTTTATGTGTGTACAATAAAGAATATAATAAAAGATATAATTATAATAGTACAAGCTTAAGGAGACGCCGTGGCGCCATCGACCTCCCGAAGAAATTTATTCCTCCCAATTTATATGGGGTTGTTGCAGTATGCCTTGATATTGACAATACTGCTTAAGGATTTGGCATTAGATTTTTACGGCCGTGTGCCTGACACCAACCCTCCTTAGGAACGACTGCTATCTTTCGACAGCACCCAGGACCACCAGCTTAACGTGCCTTCGAAGCACGGAGGAAAAACAATTTAAAAAATTCGGTCACCCATCCGAGTACCGACCGCGCACTTAGTTGCTTAACTTTCGTGATTGTTACAAAAAACTCACGATCGCGGCGCCATCGACCTCCTCAGTAGTTTTTGCGTGAAAGCGTAACAAACATACATACATCCATATAAACTTTCGCATTTATAATGTTAGTATGATAGTATAGTATCTATATTTGTATACATAGTATTTGTCATAATTAAGATTTGCTTGGCGGTAGGACTTGCCATTTTGCGCGTATGTATGTATGTATATGTATTTCGTTCCGATACTGCTGTAAGGCTTTTTAGACCATTTTTAAGAAAATTAAATAAAAATTAAATGTAAATTAAATTATAGCCTATATTTAATTCTGATGTTTGAGCTATATTATTATTAAGTTTCATTAAAATCCATTCATTAATTTTGCGTGAAAGAGTAACAAACATACATCCAGACATCCATACATACTTTCGCGTTTATATTATAGGTAGGATTAGCGCCGTCCATTTCAATGAAGAATACCTATTATTTTGCGTGAGTATGTGTGTGAGTGCTTAATATATTTAGGCTACATTTTTAAGATTTGGCCTACATTTGTTTTGAGTCTTCTACTAAATTTATCTTGCAAAATACCAGTGTAGTCCCTCAGTTCTCACGCACATGAAAGAGAGAGTGGTTATGTAATACATATTTTTGTATAACGTGTATGCACTATCGAGGCATATGTCCCCACTATATTACTGCAACTTCCTACATGGTATCATGACTGAAGTTCACAGATTTAATAAGACAAGGAGATAGGCCAAGCCGGCGTTTAAATTGTGACAAGTGTATGCCCTGTGGGCATACATTTCCGCCACATCGCCTTCCGATAAAGTCAAGTGAATACGTAACTCAGCGATTCGACCGATCTCCTTTGCGGCTGTGCTTAACTTTCATCGCTTCGCAGTCGTTATGACGCGCGCAATGAATAGTGTATATAACGGCATGCTCAACTAGAACCATGTTATGTGGTACGGCCGCTGATCGCGACATTCGGTCTTCCTATGAACTCGGCGATTCGACCGATCTCCTTAGATTGATATATCTGTGCTGAAGTTAAAACAGAATAGTGTATGTACATTATATTCGACTGTGAACAAGATTTTAAACGTGTTTCTCGCATAGAAGAGTTAAGAACGTGTCAGTAACTTTTTGAAAACAAAGGACGTTGTTTTGAGGTAACAACAAACTCCAAACTTTATCTACATTTAAATAATAGGATTTTCTTGCCATGTTTCGCGTTAAAAGGATGACTGTACTTATAGAGAGTGTTTGGTATATGATATAATAAGCTAATAGGTATTAGAAAAAATCTAAATAATGTAATATATTTTTCGTACCACTTGCTCAAAAAAGTGACATTCTATGCTACAAAAAGCGAACATAACAATAGTTATTTTTAATCTGTTAATAACAGGGAAAGAAAATTGTACTGAATTTCATTCATCCTCTAGGGGGAGAATGTGATTTAAATTTAGAATACTTAACGAAATTTATACTGAACTACATCTGTGTTTACACCATTGAGTTTGTATATAAAGCATTATACATCTTTTTGAAAAAAGAATACGCATTTATTGTGCAGTTATGATTACTAAATAAAATTACGGAAACCGAAGAGGCCGTATGAGCTTGATGCGTTTGCTTTTCCGACAAAAAAATATTAGTCTAGGAATTTGCCACGTTTTTGTTTTCTTCAAATACATAAACGTTAAGTTTATTTTCATTTATTTTTGTAAATAAGTTAATGTTCTAAAAATACGTTACGATGTTAAAAGAAAGCGACAGTGACAGTGAAATGTCGGTTTCCATCAATGCAAACGCAATTAATTTTTCGCAAATGGTACGAAAAGTAGAGTATTTTCCTCGGTGATAAAGCTGTCTTAGTCTTTGGTCTTGGGTGAACTTAAATCCCTCGCTACACTCAGGACTCGTCTTGAATCCCTCGCTTCGCTCGTGATTTAAGTTTTTAACACCCTCGCTCGCTACGCTCGGGAGTAAACCTCGAGTCCTTCGTTACGCTCGCGATTTAAATCGTCACCCGCGACAGAAGACACTGCTTTATCCCCTTGGTTAATAATCTACTATTCTACGCTCACATCAATTATCTAGCCCAAATTAAGTATCTTAAAGAACTTGTGTTATGGACACTAGATAACGGACAAATATACTTAATAATCTGGATATTTTTATAAATACACTTAAAATATAAACTACCATGACTTATGAACAAATGATCGTGTTCATTACACTAACATTTGCCACTACCAGGACTCGAACCCGGACCGCCCGATGTGTAGGCAGCGTTACAGACCACTCCACCACGGCGCCGGCGGCGTCAAAAAAAATATAAAATATTTTTTAAATTTCATACTACCGCAGTTCGATCATTAAAACAAAGTGTATGGAGAAAATTTGGGCTTCTCTTGAATTTTTTTTTTTCGTAATTACTGTGGTGAATTTTAATCTTAAGGATGATATAATTGCCTTCAAATTTAATACTTTTAACTTTGTTTTTATAGTGTTTTTTTATAATTTTGTAAAGTTTATTGTATGTTCCACTACACTACATGTATGGCTGTCATGTCATAATTTAATAAAATCAAATCAAAATTATTTAATGAATAAATTTTTTATTGTACACCAAGAAAACAAATAACAAATCGGGAGTGGTCTCCCCTTGCCTTTCTCGTGTACCGGAAATCAAAGGTTGATAGAAACCTTATATTTTGATGTCATACATGCATATTAAATTTTGGTCACCCATCCGAGTACCGACCGCTCACTTGGTTGCTTAACTTTTGTGATCGATGGCTCAAAAGTTGATACAAACCTTATATTTTAATGTCATACACGCATGTTAAATTTGGTTGCAAAAAGTTAAAGCATGTTCGAGTTATCGTGCTAACGCACGGACACACACGCAGACATAATTCCAAAAAAAATAGTTTTTGTACTCAGGGAGCTCCAAAACGTGTAAATCCGTCAAAATCTCGAGATCGAGTTTTTTTACGATTACAAGACTTCCTCTATACTACGTATACGAGAAAGTAAAAATACAGTTGTTACTCTCTAAAACAACTCAGAAGTCATTAGAAAAAAACTTAGCCGAAAACTGTGCGAACAACATAAAAAAAATTATAAGGACATTATTCAAGTCACGCCGCCAAAAATACTCAACACTCTGCTTGATATAATAATTATACGGACCAAAAGCTAATTATGTGGAAAATGCTCAAAGGTCACGACTCCTGAATTTAGGTCGTGATACTGTTAAATGGTTTTGGATGGCACGCGATGTCGCTGCATGTTAGCTTTTACTTTTGGACCAAATCCGCTTGGGTCTTATTTACGGTAGACGGAAAAGTATATTCTCTCAACTGCGGATCGAAAATGTTTGTTTGTGATACTCGGTTTTAATAACTTAGCTATCTCTTAGTCAAGGTAGTGCAAAGCGAACTAGCCGCTCGAATTTGGAGCAGCCCAAACTTACAGAACCTTACAGAAAACCACAGTCAAGTGTTCTGTTGGTGAGTACGTTTTGTTAGGGTTTTTGGCTTGGTATCTAAGACGTTTGAGCCATATCTTCATTTATTTATGTCTTATTTCTTGATGTTTGTATTACAATATGGGCGTCACACATTTTAATGTATCTAGGGAGTGCTTAGAAAGAAATGCATGGCAACAGACCTGTGTGACTGATGAGAATTGTATAGTGGGATTTCTAACCACTATCCAATTCTCAACGTCATATACACAAAACCTTTATTTCAATGATTCCTCATAACTGTTCGTCAACACGGATGCTTATGCAACGAAACGACACCACTTCTACTGCACAAAATCCACTCCGAAGCAATTTTGAATTATCGAATAAAGATCGACATCCAGACGCCATTGTTTCCCACCAAACACTTTGGGATGGATCAGCGAAATACCAGCTTGCAGCTTTGGATTCGGTAGAAAAAAGAGCTAAGCGACTTATTGGCAACCCAAAACTCACTGACGCCAAGCTATCAAGTCTCGACCATCGTCGAAAAGTAGCTAGTCTATCGGTATTTTATAGGATACACTTTGGAGAGTGTGCGACGGAATTACATGAATTAATTCCACCAGCCCCATTTCACTACCGGGACACAAGACGCAGGTTAAATTACCATCCTTATGTTGTTGATGTCCCTACCATCCGCACAAAGCGATTTGCTAACTCTTTTATAATGCGGACGGACAGCTAAGGAGTGGAACTTGTTGCCTGCTGATGTGTTTCCTGATACTTATAACTTGGGTGCCTTCAAGGCGAGAGTGAATAGGCTATTTCTAGGTAAGCATGTAACATCGTAGGCCACATCTTCGCTTAAGATCAGGTGAGAGTGTGGTCAAATGCTTTCCTATATTAACTAAAAAAAAAAAAAAAAAACAAACACCCTGTTTGTAAGTACGGTCACCGAGCTCCACACAGGTAGGGAAGGGGATAATGGTTGGCAGCTCGCGAATGTCACTTCAGTGTTGCAAGCGTCTATAGGCTACGATGGCTGCTTACCATAAAAAAAAATACACTTTTGCTTAATAGGCATTATAGATATAGGAAACTGCTAGGCATACAATTTTGACAGATGTCTTATAACTCCTATACAAAATTATGTCAAAGTTTCACTTTACTCTTTATATAATAATTTTAGTATAGACCTGAAGCTGTTCTCGACCCCTTTTTTTGGGATTTTAAGCGTGATTATAGGTATGTACGTACAGCTAGGCGGACTTCAGATTCTTTTAAAGGTCTAGCTAATGACTCCATCCGACATGATGGTAAGAAGAAGTAAAGTTCAAGAATGCTAGTGCGAGAGATATTGCAAGCGCCGCTATAGCCAACCTCGCCTTGCCACCTGCAAGGGGCTTTTCACGCCTCTTTTGAATAACCGAAATAGTGGATCCCACAGCCCGGTGCGGCGGTGGCAACATGGCCATCGGCTCATTTGGTTGTGTAGATCCACCATAAGATGGACCGTGTATGCTGGCAAAGAATTCCATTCATTTTCGTTGCCTAATAACCGCCTTCAAACTAAATAGGGAATATTAAAAGTTTTATATTTAAGACAATCTAAAAGTATATATGCCAACCTTAATCTAAGATGCCAACCAAGAAGCTTATATTTTACCCTGCGAACACATATATTTTACCTATAGAATGCCAACTATGTTTTGTTGAGTTCGGTGCCAAAGACAAATGACAACGTTTATTCCAAACATTGAGGTTGGCACCGACCTCAAAAAATATAGTTGGCATATATATTTATATTTTTTTTGCATACAAAACTTTTATTTGTCCCTTTTTAGTTCTGAAACCGGTTTTCTTTATTCAAAAATTATGTATTTTATGCTTTTTAGTAGTGTAAGTATATATGCACGTGGATAGTTATCAAAATCGGTTTACAACTCAAATTTATCAATGATTAAAATTAAGACGGGTTTTTTTCTGTAATTTTTGAGAATAATAAATTAACTACAATTCTTAACATTAAATTTTTCACAAATTATCTCGAGATTGTCTTTACGACAAAAAATAATCATCGAAATTATATACAACTTTCGAAGATATCGATGCAGAAAGTTGGAAAGGTTGGAAAAATCCATATTGCCATTGCGTATTTTCACGATTCTGAAAAAACTACTGAACCAATTCATGAAAACTTTTCATGGGATTCGTAAAGTATATCCCTTTCACACAAAAAATGAATTATCCAACTCTGTCCATGTCTTCGAGTAATCGGGGAACATGTCTAGAAAAATTAATACGAATTGAGAACTTCCTCCTTTTTTGAAGTCGGTTAAAAAGGGAGAAATTTTAAACAACAAAAAGCCAACTACAACAATGCTCTTAAAATATTACTTTATCCATAAAAATTATAACAGCGATCCTTTCTCAAAGAATTTGTAAGGTGACCCCGTCTTAACTTTGTCAGCGCTAACACAATGGAGACATTTCTTGACCTGGCTGGGTTAAACCACAGTATACCAAGAACAGTAATACGTCTTCATACAAACTGGTCGCTATCCATTAGAACGTGTGCGTGCGTATTCGGCGCCGTGTACGCTCTAATTGATATAAAAATATGAGGGCATAAGGTGGTCTCGCCGTCTCGGTGTGATCGCGCGTTTTTATGTCATTGCCCATTCGGTCGCCGCTCGTTCCCACCCGGCACATTTACAATAGCCCTACGTCAATGCAAGAGTAGGCTAATAACTCGCCGACAGCCCGCAGATAAACTACTGTTCTTGGTATACTGTGGTTAAACTCAGCAACAGCTGAAGCACACAAACTTTGACCTTTCCTCACATTAGTTAGCCACATTCTTTGCATTAACCGTTGATATTTATAGTCTTGTTTGCTTTGATGGTGTCCATCAAAATTTAAGGCTTCTTTTTTTAAAAGGTCTCTAATATTTTTTAATTTGTAATTGGTTTTTGAGGATAAAAGGAGACACTAATAACTAACAGCCGGATAGCGACAATTTTAAAAGAATAAAGTACCTATTAAGAATAATGACACAACATTGAAATACTATGTAATTTGTAAATGGTATACATTAGCTTAACCTTCCAGAGGAAAATCGAGTGAAAAATCTTTCTAAAAGGAACATGGAAATATCTTGTGAAAAGAATTAAGAGACCGCCATATTATATTGGCCAAAAATCAAGTGAACCGTTCGAATTGATCTATCATTCCTTACTTACTTTTTTTAATCTAATGTTTTTGATATATGGGTGCCAGTATTCATAGCTCTCTTTCAGAAGTTAATACAACTTTAATTATAATTAGAGTCTTATAAACAAATTAATCAAACATTCGCATGTCCAACGCTCTAGTCGTGACTGAAAACGACGGAGGACAAATAACAGTGACCCCAACACGCGATTCATCATTTAGGAATAAAGGAGAAGGATTTATTATAGATTACGCAAAATATACGAACTTTCTATTTCGGTTTACTAGGGGGCAGACCCCGTAGGGTCGTCTGGGTAGGTACCACCGCATTTCTTATTTCTACCGTAAAGCCGTTCGCTGTGTTTCGGATTGAAGGGTAAGGTAGCCAGTGTAATTACTGGGCATGGAGGGCATATCATCTTAGTCCCCAGGATGGTAACGCACTTGCAGTGTTAAGTGATTTACCTTTAACTTTGCAAGTGTCTATAGGCGACGGTAACCACTTAACACCAGGGGGGCCGCAAGCTTTTTGCAAGACATTTTGATTTATTATATTCTTACAAAAATTCCACGTTGCATATGAACTTCGAGATTAGTTTTGGTTATTAACATGTCATTATTCTCGATTATAATAGGGGTTAAAGCACAGAAGTATGAAATTGCCGATTTTTTACTCATTATTCATTAGTGTATAATTCCTTTGAATTTAATAGCTATGTCCAATATTCTTTTTTTATTTTAAACTTAATTAAATTTAATTCTTATTATTTTTTTTTTTCACTAGAAATACATCTTCCAAAACAGCTCGTCCTAAGAGGTGTCCGTCTCCGCTATAAAAATATGAATATTTCTTTACAGGTATCAATTCTCAATTTTTTTCCCTAAGTATAGCTTAATATTGTCTAAATATAACCACAAAGTTACACAAAATTTAGATTTGTGGTTCCTAAAAAAACGCAAATATATTCGTATGAAAAAATTAATTTTCGTTAAATTCTCCATACAAAACGGCAATTTCATACTTAAACCCCTAATAATACTCGTAGATCAAAATAATATTGATACCAAAATCCCTCATTTTCATGAATCATCTATTGCACACATAAAAATAGTAAAAAAACAATACAAAAAAAGACATCTATAAAAGGATCTTATCTCTAAAAGAGATCTCTTTCAGACAAGTGACATTAACGCTTGTGAGTAAATTCAAATGCGGCAATAATGTACAAGCAAATTAAAATCTTAACGTAATGTCTAGAGCCGATAAAGCTTTCACGAGTTTCCTCTGTTTGACAGATGAGTTGACAGGAGTTTCACAGTTCCATTTGCGTCAAGTTACTTGCCAATGCACGCAACTAATATGTTTTCGAGAGTACGCAAATCGCTTGCAGGTTTAACTTGGGTACACATTTCTGAGCGATTGATTTTAAAATAAGAAGCATCGTCGTTGGCCTGTTCAATGGATTCGAAACCTAACTACAACTAACGTTTGCGCGTTCAATTTGCACGTCACTTTAATAAAAAATGTACAAGTTCAAACAACCGCATCCAAGTTGTAGCTATTATGCAAGTTTGTTCAAGTTGTATGCGAATTGCAATTTGGCGTCAAATTGCACGCAAGACTTGCCTAATGGAATCGCCGCACAGAGATAACTGATAGACTATTAGTAAGTTAGTTACGGTTGCTTAAGGTGAAACATTATAAGAAAACCCTACAATCTTTGATGAAACTCATTAAACTTATACCACTCAATATCCTTATTATGACCTATGTTGACCTCATAGCGTAAGTAGTAGTCACGGTAGCCGTAGAGATCTGATCTGTATTCTGTTGTGTGTTCATAACAAACTTACCTTGTTACTGCTAATTACGTGTTTACCTGTAATAAATACATGTAACCTCCTGGGAGCGATGTAATAATAGTCTAAGATCCGAACCTAAATCGACCTTCACCGAGCTGATAATAGAATGAAACATATTTTATTATTAATTTAGTATATTAGAAAATATATTAAAAATGGGTTGTCTAAAAAAATCCTGGACAGACTATTTTTAATTATTTTTTGAAAAATTATTTTTAATAAAATATTGCAACATCAAGATAATAAGAAAATTTTGTCGCGCGCTTATGATGATATAAATTTTTTTCTATTATCCAATCGAGTGAAAGTAACTGATATCGACATACCTGTTCATACCTGACAACCCAGTAGTTCGCGCAGGTAAATAATAGATAACCCAATGGCTGCACATTCTATACGGTTTCTACTATCAGTCAGGACAAAATTTTCTTATTATCTTGATGTTGCAATATTTTATTCATTTTTTTTAAAAAATCATTTTTCAAAAACTAATTAAAAATAGTCTGTCCAGGATTTTTTTAGACAACCCATTTTTAATATATTTTCTAATATACTAAATTAATAATAAAATATGTTTCATTCTATTATCAGCTCGGTGAAGGTCGATATAGGTTCGGATCTTCTACTATAATAATTCCAGACCATCACTAAGTGAAGACTTTGAGCTTTATATCTACGACATAACATTTAAATTGTATTACGACACAAACAATTAAATTTGACATCTGAATCAAAGAGATTAATTATATAATATTAACACGTTGACGGACAGTAAAACTTCAGTGTTATTCCTCATATGACACTACTAATTTTCATACATTGCCTATAGATAGTGTCACTGTGCGACTGTATTACATAGGAACACGAAGCGTGCCGAAAACACGTAGGAACACCAAGCGTACCGCAGGTGCACACTACGCGACTGGGTGTATGAAAACACACGCCTACAGGCGTACTGTGCGGGGAAGGGGGAACAGAATTCAATCTATATGTGTGTGTATCTTGACGTGTCATAAAACTGTGTACAATGACAGTACGAAAGCCGTATACTTTTGCGATGACACTACAACATGCCCCTTGCTGTGAAAATCAAACGGCCTAAGGCGTACCTACTGATTTTAAACGAGTTAAATCTCGGACGTCGGTCGTCTAGACGCCTGTGGGCGTTACTCTCCGTCAACGTGTAAAGAACAATGATACATAAGCAGACACACACGCGCGCACCTGTTCGCGTACGCACTCACACACAATATTTATAATAATTTAAAAAGTCAAAATATAATATAATAAGTTTGTCTCTATATAATGATGGTAGAGCTTATTTGAAGACTTCTGGCTAATTATCACCATCATATTATCAAAAGTCTGTAATCTTTTTCAATGAACATTCCTAAAGTATATGTAACATATCTTAATATGGAATAATTTTATTTTTGCGTTTACAAACGCGTAAATATAATACTAGAAAAATGCCCTGAAAAAAATCGACTTGCCTCAGGCGGGACTCGACCTCGCACCTTCCACAATCCGGGTGGACGCGTTGACCAATTTCGCCACCGAGGCACTGCTTTTCGCTGTTGACATTTGTCAGTGCTTGGTGCTTATGTTTTTATGGTAAACATCGTTTCATCAAATCTTTGAAATTTGCACTTCCAAGACCCGAACGAAATATTTTTGCAAATATTTGACGCCCAGCTAAGATGAAACTACCTTACATTATGGAATAATTTTATTTTTGCGTTTACAAACGCGTAAATATAATACTAGAAAAATGCACTGAAAAAAATCGACTTGCCTCAGGCGTGACTCGAAACCCCACCTTCCACAATCCGGGTGGACGCGTTGACCAATTTCGCCACCGAGGCACTGCTTTTCGCTGTCGAAATTTGTCAGTGCTTGGTGCGTCCACCCGGATTGTGGAAGGTGCGGGTTGTATTGCTCGATTTCCTCATTGGTCTGTAACTTTCTGAAATACAAATACATCCCATTGTTGTCTTTATAAATTCGTCCTTTCATTTCACTGCCTTTAAAGTGCCGGGTACGCCATTACATGCCGTCCAGTAAAATAAACATAAAAAAATAAAGAAGTAAGAGATCCTCTCATTTACCGAGACGTAGGGGATATATATAAAGTTTTTAAATTTATTTATATTTATTTATTTAAATTAAATTAGGAAACTCGACATCTTAAGGTGCCCTCGGTATGTAAGAGGTAAAAACGACTTATCCACTGTCAACGTTATAGCATTATTGTGTTGCGGTTAATGGTTTCATTTGAAGATCATTTCCAACTCCATATTATTCCAAACCGTCAAGAAAGACCAAGTTCATAAAACCACTCACCTATTAAAATAAAGCAGATCTCAACCCATTTTTATCTGAGAGAACTTCGTTATGTTTCGGTGTAAGTGGGTTTTTAAATTACTAATCAAACTTTGGAATATATGTTTTAGACCAAATCAACTGTCCGTGACGACTAAGGTCTCGTGGAATGGCATCGCGGTAAGTGATGCGAAGTAAAGTAACGACCTTTTTATGTCACCTGCCCTTTATAATTTAAGAGCGCTCAGGACTCGATAGGAATGACAAGGGTCTTATTATTTTATATACGAGGAGATCCTTACAAAACGAACCACTTTGTAATCGCTAGCGTAAATTCTGTTAAAAGTTCGGCTTTGTACGTTTACAGCGGCTGCAGAAATGGGATGATGTTCTCTGTTCGACAAAATGTTTTTTGTATGTCTCACGACTCCGATATTGATTGGGAAGTGACAAGATGATAAGCATTATGTGAACAGATGCCTTTACCACTAGGTTTCGAGTCTGTGCTTATGATCCCTTAACCCTGAATGGATTATAAATGTAATTTTATTTCCTTTTCTATTCATGTAGCTTAGCTTAGGTGATTGTCTATAAGTTCTCTTACAGACAATCATCTAAGAATCATAGTGGTTCTATTGGCGCTCTGAGCGTAAAAAACCGCCAATATAACCACTTTGATTGTAGTAGTATAAAGTTCACTGTATTATCTTTTCTTTGGTGTAAAATAAAGAGTATCTATAGGTATATCTGTCGAATGATGAAAACTATTTTTTTCTTATATTGCCTTAATTATCCCGGTTTTTAATTACGTACTACGAAGTATAAAAGAAGATGGATATGACATAAAAAATGATGACAGGGAAAAAAGCGAAAATGAATCTTTTTATGACACCAGCCGTATTTCATATCGGTATGACCCGATCGGAATATCAAGGGTCACATTACTGGAACGAGCTCCAGCCTGGATCGACTGTTCAATCTAGCTTTATACGGCTGAAAATAGCAATATTAAGTTTTATAGTCTTACAAACTACATTTATATATAAATTAATAACTATCGGGGTCTCCTAACACAGGTATTATACTTAAAAGGAGATCCCAGCCACTTTTTATACAGTAATAGTGTGAAGATCTGGAATAAAATTATTTTCTTTTTCAAACATTTTCATCTATATTTCGAAATAAAGTTGTTTTATTATTTATTTTAGGATACAGATTTATAATTAACAGGATTTATTTTAAAACATTGTCGTAGATTTTGAAAAAAGCATAAAAGTTTCATTGTACTTTTATCTTTGATAGGTTGTAAGTTATTTCTTAAAGATATAAGTATGGAGTGGTCCCTAAATTTTACTATCTTTGTATTAGATTAGAATAGAAATTGACTTTATTGTACACATTGTCGCAACACAATAGATTTACCGCTGGAAAAGAATTTATAAGAAAACCGCTGGATGCGGGCAGCGCAGGACCGACCGGTTTGGAGATCCTTGGGGGAGGCCTATGTCCAACAGTGGGCGTCTCTTGGCTGAAATGATGAATGATGATGAATAGATTTACAAGAATAGTTTATCTACATAGCTACGCAGAAATATTATTATACTTCATTATATTTTTTGGAGGAGACCTGAAGAAGACTTCGGGCCTCTTTACAAAAACGAATATACATATGGAATGTTTAAAAACTTAATTGATTTAATTATATAATTGTGTGATGTAATTCTAAAAGTTTCAGTAAAATGCCCTTCGAACTCATCGAGAAAGTGAGCAATTGATGTATCGATCATATTGCTCACTAGTAACTCACATTCATGAACGAGCAAACTTTTACTCGCATCTTCCGAGTACATTGTTCAAGAATAAGCATAGCAATTCTCTGAATTTAGGAAGTTTCCTTTGTGCACGCGTGCGTGAACATGTGCGTGTGCGTGTACGTGTGCGTTTTTGTTGTGTAATAATTGTTCAAATAAAAGAATGTTAATGTAAATATTGATATCAAATAACACCTGACTTTTCGTTACCCTAAACCTTAATACACTAAAACCCAAATCGACGATCAACTTCTCGCCAACACTTAGGAACTGTCCCTAAACTCTTTTTGCGACTTAAAACTTCATCCACCATCCGAGCTAAGCGATATCAAACCTTTATTTACTTTGGAAAAAGGTTCTTTACTTACATTTTTTAAATCTACAACGGGAAGAGTTTGGCCTAAAATCTTAATGCAATAAAGAGTAAAAAATTTAGTAAAAGATTCTGTCCTTAATACAAAACTTTGTCGTCTATTTCAGACCTTTGTTTGAAAAATAAAATCAATAGCAATTCGACCTTCCCTCGCTTTACAAAACAGGTTAAGCCGTTGGTCTCAGGTGTTTCAATAATCGCAGCAAGCCTAGAGATTTTACCGCCCCTAGCTGGCTTCTGAATCTCATTCTGATATACCTAATGGTTTTTAGTTAAATTTTAGTGTTTCCAATTGCTATTTCATCTGGGTACATTGAACGGCGAAATCAATGGCTTTTAAACAGTTAAATAACCGTTTATATTTTATTTGCAATATCGGATGATAGACTTAATTTTACCTTGGAGTATTCGATTAAAAGTCATATTTAGTCGAGTCACGGCAAAGTGGATTAGCCGTTCGAATTATGTTTGATAGGCTGAACGTTTGACCATAATCTCATCTGATGGCGAAATGAAGATGTGGCCTAAGATGGTACACGCTCGCCTAGAAGATGCTTGTTCACTTTAACCTTAAAGATATCCAGATTATATTGATCAGACCTTGGCAATGAGTTCCACTGTTGTTCGCATAATGAAAGAGAAAGCATAGCGCTTCGTGCGGATGGGAGGTTTATCCACAACGTAAGGGTGAAAGCCTTCGCCGCGCCTGGTCGTCCGGTGGTGGAAAGGGGCTGGGGGAATCAAATTATGAAAAACTTCCGCACGCTCTCCGAAATGCAACCGATAAAAGACCGAAGACCTTACAGAAGACCACAGTCAAGTAACACTGTGTTTTTGTGGTGTTGTATTTCTGTTGGTAAGGTCGCCAGAACTCCACGAGGTTAGGGAATGGGGTTAGGATGGCAAAGCGTTAGTGCTGCAAGCTTCTATAGACTACGGTAACTGCTTACCACAAGACAGATCTAGACAGGGAGACAGATCCACTGACCTCTAATAAACAAGTACGCTGGACTGAATGTCGACATCTAAAAAATGATGCCATTTGATTATCGCCATTTTGGCGCTGTCGGTCATGACAGCAGGTAGTGAACGTCCACAGAACTAATGGGACCACACTCGGACCACATATTAGAGATCTCGTTGCAGCCAATAGCAATGTATATTTCAATAGGTAAACGTCAATTTTTGTACCCTGGTCGCTCGAGGGGGCGCTTCAAATCGGCACAAGAAACATTTGACATTTAAGTAGACGTATTCAGTCCAGCGTACTTGTATAATAGAGGTCAGTCAGTCACGAAGTTCTTAATCTATCTTCATGAGGTCAGTGGACAGATCATATGCTTGTCTGTCAATCAAATATTTTTTTTAAAAAAAAACCCAGGTATTATAAGGGCGTGTTGGACTCGCGCACGAAGAGTTCCGTACCATTATCTATGCAAAATTACGTTTTTTATTATGTGTGCCCATTTATTTGTGAATACAGGTATACATTGTTACATGTCACCTTAAATATTTGTTTGTAATTAATGTAATTATTTATTTTTAAAGTGAATAGTTATCTAAATATTCTGTGGATATTTCAAGCGTCTACCTGTTGCCGTTATCAATATCGAGCAAAAGCAAGCAAAAAAATCACGTTTGTTGTATGGAAGCCCCCTTAAATATTTATTTTATTCTATTTCTATTTAAGTTATTGCACAATGGGCGGTAGTATAATGCCGCCCATTGTACAAGGACTTAGTAATAGATATACCTGTATTTTTTTTACTATTTTTTTGGTGTACAATGAACCTTATTCATTCATTCCTAAGCGATTTCTTCCAGGCAACCTTTGGATGGAAAGCAATAAAAAGACAAAACTGGGGTCGATGGTGTAACTATTAATTAATCACATTTGATCTCTGTGTTGGTGCCAGGCTTGCAATCAGTCACTAGCTTGGGGTACAGTATGGCCCATACTGCCAGATGTGGCTTAATGTGTAACCAAATGTTACCTGAAGCTCTGCTCAACCCCTTTTGGGATTATGAGCGTGATTATATATATATATATATATATATATATATATATATATATATATAATTACTTTCTTTACGGTCCTTCATGGCGACATGCACAACTGTGCGGCAAAGCAAAATATTTGCCATCTTTTACCCGGTTATTTTAATTATTTCATTGATGTCAATGTGACCTATAAAGATCTATTATGACTAGCCTTCAAGTAAGATATTGAGGACTTAAAAATTATAAAATGTTCTCAGCTTAATCGCGGTTTCTTTTGTGAATGAGAGGTTCACTAAACCATAGGAGGTGCATTGATGTTTCACAGTCTTGTTCGAAGAATCTGCAAGCTTCAGTCTTTTTTAGTAGAGATATCTAATCATCTAGAGCCCTAATCATCACACTCAGGTTGCCCTCTGTTAAGCTTCAATAGCTAGTCAGTGCGCTTATCGCACAGTCGAGAGTATGGTTCGATTAGTGCTTTTGAGTGTCTTAACCCAGACGTTCTTTGCCAGCCCACTTTTGCCTCTTGAAGGAGGTGAGTTTTTAAATATTACATGACCTGGTTCTTTGAGATACCACAAAAAGGTCCCTAGCCAAACTGTAGACCTTGAGCCCAAGCATTCATGCCCTTGCTAGCTCATCGGCCTTTTCGTTACCGATGATTCCAGAATGACCAGGTACCCATTTGTGGGTGATCTTGTTTTGTTGCCCCAGGTCATTTAGTTACGAAGTCTTTTACTAGCTTTGACAAGTGGCTTCAGTACCTCGTCAGTGCGCTTCGATAGTTTTTAGCCCAGTATGCTAAATGTATTATCTTAATAAGTTTGTCTTAATACATTTTAATACAACCATCTGGCATACATGCGTCGATCGATACTGAGTTTAACATAGGTACTTTTCTCGACGCGAACTTTATGATGGGAAAGTTTAGAAGTTGAAGTCAGGTAAAATGTTATGATAATGTTTTGCCTCGACATAAAAATAAGTATATTTTAAATAAAAAAAACTATCTGTAACCCTTTTTAAGACATCAGAAACTTTCACATAATTCATTGTGTAATGCTTAAAAAGTTCTACAATTTGCAGTGCGGAAAATCTTATGAAAAGACAATAAACAACTGAGGTATGGTAGTACAATTTTTATTTAGATCCTCTAAGAATTCTATCACAGAAAATAAAACTATATTACATAGTGCTCCGCCCGCGGCTTCGTCGGTTGTGGAGTTTTTTATCGAAAATATGTCACTCAAGAATATTGAGTATGGTTCCCCTTTGGTTGACCAAAAGTTATTAAACAAATTTTCAGATAACAAGCAACGAAATGCAAAGTTATCATTTCGCAAATCAACGTTCCATTTATTTACGTTTCACAAACTTTATATCTCATAAAGTAATTTCTTCATATATTGTCATTTTGCAAAAGAACATTAGTAAACTTTTCCTAACACAAATATGTTAAACGACAAAGATCTATTGACCAATTTTTCTTTAATAATATGGTTACTTAGTCTAAAGACATTAGGCAATTTATGGTATGGCACCGTATCATTTCTTAACTTTTCATATTAAAAACATAAGAATTGACCAATTTTTCTTTAATAATATGGTTACTTAGTCTAAGGACATTAGGCAATTTGTGGTATGGCACCGTATCATTTCTTAATTTTTCATACTAAAAACATAAGAATTATAAAAATACAAAGAAATTATTTAATCATAGTTTATTAGTGCCATTCGGTTCGCCTAAAAATTTTGCGATTGCTTCTTGAATTCTTGCTTGCTACATGGATGCTTGCATTGCATGCTGTATGCTTGCTTGCATTGCATGATGTATGCATGCTTGCATTACATGCTGTATGCCTGCCTGCGAGATGCTTGCCGGGGGGTGCAGGGGGGCTGGCCCCCCTGCTCGGGGGGGTCGGGGGGCCTGAGGCCCCCCGCTATAAAGAAAAACCATAAGTACGAAAATAAACCTAGGTTAGGTTAGGTTAGACTTGTGACCACGCATAGCGGAGCGAGCGAAGCGAGCGGAGCATTGTATTGCTTGCTGCCTGCTTGCTTTGCTGCATGCTAGCTTGCATGCTGCATGCTTGCTTGCATGCTGCATGCTTGCTTGCATGCTGCATGCTTGCTTGCATGCTGCATGCTTGCTTGCATGCTGCATGCTCGCTTGCATGCTGCATACTTGCTTGCATGCTGCATGCTTGCCTGCATGCTGCATACTTGCTTACAAGAAAAATCGATATTAAAAATCGTGGAATAGTTTTCTGGGTTAGGTTGACATGAATACAGCGCACAAGCCGAGCGAGCGAAGCGAGAGTGCCGCGGCAGCGGCCGTCTAGTGCCAGAAACGATTTTAGGGCGTTTTCACTGTATTTGAAAAATAGCAAATTGAAATTTTAGTAAACAAAACGTTTGTAATTGAAATTTAGTCAAACAAATTATTTGTAAAATAACATTTTTGGTTTTTGTAACTTGTTAATTTGAAAAATAGCAAATTGAAATTTTAGTAAACAAAACGTTTGTAATTGAAATTTAGTCAAACAAATTATTTGTAAAATAACATTTTTGGTTTTTGAAACTTGTTGATATGTCAGTATGTCTTTTAAAAATTTATTTAACAATGCATTTTTGAAATGCCTGCTTATCATATGCATGTTTGCGTTTTGATGTCCTTGTTAAAGCATTAGTTTGCGTAATGAAACATTGACAAATGTTGCTTGCGAAATGGTAATTTGCTAATCAATTGTGTGCGAAACATTAGAGAACCATTGAGTATATGTTGCATTCCAATTGTGAAAGACTTTTTTAAATCGATCCAGTAGTGTATGAGTTCGTTCGTTACAAAGACACAAATCTTTTAGTCTTTATAATATTAATATAAACATAGACAGCGGCAAAAATATTCCGATAGACAATTTAATTTTTAGGAGCCTTGTTATTAGGCTGATTATTCCTTGACTTGTCTGGATTAAAAAGCTTAATGTTATAATGACACAATCTGTAATGTACCTACGACTTCACATCGCACAAATGCAGAGATCGACTCGGGCAGCGTTCAGGAAACTACGCGGCATATTTTGGGCCAACCACCGTAACGTCTTAAGACGAGTCTTTATTCGTATGCGTTAACATTGAAAACATTATGGTCTGCGGTCTCCGAAGTAGCTCAAGAATTGCGAAACTAAAGTGGCACTGGGCAGAATACGTTACGTAGAGGACTGACTGACATTAGGGCGGAAAGGTTCGAGCGGCAACCGCGTACTGCGAGACGCAGCTTTAGTAGGCTCCACAAGGTGGATGGAACAATCTGGTAAAGGTCGCGAAAAGCCGTTGGATGCGGTCGGCGAATGACTGATCGGGTTAAACATCCTTGGGGGAGGCCTATGTCCAACATTGGGCGTCTCTCGACTGATATGATGGTGATCACAACTTTAAGGCTAGTTCACAGTAATAGCTACATGAAAGTTTATAGTTGTGCATAAAAAACTTAACGACATATTCGTACTTAATAACTTAGTCTCGCGATTCAGCGAGGTAATGCAGCCAGTGTTATTGGTACACTTCCTGTTTCAGAGGACCTAGGCGAAATCTTTTATCTGTAATATAGTAGTCTATGTATTTTTATATCTAGTTTTAGTATCCCTTTTATAACGTCAATATAAGTATATAGGGTTATGGGGGTTGTAAGTTAAGACTTACAACCCCCATAACCCCTATATTATCCAAACTTTGTATTAACTGTAAGTTTTCCTCAAAAGTGTAAAATAAACTAAGTAATCTTAATTAGAAGTTCAGTCTAATGACTGTATGACGAGAAACAAGTATTGAACAAATAATTCGTCGCTTAACGTTCGTTTTACATATTCCACCTCTCATTAAAAGCAATACGCGACTTTTACAAAAGCAAGAACGGTACAGACGATAAGCAAAGTTTCATCGCCTTAAATTCGACATTTACTTGCAATAGGCCAATTACTATCAATCAGAAGAAAATCTTCATCTCATACATAACAAAATTTTGCATTGTCGTTTGAAATTGCTTTTATAAATATCTCACTACCATACTGACCTGACCAATCAAAAGGTTTGATATTATTATGAAACTAGATCGATAGTGTTGAAAATGTGAAAAGCTGTAAATTAAAACTTTCACTTCTTCTCTTGTCAATGGCATAAAGTATAAAAAGTAACAAAATACAATCGTAAAAGACCATAGAAAAACAGATATTAAAAAATACATATAAACAATATAAAAAGGTTGACTTAGCGTAGTCAAAATGGTAGCCCCGGTGTGGCAACACCAAGATCTAAAAGACTACACTAAGTCAATAAAAGCTTACGGGTTGGCCTACGTAGAGAACCAGTATTAGTGGCAATTTCGGCGACACGCACTATGCCAACGCCACCAGGGAATAGCGTGACCACGGGGCCATGCACCTCGGGGTAAATTGCCGTCGGCGACCAATACTAAATCCAAGACTTTAAAAGTGCATGTCCCCGCTGTTGTCCCTGATCCCTGAATATTAAAAAGGTTGACTTAGCGTAGTCAACAGATAGGTAGATATTTTTTACTCTTATTATCATATCAATCCTAACTAATATTACAAATTTGAAAGTGAGTTTGTTTGTTTATTTTTTACGCAGTCACGTCATACCACTGAACCGATTTTGATCAGATTTGGTATGGAGATAATTTTGAGTCCCTGGAAAGGACATAGGATAGGTACTTTTTGACACGATAACAGACATTTAAGCGAGCGAAGCTGCGGACGAAAGCTAGTTATGTATAATTGTTTATGCATTCGTGTGTTTTAATTTCAAAACATAAGCTAAGACACTAAGATTAAATAAATGAATGAATTGGAAAACTGACAAAGACTTTCGCACCTCACTGTACCCTCAGACTTAAATTTGAAAGGCGCTTGAAAGCTTTCATAATCACGATGTACAAATACATTGTTAACGAGAATACTTAGGATTGCAGTACCTAAGGTAGACTGTGTATAAATATTCAAAGCGCCTCATAAAACATGAGATACGGGATAACGCCTTCCGCAGGCAGTTAAATCACCCCATACAAACATCTTACTTTGCGCCTCGTTTCAAGAGATAATGTAGCTTACACGCCTTGCTTGCTAAGCCTCTGCTGTGTACCTATGTATTGTTCACGGTGAAATTTCAAACTTTGCTTTTGAATATTTTAGCTTTTAATGTCTTTATAAAAAGAAGATTAACTTTACTGCTTCATTATAAAAGTAACGGTTAATACTTTTATCTATACTCAGTATAGAAGTGCAATGCGACATGTTTTCGAATAGTTCTTCAGATTTACGAGTAAATCTGAAGAACTATTCGAAAACATGCTAAATACAGCTTAAAGGAAACTCTATGTACTAAACAAAGTGCATTTTTTCACGCCTAAAGCACTGTGCTTGCTATACAAGACGTAATAATGTACGTACGTATTATGAACCACTTGCGTTTCGTATAGCAAGCACCTAGCCAGTTGAACTTACCTCAGCGATGGCTCCGCCAAGTGCTTACTAGATCGCTTCGGTTAGGTTAGGTTAAAATTGAGTAACACGTTTACCAGGGCTTCCCAAACTTGGTGCATCGCGGCATTATGGGGCGTCGTTAGGCGATCTAGTAGAACGGTTGTCTGTGTGATGCGAGCCAATCGAGCGAAAACAAATGTAGAGAAAGAGATGGAAGTCACGGTTTCGAAACTTGAGCCCCGTTTTGAGAAGCTGTGCTCAGAAAAGCAAGATAAATAAATACCTCTTTTCACTTACATTGTTCTCTTTTGTTTTTGTAGGTACTTACTTTCTTGTTTGGTAATTATATTTTGTTGTTTGGTAATTATAACTAGAAATGTGCACTGAAAAAAAGAAAAAAAAATGGTAATTATAATTTCGGAGTTTTACTGATAACTTGGCTAGAACTATAAAGGGAAGGAGTCAGAAAAAATTGGCTAAGTCTTAAGGTCACAGTAAGGGCGACAAAATAAGTCTGGGAACCCCTGGGTTATACAATATCGTGACAAGATAGAGATGTTGTTAAAGAATAGATACTTACAATAATTGCGAAAGATATGCTTAAAAATTCGGTCATGTTGAAAATGATGAGTTGAAGATTAACAAAAAGGATAATACTTTTAGGAATTAGAAATGAGAGGAATAAAACGTATTCATAATAAATAAGAATATTGTCCGTGAAGATATCCGTTGGTTTACAAACATGATCGCTATCTTTAATAGAAGCTACGCACGCAAAGACCCATCTTTTAGTCGGATACATTGCAATTAACTTAATAGAAATCCCGACACGAACGACAATCAACTAATGACTAATCTCTCCCACTTTACTTTATGTATAATTATAGTCATTGAAATTCGTAATATTCTGTTTATTTTATAATTATGTTATTATTTTTGTTACCTGTCTGTCATAGCAAAAAGGCTCTACCAGAATAAAAACATTACGACACATGTCATGTCCCAGAAGCACAATGCCGGCTCAGTTGCCTTATGGCCTCGCACAAGATATTATTATTTAAAAACAGTTTTTTTTTATGATATTTACCTGTTGTTCTATGCTAGCTAATGTTTTTATTTCTTTCTTTCTAACTAACTAACACATCTTTCTGAATTTATATTAGGGCATTGTTCAATTTAAAGAAGAATTGTGGGTCTACCACCTTTTACTAGGTGGTAGACCCATATGTAGGGTCGTCTGGGTAGGTACCACCGCCTTTCTTATTTCTGCCGTGAAGCAGTTCGCTGTGTTTCGGATTGAAGGGAAAGGTAGCCAGTGTCATTACTGGGCATGAGGGGCATATCATCTTAGTCCCCAGGATGGCAAACGCACTTGCGGTGTTAAGTGATTTTTACACTTAATATTGCAAGTATCTATAGGCGCCAGGTGGGCCGCGAGCTTGTTTGCCATCTCATAACATAAAAAAAAAGAATGTGTTTATTAGCTTAAGTTAGTAACCATCTAAATAGTTAAAAAAAAGTGGACTGTAAATAGCTGTAGCCTATAATTTAGAATATAAATACATTCCGCTGGGTAGAAAAACTTGAGTGGCGTCAGCGTACCGGGAGTCGCAGCATTGGTAGGCCCCTCACAAGGTAGACCAAAGATCTAATAAAGGTCGCGGGAAGCCGCTGGATACAGGCAGCGCAGGTCCGATCAGGTTGGAAATGAGGCCTTTGTCCAATAGTGGGCGTCTCTCAGCTGAAATGATGAATCAAATAACAAAAAAATATAGAATAAGAAGATGAACAGGATACGGCGACAGCAGCAAAACACAAGGCGATAGTAAAATAATGACGAAAAATCTTCCTGGCCTGGTGGCTAGTTCATAACAGTAAATAATTAAGCTGAGATATTCGTTTCCAATAATACCAAAAAATAACTACTTTGGATTACGCCAAAATAACGATGCTATCGTTATTGGAACTTTTGACTGATTTGAGATTTTAAATTCCATCCATATGACTTACAGAAGAATTGAATAAGGAGACAGACAAACAGGGTGCAATTAACAAACAAGCGATAAGAAAATGTTGACGAAAAAAAAGCTTCCCTTCCTGAGTTCATAACAGTAAATGGCTAAACTGGAATTTACGTTTCTCGTAATTCCATTAAATAACCACTTTGGAAAAACTATCCAACTTTCTTTCGTATAAGAGTCGATCATGTTCTAACTCACATCCGTATTTCTGACTGCTAGATATCGTACGCATATTAGCATTTCTAATATTTGACCATAGCAAAACCGCCTTCAAAACTAAAAACGGAGAAATGTAAATTTACCAATACAAGTGACAACGTTTATTCCAAATATTGAGGTTGGCACCGACCTCAAAAAAATTTAGAATTTTTTAACGAAATTTTATCGGTTTTAAAATGATTACGATATCATCGATATCAATGAAATAGGCATTATTATGGATAAATCAAAAACTACAAGTCAGATGTCGATCTTTAAATGGGACCACATGACACGCACCAGCTTTCATACTTTAAAAGAATCTTCAAAATCGTTACACTAAGTAAAGAGTTATGAGGTAATACACATAAAATAACATACAGTCGAATTGAGAACCTCCTCCTTTTATGAAGTCGGTTCAAAAAGTGGTAAGTGTATCATCACTTGAACTTGTATGTGAGGTGTGCGCGAAGGAATACTGAAAGAAGTCTTCTTATCGTGTAGGTAGTCTGGTCCGGGTTAGCCCTGTGTCAGAGTTTTTAAGCTCGCCATTTCTAGCCTCTGTTATGCTTTGCTTTTTACTATTGTTATATTTCGACAACAGGGGACCACCAGCTTAACGTGCTTTCCGAAGCACTGAGGAAAATCGAGTTGAAACATTTTTGGACACCCATCCGAATACCGTACGCGCACTTAGTAGCTTAGCTTTTACGACCGTCAAGAATAACACGCGACCGCAGCTCCATCGACCTTCTCCTTTACTGGGACTACTGGGAATACTAGGCGGGTCATAAGCTTGTTGCTCAAACTTTGTTTTGCTAAACATGTTCTGATAAAAGTGAATATGAGACAACATTAATCATGATTATTACAGCTGAAAGAACCGCTGAACTTAAGGGCTTCGTAACACGCTGCCACTTAGGCAACTTTCGCAATACTTCGGACTATATTGGACACTTTATTTTTCTGCAGATTTAATTATATTATGGATCGTACGTATTTAACTGGTCTTCATCCTGAATCCTTACATTTACCTACGCCCATTTTTAGTCGCTCATTCTGGAATTTTTAGTTGCTCGGTTTTTTATTTCCCTTATTATTATTACGATTCATCATCATCAACAACAGCTCATATAATGTCCCCACCGAGGGGCTCGAGCCTACCCCACATTAGGGGCGATTAGGCCTTAGTCAACCACGCTGGCCAAGTGCGGGTTGGTCGACTTCACACACAACCTAAGAATTTCTTCATAGGTGTGTGCAGGTTTCCTCGCGATGTTTTCCTTCACCGTAAAAGCGTCGATTAAACGTACATATGAATTCAAAATTTGAAAACACATTGGTACCTGGCGGGGATCGTACCAGTGCCTCCCGGGTGGGAGACGACGCTCGTACGCACTACGTCACCGACGCTACTTACCTATTATAATTATGCAGTCTTAACTATTGATTCTACGTTGAAGTCTTCTTTTCAATCAATAAAACTACTCAGCTTTCTTATAATAGTCAATGAAGTCTTAACTCACGTAGTTCTGGCTAGATATTCTACGGATATTGGCATTCCTTATATTTTACCATAATAAAAGTAAAAGTGATTAGTATCTATATCACGCTTGAACTTGTATGTGAGGTGTGTGCGCTATATTTTCGCAATATTCGTAATCACTTAATATTGTGATATTGATGTGTTCCAACAAGCATAGAGTATATGGCGGCGTCCAACCTCCATAGTGAAGGTCTATGGCCGGTGACATGACGATACGACAATATACTGACAGTGAAATAAGACAAGTGACTACACACAAGAAAAGACTTTGACAATATATAGTGAAAAACAGGGGTTTTTATTTCTAAAATCGACCCTCGGCGACGACAAGACCCTAATATTATTTTAAGAGTCTAATATTATTTTAAAAGAACTAGCCATAAAAAATCTGCCTTAACTACTTCTCAAATTCTGAAACAGAAATCTAACACAGACATAGGTCCGTGCTTTCAAGTTTACATATTACCATTCACCTACCCTGCTGCTTTTCTATGATGTCAGCGTAATATATTTTCTTCTTTCACTCTCTTCTTTGCCATATCATCTTTCATACAGTATATCCATCTTTTCTTCGTTCATCGTCTCCCTCTAATTCATCCATATTCATTTTCATTAGGGGTCGTCCATTAATCAAAGAGGCTCCGAATGTGGGGGGAGGGGTTCGGCAAAACTCACGAAATATCACAAGGAGGAGATGGGGGGGTGTAGTAAGATATCACGTGTATTTATTTATTCGTCAAACGCGCGATTTTGAAACCCATAAGAGTCTTGCTAATCCGTGGTCCGAGGACAATGTGTATTAAATATATCATGTGTGCATATGTTTTTCGCATGATTATACTATTCTTTTAATATTCTTTTTATGCCAGTAAAAAACCTGTAAAATCAAAAGAGTGGATAATATAAAAAAAGTTAACATTCTTAGGTACTAAGGTACTAAGAATACACATGATTTTTATGGGTTAGTCTTATAGACCCCTCACTTTTTTTGTTACATGCTCATTATCTCTTCTCATTATAATATGCCCCTACTTTGCCAATCTGTTACCTCTCAGTTTTTCTGCCGCTTATGCTAATTTCAAACATCATCAAATGTACTCATTCCTCACCTTGTCCATTCTTGTCACTCTAAACATCCATCGTAGCATTGTCATCTCAGCCAGTAGTAGTCGATTTTTATTATCCATCCGCTTCAATACCCAATATATTTCTTAGAATTAAACCTCGAGTTAAACGTGACTACAAAGTTCTGTATTTCATTGAAATCCTGTATTAATACAAATGTAAAATTATGCAATATCTACTAAACACCATTACATTACATTTTTTCCATTGAATTCTAGCACTCTTTGAACTAATTCAAAACAGTTTCATTCCCAGCTCACAGAAGCACAGTGTTCAATCAGATATTTTAAGACCATCTGCAAACATCAGACATTTTGATGTAATCACGAGTCCAGAAAGTTCTTGGGTCAAAATGTTATGGCTAGGACCTAACCTAATGGACTTCCCTGAGACACTCGGTGAATGCGGTAAATTCTGGCATATATCCAGCAATATTCTGCACGTAATATTTCCTAACAACTTTTGTCTACATTGCACCTTTCAAAGCACGGTTTTACTGCGATATTTGCTTTCCCTCGACCTTATTAGCATCTCTTTCAATCCCTTTGTGAAAAATGGCCAACAAGGAAATCGAAAGCGAAGATTTAAATCGTGCGATAAGCACCGATGCCTAAATGTATACTAAGACACTGCAAACCAATCACCCCGAAAGATGTTGTGTTATATATTTCTATGTACTGTATTTGAATTAAAACATTAAAATAGAGCTGAAGTATGACGAGAGCATCAAACTACAATATTGTTTGTATTATTCTGAAAAGTTGTTATTAAAATATAGCGATCGAGTGACGAGAGCATCAAACGATCCAAATCTTCGTTCATAATTATATAGGTACTCTAGGAAATAGAATCCTAAGCTATGGTAGAACCCTATCGCGGTCCACATCCGGAAACCTACTCGTGGCGGACCCTAGTAACTTGGTGGGGAATCTTTCTCGGCGGGTGTGTGGCTTTTGATGTCAAGTGTGTCGCCTTGGCATTCGAAGTCACATGCCATCGTCAAGTTGTTTTTGTTTTCCCACCACGGCTAGTTCCAGACGGCCCTTTTAAGGGCCATGACCGCGCCCGAAGTCACCCGGGTGCAGTCCGATGGCTGCTCCCGTTGTCCTCGTCAGGAGGACGCGCCAGGTCGAGCAGCCGTCGGTGAGGAGGCGGCCTATAAGGCCGGCGTCGGCCAGTGGCCCACAGAGGCTGGCGTTAGTCGGTAGCCCCTGTGGGCTGCTGGCCACCAATTGGTGCACAAGGAGTGCCTAGACGGGCAGCGTTGGGACGGTCTCGGTGTAGTTGCGCTCACGTGCGCAGATCCCGAGCCGTCCCGTAATAGCGCACTGGAGGTCAGGCCGGGGAGGATGTTTAGTGGGTATGGAGGGAACGCCTTTACCTCGAGTCCCACATATGCCCTGCGGTTGGCACCACCCCGCAGGGACGATGCGTAAATGCATTTGACCTCCCCGACAAAAAGAAAAAAAAAATGGTAGAACCCTATCGCAGTGAAGGATAAGACATATTTACTGTCTTAGTTTGTCAGTAAAATTCAGTTTGATTAAGGCAAAGTTCTACCGTAGAACAGGATCACACAAATATAACACAGTTCCGTTCAGTTGTATAGATTTTAAAGCATAGCTGTAAAAGGTAAACTAACTTTTTATCTACCATCTTCCGACTTTAATTGCGTTGAGTGCATAGAAAAGAAACAAAACATGGCCAGTATCAGCTTACCAAAGCAAGTATGCGCACTCAAATTAGTCTGTGACCTAGTTCTAGTGCAAAAATAAACAGTAGATTTCAAATAATGGCTAAAATTACAACAATCCGCCAGAAAGTTCAACTGAAATTTAAACACATTGAACGTTACGAAATGCGTTATTTTCATATTTAGGTATTGAAATAAATTATCAGGTAAAATGTGCAACATGGCCAAAGTTATGAAGGTTGTTCATTATAACATAAAATAGTTTATCTACTCTCGCATCGTAAAATTTAAAATATAAAACTCAAAACGAGTTTATATTGACGAACTTTACAAATAGTATAACCTAATTTTTAATTATTTACACTATTTCTATAACAAAATAATGTTATAATAAAAAAAAATCATTACGTTTCGATTACAGACTATTGATACAATACTGCGCCAATTCGTGTAGCACTATTTCATTTTTTATCTGTGGCTGTGCGCGCTTTGGCGCATGCGCGGTGATACCGGGATTTTGGCGCCATAATACGTTACCTTGCAATTCGTTGTTGTGTTTCGCTGGATAATTATTATTGTTTATTAAAATGTCTGATAGTGAAAGTGAAGAAAATTTAACGCCGCCCGACATTTTAGATGCTTGCCATATGCGTTAACTTAAAAAAATAAAAGTTAACCTACCGTCAAAAATTTCGTAGTTAAAAATATGTCTAAAATTTTTAATTTAGTTTTCTGAAAGCACCTATCAACTACTAAAAGCCACGACGTGTACTCAATAATATTGACACGTAACATTGCAAATTTTACGGCCATAGTGAGTGCCAAGTTGGGTCCGTTCCTGCACACAAGTTCCGCTCGAGAATATTTCAAAAGTTTTAAGTTTAAATTAAATTTTGTGTAAGTATGACTAGTGGTAACATTGTTAAACGAGATTTGATTTTTTTAGGGGTTAGATAGTGGTGCCAGACTTATACAGGGTGACTGGGATAAATTGAAATTTGGGGCAATTCAATTGATTTTGCTTCTAATTTCATAACAATTCAATTGACCTAGAGATGTATCATGAGTAAAGTCTTATTTTAAAAGGATACGAATATCTTTCCACTCATCCTGTATAAGGTGGTAGAGAGTCCGGTAGACTTAAAACATGCCACACCACCAGCTAAACATATTAGTACTCCTCTGATATTCTATGTTCGATTTTCGGGATATTTAATCCGGCGTGAATGAGTTGTATAATTATTACACGAGCTGCGAGGTGGGTATGGCATACCCTATTATAGAATTATCGATTTTGATTACTGAAATGACTTTATAATAATACTCATTACGTTTATGCAGTATAAATATTTTTCATCCCTTCTATTCGAAAAGTGTCGCTTTGTTCCTCTATAAGTGAGAACAAAATAGCTTTTTTCCTATAACAACTTTTTAGCGGGCGTAAAAGAGATTTGAATTTAGAACATATATCATTCTTAAAAATCGAACGCAAATTGTATGAATTACTGGCTGGTACGTGTTGGCTGCATGCATGCTGCATGGCACGGGGACCCTCACTAACTAAAAAAAACCAATATCGATCCCAAATAAAACAGTGACAATAACTTTTAATAATTGCTCTAGCGTATCCAATATGAATATAAATTTTTAATTATTTTTACTTCATTTCACATGTCTTCTTTTAATTAAATAATTATTATATTCATTAATTACATAACAGCGTTTCTTATTTATTTTCTCATAGAAAGGGAATGAAAAGTAGAGTATATAACTCGAGAGCAAATTATTTTTTCCTCGGGCGATGTACTTTGAATCCCTCGCTGCGCTCAGGATTCTCTCCCCTCGCTATGCTCGGGATTCTATTCTAGAATCCTTTGCTTCGCTCGTGGTTCAAAGTAACGCCTTCGCCATAAAAATACTATTTTGCTCCCTTGATAAACATTCTACTATTTCCACTTACTTATAAGTTTGTTTTTTTTTTTCATACAAGTTGATATAAAGGGCCTTGACAGAGAGACTGACGGACGGACAACAAAGTGGTCCGTTTTTCCTTTTGAGGTACGGAACCCTAATAAAATCTCGTCTTTATGGTATTTAAAAAAGTAACCATAGTGATAATTTATTGAGCGCAGTATAAAAAGTTCCTGAGTAAAATTCAGCTTAAGTTCTTCAAAATCTCTTTAAGCCAAACCCCATCAATCGAAGAGCTACGTTGAATACAAATTTTATTCCAAATGGAAATCCAGCGGGAAAATCTATTCTTGCTCCCGCCGCTCCTGTCAATACCACTCAGGTAATTTGCAACGATATCAGGGAATCCGTCGGGAATCTAATTAATAAATCGACGTTATTTCATTTGCATGTCCATTTTAAACTATTTTGCCGGTGCCTCTTTGTGTTTACACATAACTCAATTAGTTTCATTAATGCGCGTGACGTATGTGATTTATCGAGCAGCGTCGACTACCTATAGGTAAAATCAAGTTCAAAAAGTATTGACTTTGCTTAGTAAATTCGACCTTAGAATAAAAGCTGATAATCAAAGGTAAATAATAATAAAATGTTTTTTTTTAACAAAAATAGCAGCACACGATATTGTTAGAACATTTTGCATAAAATTTGTCGTCTAACTTATTTTTTGGGTTTTGTTTAGTGCACCGTGAATACAACACATTCGTGATGTTTACTGTATTTTCCATTCAAATGGGAGTGATACACGAGATCAATTGATCAAAACATCAACAATCAAAGCATCAACACCATATGTTCAACGATTCAAAATCTCAACATTTACATTATTATTTTAAAATTTTTACATTTACTTTATTACATTTTTTATATATATATTGAAAATATGACTGATGCTCCCAACGCCATCTAGTCTGGTATCAACATATTTAATTTACTAACTAACTAATCTGTTGATATTCTGAATGGTTGAGATTTTGAATTGTTGATCATATGATCAAATATCAACAATCAAAGCGTATGGTGTTGATGTTTTTATTGTGGATATTTTGATTGTTGATCTTTTTCAATTACTAGGTCAAAAAAATGATATCTATCTATCAGTATTTTAATAAAAGCAGTATACTCCTACAACACGTTGATTGAAATCAGAAATATTTTAGTGAGTTACGTATATTATAGTTATTAATTAAGTATACATTCCCAAAGACATAAATAGAGAAATTCGCAATCATTTCAAAAATCAATCGTCATCAATATTTTATAAAAACCACGACCAACATTTTATTACTACAAATGGGAAAAAAAAACATCGCTGTTATTTCAATGGCGTGTCGCAGAAATTTATACCATATGCACCTAGAAATACAGGTAAAGGATAACACCGAATGGAAATGGAAATATCAGCTCCATTACAATCCGTTCATGCCTGAAATTGTTTTCACGTAGACTCATATAAGTTTGGATGGAGCTTACGAACAAATAAAAATGTTCCTATCTGTCGTAATAAATAACTCTATAGCAACACGTGATAAGGTTTCTTTCATATTAAAATGTAGCAACAAAAATATAAAAATTTCACCTTGACTAATAAATCTAGTCATCATTCATCATTTTCCTACCCTGCTCCCTTTTTTTAGAGTCGGTGCAATATGCCTTGATATCGACGATACTGCTTAAGGATTTGGCATTACATTTTTACGGCCATAAGCCTGAGACCAACCCTCCTTGGGAAGGACTGCTATCTTTCAACAGCAGCCGGGACCACAGCTTTACGTGCCTTCCGAAGCACGGAGGAAAATCGATTTGAAAAATTTTCGGTCACCCATCCGAGTACCGACTGCGCACTTGGTTGCTTTACTTTCGTAATTGTTACTAAGAACGCACGGTCGCCATCGATCTCTTCTCTAAATTGAAATCTGGAGTAGTATTAGCAGTATATTGCTCGATTTTCGGCTAAAAAAGTACAGAGTCCTTGCAACGAATACGCTTTTCAAGATAAGGGGTTATGTTCTATATGTATTTACTTATTTAATAAATTACTTACGTACACGATTATTCACTACAATTATCCCACTTTGACGACTTAACTAACAAACGGAAATTACTAATTACAATTTAAAATTAGTAATTTCCGTAAAAGCTACCCGCTATTATTATGAGGAAGAATTACACCTACCTTTTTATGTGATTTGGTTGGCAGACAAGCATACGGCCTGCCTAGTGATGAGCAGTCACCGTACGTAGCCGCATATTGCCAACCCTAGTTCCCTTCCCTACTCCGTGGAGCTCTGCAACCTAAAGGCGTATACATATATAAATCTGGTTCCCAGTGCCGATCCACCAGGGCTTCCGCTACAGCAAGCAATTTGATATAGACAGGGGCTGCCCAACCATGTGACGCCGGCAGAGTAGAATAGCATCACCCCATATCCTCCAATGGGTGTCGTAGAAGGCGACTAATGGATCAGCAAAGGGGTATTGATCACCTTATTCTCCGTCCACCAATGCGCAATGGGCAAGCGTTCTGAACTTCCGCCTAAACCTCCTTCAATGACAAGGAGATGCCTTGTCTTCCAGCAGTGGGTCGAATTATAAGGCCTGATCGTATAGGATAGGACTGCTTGTCTACAGTAGCCCGAAACAACAGCGCTGATCCAATGGGTGTCGGCAGTTTCCAGCGCCATTTGGAACTTATCGGTTGTCCACAAAAGTATACAGAACATCAGCTCTGACCTGCGCCAATTACCAGCGCGGACAACTACCGAAAAGCGTTGGCAGTTGGCAAACCAGCTCTATGTATACGCTCTTACCAAGCTCTAACTCACCAACAGAAACACAATACCACCAAAAAGTAGCGTGTTATTCGACTGTAGTCCTCTAAGTGGAGCCATACTACCCAATTCAGGCGCTCCAAATTCGAACAGCTAGTCCACTGTACCAAACCTTGACAAAAAAATGAATTGCAATCTATTTTATTTAATAACTACAAAAGCAGATTTCCGATACCACAGCGGTCAGCGGCAGCGACAGTACTGCTGCGTCAGCGGATTTCAGAGTCATTCCATAATCAAAATAGTTGCGAAATCCAACTTGAATACTAAAGATATTTATATTATTGGAACCTCGAATCTTTATTTGTCTTTGTGGGTGTGTTTTGAATAAAATAAATGTAGCAAAATTTCTCTTCAAGCGAAAACGATGCCGAGGAAACCCCGCCCGTTACGAGTTACTTTTAGGATACAATTGAATTTGTTTTAGATAAGGTTGATAAAATTATTCATTTTACAATTCATAGTTACAGTAGTGTAATGTACTTTTAATGATATTATTGATGCTGCAGTCCCACCTGGAATATTTTTGTGGCCCCAAATGTTACCTAAAGCTCTGCTTAAGCTATTGTGGCTATGTGCGAGTATTTAAACCTATAAAAGTGTTAAGATAAAATAGTGGCTGTGTCTGCTGCATTCTAACCTTTGGACATCGTTTATACCAATCTAAAAGTTTTCAACAATCTTCACTTCACCGTTAATCTTTCCAAGCCACATCTAAGCTTATATCTCTTTTTACCGCATACTAAAGTGAGAGATGATAAAAAAGATAAGAAAATTTCGATTCACGAAGAGACTAGGTATTCCAATCTTCCCGCAGTTTATAGTCGCCATTAGCTGTGTGCTGCCAATCACTCCAATATCTACGTGAGACTATAAAGGTAATTCAGTATAGCCGATAAACTCACAATCTCGATTGGTCGTCCTCTAGCTGCATAATTTTTTTTTAAATTCATCTTAGCTCGCTACATATTAACTATTCTATGATTTAATAGAAAAAAAGAACGTCAGCAGTTATAGGTAATATGGAAAATAATAATAATATTGAGGAACTTATGCATACGTCAAGAATATTTCTAAATATTGTAAGAAAACTAAACAGACCCAGAGGTAGTCTAGGCTCGAATGCAGACTGACCTCTTCTGATGGACACGTATGACAAGCATTAAAAATACCTACCAATGTTCAATGTTTCTTTATTTTCAATGACTAGGTACCCTAAAATTCAACCCAATAGCTTTATTAATAAAACTTACACATCATCCATGAATTCCTTAATGCCAAACGCTCGCCAAACTTTGGGATCGAGCATACAATGAAAGTAAACAAAGTTAGCACAATCACAGAGTTTCAAGCGATTTTAAGTGTTAAGGGTATTGGAGTAGAAGTTAAAGGAACTCAATAAATTGAGTACAGAAGGTAAACTCTTCTATGGATGTATGTACTTCATTTTTAATAACTTTTTCAACCAGGTTCATGTGGGAGTCACTAAACCAAGCTCATCAGGCTTCTCTTTATTTATTTCTCCGCTGAATTATGCGGAAATGGAATTCAGTGGATATTTTAATTGCATACCTACCTAGATATTATGACAATTTTATTAATATGTCATGTGATGCCGGCGGAGTAGAATAGCATCTCCCCGAATCATCCTAAGGGTGTCGTAGAAGGCGACTAATGGATCAGCACAGGGGTATATTCAAGCAATCCGCATTGGGCAAGCGTGGTGGACTACTGCCTATACCTCCTTCGATGACAAGGAGAGGCCTTGTGTCCCAGCAGTGGGTCGAATTATAAAGGCTGTTATGATGCACAAAACAGGCTACAACGTATTTTCAGATTTTTATCCATAAGAGATGGCTGAATGTGCATGATTATTGAACCAATTTTTTTTTAAATAACCCTGTGCAAATAGCATTTTTAACACTTATACAATTAATGCAAATAAAAATAATGTAAATATTAGAAAACATTTTTAAAGCAGTGGGGTTTGAGAGCATAATTCCAGCGTCGCTGGACATTTTTTAAGAAGACGTAGAGCTTGATTGTCTCTCGAGCTTCAGGCTATAGAGACAATTAAGCTCTTGATAGCCTGATTTTTCCAAAGAGCCTCTCATGTGAGGTGAGATGCTCACTGTCATAATATAGAGTATCGAGAGCGTTTGAATCGAAAGGGAGCGGTAGACCTGAAAAATCACAAATTGTGTGAGTCTTGCTTCTGTCCACCCTTTACTTTGTGACAAAGGACCTTTACATACAATCGGATAAGCTTGATTACCAACAAGCAAACTTTAATACAAATGGAGATCTTGTTAATTAATCAGAACTGCCTATATTTATGTCCCAGTGGGCACTGTAACGTTTGATTTATGTTATCAAAAGCCTTCACCGGTGTTTGCCAGTAATCAATTCCTTAACTTCCTTGGCCAACAAAAGAAAACTTTGCGTCGATTTTAATCTGATAACTTTATGTCGTTGCTCCCAATTGGGATTAGTTAAGAAATTTTCGTTTGCGGATTAACGTATTAAGAGCTATAATTTAGGAGAGAGAAGGAGGAGGTCGATGGCGTCGAGGTCATGCGTTCTACATAACGATCACGTAAGCTAAGCTACCGAGTGCGCGGTCGGTACTCGGATGGGTGACCGAAAATTTTTCAACTCGATTTTCCTCTGAGCTTCGGAAGGCACGTTGAGCTGGTGGTTCCGGCAGTCGTTTCTCAAGGAGGGTTTGGTATCATTCAGGTACATGGCCGCAAAATCTAATGCCAAAACGGATAGCAGTATGTCGATATCAGGACATACTGCACCGACAATAAATTGAGAACAAAGTAGAAGAAAGCAGAAGAAGGCACTGTTTTGTCTATGTAGAGTGCTCCAACGATTGATGTGCGTGCCATTCGAGAGGCCGCTGTGGAAAACGAAGGTTTCATATACATAAAGATTTAGCAGAACCTCTAAAACAATTGTAACCAGAATGCTAAATTTGTAGCTGTTGTAAGTTGTACGCAACAACTCGCCGAATGTGGTCCCTCAGATGAACTGTGTCAAATACCAAATTACTGAATCTGACCAAATTAGATGATTTTGATGAGTGGTAATATTTAGAAGGTAAATTGCAGGGCTACATACGAAAATAAGAGCTCTGCCTAGTTACTGCAAATAAAGAAAATCTTATCAGATGATGGGCCCTCAGTTCTCAAAATTTACTTTAATGCTACAAATTTGAACTTAAAACTAAGTTTCTTTTGATAAGGTTATAATTTTAGCAAAAATAGCCACAATGCTACCCTGAGAGTACAGGGTTTATATAGTACTAGTACAGAGTAAAAGCTCTAGTAAAGGGAGCCCTCGGGCCACACGCTAAAAACCCTGAGGCCTAGAAGTACGTTACTTGTGAGAAATTAATTTGATTTCAAAGAAAATGTCAGACAGTACGTTTTGATAAATAGGTTTTGTAAAAATACTTTTGATAATTTCTTATATTACAAATAGTAGATTTACAGTTTAATGTAGAGTCAAATTTGTAATTTTTTCAACAAATGAACCCCACTAATATTATAAGCGCGAAAGTTTGTATGAGTGAATGTTTCTTACTCTTTCACGCAAAAACTACTAAATGGATTTTCATGAAATTTTACAATTATAGCTCATATATCATTTGCTATAATCTATAGTAATCCTGCGCAGATAAAGTCACAGGAAGAACCTATTTATTACTTTCTGGTATACGTAGTTTAAAGGAAGTCTTTAAATCGTCAAAAATTTCGACCTCGAGATTTTGACGGATTTACACGTTTTGGACCTCCCTGAGTCCAAAAAACCCGTTTTTGGAATTATGTCTGTGTGTGTGTGTGTGTGTGTGTGTCTGTGCGTTAGCACGATAACTGGAATATGCTTTAACTTATTGCAACCAAATTAATTTAACATGCATGTATATGTATAACATCAAAAAGGTTTCTATCAACTATTGAGTCGTCGATCACGAAAGTTAAGCAACCATGTACGCGGTCTTTGCTCGGATGGGTGACCAAAATTTAACATGTATGTATGACATTGAAATATAAGGTTTGTATCAACTTTTGAGTCGTTTCCGCTATACGAGAAAGTCAAGGGGAGACCACTCCCGATTTATTATAATTGTGTTTCTGTCGGGTCATTCCCTACACTTAAAAATACCATTTCTGATTGTGGTGAGTGAGTTTTCACTAAATTAATAAGTAAGTACACGGAGTTTAAATTCTGTGGGGAACATACAGTAACCCTTTCTATTTTTAATGCAACTTTAATGCATATAAATTTCAGTTTTTTTTTTAATATACATCTTGAAAATATTACAATAATTAAAATCTAGTCGTTCAAAATTTTTCTAGTTACGAAACTAATGCGATAAAAGAAAACTGACGCCATTTACAACGTTACCTTAGACATCGCATTAGTCAAAATCAGCGAGACATCTCACCGTTACGACTTAACCCTTAAATCTGGCGGTAACAGGGTCATTTTTCGCCCCAGCAAGCGACCCTGGGGTTGAAATGATGTAATTTCCGCGCTGGGGTCCAAACGACCTGCCTCAATAAGATACCGTTTTGATAAAGGTCGTATCATGTGTGCTCGAGAGGGTTATAAAGTGGCTATTACGAGAACAAGTGTAGTATAAATGTGGTCACGTAGACTTGAACATTAATGAACAGAAATAATGGGGGCATTATCAGGAATTATATTTAATACTTGTAGAACGGGAACAGCATATCATAATGTTGACGTTGCATTTGCCACCGTGAAACCATGTACGGGACCAGTACACGTGGTGTGTTTTTTAATATGATAAACGTCATATTTTAGTTGCGCTAAGAATTCAATTTGTAAAACGTGAATACCACCCCTAGCAGTATGAAGCGCAAATCATTTTTCTCATACAAATCGAGCTCTTAATGCAACTAAAATAGTAACGTTTATCATACTAAAAAACTTATTACCGCGTGCATATCTAATACTAAAGTGAGGTAGTAAATAGTTATTTGTTCAACAAGTGAGCAAAGTTAGTTTTTGCTGCGAGTGCCGATATTAAATCACTAACCAAAGTAGTCTAAAATTTAATCAAGAGCATAGCGAGTGATTCATAAATAGACTACTGAGCGCAGTGAATGATTTAAGGGCACGAGACAAAAAACTTTTGCTCTCGTGTGAAACATAATTATACAACTTTTCACCTCTCCAGCGAGAAAATTGTTATAGGTGAAAAAAAACAAGAAAAAAAAATGTGTGCGTGTACTAGTGTACACACGTAAGAAGTGAAACTTCTTTATGGCCTTACATAGACATGAATACAAAAAAGATGGCGCGTAACGGAAAAATGTGACGGTAATTTTTTTTCCAACGCCGATAAAAAAGTTTCACTTCAAAAATTTTAATACAATTTGGTAATAAAATAAAAGTAAAATTACTGCCGTTGTGAGGTTGAACGTTACAGTCTTTTTTAGAGCTCGCAACAAAAAGCGTTTTTGCTTCGAGATTTTACGAAACTTTAGAATTGGAACTTCTTTAGAATCATTATGGTATCATTTTCGTGGTTTTCGGGGATCCTGATTCCGAATAGAACATCTATTTCGAGATCCAAGATGGCGGACGCGACTTTTTCATCCAATATCCAATTGGGTAGATATCATTTTCGTGATTTACGGGAGTACCGATTCCGAATACAACGTCTGTTTCAAAATCCAATATGACCGACATGAATTTTGAAGTGAAATAGCACCCTTGTGATTTGAAAATTCAATGAAACGGTTTGCTGTTCAACATTTTGACAACCAACATCTGTTGCTTTTAAGGATGCTTCTAAAATCACTTTTGCTCTTAGACAAAGGATTCTAACGCAAATAGTGCACATAGCACTGTATTCAATTCGGTCCAAGGCGTTTGCACTGTTGGTAACGTTCGTACCGTTGGCGTTTTAAATCCCTTTTTTAAATATTATTAAATGGAGAGCTCATGATCGTGAACAAATTTTCATTAATTGTAGCTAAGAACCATTTCGTTCACGTCAACTTTCAAATAAAAAAACTTATTTAGGAGCTACGATGCAACAGACAGACACACAAACACGTCAAACTTATTCAAATCATGCCACCTCTACCATAATTATTTAATTATAAATAGAAACATTAATACGAATGCGTCATTGTATATTGATCAAATCAAACCTGGAAATACACGTTATTTCCCCCTTTCAACCCCATTAACTATTAATCTCAGATTATGATAAATGAGAAAGTATGTTTAGAAGTTTGTTTGCTACTCAAACAAGCAAAAAGGTCTGACGGGTTTCGAGGAAACGATTATGTTTCGATTCTATAAAAGCCTACCTACGTAAATATTTAACGAGTTTGTATAGGCACTTTATAGAAGAAAGACTATTGTCACCTTGTCACAGAGTCACCATTCTTACCACAAATTTATTTACAATAATAAAATAAAATACAGTTTATTTATCTTACAATACAAATGGGTACAATTTAGATACCGTTAACATATGTAAACGTCGGTCGCTTATGGGCCTCGTAAGCAGATCAGAGGATGAATTCCGCAGGATAACTTTGATCACCGATCTAAAGAATTACGAACCTATGTGGCAGTGGGCACACATTGCGAGGAGGGCTGACGGCCGTTGGGGCGGAAAGGGCTTCGAGTGGGAGACACAGCGTCGGTAGGCCCGCGAAAAGGTGGGTCGACGATCTGGTAAAGGTCGCGGGAAGCTGCTGGATGCGGGCAGACCTAGACTGATCGGGATGAGGCCTATGCCCAAATGAGTCTCTGCTCACATGATGATGATGTAAACATTATACGTGATCTGTGTGTCTAGTTTGTTTCTTGGGTTTTATTTACTATGCATTATGTCTGATACTACGATCATTTTGATAATATTTCACCAACACCCAAAAAAATATTTTTAGAAGGTATCAGTTGTTCTTTAAATATTGATTTTCTTTTTCTCAATTACCAAGGATTTGCTTGATAAACGTTGCCTGCGTATTCCCCGTCCCCCGTGATCTCATCGCTCAAACTCAAACCCAAAATGAATTTATTAATTTCTGTACAATTTTTACGTAAGAAAGTCTTTGATGCTATCGGTTCACGAGACCAGGAGGCCTTGTCCTGAGAAGAACTGGCAAGAAACTCAGCACATTTTTTATAGTATAGATTCGGAAAGAGTCGCGATTCTCATGTTTAATTAGACAATAAAAATATTAAAATAAAAATACTAATATTTAAACATTAGTAATAAACAAAACTTTGTGATTCATGGCGTCTTCCCTTATAATATTGTCACATCACTGCCAGTCACGCATCTTTATCTTTCCGAAATTTCAAATATCCTTCTCGTCAATCTTCTTTGACTCATTCTATCATTTAATAAACCAATATAAGCAAGTGACCATAAGTTAAAGATATAAAGGCGATTTATTCAAGTTACGATAGAATCTATGAGCCTCTATCGCGGGCCGAAATAGGGTAACATACGTGCTCGCCGCCATTTATTACTATAGTTCCGCCCATCACTCAGAGCCTAGAGGTCTCCCTTGAGTACTATTATGAACCTTAACCGTTTATTCTTGGAGTTTGTTATCATTAGAGGATCTTTACAAACATCTTTGGGTTTTAAGAATATAAGAAGTTCTTGGCTTTGAAATTGTCTTTCCAAAAATTTAATCCAAAGTTTGTAAAGAATAGATGTTTGCCGACTTTTTTTAAAATTTTTCAAATACTTCAAACGCTCATAATTTGAGACGTTAGTGAATCTATAATGTATTAACTTAAGTGGGCGTCAAATATTTGCAAAAATATTTTGTTCGCAACTTAGAAGTGCAAATTTCAAAGATTTGATAAAACAATGTTTACCATAAAAACATAAGCAACCAGCACTGGCATATTTGGACAGCGTAAGCAGTGCCCTGGTAGCGTACTGATAACGCAGCCTCAGGATTGCGCAGGATGCTGGGTTCGATTCCCACCTGAGGCAGGTCGATTTTTTCAGTATGTTCTTCTGGTTTTATAAATAATATTTATTACATACATCTTCATTAACATACCCGTGATTTTAAGTGTTACATCTGCCCTGGTTGTGGAATTTTGTGTTTGGTTGTTTACTCTAGAATTGTTATTTTTGAGTTTGCTGCTCATCTAAGTGTAGTTTTCTGTAGGCGACAGGCTAGCAGCCTGTCACTATTTCTACGGAGGTACAGAATGGTCCATTTTGCAAGATGTTGCTTTATGTGTATTAGAAGAAAGGTTGTGTATTGACTCAAAAAATACTTGTCTGATTTTCAAAATTCTTTCACGAAAGCTACATTTTCCTACTCCATTTCGACGACATCATTAATCAAGATTAAGATATAAATCTGCTGAAATATCGAAAGGGAATACATATTATTCCTCGTAACTGCACAACTAAATACACTAATACAACTGAGCAAATGTAACTGATAATAGTAAAGTGTGCGTAAGTTTTTAATTATCCGAGTGTACGTGGCAGTGATATATTCCAGCCAGCGGGCGTTGTACCGCATTTTCATTTATTTATTTTCCCAGGCACCTCTTATGCGCGGAGTGAGTACTTGACCTTAATTCTGTAAATTGTGGAGGGTTCTTGATATACAGTTTTTTATTTAATAAGATGCGTTCAGTGTGTTTCAATTTCGAGAACAGATATATTTCGCCTTAGAATACAAGGATGTATGAAAAAGGTCTGGCAAATGAGTCCATTCTAGATTATATTAAGGGCGTGCACTACATTTACGTCAAAATTGTCACATTTTGTGGAATTTTTAATACTTTAATTTTTAATTCTTGATTAAAATCGATATAGAGAGATATTTTAATTTACACTAAAAGTTTTGTGAAGCGAGGAGAACTTTTACGAAAATGCAATTCGGAGATTATCTTTCTGATGAAATACAAGCATTATAATGGCAAACAATACAAATTTCCAAAAAACAATTTTCCAATAGAAAATATACTATTATAAGCCAATATAGAGCCTAAATAAGTAACAAAAATGAGTTACCTTATTAAAATGAATGAAAATGATAATGAATGAAATAAAAATTACTATTCTTAGGAACTGCTTGGCCCATATTGCCTGATGTGGCTATGGCAACCAATATACATATAAGTATGTGTAACCAAATGTTACCTGACTACCCTTTTAGAATTATGAGCATCATACTTAATAGGTATACTTATTCAATTTGGTGCAGGCTCATCAGGCGGACTTGAAACAAACCTCCCCATTTAACAAACCCAACAGATATTTCTACCACTTACTAAATTTCGCAAAAAAGAAAACAATAAATTTTGCAATCATGCTGTTTCATTGAATTAGAAGAATAAAATGTTACAAAATCTCTTTAGTAACATTCTCTTTATAATTTTGTTTGCCTGAACTGCGAGGAGTGAATATAGTTAAGATAATAACTCTATCAAACAACGCGAGTTAAGTAACTTACCGTGTCTTATTAGCAGGAAAATTCATGCACATAAACAACAAGAGCTATAATATATTAAGTAAAGAGGTTTTGCATACTAAAGTAGTATTTAGAAACTAAAGTTATTTGAAGTTCAAATATGCACTTAGATTAAGGAATAGTGGGTTTCGTAAAAGCCGACTGAGAAGCAAAACAATGCATCGTACGATGACAGGATCCCTTTCATTGACATAATGAATTTATCCTATAAAACTTTGGCATAATGACTTTGGCATATTTTTTGCATAATAATACTTTGGCATAATTGATTTTTGGCAGCACATAATGGACCTTTGGGGGTCACATCGGGGTCACCTTCCATATCGGTAGCTGCCTTCAACATGTGAGTGCGTCAACTAAGTGAGTTCGAGGGCCTCGCTTACAACATCGCCGTCTCTCTAGGAAACACAATCTCCTCTCGGTGCTAACACACCATAAATTACGTAAAAAACACAAATAATATCATACCTTTTACGTGAACGCGAAAGTTGTTCGAAAACCTAGCGCAAAATATGTATTAATATGATCTCAAGAGAGCCCTGAGATCGCTTTCAGCTTAACTCTTAATTAATTACTAGTAATTACGTCGGAGGGAAGCTAACAAGTTTTATTTTTCTTTATTTATCGTAGCCTTTTATATAGGTAGGTACAGTCAGCTTCAGATATAGATGATCATTTTAGTACCATGTCATAGCAACGCCAGCATTTGTGCAGTAATAGTTGCGACAATTATGTATGAATCATTATTATGACAAGGTACTTAAGTGATCATCTACTTTTGATGTTGACCGTACTATGGAAGTAGCAAACAAACATAAGGTAAGTTAACTGAGTCTATGAATGTTTGAAATACAGGTGTGCAACTATCATCTGTAGATTCAAATTAACATGTATTCTTGTATCCGTCTCTGGACCTGAATTACCTACCTCATGTTACGACACAACTCTCTACTCCGAATTTCCACCATCCAATCATGTAGCAGGCCGCTTAAGTTCAGGAGTTGTCACTCCTAAGTGTAGTGTGACGATCGGTGCGCCTATCGGACAAGCTTTGTAAATTGTAATATTATCCTGCTGACTTATTTACAGGCTGTGTCACGGATAATTTTGAATTTTTGCTGCTTTTAAAGCAATCATAATATAATAGGTACTGTTACAACACTACTCATTTCAGATCCGTAGGTAGGTATTTTAATTGATGTGCAAACATCATTTAAGCAATTATGGGCACAACCACAAACATCAATTAACTGAGAATATGACGTCATTAAATGTCAATAAGGGGTCTCTTCTGGCTTTGGTTAGTTATAACACTACATCTAACAATATGAACATGCAATGCCTCGAAATAGTAACAGGTTGCCATCCTGTCGCCTATCTAAAAGGGTCAAAAGGCCCAAAAACTAAACCTTCAGTGATGTTTACAGATGTTACACTCAAAAATATCTCAGCAGTAAAGGCAAGGATTAAATGGTTTCATTTTATTGCAAAACTTAGCAGAAAGAGAAATTAAAATATTTCGTTTGACTGAAAAGGCAATTCAATCTAGAACAAGAATAATACAAAAGCATTCCGTAAAATATGCTAAATGATACAATCAGCAAAAAAGACCAGAAATTGAAGAAGCTCACTTCCAGAAATTGAAGAAAGTTATTAGCGATAGAAGATAAATATTCCATATTCATCATAATACATATTTTACCAACGCAAAGATGTGCACAAAATATTTGCAGCGTCCCAAATCTCGGGAGATTGAGAAATTAGATTGCTTATTTTAAGGATTCAACGCACCGGTGCTCCGGGCTGTGTACAGATTTAAGATCAATTTTCAGTAATCTTGATGAATTTTCCGCAAATCCGTTTTTGTATCTAGGGCAATATTTAGGTAGGTACTAAAAATGTCTAAATAGTACTGTTTCCCAAATAGAATTAATTATTAAATTTTTTGAGCAGGTCGGTCAGACGTTCTTTGTAACAATCACGCAACCAAGTTGCCAAGTGCGTAGTAGGTACTCGGATGGGTGACCGAAAAAAATTCAACTCGATGTTCTTCCGTGCTTCGGAAGGCATGTTAAGCCAGTGGTCCTGGCTGCTGTTGATAGCAGTCATTCTAAATGAGGGTTGGTGTCAGAGAGGCGGCGGTCAGTAAAAATCTAATGAAATTATTTAAAAAATAATTGACAAGGCGACAATCTTGACGCCGTAGTCGTGGTTATTGGTCAGTAACGCTGCCTACACTGGTCTAGGTTCGAGTCCTGGTTGGAGCAAATGTTTGTGTGATGAACACGAACATTTGTTCACGAGTCATGGTTGTTTATGTATTTATTTAAGTTTATTTATAAAAATATCTATACTATTATCTATATTAAATTTGTCCGTTATTTAGTATCCACAACACAAGTTCTTAATGATACTTAATTTGGGATAGATAATCATAATCATTCGTAATCATTTATTCGTTGTTTCATGTCACATTACAAATTGTCCTTAAAGTTATAATACAGGGTAGGTTTCGACATGAGCCCTGTCAGGGCGCTACAACATAAAGTTTATTAAATTAAATCTAAATAATTAATAACATAAATATAAAAATAAGTCAAAGATACAATAAAATAAGTCAAAAGCAAAGATACTATTTTTTACGAATAAATTATCTGGATTATATACAAAATTTAATTATCATATACATTTTTACCGTCATCACATTACATCTTTTAAATTAAAATACTCTTGAAGACTATTATATGATTTTACTTTAGTTTATAAGTACTTTTTTAAATTAGTAGATAATTGGAGTGAGCGTGGAAATATATTATTTTTATTGTTAAAATCTTTGTCATAAAAGTGACTCACTGTAAGCAAATGTGTTTTCATGCAAAATCTGTTCACAGCGGGCGTGTAATACCTTTTTATGCCCTATATAATGACGTCACCGCGCTCTTATAACTTCATCTAAGTTTAAAGTTGTTCATAAATGCACACATCTGAGAGTGCATTAATAAAAGATGAACGCATTTGACATATTAATCCATTATGCTGTGCGTGTCCTGCCCCGTTTACCTACCGTTCTTCATGTCTAATTATGACGTCATATAGAATGTACATTGAACCTAATAACAAAGTAATAAAGCCTGAATTCTAATTTTCAGGTAAGTGTGGTACTAGTTAACATTTTCTGGTGGGGTTCCCATGCAGTCCAGCTTTGGAGGATATGAAACGTTTTGGACAAACATTTTAAATTGAGGGGAATAAGCAATAATGATAGATGCGTGGCTAAAATTCACGTAACGATTTTTTTAAATGCGGTGTCATGTAATTTCTGCTGAATTTTTAAACACCAGATTAAAAATTTTAACAATATGTTATACAGAGGACGACATTCAGGCTACCACAAACTGCCTTCAAATGTTCTTTTGGTATATAATTTGAGTTTGTACTGTGGGTGAATTTCCCGGGACCAAAAATTGCGCGGCATCGATGATATCAGTATGCGAAAACAAAGCTATAACGTTCTTATTTTTTTTCTAGATACATGAAATAGTTATCTATGTGGGGCACTAAATATTTTAATAATAGGAATAATAGGTACTTCAAAAAAAATTATTAAACCTCGAAATTTTTCATTGCCGTGTTTGTCCACACGTCACCTTGATGTATATTATACCTCATTGCTAAAAATCTATTGATTTTTTATATTGAAAATTAGTTTTATTTGATGCTTGAATAGTTAAAGTATTGTTACGGAATACATTTATTCAAATTATCAAACAATACAACGAATGGTTATCCTAAATGCATTTGTCCCAGTACAAACTTTCATCGCCATGTCCTAAACATGTATAAGAATATTGTTTTATCTAACAACCTGCGGCCCCCTCTTTGTGTGCTAAGCGTTGCATATTAGTGTCGCCTAAGTACTCGACGTGGAAGGACGTACACTAGTGCATGCGTTTTTGCGGTATAAATAAAAGTATTCCATTTTTTATGTTATGGTCATTTTTTCTTTCATCGCCGTGGATTGGTATAACTTCTAAATGAATAAGTTTGTCCTCATGATTGAGTTTTCAATAGAATGCCATTTCTCATATGTTTATTTGTGAAGTGTTTATTACCTCGAATAACTAATAGTTTTTTTGTTATTTTATATTTTGGCCTTGATTTTCATCGCCATGCTTTCATTGCTGTGGTTTCCGTGGCCAAAATTTGCTATGGCAATGAAAAAAAAAGACACGGAAATAAAAAAAATTTCATTGCCATGCCTTGTAACATAATTTAGTTTCATTGCCGTGGCCGGGTGTTTCATTTCCGTGGCCAGGTGTTTCATTTCCGTGGGCAGGTGTTTCATTACCGTGATTTATGTTTTTATTGCCATGATAAGATCAGGCAAAAAATACATAATAATAATAATAAAAATCGTTTATTTCTCCCATAAGACACAGATACAAATAAACATTAACATAACTAGGCATCAATAAGGGAGACAGGAGCCCATACTAAGTAAAGTACTTGTGTCATAGGTCTCCTGGTCTCCTTATCCCAAAGATAATGGTGTATAATTGATTATTATGAAAGTGGTATGGAGTTGAAAAATACAAAAAACAAGAATTACAAATAAATTGAGAATGAGAATGGACTGCAAGTAAGGATACGAAGAGCGATGTTTCAATATTAATTGTTGCGAATTTTTGTTTCCACGTGTATATAATCATACATCTTTACCTGTAATACAGGTAGTGCCGAGTATTGACTGCAACAATATACATATATGAAAATAAAACTCAAAATACCGTTTTCTAAATTGAAATTATACGTCTCTGCCCCACATACAATGTTGATAAAAATATAAATCCATATTCCAAAAAAAATTAAAAAAATTTAAAAATTAATCAGTTTTGGGAATCACCAAAACAGTTTTTAATTACAAAAAGTTATAATGGCATTAAAGAATTTTTTGATAATGAAACTAAATACCGAATGCTGGCTTTTCTCCTGCAGCTGCGCTTTCGTGGGTCGGTGTAAGGGATAACCTATATTTCTTAAAGTCTAATCAATGTATATTACAAATTTTATCAAAATAGGTTCGGTGATTTAAGCGTGAAAGCATAACAGACAGATAGAAGGAGTTACTTTAAAAATGATGGTGATAATACTCAGGTAAGTACATATATAAAACTAGCTTTTGCCCGCGACTTCGTCCGCGTGGAATAGTTACTTTGGGTATAGCATTTTTATTTTTTTGGGTACTTATTTTGCAAAAGATACACATACAAACTGCTGTGCATTACTGTAAATAGATTATTTTGATACATTTTTACAAACAAACTTTTTGGTTTTTCCATCCTTTGCTAACTTTCATGAGACCTCATGAAAGTTAGCAGACATCCCCTATTTCATCCCCACATGGGACAATATTTCAAAAACGCTAAAACAAATATCTGTATACTTTTTGCGTGCTATTTAAAATTTCATGGTCTTATCTTTGGTAATGAGGAATCTCATAAAAAAATTTCATTTCTTATTTCAACCCCTTCATTCCCATTTTTACAAAAAAATAGCTTTTATTCGATTTCGAGGTTTAGTCTATTTTTGTACCAAATTTCATCAGAATCGTTTCGGGAGTATGGCGTAAAAGCGATTAAGTTAATAAGTCGCGTCCACCATCTTGGATCTCAAAATGGATGTTGTGTTCGGAATCAGGACCCCTACAAATATGATACTTATATTCATATCAAGTTTAAAAAATGCGTCCGCTATCGTCTAGCGATCTGAAAATGAATAATCCGACCTCTGTAAACCACGAAAATGATACCCATATTGATATTAAGTTAAAAAGTAGGTACAGTCCGCCATCTTGGATCTAAAAATTGATGTTGTATTCGGAATCGGGACCCCCAAAAACTAAGAAAATGATACCCATATTGATTTTATATCCAAAAGGCGTATCCGCCATCTTGGATCTCGAAATAAAAGTTGTATTGAATCAAGACCGCCGAAAACCTCAAAAATTATATCCATATTGCTAATAAGTAAAAAGTTACGTCCGCCATCTTGGATCTCAAAATAATGTTGTGTTCGGAGTCAGAACCCCTAAAAACCACCAAAATGATACCCATATTGATATTAAATTAAAAAGTCGCGTTCGCCATCCTGGTTCTCAGAATGGATGTTGTATTGGGAATCGGGACCCCGAAAACCAGGAAAATGCCATATCGATTTTATATTAAAAAGTCGCAACTGCCATCTTGGTTCTCAAAATAGATTTCGTATTCGGAATCGGAACTCCCGAAAACCACGAAAATGATACCCATATTGACATTTTGTCAAAAAGTCGCGTCCGCCATCTTGGATCTCGAAATAGATGTTTTATTCGTAAACCGGACCCACAAAAACCACGAAAACGATACCAATATTGACATTATGTTAAAAAGTCGCGTCCGCCATCTTGGGTCTCAAAATGGATGTTGTATTGGGAATCGGGACCCCCGAATACCATAAAAATGATACCCATATCGATCTTATATTAAAAAATCACAACCGCCATCTTGGATCTCGAAATAGATTTCGTATTCGGAATCGGGTCCCCCGAAAACCACGAAAATAATACCCATATTGACATTTTGTCAAAAAGTCGCGTCCGCCATCTTACATCTCGAAATAGATGTTTTATTCGTAAACCGGACCCACAGAAACTACGAAAGCGATATCAATATTGACATTATGTTTAAAAGTCGCGTCCGCAATCTTCGATCTCAAATGGGTGTTGTATTGGGAATCGAGACCCCCAAAACCATAAAAATGATACCGATATATCGATCTTATATTAAAAAGTCGCAACCGCCATCTTAGATCTCGAAATAGATGTTTTATTCGTGATCCGGACCCACAATAACCACGAAACCGATACCTATATTGACAATGTTTAGTGTGTGGTGTGTTAGACGTAAATGTGTGACTTTGTTTGGATTTTCTTACGAACTTTCATCCCCTATTTCAGCCGCACATGGGTAAATATATCAAAAACGCTAGAACAAATATTTATTTATTTCTTATCAAGTGCCTACATGCAAAGTTTCATGGTTTCGTCTTTAACAATGACGAATTCCATACAAACTCTCATACCCCATTTCACCCCCAAACAGGTCAAAATATCATAAATTTTTGATCAAATATTATTAATTTTCATAAGAAGTGCCTAAATTCAAAGTTTTATGGTTCTATCTTCAAAAATGACGAACTGCATTACAAACTTTCATCCCTGTTTCAACCCCTTCAAGCCTTTTTTTGCAAAAAAAAGTAGCCCATGTCCTTCCTCGAGCTCTCGTCTATATGTGTAACAAATTTCATCAAAATCGGTTCAGTGGTTTAGATGCAAAAGCTTAACAGACAGACAGACAGAGTTACTTTCGCATTTATAATATTAGTAGGGATTTTATGTTGAATATAGATTTTTATATCCGTGGATGCGTTCATTCCCGTGGCACAGTTCTTTCATTGCCGTGGACGCTTGTTTCATTGCCGTGGACGCTTGTTTCATTGCCGAGCACGCATGTTTCATCGCCGTGGCACGAAATTTTTAATCTTGTATATCTCGTTTGTTTTTTATATTATCTGCTAGATATTAAGCAAAAATACATACATTATCAAAAATTTTATAACCCGCTATTTAGTTTTTAAAAAAACTTTAAGATAAAAAAGTCCACGGAAATGAGATTTTTTTTGGACCTGATGAAATTCACCCCTGTATGATCATGGAATAAGGTTGAAAATTTATTGAAGTTTTTGGATAGCCTGTTCTGCCATCGGAACTTATTTGTACAACTGACGTCTTTTGAATTTTAAAGAATATTATTACTTGACTAAAAAACACATGATTTTCTTTAGGGGACCGTGAGTGCTCAGCCACCTTCATACGGCGAGGTGGTGAGCAGTGCAATGCGAGCGAAGTCGCCCCCGCATCATCCGCTGCTCATCACCGTAACTAATGAGGGCCTAGTTCTCTTATACGGCCACTCGATCCATGCTAAGCGTCAGATTTTACCATTACACGAGAGCGTCAGATTTAGTGCCGTTACACGATACATGTTTTAACGCTTAGTTCCTACGCTTTATACCATAAAACTTCGCTTCTTTCGGGCGTCCCTAGACGTCACTGTTTCATCCACAAGCTACGGTGTCTGCTGACGACCAGGCAGGCCGTATGCTTGTCTGCCAACCAAATAATGTTAAAAAGCGATTCCGGAACCTTTTATGGATCTAATTCCAGTGGACAAGGATTACAACAACGAAAGTGGTTAAAAAGTTCAGTAAATCTAAACTCATGGTCCCCCTACTCCACATGGCATAGTTACCGGAACTGGTTTCCCGCTAACAAACAGTCAGTCCGTAATTGCACTGCATAGAGCCTAAATTGAAATCCCAATTGTCTTCACTCCACATAGAATGCTATGCCTAATTGCACGGTTGAATGACGAAATTGGATCCTAAATAATGTTTGTACTACTCTGAACCAAGTTCTGCAAAACAAGAAGGATAACTGCATACAGCATTTTTATCACACAAATAGGTGTTTATGCCATGAATGTTTATGTACTATTGACAGCTGAAGAAATCTGTATTTGAACTGCCCAAGCACGGAACTTGGGCAGTTCAAATACAGATTTCTTTAACGCGTAAAATTCACACGTAGGGGACTCGTCATGAATGGCTGTAGTGTTTTACTACGTTTACTACAGCCAATATCAAAAGAATAAAATATTAATGTTGTAATCAAATTTATCTAAGGACGCAAATCAAACCAAACTTCTTCATACTAAAGTACTCTCTAAATGTATAAAATAAGGCGCACAGTCTAGTTCCCACTAGCGTGGCAGCCGGCTGTCGCTTGGAGATCGAATGATTGGCGAGGTAACATCACGCGCGGTAACCGGCTCCCGCGTGTGGCTATAGAGAGAAGAGGTTGCCGCGTCACCCACATTATTCTTTAATAATTCTTAATACACTGGCACTTGGCAAGGGGATGCTTAGTCGGCAGGAGTCCGACATCATAACCCGAGAGCCGCCGTTCGGGTATCCAATCTCCTTCTTTCGGGGTCCGGAAGGTTTTCTTAGCTCTTTCATTCCTCTGTTTTTCGCTCCTCCTCTTAGGGGAAGGAAAAATAGAGAAGCAGAGAGGGTTAAGGGGAAAAAACTAAGCGGGGTATTTTGAATATGTGCGCAAGAAATTTTGCCTCATGCCTGCTCAACCACGTGAACTCGTGATAGTACATACACATTTTCTTTGTGTGCGTGCAAGAGTGCGAGATTCTAATCGGTGAAGAGACTCCTTCGTTAAATCTTAGAAGCAGGTTCGCTTTACAGGCTCGAGGACCCACCAAGGTCCTCGCCATCTAAAACCCAGCTGGCGTTGTGAAGGTCATCTGCGGAAACAATAGCCAAAAAAACATGAGAGACTACGGAGGATACCAACCGAATTGAGAACCTCCTCCTTTTTAAAGTCAGTTAAAAATAAGTGCTAAGTAGTTAGAATTTTAAATATACTGAGCCGTCATGGTGGAGTGGTTAGTAACGCTGCCTACACATCGGGCGGTCCGGGTTCGAATCCTGGAAATGGCAAATTTTTGTGTGACGAAGAGGAATAATTGTTCACGGGTCATGGTTGTTTATGTATTTATATATATTATAAATACGTTTTTTTTTAATAAAGTTGAAAAAGTACATAGGTAGTTACTTCACGATACAGAGAGGATTTCCATTTACAGAGGGATGAGTTGTAAATATCAGGCACATCGTCATTATATATTACAAGGCAATCATTGTGTTACATATTACTTGTATTTTGTTACTCCTTCACATCTGCAAAACTTTTATAAAATCACTACGTAACACCTACAGTCGTTTCATACGATCATCAGATAATCTTAGCTCGGCAAATTCAATCCATTGGACTAACTTTTATGCCCAGTCGTTAGCTGCAGCAGTTCGACAGTAGAATGCATTACCGATCGATATCAGACGAGCTAAATCACTGAATGTTTTCAGGACGGTGCTATTTGTGACTGCAATCTCAATTTTTGTCGTAATAACATCTGTCTTTATATTTATTTCTGTTATACATAAATATAATATTAATTTATTATTTTTTTCTCGGTTTATGATCTTTTTCACAGCGTCGGTGGCGAAGTGCGTAAGGGTTTCGTCTCCCACCCGGGAGGCACCGGTTCGAACCCCGCCACGTACCAATGTGTTTTCAAATTTTGAATTCATATGTATGTTTAATCGACGCTTTTATGCTGAAGGTAAACATCGTGAGGAAACCTGCACACACCTATGAAGAAATTCTTAGGTTGTGTGTGAAGTCGACCAACCCGCACTTGGCCAGCGTGGTTGACTAAGGCCTAATCGCCCCTAATGTGGGGTAGGCTCGAGCCCCTCGGTGGGGACATTATATAAGATGTTGAGGATTGACGAATTATTTTTTAGTTACAATACATCCTTGGTTTTATTGGGTTATATAATAAACCCGAACTGTTGTGTAATTTAGAGTGTAACATCTGTCCTGGTTATTGGCTTTTGTTTCGTTGGTTCACTGGAAGGTTTAGTTGCTGTTTGGGTTTGATGAAAGGGAAAAAACTAAAGTTACCCCTTAAACCAACAAAAGTGGATATATGTTACATGATACACGATCCACAGGAGTCATGGTGCAAAGTGTCACTGACTGGTATCCCAGAGATGGCAAGAGAAGTAGAGGACGTAGACAAACAAGATGGGAAATGACCTAAAACTCACGACTGGGCATCATTGGAGAAGTGTAGCGCGTGACAAGACCCAGTGAAAAATGTTTCAGGAGGCCTATGCCAAGAGCTTCGAGGTATATAACCATTAGTAATTACAAATCTATGATTATAACAATCAAAAACATTTCTAGTATAAATAACCAAGAAGTTCAAAATGAAAAGGCTTATTCTTTTTTCTTTGTTTACTTTACTTGTATAGGAAACAAATAGTCATACATAAAATAATTTCACAGCTTCAGCAACAAAAAGACCAGATTTTTCCTTTTAAATAAAGTTAAAATATTTGTAGTGCAAGGCGAATAATAAAACGTCTTATAAGAACAAGAGATTAATAATAACTAAATTAAATAATGAGGCTGAGCTTGTTCACCAATAGGTACATGTCCTGTGCAATATTCATAAAACTTCATATCAAAAAATTGTTTTGGACTCTTTCAATATGGGCCATATGAACAGCAGATTGAGAATTCCAGACAACACACAAATTCTAATAGTGATCGCACAAAGGAGTAATACAGTAACTTATACGTAAAGGGCTTCATAATATTATTATTATTTAATATCTTATGATAAACGTCTATGTATGTATTTCTACCTCGGAATGCAATAATGGATCAATTTCATATGTACAGTTCACACAGATGTCGACTACGGTGAACCCAATAAATTACTCAGCCCGACAGAATTGAACTGATGTTTAAACTGTAATTTAGCGCCATACGCTCCCACACACTAATCACCATCTGTTGGGTGATTACCTAGCACGTCTCTAGCTGACTTAATTAAATATGGCGTGAATCCCGCCCTCACTGCAGCGAATGAACCATACATCATACTAGAGTGCTGCGTTCAGTCTTAAATATATGGTTTATAATATATCATCATCGGAGCTCAGTAGCTTGAAGTGAGATTTTTGTTGATTGTTTGTAGGTGTTGAAGCAACTTTCGCTGTGGTTGGTTTATAATGGGTGTTCAAAAATAATAATCGTGAGCTCCATTGCGTTTTAACACGCTAAGCCACTGTTCTAGGTTGTTATAGCAACTGTTTCTTTCATGTTTGTCGATTTTTTTCAGTGTATTTTCTAGTTTTAAAAATGTAAGCAAAATATTACCATAGTTAGTTAGTAGTTTCATCTTAACTGGACGTCAAATATTTGCAATAATATTTCGTCCGGATCTTAGAAGTGCACAAAGATGAAATGAAACAATGTTTACCATAAAAACATAACGTAAACAGTGTATAGGTAGCTTAGTGGTTGACGCAGTCGCCCAGATTGCGGAAGATGCTGGGTTCGTTTCCCGTTTGGGGCAGGTCAATTTTTTTCAGTGTATTTTCAACTATAGTTAGTTTCGGAGTTTATATCTTGTGAGAAATGATGGTACTCCTTTAGCTGTCAATATCTGAATTCATGTAAGCATCTGAGAGTCTTGAGCCATTACACATACCGGTGGGAACGACAAAGCAAGCATAACTAATATCCATCCGATCGTGTAAGTTTAGGGCACAAACTATAGATAGCGCAGAAGTTTAGTTACATGTGTTTTTGTATCAAAGGTCTAGCATATGACTCCATCTGATTTGGTAATAAAAATTAAAATGCTAATATACTGTGCAGGAAAGAGTATCTACTTCAATAGCCGCTCCCACCTTGTCGAACTACAAAGTGCTTCTTCACACTTCTTTTGATTAGGTATACATACATACTTCCTCGCTCCTAAGAAAGAGGGAGCGCGTGTGCTGGCAAAGTATACCATTTTCAAAAAGACGGACATTTCGAAAATGAAAAATTTCAACAGAGAAATGAGTTGTCTTTCTTTCCTTATTTCTCGTTATTAAAAAAACGAAATGGTAGAATTAGAGAAAAAAGCTACTAATCAAGCAACTCACATACAGTTAGACACGGAATAGATAAAGAATTATATCTACCTATAAGTAACAATAACGTCTCGAACAAGGCATTCACGCTGGACTGCACGAGGACATTCGTTGATTTTGTGAGTGAGAAATCATAGAAAAGTCGTAACCGTCGAAAACGTTGAAGCGTCAGGCATTTAATAGGTAATTTAATCGTGTTAATTCCCGTATTTACTCATGAGAAATCAAAGTTAAGATTTTGACATTACGCCGAGATTAAGTTATAGCTAGACTTCTGTGTCCTTTTTATTTTGTATGTCAGGCCTGTTTCTATTCACGCTGTATCAAACGTCAAGGCACGCAGACTGCATGTAACGACAGAAACTAGAAATAAAATCTTGTAAGACTACTAAAAATCTTGACTCTTGAATAATTATTAGTGTTCGTCAAACAAAAAGTTACGATCGTGATTAGAACCCGCATCGATTGGTCGGAGTAAAGACATGTAGAAATTTTAACGATATTTATATAGAGACAAGACTTGCAATGTTATTTTTCACAAAAAGTAACCCCTTTGCGAAAGTAAATAACACTTATTTATTTTAGAACACTCATAAATAACTTTAGTTATTACTTTGTAAAATCTACAAGTTTAAATTATAAAATAAAATTATCAAAGTTTAACCCTAGAACAGGATACTGTTAAAACTGTATAATAGACTATAAGTAAGACAGATAGTACTGAAGTACCCCGGTATAAATATATATTATTTTTACATTCTACCTAGAACAACGAATTCTAATAAAGCATCAACATTCTTGCACACATGTACTTTTATTAGGTTTTCCAAATATCAATGTTAAAGTACCTACAAAATTCATCAAAAGTGCCTTCTACAAACAAAGACTAATAACCCAGTGGAATCATAAAAACCGGCGAAGTTTTCACCTCCACATCAAATAAGTCCTCACATTAGTAATGTATAAGCCGGCTAATTTCGGTATCACACAGCGAGGTAGCTACAATAGGCCTAAATGTTGGATGAGGCATCGGGTCAACTGTCTGACCTACATCGGAGGTGTTGTCTGTAGACACGTTTAAATTTGTCCCGATATTCTTTTGTTTGCTGGCGGAATTTCCACCTATCGATTTTGATTGTACTGAAAATGAGTAGAGAATATAAACGAGAGTTTTGTGACGAGGGAAAGCTTTTTAGGTAATTACATATTTAAGCTCGAATTTTATTTCTTCATTTAGATCCAATTTAAATGATAATGAATAATAAATTCTAAGGTATCCGTTACGTATACGTTTACCAGCACTACTTAAACCCTGACCTCTTATTATATGATGGGGCTTTGACTTCCTTCTTTCTTGATTAAAACTCTTTCTTGAGCTTTGACTTTTGTCTCTCAATTGTATTATTTGTATTAACTAATATATGACAACCCACTAGAACGTTCCATCAAAGACCATGCACGAGTCGCAGGTACAGAGCAAAACCAAAAGCAATGGTTTCTTCTTCCATGTCAATTTTGTCTCTAATTGGAGCCTCTCTCCTACTCCTATCATGGATTTGGATAAACTGAATATTATCCAAATGTCTTAAATTTTTCAAAATTATTTCTTTTTGGTAACCTGACCTAGGTTCCCACCAAAGCTGTAAGTTGCAGCAAAGTCGTATTTAGAAGATGTCATTCTTTTTAGGTCGTTTCTGAAGGTGCCGGCCAACAAAGTACCTACTTACATACGTATAGTTTGTACTAGGCATTTGAAACTAAAAGTTGTAGGTAGGATTGCTCTAAGCTAAGCCAAGATAGAGAAGTTAAATTAGTCGTCATTATCACACAATTATCAGAAATGAGATCCGCAAGAGAACTAAGGTCATCGACTCAGGTCTTTGGGCTGAGTTTGGATTTCGAAACTTGATTTGAATTTGATTATTAATACCAAATGTTTTAATTTAATTAAAGCAAAAAGTTTCCAGTTGCTCTTTTTCTAATTCCCATTTAGCTTCTGGCTTCATAACCGTATGTGGCTGTATAATGCCAAGAACAACTTCCATTTGCATTAAAACTTAATGCAATAGGTGTCGGGAGGGCGAAATTTTAATTAAACTAAGAATACATTTGCGCACAGAAGTGTTAGGGTGGCGTTTTATTCTTTTCAGAGGTCTGTAATTACAGTTTAGTTTTGTGAATATTTTAATTCTACCTCTAGAGTAAATAAATGTAGGACTTAATGAGTCTTAGTGGTCGCTGTGTTTAGTAATGCCTGGCAATTTGTGTTCAACGTGCAGCATGCGTAGAATAATATTGGTAATAAGTACTCGTTGAATGCTTGTATCAAGAGGCAGATACAAAAAGCAGTACCTACTTCTCATCGCGGCCAGCATTGTGAGGAGATTTCTCCCTCTGGAACCTTGACCACCTAGCTGAGAAATGTTGCTGCTTATCCAAGAGGCGACTTATTGATATATTTTTAAATATTTTTAAGGGCACACGAGTCAACTAAGACACAAAATCATGCTTATTAATTATATAACTTCCAAATCAGATCAATTTTGAAAAAAACCAAAACCGCCACGATCTTTTTAAATACGTGTCAAATTTATTATTGGTAAGTACCACCACTACTTTAATTTTTCGTTTAGTTTTAAAATGGATTTAGCTATAGGTGACCATTTTTGACTTAAACCGAGTTAAAACTTAATTGAGCGTATTCATTCATTTGAATGATCAGTCTTAATAAAATAGACGTATTCTACGTGACAGTCGCCGTTTTAGATTTTTTCAAAAGTAATTGATTTAGAAGTTATAAAATTAAATTCAATGGTGGCGTTAGTTGGCTATATCCACGGTTGTTTGCGTACTCTGCTTGAGCACAAAAGAAATAGACCCATGGTACATGGCGCGCAAGCAGGCCTACGCACACATACATGCCCGCGTACATCAATCTCAGTATAGTTCGGCATATTCGAACTAGGCTGCGCGCTCTTTGATGATAGACGGAGGTATTAATTTTTGCGACTCGCGATGTTGTAATGTAATAAAAAGTTGGCATTGCATATTATTATGTTACTCCTATTTCATCAGTTTTTTAAAGTTTGTTAAGTTAGCCTGTCCATTTTATATTTAAATTATTACTTTTTCTATGGTTTAAGCAGGAGACATGGTATACCTAAATGTTGACGCTACCTCGTTAAATCATGCGGTATCAAACTATCTGCGACGCACGCCTCGCGATGTCTGCACACGGCTTTGCGTGTCAAATTGGCTTTCATCTTTGGCCTTATCATCACTTAACATGAGATGAAAAAAGAGCTTCGCCGTCATCATCATTTCAGCCGAGAGACGCTCTGATGATTCACTGATGGTTCACTGCGCTGCCTGCATCCAGTACCCCTAGAATGAGTTTATTATTTTATCGAGCTCGATCAAACGTATCGTCTCTTTTCATACATTGCCTACTAGCGCCTCTAGCGTAAACTATCAGAAACAGTGGATAATGTATGAAAAGAGACGATACGTTTGATCAAGCTCGAAAATTATCAAAACTCATACTTAGGGTACAGCATCTTCCCACGCCCTTCATCAGATTATCGCTCCACCTTGTCCAGCTTCGCTGTCAAATAATACAAATCTTAATTCATTGACGAGGTGAAACAAACTACTAACCAAATTGATTTTACTGAACGTCAAAATATCTTAGATATAAAATTGAAAAGACTACGAGAAAAAACCTTTTAAGAAAAAAATAAACACGTTTTTTTTCGAAAAAGCGAACTTCGTCTGAAAGGACGCAGAAAAGAAAGAGGGTATTACGAAATGAAATGAGAGAAAAGGGCTAGAATAATACGACATTGAGAGGTGCTTTAAATTGCAAAAACACGGTTCAACAATTCAATGTTCCACCCAAGTTCCACCTTAATCGTTTCATTTTAATAAACGATTGTCATAGATACACGCATGAGAATTCTATTCATCATACTAAAGTAAATATTAGGTATGTATACATCGTATTTATAATGATGGGAGATAATAAAAGTAACATTGAAAAGATTATTAACACAAAAGAACCTTACCGAGCGACTCTGAAATTAGAACTGATAAGAAACAATTTGTCCCATATCAAGAAAACGCCGAATCAACGGGATGCTGCGTCGACGGTGCGCTATCGTTCATCGAACGCCGACGCTGGACAAACACTAGTGTAAATAGGCTCTTAGAGTTACATATTAGTCCGAATGACTTTAGTGATCTGTTCCAGTTGTACATTTGCTGAACTATTTTTAGTAAATATGAAAAAAAATATTAAAAAAATTAATGGACGGAATATAACTTCCAATATAATCTACGGTTTCATATCAGAAATTACATTGAAAATTCTTCGCCAATGGGCATTGCGTGTCATGGATACCCACTCAGCATAAAAATAATCATGAACCTAATGATTATAGACATGAAAAAAGTAGGTAATAATCCCTTTCTGTACATTTCGTACGACCGGTTTCAGTGTTATCCACGAAGGAGATTGTCCTACAAGAGTTTTGTTTCCATGTAACCGCTGTTAATTTTAATAGTTAAACAATAATTGCTTGGCAACAAACTTCAATTAACTTACTTCTATCTGCAGATAAAACATTCAAAGTAGCCGTTTTAATGTTAGATAAAAATCTGTGTCAATATTTAATTTTAGTTGGAACTAGTGTTTTTCTACGTGCCCCTTCTTTACCCTTATTCCGAGAATAAGGTCAAGCTAACGAGAGTTGTCGTATCAATAACCTAAGTGGCAAGAGTCTTGAAACCTTAAATAACTTGGATGGAGTCGACAGCGCCTGGGGACGAAATCAGGCTAAATACAGTATAACCGATGCGGTCGATATTGTTCTACTGAACAGGAGGAGTTTCGACTTAAAGTTGGTGGATTTAGAGCTTAAGTTACTGGGACGGCTTTTTTGCTAACCGCTTATGATGGTTGAAAAATGTGTGTCAGCGGTATCGTATCGTTATCGAACAAGAAATCATGTCAATTTATTTAAACATACTTGCCTTAAAAGCTTGATAGATAATGCAGATACTCTCATACCAAAATCATCATCAACAGCTCATATAATGTCCCCACCGAGGGGTTCGAGCCTACCCTACATTAGGGGTGACTAGGCCTTAGTCAACCACGCTGGCCAAGTGCGGGTTGGTCGACTCACACACAACCTAAGAATTTCTTCAAAGGTGTGTGTGCAAGTTTCCTCACGATGTTTTCCTTCACCGTAAAAGCGTCGATTAAACGTACATATTAATAAAAAATTTGAAAACACATTGGTACGTGGCTGGGATCGAACCAGTGCCTCCCGGGTGGGAGACGACGCCCTTACGCACTACGCCACCAACGCTTCCCAAAATATAAAAATCAATTGAATTTTCTCTATTAATTTAGTTCGAAAATAATACTCAGGTATTAATTACCTTCCAAAATTACATCACGTACTTACAGAAGCATAAGCCTACTTGTATTACAAACTGTGCTTATATGAAAAATACATACAATAAACGTGACAAAAGGAATAGGGTCCACAAAAGAGCGTCACGTATATACTGTACAAGTATTTCCTAATATAGCACCTATTACTACGGAATAAGGTGTTCAACACAACAACGGAACGGTACACAATATTATAAATTGTGCGCAATGTTTAACCAATGTTTCATATCCATCATTGTAGTTCAGATAGATTGACAGTACGAATGCATATTTCCAGCGAGCAATGAATGATATTCAGCCATCTATCTCATATATAGCAGTACAATAAATTGGAATAGTTTTGTTTCGCAGATGACGGACATTACACTGGTTGGATTAGGAATCAAAATTTTTCTTCTTCATCTTAGCCTTGCTCCAAATTTATTTCATCATCATCAACATAACAGCTGTCATGATGATCATAACACCCTTTATAATTCGACCCACTGCTGGGACACAAGTCCTCTCCTTGTCATCGAAGAAGATGAATAAAAAAATGAGAAACGATTGTTAATAACGAAAAAGTTATGAAAAAAAAAATCGGGAGTGGTCTCCCCTTGACTTTCTCGTATACCGGAAACGCGATCGACGGCTCAAGAAATAATAGAAACCTTATATTTTGATGTCATACATGCATGTTAAATTTGGTTTCAATAAGTTAAAGACTGCTCGAGTTATCGTGCTAACGCACAGACACACACACACACGCACACACGCACTCACTCACACACACACACACACACACACACGCACACACGCACACACACACACACACACACACACACACACACATACACACACACACACACACACACACACACACACACACACATGTTTGTTACTCTTTCACGCAAAACTAATGAATGGATTTTTTGACTCAGGGAGGTCCAAAACGTGCAATTCCGTCAAAATTTCGAGGTCGAATTTTTTGATGATTACAAGTCTTCTTCTATACTACGTATACGAGAAAGTAAAAATAAGTAAAGACTATATTCTGAGTAACGACAATAGGAATAAAAAATTATGAGAACTGATTATTATGAAGGAAAAAGTTATGAAAAAAAAATATGGGTAAAGACTACCCTGAGTAACGACAGTATGAATATAATAAAATTCAGAACTGATTGTTACGATTTTCGATATACAGGGTGTAAAAGACATGAGCAGTCAAACGAGAACCATGTATTCTGCTCACCGTCATAATATTTTTCTTCCTTTAGACTATACCTGGGAAATTGATAGTTACGATTTTATTGAAGGTCAAAGTCATAATTCTTTTTTTCATTTTTTTATGAAAACGTATTCTATACGTTATTTCTTAATTATTGTCCAAAGAAACATTATCATTTTTTTTAGTATTTCATAACAAAAAATGGCTTCAAAACGTTAGCGTTCAATGTAGCTCACTCGATGCGCACGCACACAAACGAACAGGGCCGCCGTCAAGCAAAATTATCGCGGTTTTGCGAGTTGCGTGCGAGTTGAGCCCTTTACATTGCGCGGTACAATTTGCAATTTTTTGTAACACCAAAAAATAAAAATCATTTCCCAGCAATATTTTTTTTGAAATATGTCTTATTTTGATGTATAGAATACGTGGTTTTCATTTGACTGTTCATGTCTTTTACACCCAGTATATATAAACTATTATTCCTATTTTTTTTGTCAACAATTTTTATTCCTTAAAAATAATAGTTTTATGATCGTCAATATGGACCCCAATTACTAGCTCCAATTTTAGAAGCAAACAAACGGTTATGCTACGAAAAACCAAATGACTCATAAGTAAAGCAGTTTCATAATAAGTAGGATGTTTTCCTTCGTTAACCTTTTACGAATACGTGAAAAAACAGAACCCAAGTTGTTGCGTGGCCTTTGTTTTGCTGCCCCAGCTTCATCAGTCACAGGGAAATAGAATTACAATTTCGTAAGTAATAGGTAACTATGTAGGATTTTTTTCGGGAATAATTCCGATGCGTTCGATATTTAGTTGGGCTGTGTGTAATGGTATCTGAACTATTAGTGTAGTTAAAAGTGATAGAGGTGATCATTTATTATACGCTAAGCTTTTAGTGTTCTTTCTGGGCCTGCCACACACTCGACGAGTGGCGTGGGAAGTAGCGAGGAAAGGAGGCAGAGATGTAGTGTGGCCACGTTACTCGTCATGCCGCACGTCATGCTCCTCGTCCTGCCCATCGCTCCCTATTTTGTCGGTTTTTTGTGCGCAAGTCAAAGGACCGGCAATACGAGCGAGTATCTGGCCACACTATCGCGCGTTCGCAGTCTGCATCGAGCGCTCACACAACATTATTACTTGTACTTACAACGTTCTTTTGCGATGATTGGATGTCATTCACCATCTTCGTTGGCGAGGACGACGACGACGATATATATTTCTTTGTATGACATTGATATAATTAGCTATTCTAAAAATGCATAGTGCACACGCTGCCACAATTTCTTCGTCCATAGTAGCCAAAGGCAAATGACAAGTGAGGAGCGACGCGATTAATTGCGCGAGTAGAGCAGTGTGTGGGCAGAGAGGGTAACATCGTGGCAGCGCGAGGAGCAGTGCGATGAGCAGCGTGAGGAGCATAGTGTGGCAGGCCCATTACACAAGCGACACGTAGCGGCTGAGGCAACTGCAACCGTCCACATGAATTGATCACCAACTGGCGACTGTGAAACTCGCAAGCGCGCGCGGGTTTGCAGTCTTGCGATTTTACCTATTATTTTTGTAATTAAACTGGATATTGACGATTATTTTCTAAACAGAACTTTACTTGTGTGTGGACATAAAAAACCTCAAACCCACCACACACCAAACGTATACTAGTTAATATTATAAAAAGAAAAGATTTGATTGTTTGTTTGCATTGAATAGGCTCCGAAACTACTGGTCCGATTTTGATAAAATTTGATATAGAGATGGTTTGAGCCCTGTGAGGACATGGATACTTTTTGGTGCTATACCAACATTAACGCGAGCGAAGCCGCGGACGACCGCTAGTAGGTAATATAATTAATGTGCATACCGTAACATAATATAACAGACACCTAAGTAATCTTTCTCAAAAACTATCTTTAGTTTTATTTTAAATTCAATCCGTGTGTGTGTATAGGTATATTTAAAGCAGGTAGGTACATATATTAAATTTATTGAAGTATTTCTGTAGCTGGCTGTACATTTACATTACATTTTCACAATCGAGGAACTAACTCGAACAATAGATAGGACGACAAAAAAAAATTGATAAAATCGGAAGGTGCCAACTCGCGACCGCTCGTGAGATTAACAGTCGCAAGTTGACGAACAAGACCAAAGTGCGACTGAGTTAGAAAAATAAAATTCTATTACGAAATATGTATTTGTATGTCTGAATGAGGACTGTCCTCGGTCGAAGCGGCTCATTAATTTATAATAGGGTAGTACTATTCGTAAGGCCATTATCAAGTTTCCGAAACGACAAACAAAGTAATTTCTGTTTCAGTAGCTGATTGTTATTACATAATGTGTAAAAAATGAATTTTTTCTCGTTTTTAGGGGTCCGTACCTCAAAAGGAAAAACGGAACCCTTATGGGATCACTTTGTTGTCCATCCGTCCATCTGTCTGTAAGACCCTTTATCTCGGGAACGCGTAAGGTATCGAGTTTAAATTAAAACCATTTACTCAAGTCCCTAGAAGCTGAGAAAAAATCAAACTTCTAACTTATTTATGCCGCAAAACACTCATCCGAGTACCGACCGCCCACTCAGTAGCGTAGCTGATCGTTCCGAATAACACACGGTGCCATCGATCTCCTCTCAGACCGTTTCGTATACGCTGTGATCACAGATTTAATAATACAAGGAGACAGGCCAAGCCCAAGCAACTTGTGACAAGTGTATGCCCAGTGGTCACTTCCCAGTGACGCGGATGGCGAACTGACGGTATAAAAGGCTTCCTATGAACTCAGCGATTTGACCGATCTCCTTTGCGGCTGTGCTTAACTTTCATTGCTTCACAGGCCTTATGACGCGCGCAATGAATAGTGTATATTACGGCATGCTCAACTAGAACCATGTTATGTAGTATGGCCGCTGATCGCGACACTCTGTCTTCCTATGAACTCGGCGATTCGACCGATCTCCTTAAATTGATATCTGTGGCTGTGATCATGCGGTGATACAACAAAAAAGCTTAAAGCATAAAATGCTAAAAAAACTACTTTCATTTGACAACTTCGGCTATATCTACACTTTGTTCATATGAAATATTAAAAGCAAAGCTTTATTAAAGTTTCCCTTCGCGACAAAATTGCATTTTTCAACTGGTATCAACCCTTACCTAATTTGTATTCAAAAGGAGACCAAATAAAACGGTAGGTGAAGCTGAAAAAAGCAGGATTCATATAAATAGTTTTCGAAGTTATTTAAACCTAAGTGTAAATCATAATTGTATAGGTACTATAAGGAATAAATCTCTGCACATTGACCGCTTGATAATTATTATGAAAATAAAATTAAGCCTATGATACACAGGGTAAATGTAGTTGGTGTAAGCGAGAAATATATTAGTATTTATTTACATGTAGGTAATCCAAATATAGATATACCAAAGAATACTCAGGTATTTCGGTCACAGAGACCCTGATAACCTGGAAAAGCTGATACTGGTGGGAAAAGTAGAGGGGAAAGAAAAAATTTCATTTTCATTTCATTTCTCTGCCCTGACCGAAGATAGAAGGGCATGGAAGAGCTTTGTAACCAACGTGACAGAGGCATTTCAGGACGGACACGAACTTCAGCAATGAAGAACACGACAAGAAAGAAAGTTAGAAAGAAACCAAATATTTTATGAACAGCTGTAGTGTCAACAAACTTCGTGTGTTAAAAATAATTTATAATTGCAAATTTTTTTGCTGTTTATGCAATTAAATTAAGGTGGTTTTCTTCGATTGTAGTAATTTTTCTATAGTTTTTTACCTTGCAGAAAAGCTCAAGCAGCAAACGGATACGACTGAGCCGTTGAGTCGTTAAATAACACAACCTCTTCATGGTATTGCGTTTCTCTCAAAGAGGAAGGGAGAGAAGTCAAGATGATCTCAACGGTATATGGACTAGATAACGGACAAATTTAATATACATAACAGTATAGATATTTTTGTAAATAAACTTTAATAAATACATAAACAACCATTACAGCAAATGTTTATCGGAGACTCGTCAGGATTTTTGCCGGAAATCACAATTCAAACGAAAGAGGGGAACCAGGGGTAGTGCATGGGACTTGCGGCTACAGGTGTAGGTTTACCGTTCCAACTACGCTCACCTCCACTACCCCTGCTACTATCCTACTACTATCACACACACAGCTATCGGATATAGATCCATAGATATGTTCACGCGGCGACGATTCGAACAAGACTGAGGTCCGTAGAGGGCGTAGCAGCTGACACGAAGTTGTTCCGCTAGGTGGCGCTTGCGTTGCGGAGCCACTTTACACTAAAGGATGAGTCCGTACTCATGACCTTAAAGAAACAGTGATCATAACCAAGATTCGACATGTTCGGATTCTTCATACCGACATTTGCTCCTACCAGGACTCGAACCCAGACCTCTTGATGTGTAGGCAGCGTTTCTGACCACTCCACCACGGCGGCGTCCGTATCCGTCCGTATATCCGTATCAATAAATCAACCCTTCAATATACATTTATTGCAAGCATCTGTCTCAATATTTCTGCCAGAAAGTGACAACATGATTTTTAACGTGATATTTCGCTGGGAGAAAAGGGACAAAATCACATTTATTATAATGTCATGACTAACTACAATTAAGATGAAAGCAGAGCTTCGATTTTCATTGTTAAAATGAGAACAATAAATATATCTTCCAGAGAAATATTTGACGGTATTTACAAAATTCGGAATCATTCGAGAATTTCAAATCCAGATTCGTTCTCTAAAAGACGCTCGAATAAGAACTGAAGATTGATTGTAAAATATTAATAATATCGTTTCGAAATCCTAGCATAATTTTAATATAAGTGAGCCATGACTTTACAGGTATACGCGCACATTGTATATGTGTGTATCAATGGGAGTAGCGCGGGTAAGGGCGTATACATATAGAAAGCTATTTTCCAGCATCGATCCACCATCACCTATCGGTGCTTATTGGCACTGCTAACCGCTACATAAACCAAGCTGACAGGCAGAGGCTGCCTGTCTATTTTTCTTCTTCTGGATACGGGCACAGCATGACCGATTGGCCTGGAGATCCTTGGTGGAGGCCTATGTCCAACAGTGGGTGTCCTTCGGCTGAAATGATGATGATATTGATGGTGTATCTATCCTTGTTCCAGAAAGATTTCGAGAATGACCGCGGTGGCAGTATGGAGGTGAAGAAACATGAAAAGCCCGGCAGCCTGTCGCCAGTGAAGCCGGCGCTAAAGAGAGATGAAGACGGCAAGAGTTCCCGCTCCAGCAGCAAGTCAGAGAAAGAGCTGAAGCTACCTCCTGAGAAGTCACCCAGTGATGACGGCAGTGTGAAGAGAGAGAGACGGCTGTCGAAGGCGAGTGAAAGCTCCAGAGACACATTCGATAGGTATGTAATAATAAAATGTACAACACTTTTTCTGAATCCTGATTACGGACTGAAATGTAACGTGTCGTAGGACGAGACGGCACAGCATGTGGAACTCATCCGGGAATATCCACTAATCAAGCCGTTTATAGTGACTTATAGCCACGAGGAAAGCATAGCCACGTCTCTGAAACGTCTTCGGGCTATCCAACCCGATATTGGTGGGCCGGATTACCGCGCCTATGGTACTAGGGCAATCACAAAGGAGGGCTCCAGTGCCTTAGTCCACCATGTTCAAGCCACATCTTAGGGTTAGAGACACCTTTTCGTGCCCATCTCTATACGCCCCGGATGGGAGTGACTCGAGCATCCTCCTTCCGCTTCCTCAAACAAACAACTCTGTGCAGATCATTGCACCCAGTGCTCACTCACGATGTGGTGAGTGAACCACCTACAATAAAAACCAATCTTAAAACCTATATTCTTCTTGGAATAATTTTATTTTTGCGTTTACAAACGCGTAAATATTAATACTAGAAAAATGCACTGAAAAAAATCGACTTGTCTCAAGCGGGACTCGAACCCGCATCTTCCACAATCCGGGCGGATGCGTTGACCAATTACGCCACCTGGACACTGCTTTTCGCTGTTGAAATTTGTCATTGCTTGGTGCTTGTGTTTTTATGGTAAATATTGTTTCATCAAGTCTTTAAAATTTGCACTTCTAAGACCCGAACGAAACAAGCCTGAGACAAGTCGATTTTTTTCAGTGCATTTTCCTAGTATTAATATTTACGCGTTTGTAAACGCAAAAATAAAATTAATCCATAATGTAAGGTAGTTTCATCTTAACTGGGCGTCATATATTTGCAAAAATATTTCGTTCGGGTCTTAGAAGTGCAAATTTCAAAGATTTGATGAAACAATGTTTACCATAAAAACATAAGCACCAAGCACTGACAAATTTCGACAGCGAAAAGAGTGGAAGATGCGGGTTCGAGTCCCGCCTGAGACAAGTCGATTTTTTTCAGTGCATTTTTCTAGTATCTATATTATTCTTTTTCTATCCTTATAATTTTTGTTGTTTTTTGTCACACGAGACACGCGGCAGGATGCCCAGCAAAGTTAAAAAAAAAAAGAACTGGCAACGCGCCTCGAAATTGTTCGGGTAATATTACACACGGTGCGACGTGTATAATATTACACGAACAATTTCGAGTTACTTTTGACCCTTGTAAACTTTTTAACATGTATACATGAAATTTTGGCACATGTATTAAATCTTTAGGGCTTATGAGCGTGATAGTACCCATGTATGTATTACTAAACAACAGCTAGAATTACAATTTATCAACAAAACGATGACGGATACTACTCAAACAAATCTATAACCACGGTGTTAATGATCAAACTAAACAACCAATTAACGAGGTCTGGCATCGACGTCGATCCATCAAATGCAATAATGGACGACGCCAAGCAATAACCTTAATAAAAAGCGCTTAGCTGGCGGACATAATGTGGATCGAACTTAAACTCTATTGACCTGTTTATAAGACATGAAAATGCATTTTCACTAAAAATTATTTTATTTTATTCTTGACTAGTGCTGTGCCCACGACTTCGTACTCGTGGATTTCCCGATTTTGCAACATTTTTCATTAATGCTCAACTATTAATCTAGTACTATTAGTCGTAGCGTGATATTATGGAGGTATAGCCTATATCAGGGTTTCCTAAACTGTGTGTCGCGTTGCTTTGGGGTGTCGCGGCATTATCCCAGGGGTATCGTTAGACGATCCACATAGAATGGATCTGTGTGTATTTTCCAATATGTGTCGTATAAGGCCACTAATGAGTCGGCAAAGGAGTATTTACCATCTTATACTTCGTCCACAAATCCGCATTAGGCAAGCGTGGTGGACTACTGCTGCTAGTAAAGGATGTATAAAAAATATGTTGTCTACGGTTATTTTTAAGCAAATACCTCATGGAAACACGGCACATCACATCAGAGTCAAAAGCGAATATAAAAGAATTTTGTGTAATTTTGAGAGGTCACTAAGTTATCGTCGCATGAGAAGTGAATCTAGATTAAACTTTATTAGTCTGTCAATAAAATATGTATTCAAACTTTTACCTGAAACCGAGGTCACGAACGAATCACTTTTATATCGCCTCAACTCTGTTTATATGACTATTGTAATAGGGTGACCATATAACGCAAGAATACTCAAGAATGCTTCACATTATTAATGCGACAGACTGTGGTAGCCAGACACTTATAACAAAGTGTTTTTCGGATTGGTGGTACGACATGTTTAAAACCACCTTATCAAAATCTGCCGTAATAACTTAAACCCTTCGTTAGTTATTATAAATTTATAATAACTAACGTTTATAGATTGGCAATGATCCGACTATAGGGCGTGACTAAAAAAATCGGGAGTGGTCTCCCCTTGACTTTCTCGTATACCGGAAACGACTCAAAAGTCGATAGAAACCTTATATTTTGATGTCATACAGGCATGTTAAATTTTGGCCACCCATCCGAATACCGATCACATACTTGGTTGCTTAACTTTCGTGATCGACGACTCAAAAGTTGATAGAAACCTTATATTTTGATGTCATACACGCATGATAAATTTGGTTACAATAAGTTAAAGCATACTTGAGTTATCGTGCTTACGCACAGACACACAGACACCCACACACACACAGTCATAATTCCGAAAACGGTTTTTTTTACTCCAAACCGTGTAAATCCGTCAAAATCTCGAGGTCGAATTTTTTGACGATTACAAGACTTTCTCTATACTACGTATACGAGAAAGTAAAAATGCACCAATGTGTGATTAAATGCGATGTGTGCGTGAAAAATAGCACTGCAGTCTGACAGTTGCTGTCTTTTCTACGTGACTGACAGGCCTCCTTAGGCCCCCTGCGTGTACGTGAAATGGTCACGTCTATCTATCTCGTTCTAATGTAGGTGTTAGCGTGCTCTTTCCCTTTCACATTTCCCATCTACAGTTTCCTATGTCTGTGGTGTTAACAGCATAATAATATATTAATAACATATTTTCACGCTCACACCAATTATCTAGCCCGAAGTGAGTATCACTAAGAACTTGTGTTACGGATACTAGATAACGGACATTTTTTTTTTAATATACTTACATAATAATTTTAGATATTTTTTATAAATAAACTTAAATAAATATATAAACAACCATGACTCGCAACTGTTGTTCCCTTTACTAGGAAGAGGAAGCTGGATAAGCTTTCAACACTGACTATTAAAGGAACAACTATACCATTTTCCTCAGAAGTCAAATACTTGGGCGTAACCATCGACAAGAGACTGACCTGGGAATCACATCTTAAGAATACCATCCAAAAGGCTAAAACCGCTTTAGGAATATGCCAACGTCTAACGGGGACGAGATGGGGGTTAAACCCGAAAATCGCCCTTTGGCTCTATACCACCATTGTCAGGCCGTCAATAACATACGCCTGTCCGGTATGGGGCTCAAAAGCACTGCAAGTAACTGCGATTAAAAAACTGACAGGCTTGCAGCGCACTGCGTGCCTCATGGCAACGGGTGCCATTCGATCAACTCCAGCCATAGCCCTTAATGCACTTCTCAGCCTCCCACCCCTCCACCTCTATATTGAGAAAGAGATGAAGGCTGGCATTTACAGGACTAACGCTGGCATAAAACACTGGAAATCTCAAACAATGAGGTCTTTACACCAAAAAGTGTTTGAATGTCCACCACTCGCAATGACATCAGATGTCTTGCTTCCAGAGTTTAACTTCTACAAGATGTTTACCGTGGAACTGACTATAAGGGAGGACTGGGCACAACGCCTTAATAGTGATCCCTTGGACGTCGGAAGCCTAGTATGGTTTACTGATGGCTCCAAAATGGGCCCTAACGTAGGATGTGGCATATATGCTGCCAAGCCCAAGGTTAGCAGAAGCATAAACCTTGGTAAATATGCCACTATTTTCCAGGCGGAAGTTTGTGCCATAATTGAATGTGTACAAGCCAACCGCCAGCGAAACTACGTTAACCAAAATATAGTAATATATTCAGACAGCCAGGCAGCTCTACTAGCACTAAACGGTAACGTTTTAAAGTCAAAGCTAGTAAAAGACTGCGTGGAAAAACTAAATGACCTGGGGCAACAAAACAAGATCACCCTCAAATGGGTGCCGGGTCATTCTGGAATCATCGGTAACGAAAAGGCCGATGAGCTAGCAAGGGCTGGGGCTCAAGGTCTACAGTTTGGCCCAGAACCTTTCTGTGGTATCTCAAAGAACCAGGCCATGCAATACTTAAAAACCCACCTTCTCCAAGAGGCAAAAGCGGACTGGCAAAGAACGCCTGGGTTAACACACTCAAAAGCACTAATCGAACCATACTCTCGCAAGCGCACTGACGAGCTACTGAAGCTTAACAGGGGCAACCTGAGCGTGTTGATTAGGGCTTTGACTGGCCACTGCAAGCTAAACAGACATCTCTACAATATGAGACTAAAAGATACTGATGCTTGCAGATTCTGTGAACAGGAGCGTGAAACACCAGTACACCTCCTTTGCTCTTGTGAATGCCTCATTCACAAAAGAAGCCGACATTTGGGAAGACACATTCTTGACCCAGACGATATCAAAACAATCCGAGCTAGGAATATCTTATCATTTTTAGAAAGTGCCCAGCTAAAGGACTACATGTAAGGCCTCAATAGGACTTACTTGGAGGCTAGTCACAATAGATCTTTATAGGTCGCAGTGACGCAAAAAGCCCCGAATTATCTAAATAATAATAAAATGACTCGCAAACAAATATTCGTGTTCGTCACACAAATACTTGCCGCTACCAGGATTCGAACTCGGACCGCTTCATGTATAGGCAGCTATACTGACCACTCCACCACGACGGCGTATAATTTGTGTTCCTACGGTCAATGATAAAATAGCCAGTCTCTCTGTGGTCGAGGGTTCAGGATGAAGGTCCCTTCTTCCGCCTCATCATCATTTTCCATCAGGTAGATGAAGGCCAAGAGCTTTCCAAAAGCATGCTGACACGCTCTGACCGTGGGAAGCACGGCCAGATGTGCAGGAAAGAGAGAAATAAAAGATTAGATAAACTTAATCACTGTTTATTAGCTCAGGGCGCGGGTAGTGGGCTGCTCTGTGATACTCGTATTTAAGATAACGAGACTTAGCTTCAGCGGTTAGCGCAGGAAGCGGCAGGAACCAGGCACGTCGACTACCAGCGTGGTCGGCGTGGGTTCAGTTTCGGCCGGTAGGGTGGCACGAAGCACAGCAGCGGAGCAGCAGGGTAGGCGGCTGCCCGTAGATAGGATCCCCTAGTTCGGGAATCACGCACTAGATACAGATATTTACTGAATATTAACTGTAGCTGGAGAAAATGGAAGAAGAGACCCAGTTTCTCCGAGCTACAGTTTATATACTTAATTACTTCGAGAACTTTCCCAAAAATTTGTAGTGGGAGTTCCGTTTAATGAATAATGCAGCCATAACCAAAGGATGGTTTATACAGAGTAAGTGAATCTATGGTTGCTGCAGTTAAATATGTAAACAAAAATAATTTAAAATGTTTATAATAATATTCTCCAGGCAGAAAATACAAGTTAAAATATATTAGTTATTTAATTAATTTATGGCACAAATTAGGTGGGCCAAAAGGCTTGTATACAAAGTTCGAGATATTTTTAAAATGGAGGGTAGTCAGAATCATTATTATAAATAATAGAATTTAGAAGCGGGTATCGGCGTCAGCCGACATGAGAACTGTCATTAGTAGACAGATCAAAATAAGTTTATGAAATAACAATTGCTGTGTTTATATTTGTTTTAAAAACAAGTAAAAGTTAACATTAATATAGAATATTTAATTATTATAGTTGATAGTTATGTGTAGCTTTGTTAGTATGGATTTTTTATTAAAAATCAACGTAAGTATATTGGAAGACGGTTTAGACCGTGACAATGCATAAAGTCGAACCCGGGACCAAAGTGGTGTGACTACATTATTTAATAGCAAGATATCAAGAAATAGCTAATCAATAAACGCCTGACACGTACACCATTGTTCACAACCGCCATCGATCGCACCCCTCCCGATGATCGATGACCAGTGTGGCGAACCTCTTTGTATTTTATATGTTTTATTTTGTATTCTTTTTTACTTTTGAATTATTTGTCGTTGTCATGGTGATGTTAGCGTGTTATATTGATTTTTCCAATTAAATTAGTATGCTGTATTTTAAAAAAGGCATCTTTATTTAATTTATTAATTTAATTTCTCAACAAGTGGTGTCAGAAGTATTTCAGTTTAAAAGTGCTCACGTATTTAATTGAAATTCATTTTATTTTTATTTTATTTTGCTAATGGTGAAAACTAGGGCTCAGGCAAAGAATATGGCAGATAGTGGTAGCACACGTTCCTCCACGTCAAATTCATCAGTCGTCGCCCAGCGTGCTGCGTTAGAAGCGCAACATGCTCGGCGTATGGCAGAAATGGAGTTGAACAGGATACAAGCTGAGCGTGAGGAACGCGAACGCGCCGCGACAGCTGAGCGAGAGGAACGAGAGCGCGCCGCGGCTGCAGAACGCGCAGTTGCGGACGCGGAGTTACGAGCTGAGATTGCTGCTCTAGAAGTGCGCTCCAGCCGCGCTAGCCATATCAGTCGCACCGCCAGCCGAGCTTCAGCGCAACATGTTGAAAATTGGGTAAAGTCTCATTCTAGTATTAAAGACTGTACTCAATTTCAGGTCGCACCTAACGACCGTGCCTCGGCCCAAGGAGGACAGTTTCCATACCTTGCCGAGGCCACGTGCTCCCCGCCGGCGTCGCTGCCAGATCAGCGGAACGCCCCAAAGGTTGGGAGCGCTTATGCGGACGTCACGACCACTACACATGCACGCTTAGGCACACACCCAAGTAGTCAAAATAATAATTGTAATAGTTACACAAATAAACCATACGAAAACATTACACAATTCACGGAAGCCATCAAGAGCCTCGCGCGGACCGGACGGAGGGTGAGTGATCTTCCTATTTTTTCCGGCTCACCCACAGATTGGCTCTGTTTCCGTAAAAGTTACGAGCGGACTAGGGCTCATTTTGAGGACGCGGACAACCTAGTCCGTTTATCCACTGCTCTACGGGGAGCAGCACGTGAAGCCGTAGCAACGCTCTTGATCGCGTGTGACGACCCGCGAGAGGTGATGACAGCTTTGGAACAGCAATTCGGTAATCCGGAAATTGTTGTTCTAAATGCCTTGTCTGAGGTGAAAGCTTTACCGAAGATTGGTAATTTTGACTCCAGTAGAGACCTTAACTATGTTGCCTGTAAAGTCCGTAACTGTGTTAATACCATCAAGTTACTAAATCATTTTGAATATTTGGCTAGTCCGGAGCTCGTGAATACCATTCTCGGTAAGCTTTCTCCCCTTCTTAGGGAAAAATGGGTAGAGTTTGCATTCTCTCGTCAGCATTCTCGTAATTTTAAGTTAGAACTTCTCTCAGACTTCCTCGAGCACGAGGCTCACATTCATATTAAGTTCGGTATTTTGAATGATTTTATACCTCGCGATAAGGGGCGTCACGAGAAGTCTCATTTTTTAGAGTTTAAAGAAAATACGTGTACAAACTCCAGAGAAATTTCTTTTAAAGACAAGCCGAAGCCTTCGTATTCATGTGCCTTTTGTCAATCTTATAGTCATGAGATTTCAGCTTGTCCACGTTTCCTTTCGTTGTCAGTCGATAGGCGAGATAAATGGGTTACGGATAACAAGGTTTGTAGGAAGTGCTTGGTTAAGGGTGGCCATAGGTATGCAATTTGTAAGACGACTTGTACTGTGGCTTCTTGTAAGAACCGTCGTCACCACACATTACTTCACGGGAACGACGTGACCAACTATAACGTTAACACGAGTGATGACGGTGACGCTATGCAAGATCGAGATAACCCTGTAGCATCTACGTCGTTTCCTTCCCCGCGCAAGGAAAATGTAGATATTGCGGATCAGGCTATTGTTGGGACTACCTCAACGCCAGTGTCATCTTCTCTCCGGCCTTTGCTAAAAGTGCTACCTGTAACTGTCTGTGGACCTGCCGGAAGCGTCGAGACTTACGCTTTGTTGGACGACGGTTCTACGGGGACTTTCATCGATGCGGATGTTGCTACCCGAATAGGTGCAAAAGGCCCGGCGGGACATATACGTTTAGATTGCGTTGGAGGTTTGTCCCGAGATAGCACTGTTAATTACGTAGATTTTAAGATTAGAGGTAAGTATTCATCCGATACTTTTGTAATATCTAAGGCACGTTCTATTAAGAATTTAGGTTTAGTATCTCAAACCGCTACCCGTGATAGTTTACGTGATTATTTATATTTAAGGGATTTGTCCGAGGAGCTATGTTACGATGTTGCTAAGCCTATGTTGATAATAGGTATTGATAATTGGCACCTTACTGTTCCCCAGGAGACCAGGAAGGGGTCAAAGTCGCAACCTGTGGCTATAAGGACGGTTTTAGGTTGGGTTCTGTTTGGTTTCTCGAGTAGCAAAACTAAACCTATAGATTATGCAACTGCATGTCATGTAACTTCTTTTGATTTTTCTGACCCTAAACATGAGCTAGAAAGCCTTATTAAGGAGCAGTACAAATTGGACGCCTTAGGTATTACAAAACATGAACCACGCAGCAATGATGACCAACGCGCTCTCCAAATTTTAAAACGCACAGCTCGCAGGCTGCCGTCTGGGCGTTTTGAGGTTGGACTGTTGTGGAAGGAGGATAATCCTCGCATGCCCGACAGCTATCCTTTAGCATTATCCAGGTTTCATAGCCTCGAACGGAAGATGCTCAAGGATCCACTTTATGCTGAACGTTATCGGAAAAATATTCATGACACTTTAAGCAAAGGTTATGCCGAAGACTGCACAGGCCAGACGCCGGGGCCGATTTGTTGGTACTTGCCACACTTTGGTGTGATAAATCCCAACAAGCCGGCCAAACTCCGTGTCGTCCATGACGCCGCTGCTAAGGCCCATGGCGTGTCACTAAACTCATTTTTGTTGACCGGCCCTGATTTACTTCGCTCCCTCCTCGGAATTTTGATGCGGTTCAGGGAGGGGAAAATAGCATTGACTGCGGATATTCAGGAGATGTTTCCTCAAGTCAAAATTCAGGAGCGTGACCGGGACGCCCAACGTTTTCTTTGGCGCGACAGTCCAGCTGAACCAGTAAAGACATATCGTATGTCATCGATGATGTTTGGAGCCTGCTCTAGCCCGGCTACCGCGATGTTTATTACCAACTTGAACGCATCTGAATTTCGGGAAGAGTTTCCGGAGGCTGTGAGTGCGATAGAAAGTGACACGTATATGGATGATTATATCGGAAGTGTTGACAGTGTAACGCACGCGGCTCGTTTGGCGGCTGACATTACGACGGTTCACAGTCGTGGTGGGTTTAAGATGCGCGATTGGGTATCTAATAATCCAAGGTCTTTATGTGTGCTGCCAAACGAGTTAGTGTCTGCTCTTATGAGTAATGTAGATCGTAGTATAGATTTAGGGTCATCAGCTTTTGTACGAACTTTAGGTTTAATTTGGTTCCCCAGTCGGGATGTAGTTAGTTTTAGTTCTAAGTTGTGTAGCCAGTCGCCCGATCATTTCACGAAGCGTACTGTTTTAGCGCAAGTTATGCGTATTTTCGATCCACTTGGTCTTCTAGCGCCTATTGTAGTTAGAGGACGCATTCTATTTCAAAGTTTGTGGCGTAAGAGTTTGCACTGGGACGACGAGTTACCCGAGACAGACCAACGCGTGTGGAGAGAGTGGTTTGCTAGTTTAGCGTCGTTATCTGATGTGGAGATCCCGCGGTGCTATAACCTTTGTGATAATAAAGTTGTTGATTTAGAGCTGCACGTGTTTTGCGATGCCAGCGAATTAGCGCATGTTGCAGTTGCCTACTGGCGGTTTACTTTTGAGACTGGTAATGTACGTCTCGCCTTAATTATGAGCAAAGCACGTGTGTCTCCTCTCAAACCCGTCTCCATTCCACGGTTGGAATTACAAGCCGCATTATTAGCCGTTCGTCTTAGTGCGACCATTTGTAGTAGTCATAGGTATAAACCAGCTCGTCGTTTTTTCTGGTCTGACTCGATGACTGTTTTGGGCTGGCTACGTAATGATGCCAGAAAGTTTAAGCCCTTTGTCGCTCACCGCGTTGGCGAAATTTTGGAATCAAGCGCCCTAAGTGAATGGCATTGGGTTCCCAGCGACCTTAACGTCGCGGATGATGCTACAAGGGGGAAGTGTAAGTCTCTGTCTATCGAGTCACGCTGGATAGTTGGTCCGACGTTTATATTATCTCCTCCTTGCGATTGGCCGGCGGAATCGTCGATAAGTTCTACATCATCGCTAGAAGATGAATTAAAACCTAGTTATAAGGCTCATCGTAATATTTCATCAAGACCTCATGTAAGTTCACCTCATCCACCGTGCGAAGTCATTCTTTTTAATGAAACCTTTCATTTGCCTTTACCAGCAGTTGTAGATGCAACTCATTTTAGCTCTTGGCAGAGATTAGTTAGAGCCACTGCTAGACTGCATCAATTCATCGCGCGCATTTTTAAAAGTCGGCATCATAATTTTGTAAATCCAATGTTGGACGATATAGTTTCCAATTTCTTTCCCCGTGAGATTATCGTCCCTGCTCCTGCCACAGAGATCATATCATTAAATGTGGAAGCCATCCGCCGCGCAGAAAGGCACGTTTTACGTCAGTGTCAAATAAACACCTTCCAGAAGGAGCTTGTTAGTCTGAGCCGTGGTCAGCAGTTACCCACCAAGAGCCGCCTGGCCAATTTATCTCCCGCTCTGACTGAGGAAGGTCTAATTGTTCTCCACAGCCGAATATCTGCTGCACCTGGAGTATCGAGAGAAGCAGCGCGACCGATAATTTTATGTGGAAAGGAGCCCGCTGTGCACCTATTAATACGTCATTTTCACATCAAGTTTGCTCATGCCAACACGGAGATCGTACTTAATGAGTTGCGCCAGCAATATTGGATCCTTGGCGTGAGAAATGCCGTAAAATCTGTCGCCCGAAGCTGCCAACTATGCAAATTGCTGCGGGCGCCTTTATTGACGCCTCCTATGGGCGACTTACCGGAGGACCGTCTCGCTCATCACAAGCGTCCTTTCTCCATTGTGGGCGTAGATTATTTTGGTCCTATGCAAGTTGCGATTGGGCGGCGACGAGAAAAGAGATGGGTGGCTTTGTTCACGTGTTTGGTCACGAGGGCGATCCATTTGGAGGTGGTCTACAGTTTGTCGGCTGATGCCGCAATTATGTGTATCCGCCGATTTATTGCACGCCGCGGATCACCGAGTACTATATGGTCAGACAACGGGACAGCGTTTGTGGGTGCAAATCGTCAGCTACGAGCGCTATATGATCGCGCGGTCTCAGACTTCACCACGGATCAGAGGATTGAGTGGCGGTTCATCCCCCCTTCGGCTCCGTTTATGGGTGGAGCGTGGGAAAGAATGGTCAGAACGGTGAAAACGGCGCTCAGTGCAACGCTAAGAGAGCGAGCGCCGTCAGATGAGATCCTGCAAACGCTCTTGTTGGAAACAGAGGCCGTAGTGAACGCACGGCCACTTACGCACGTACCACCCGATCCTGATTGTCCAGAAGCACTGACGCCTAACCATTTCTTGCTTGGAGAGTCGGCAGGGCGGCCGTTTCCCGTAGAACTTGCGGACTCGGATCTTTGTGGCAGAAGCGGTTGGCGGAAAGCCTTGAGGCTTGCTGATCATTTTTGGCGTAGGTGGGTCTCTGAATATCTACCAACCTTAGCTCCTCGCCGCGTCCCAGGGACCGTTGCGTTGATCAAGCCAGGGGACCCGGTTCTTATTGGGGACGGTGATCTCCCAAGAGGAACCTGGCCTCGAGGAGTGGTCGAAGCCACGTACCCAGGTCGAGACGGTATAGTCAGGGTGGTAGATATTAGGACTGCTGGTGGGGTCCTGAGGCGACCATTAAAAAAGGTTGTTCGTCTTTAAAAAAGGGGAGCATGTGGCGAACCTCTTTGTATTTTATATGTTTTATTTTGTATTCTTTTTTACTTTTGAATTATTTGTCGTTGTCATGGTGATGTTAGCGTGTTATATTGATTTTTCCAATTAAATTAGTATGCTGTATTTTAAAAAAGGCATCTTTATTTAATTTATTCATTTAATTTCTCAACAACCAGCATCGGATAATAAAACGACATCAATAAATCCACCAAGTTGATAAGTGCGCCAACTTCGTAGAAATTCGTTGCTAAGTCACGCAGTTCGAAAGCTTCTTGTTAATTAACAACTACCCACAAAACATTATATAAAGAGGTATGACTATTACAGAAGTGTCCCTCTCTGAGATGAAGTGATAAAATCTCCATGAAATGTAATCTAGCAACCCCGCCACGTAGCAATGTGTTTTCAAATTTTGAATTCATATGTACGTTTATTCAACGCTTTTACGGTGAAGGAAAACATCGTGAGGAAACCTGCGCACACCTATGAAGAAATTCTTTAGGTTGTGTGTGAAGTCGACCAATCCGCACTTGGCCAGCGTGGTTGACTAACGCCTAATCGCCCCTAAAGTGGGGTAGGCTCGAGCCCCTCGGTGGGGACATTATATGATCTGTTGAAGTGAACCTTATAAAGAGTGTATTATAATAGGTTGGGGAAAAAGTTTCTTCGCATTTTTTAAGAAAATTCATAACATTTTTTAATATAGTTTATTTACATTTAACTAAAGTATGTAGGTACCATTTTGTTCGATAACTTTTTGCCATCTTGTAGGTAGGGACATGATCCCATTGCTATAGAAATTTTGGGACTTCTGGTCAAAATACAAGTGGTTTTGGCAGTCCTCTCGTGATGTTAACCTGACACTGCCTAAAGAATTCTGAAGGTCTATACGGTCTATGTCAGGACTATACGGCGGATGCATTAACACCTCCCAGCCAAACTCTCTTAATTTTTGCTGAGTGGCTAAAGATGTGTGAGGTCTAACGTTATCATGATGTAAAACCACACCCCTTCTGTTGATTAATTCCGGCCGCTTTCTCTCAACTTTTTGCTTTAATCTCATCAGTTGTTCGCAGTAGAGTTCAGAATCAATGGTCCTGCCTGGTGGTAACAGCTCATAATGAATAATGCCCTTCCAATCCCACCACACACACAGCATCACCTTGTTGCGAGTTAACCCGGGTTTCGCCACAGTCTGTGAAGCCTGACCGGCCTTTGACCACGACCTTTTTCGCACGTTCTTGTCGTACGTGATCCACTTTTCATCACCAGTTATCAGCTTCTTCAAAAATAGTTCGGTTTCATTACGTCGTAATAAAGAATCACAAATGAGTACACGGTTCATTAGGTTTCTTTCAGTGAGCTCGTGAGGTACCCAAATGTCGAGCTTTTTTGTGTACCCAGTTTTTTTCAAATGCGCCAAAACTGTTTTGTGGTCAATTCCCAGTTCTTCTGCTACGTCGTAACTACTGACATGCCGATCTTGCTCCACTTTTTCAAAAATGGCATCCATTTTATCTGTAATAGGGCGACCAGAGCGACGTGCATCTTTGACATCAAAATTTCTGGATTGAAAACGCTTAAACCAAATTTGTGCTACTCTCACAGACACTGCACTAGGTCCATAAACATCGCAAATTTTTTTCGCGGCTTGCGTTGCATTTTTACCATGTTTTGTAGTAAAATTTTAAAATGTATCGAATTTCTTCATTAGATTCACTCATCTTGGCGGTACGAAAAACAAATGAAAATCACACATTTTCCTAATTTGAATTTGGAATTATGTTCTTTAAAATTTAAGCTTTCAATGATACCAAAACCAGCCAGATACAAATAGTATAGCCAAAGAGATTTTATTACAAGTTTATACATACTATAATGCGAAAAGACTTTTTCCCCAACCTAATAAATTCCACTATCCACTCAAGCAAAACTAACTATCCTTCCTTTTTTGATGGATCAAAAAAATAAAATGCCGTCGAAAATTTAAAACAAAGGTCTATTCTATTCTTACCAACCGCATATTTGCAATATGTAAGTAGCCTAATAAATAATAGTTATTTATTATACAAGAGTGGAAAGTTCCTTTTTAACCGCGTGCTCGATTTGGATGACCGAGCAAGCGAAGGATTCTAAAGTTGAATCACGAGCGCAGCGAGTGATTCTAAATTAGAATCCTGAGCGTCAGCGAGGGAAACAAACGAGCACAAGGTGAAAAATCTTTCCACTCGAGTGCAATACGTAACTTTTCATCCCACCTCAGCGAGGAAATGACAAAATGAAAAAGAATTTTTTCACAATTTAAAAAGTTCTAATCATAAATTTGGCACCATAGAGGTTACATTAAATAGGTTTAATGACGTTTTGAATTTACAATTATATTGAGTACTCATTATATGTGATGTTCTAAATTCAAATCTACTTTGCCACTCAAGCGAATAAAATAGAATTTTCCAGCCAGATTTCGAAGCGCAAAATTACACTTTCCGAGGTGGTGGGATGAAAATTAAATTAACTGTTACGGCTGCCGTAACTTTAGGAAGTGAATGAAAAACTCGATGTAGAAATGACTAACCGTTTATTCGCGATAGCGACCGAAATATGTTACTGCGCGGTAACCACTGAATACAATTACATACACCTATGAAACTTTATATTAAAAAGTCAAAAAGAGAACAATATGTAGTAAAGTAAAGTATGCATTGCATAGGTATAGCAAGTTTGGGTAATGTTCAATTTCAGGGTGTATTGAATGCAATATTTTTACTACATGTTTTCATGCATACAACGCCATTTACAATATTACCGTCGCCCGCGGCTTCGTTCGTGTCAATGTCAGTTATCGCGCCAAAAAGTATTCTATGTCATTTCCAGGGTCTCAAACTATTTTCATTCTGTATTATTTAGACATGAATGCGTAACAAACTTATTTACGAATTTATAATATATATTACCTAGTACTAGTTACCGAGCAAAGTTAGAAATCAGTCTAGTCAAATAGACGAGAATTTAATGTAACTTTTTTATTAATATTTTTATTTGGCGCCGTCATCACCATCATCATCATTTCAACCGAGAGGCGCCCAGTGTTGGTGATGACCTACAATCAATTTAAAATAATGTTCTCTTAGATTTGCGCGAGCACTACACATTGTAATTGACGGATTTATCTCGCGTGTAATTAGATTTTACATGTTATTATTTCTGCCCGACATTTCGTAACACTTTGCAGCGTTCGTGGACACAGGATGACTGTGTAGTGCTCTCGCAAATCTAAGAGAACATTATGTGAACCAGTACGGACTGGAAATTGCAAACCTATAATATTTTAAATTAATCTTTTAAAACAGAAAACCTTTAAAAATGTATGTCGTGATCAAGTACTGAGACAAAATATTTTAAAGTAATACTGCCAAACAGCCAATTCCTAAAGAATTCAAGCCAAAGAGAATATTGCTTAATTTTTACTACCATGGCATACTGCGGACGACTGAACGGCGCCATCGACCCTCTTCCATTGAGTTACTGAAATCTATTGCAAGAAATTGGACAGATAACGAAACTCCCATAATTTATCAAACCCCGTGCCATCACAAAAACAAGGCGGACAACAATCTGCTTCATTATTGGGTGTTGCCATTTCTTGCTCAGTGTACCAACCTACTATCATAGTAGAAATCCGGTATTTGTTCGTAAAATCGCAAGAGGGGAAACCTAATTTGAGAATGATTTGACACCGTCGGTTCTATTGCTATCGTGTTGTCCCCATGGATGAAAGCTGATAAGCTCTAAAGTAAACCATGATCTGAGTTTACTATCGTATTGCCGTTTGGCAATATGTATAATTGTATAAGGTGTCTATCAATATTCCATCTATGTTATACAATTTGTAAGAAAAGATTTCCCGGACTGTTCAGATAATTTTGAATGTAACATCTGTCCTGGTTGGGATTTACTTTAGATTGTTTCAGGCGCTGCATGGCCCATACTGTCGGATGTGACTTTATGTGTAACAAAGTGTTACCTAAGGCTCTGCTCAACCCGTCATGGGATTGCAAGCGTGATGGTATGTATGTAAGAAAAAAGACGCCCGTGAAAGTATTTTTTTTTCTAGCACGGAAATCGTTAATTTTTTAATTATTCATTTTAACAATGACACTTTACAACAAATTATTTTATCGTTAAACTTATCTCTATAAGAGATCTCTTCCAGCCAAACCAAAACGTCAGTGAGGTATTATGTCAGTAGGCGGGAGACAAGAAAGTGCACCATAAGATAAAAAAAATAAGTAATAGTCAAAAACATAGAACAGTTATTAAATTAAATACATTACACTATAATACAATATAAATAATTTATACTATACTTAATACAAATAAATACATTATCCTCATTACAAACGCATAGCATGTGCAGACTACGCACCGCCCGGCCTGCCGGGCCGATTTCAAGCAAACTATTTACTTTCAGGATGTACTGACGACAACAGGTCTCGGACTACCCAAAACTATCAAACTCCAAATGTTTTGAACCTTAAACGTAATGCATTATTAAGCGCAAAATCGACTGGAAACTTTTTGACAATTTGCGGTAACCTGATATGCTGTTGACTGTAGGTACTTTGCGTCTATTACACGTACCTATTGTCATTACATTTTTTATTTGTTCTTTTAATTGAGAATATAATTTGATTTGAATTTAATCTTATATTAAACGAGCCAATATGGTTAACGTAAAATAGACAACTGGTTGTCTAAGTACAATAACCTTATGAAAAAAGAACTTATCACGCCAACCCCAAATAAAACACAATGAAAAGCGCTTTTGGAAGAACAGGCCAATGAGTAGCGCTTTTTTTGCCTAACAACAGGCGGTTCATATGGTATCGATTTCTCAAAGGTAGGAGAAAAATGCTGACTAATAAGAATAGAAAAACGATCAGAATTTCCTATTTCGTATAATATGTTTTTTTTTATAACCGCACTGTTGAGATAATTTTTTATTCTATTCTATTCTCAATTTGACTGTCCTAAACACTTTTGCCATAGGTTCATTATTTTTAATTACTCATACCCGGAAAGTAGCATGTTTGATTTGAGTATTTGGTGGAACACGCTAATTCCCACCACAGGCCGGAAAAACTCCTAGTAATTGTTTCCTTCCCTAGAGCGGGAATGAATTTTAAAAATAGAACTGAATTTGGTTAGTAAGTATTCTCTCCGGGATCACAGAGTAGGCGGGATGGTTAGCGGCGGTGACACGGTGTTCCAAATTTAAAAAGATTTTCTATCTCAGACCAATGATTATAATTGGTCTGAGTTTTCTATACATCAAGGATGTTGACATCATTCACATCACAAGGTGTAAAAGTATTAAATTGGTAAAATAAAAGGTGATGTTATTTTATGCCAACAAATCTTCATAGTTTTAAATTATAGAATTTTATTTTTAAGCGTACCTATATAAATAATTTTATATTCACTCAGTTGACTATAAGAATTTATTTACCTGGGCAGCCGCCGTGACGCAATGTGGTCCAAATTTTAAAAGATTCTTTAAACATACTATCTCTAATCTGTGTAAAAGACATTTTTTTTTTCTAAGAAATACTAGTAAAGCGAACTGCTTCACGGCAGAAAAAAGAAAGGGTAGTACCTACCTAGACGACCCTTTTTTGTGACTATGGCAAATCCATTTAAGGACCATACCGCACGCTGGCTGGGCGTACGGCGTGTGCGGGACTCACCGGCGCGGAACAGCGCCGGTCCTACTCCGCTAAAACCCACCGGTACCCTTCTAAGCCCTTATGTTGACGTTTTGGGATCGGCACACCAGTGTGCGCCATTTCACCAAAACAACCAGACGACCCTACATATGGGTCTACCACCTAGTAAATGTAAACATACTGCTGCAGTTTTTGGCGTAGCTTTGTAACAGAGTTAACACCAAGCCTCTATAAGAATACTGTTGTGTGTTTTAACTGACAGTACGCAACTGAACTGGTACTTACAGTGTTCTGCATCGTGTTCAGAAACTTCCTCAGTCGCTTTTGGAATGAGAAGGATTTAGATGTTATATTCGTAATCGGGGACTTCACACTAATACGACTAATAAGACTATAGCTACTTTTATAAATGCAGTATCAGTAAGCAAACTTCTACATTAAGAAGGACATAGAGACGAGACTTCAAGCATCATCATCAGCAACAGCTCACATAATATAGAGGAAAATTCACACAATGGGAAAAAGGTAAACTCTGTATGCCACTATACTACATACACAAACCCTTTTTTCGGAGATCTAACTAAAGCATTTACGCATCAACCCTGCAGTATTATAGAAGTGCATGGGTATGTGGAACTCGGAGGTAAAGGCTATCCCCCCACTACTCACTAAACACACAGACACAGCGATCAGGTTACGCTAACCTTTCGACCCAACCGGTGCATCGTTAAATCGCATCCACTGTCCCGCATAAATACCGAACAGGGGTCCGCCGGTCTTGGAGACCTGTCCCTGAAAAGGACCTTTTCCTGGGTCCCCCGCGCTGGTCAAGGGTGGGACATACACAGACCCTAAATAAAATTGTGAACATTGTAGGAGAGGAGAGGATAATGAAAATTGACGGATTTCCATACCACTTTTCATCCCCTATTTTTTACAATTTATAGTTTTTGATATCACCATAGTATTTATATCACTATGTTAGCATGGGTAGGTTCCGGATTCATACCCTTGTATAATTCCCATACCAATACCGTACCAAACATCTTGTATAATTCCCATGTCACGATGTTTGTCCGGGATGAACTCTGAACTGAAACTAACAATCTGATTTTTTTTTTTAAATGTGTGTTTTGTTCCAACTTGAGAAATATGATAGTTTTTATCTTGATAAGTAGTCCTCATTTTTTTACTGCAAGTTCAATGTTATATTATATTATTTAGTTATATTATATATTATAGGACAGTAGTATGAAATTACCACAGCAACGCGTGGCCAGGACAGCTAGTATTATAAATGAATAAGTTTTGTAGTTATTTTCAAGTGCAATAAAGAGTAAGTATAGAAGTTAACAATCAAAACCATTTATAAATAAATCAACCAAATTGTTTAGCAAAATTATTTGTACAGGCTTTAAATCAAAGTGACATTGTCTGCAGTGGAATGGCTGACCGATTTTTAGCAAACAAATATGCCGGGTTGAATTAAAATCGACAGCCGATACGAATTTTGTAGAAAGTAAAGTCAATAATCGGTGTTCTATATTGAAATATTGGGGCATAAGCCGAGTTAAGCTTTTCGAGCTTACATTTTTGTGAACTATGTACATCGCAGATAGCAAAAACTGGAGTTTCGTCAACTGGAATTCTCTATTTATGGGTTATCGAGATATTTACAACCTCTGTAGTGTGGATAAAATGTTACCGGATTTTTAAGTCACAAAGGTTTCTAAGAAGACGAGAACTTTGGTGGGCCTGTAGCAAACCTCCTTCCTCATAGGATTTCTAGTCAGCGTCTCCCGCGGGAGCCTTTATCAAGGTAGAGTTCTAAGGCATTCGAACGGGAAGAGAGACTAAATATCATTCAACCACCGTTTGGTAAAAGGTAGGCTGTTAATTAAACGGCTAATGCGTACTAATTTAGTATGCTGGGACATATACAAAGGTTCAATGAAGTTTAACTTTTTTTTAAATACCTTCGATCAACCGGTGCTTCCTGGGTGGGATACAACGCCGTTACGCACTACGAGACCGTTTTATCGTCTTCTATTTAATTGTGTACAATCTTTTGCCTCTTTGTGTTATTTCGTTGGCAGACAAGCATACAACCGGCTTAATGGTAATAGCAGTTACCGTTGCCTATAGCAACACTAACATAACACCCGCGCACTATTATCCCTATGCGCGCCGTGGAGCTCTCTGCAACCTAACTCACCTACAAAAACACAACACCATAAAATGTAGTGATATTTAACCGTGGTCGTCTGTAAAAGCTTGACTACCTTGTTTATAAAAACCACAGACATATCAATCTAAGGAGATCGGGCGAATCGCAGAGTTCATAGGAAGACCGAGTGTCGCGATCACCGGCCGTACTACATAACATGGTTCTAGTTGAGCATGCCGTAATATACACTATTCATTGTTTGTGTATTTCTGCTATCACTCAGCTTTTACTAATATTTCTTTTTTAGCTACTTTTAAGATTATAAATAAAACAACTTTTACGGATTTAACTCGCGTGTAATTAGATTTTTCATTATTCAATAACCAATTTTAAGTTTGTAAATTATAGCGTCTCTAATTGGTTACCTTATGTTATGTAACGTATTTTGCAAGTAACTAAGGGCGGGCTTCACAAGTTCTGATTAGGAGATATCTGGCAGATAAATGACTGTCATCCCGTGACCACGAACGCTGAAAAGTGTTACGAAACGTCGGGCAATAATAACATCATGTAAAATCTAATTACACGCGAGTTAAATCCGTAAAAGTTGTTTTATTTATAATGTGTAGTGCTCGCGCAAATCTAAGAGAACATTACTTTTAAGATGATTTCGGGGAACTTTTTCTGCTCGCTCGTGACGTCAACAGTAATAGTAGTCGCAACAAAAACGGACCAAGTTAAATGCACTCGACTTGACACAAGATTAATGAATATGGCTGAAGCAGATACGAGTAATGGGGCTCATCCTTGTATGTGCGCAAATGTTAATATGTCAGCTCGGATTATACATCATGCGTTGATCTTCGTCGGAATTATATTGTGGCGAAAATTCAGTTCTTATTTTGACGACAGAGGGATGTAAAATGTTTATAAAAAATGTAACTGTTAGCTGCATTACGAGACGTTTGAAAAATGAATAAATAAAAATGAAGACTGTGATATTTAGCTAAATTATTTATGTCAAGTTTGCAGGCTTTATCGTGTGAGGATTTTTTTTCTTGTCTTTCGATTTTTATTTAATTTGGTATATCATTTCAAATGTTATAAATGATGTGATTGTACAACATAAGTGTGATACATTATCGTAAAGTAACATTGTATTGATTAATAATGCGGGTAATATATAAAATAAAATAACGCACATGCTGTAATGGCGGTGGCAAGGTCGGCTGAGGAGGAGTTCGGACCACTAGACTGAGCGGACGTCTGCCAACACCACATACAGTGAATCATTGAGTGACTTGGTATTTTATTTTAAACCTCTCCGAAGGCCGAGACTTTCGGTCTTCTAGGTTTAAAATAAAAGTATTGATTGTATAGACAGCATTTTTGTGCTCCGACAGTTAACAATAAGATAGTATTGAGTTAGATCAGGATAAATGAAGCACGATGTAACTTTTAAAACACTTCACAATTTATTAATAATTTAACAGCACTATTACACTATTTGTTTACACTATAACACTTCTTCTTTTCGCTTCGAGATCTGGCTCGACTGACGGACGGCTGCTCCGAATGCGCCCGATCACCCCCCCACGACGTACTTGGCTGTGATTGGTCGACGCCTCGGATTGGCTTTCGTAAAACTAGTCAACTTAGCAACTAAAAGCGTATGAAGACATGAAAATAATTATAATTATTTATATCTAGCAAGCCTAATAAATAGAAACTAATAACAAAACATTAAATAAGAATAATCAATCAAACAACATGTAAGTTATAAAATACACTAAGAATTAATTAATAAAGACATTTGACCTAACAATAGTAAGTCCACCAATGGGTGAGGTTGCCTGGTGAAGCTCGCTTCCGCCCTCGGCCATCATCACGATACGAACGCCAAAAGCTTCTTTATCAAGATAATAAAAATACCAAGAGAGAAGTACCAACTACAGATGAAGTACTGGAGAAGCACACAGCACTGTGCCAATTATCGCATTAAAGAAATTTAATAAAATATTGCAAGAAATTTAGTTTTCTATTATTTTACTTTTACGACTTTTATCTAAAAACAAATAGTTAAATATGGCGTAGTCATGGAAAACGACATTAAAGCCATAGTTCAGTATAATGCCACTTTTGTTTTAAAAGTGCGAGTTTCGGTTTCATGTGAGTCACAAGATTTAATCGACGTCAGAAACCATTTTTCTGTACACAAATCATGCGTGAGGTTGACATTGCCGTATATATAGCCGGGGATAACATTGGGAGCTTTTTATCTCCATACAGTTATACGAATCCCCGAAGACCCGCTATTCGGGAGTAAAAGGCACACTCAATTCATATCTGCTCTGAAACGATATATCATTGTCCCGTTGACTACGAATACAAGTCTAATTCTGCTTAGCGATTGGAAAGCAAAGCAATTTATGCCGCGATGGGGACTATGATGGGTGACCTTTTTTTGTTGACGGGGAGTTTAAATGCATTTACGCATCGTCCCTGCGGGGTGGTGCCAACCGCAAGGGATATGTGGGACTCGAGGCAAAGGCGTTCCCTCCATACCTACTAAACATCCTCCCCGGCCTGACCTTCAGTGCGCTATTACAGGACGGCTCGGGATCTGCGCACGTGAGCGCAACTAAACTGAGACCGTCCCAACGCTGCCCGTCTAGGAACTCCTTGCACCAATTGGTGGCCAGCAGCCCACAGGGGCTACCGACTCTCCTCCACCGACAGCTGCTCGACGTGGCGCGCCCTCCTGACGAGGACACCGGGAACAGCCGTCGGACCGCACCCGGACTTAGGTCGCGGGCGTGGCCCTGAAAAGGGCCGTCCGGCACTAGCCGTGGTGGGAAAACAAAAACAACTCGACGATGGCATTTGACTTCGAATGCCAAGGGGGCACACTTGACAAAAAAAGCCACACACCCACTTAGAAAGTTTCCCCACCACGTTACCAGGGTCCGCCACGAGGAGGCTTCCGAACATGGACCCCATGATGGGTGACCAAACCTCCTCTTCGGTTTTTTTTATTACATTCTTAGAGGCAGGTGCGATTTGTTGGAGAACCGAGAACCGTTGGCAAAAAAATGAAAAACAAATGAAAATGAAAAAGCTCTTTATTTAAATGGACTTTGCTAACTACTTTTAAATCGTCAAAAGCCCTACTACCATTTCGACGAAATAATTATTTTACTTAAATAATTATTATGATGCTGAGATGGAGAGGAAATGGAAGAAATAGAGCAAACGAATCCTGGAGTGGAGACCACGTTAAAGCAAACTTAGTGTAGGACATCCTGCTACTCGTTAGTCTGATGACCTTAGGAGGACTGCTGGCAGTGGCTGGATGCGGAAGCCCCAGGATTGAGAATGGTGACTATGCAGACCTATGAAAGGGGGAATGGAGTAGCGGCATAAGAATTTATAGAGATTGTGCTTATACTATGCATCAGTGAACTAACAAACTAAAGCCACCAGTTGCTGCTCTCTAATCTAAATCATCCCGTCAAAAATAAACAAAAAATACAATTAATTACTATAGGTAATGGATTAATTTATGCGTTTACAAACGCGTAAATAGTTTTTAAAACTAGTAAAAATACACTGAAAAAAATCGTCCTGCCTCAGTCGGGAAGTGAACCCAGCATCTTCCGCAATCCGGGCGGCTGCGTTAACCACTACACCACCAGAGCACTGCTTTCGCTGTCGAAATTTTTCAGTGCTTTATGCTTATGTATTTATTCTGGGGTTATGTCATTATTCTGCTGGGTTCGATTCCCGCCTGGGGCGGGTAAATTTTTTCAATGTATTTTTTCTAATTACTATAAGTTACTTTTACCCGAGTAATTACAGAAATGAAATACCAATAAAAAATAAATGTGTACAGAACTCCACAACGCTACTCATTAGTGGAACAACTCACGATCGCAGAATAAAAATTGCAAACATCAACCCACCTGCTTCCTAACCTATGACGGTTGGGCCGAAAGGATACTGAATGGGCAAAGTTATACCAACCCTCTCACTGTTTTATCTTTATTACTAAACCCGTGGGCTTAGTGAGGCGGTTTGAATGGCGTCTTAATCTTGCCGGTATCGGTTTTTTATTACTCCAAGGAAAATTTCAACTTCTTTTGATTTTTTTTCTTTTGGTGTACCTAGACTGGAAATTGTATATAATGGTCTGCGCAGACGAACACATTTCTCTGTGTTCAGTACGTAATATTAAGTATATATTTTTGATTAGATACCAGAGTTTTGTTGCGAAGTAACCGCTGTTTTTTTACTCATTTAACAATAATTGCCTGGCAACAAAATTTTTGGCTTTCTTTTATCATCAGACTGAAATTATAGGAACCCAGATCTTAGTGTCAGTCAGTTCTCAAAAATAGAAATTTCTAAAGTAACCTTCAGCCTTATCATCGGCTACCATCAGGTAAAATTTAAGGTCAACCAGCTTCCCGCCAACATAACCCACAAAAAAAGAAAAAAGTAATTACATACATAGATCACGCTCATAGTCACAAGAAGGGTTGAGCAGAGCCTTATGTAACTTTTAGTTATAAACAAAGTCAAATCTGGCAGTATGGGTCATGCAGTGCCTCTAAATAGTGAAAGGTTGCCAGCGTACATAAAAGGGGTACCAAATTCAATAGTAACAATCCTTCACTAAACACACAAAAGTCAGCAACCAAGACAGATATTACACTCAAAATCACCGCAGCAATCCGGGCACCAGAAAATCACATTACTTAAACGTAAAAACAACATGGAAAATACTGTGTACCAAGTCTTATATTTTAGGTACGTACGTGCATATGCGATTGTCGTGAACAAACAGAAAGGTACGACAGAGGTTACAACAAACTTTATTGCTGTATCCCTTGGCTCGCCATTTCGCCGAAAACGGTTAAAGCCAACAAACAATAGGAAGCTTTACTGAGCTATAGACGAAGAATATTTATGTCAAGCCAGTTTTGGCTCTGTGAAAGTTTTTTAAGCGGAATTTTATGAACTTATTGAAACTATATATTATTTATATAAATAAGATGGTGATAAAAATATATATCTTAATGACCAAATGTGAAACCTGATTGTGATGACTAAAGTGAACTGCTTAGGAGCTCCACGCCCACGTGAGTGGTATCGCTCCTTCATATCGCCGGCCTACTTGACCAAGACGTATCTCTTACTAGCTAATCCGCAACTTTCACCTCGTCCTATAAATATTATCGCTGCACATCCATGCACTAGAGAAACTTCATAATCGAATAATGGAGGGAAGACCTAACCCACACTAATCGGGCTATACCCCGTAGAGACATGGGTATATACCGGGGCTACAATGCACACCTGAGCAGAGCTCAGAGATATTTATTAAAAATAATTTTATGTCAATGAGTGGAAAGCGAGCGAAAATACACAATAATATCTAACATGATGTTTATTTGATACTTATCTCTTCAACCTAATAAAGTTCAAAATCACGTGGCAACTAATACAAGGCGTTAATCCACAGGCAAGACTCCAGAAGCACATCGCTGACGAGTCCGAAAGTCTCCAGAAAGTACTTCACAAACTGGCGTCAGGCATGTGACAAGACGAAAGACAAGACCAAGGAGCTGTTGAAGAGGTGGCGGACGTTACCCGAGGCTGAGTCTTCCGAAGACCAGATGCAGGAGCCAGGGAATAGCGACGACAAAAAGGTCCATGGCTGGAGCGTGCACGTTTGGAGTGAGTCATATTTGATTATTATTTGCCAACACTTATTGTTATACCATATTTTTATTGTTTCCTGTTTTTCACAAGCATTGCATCGATAAAGCGACTAATGAGTTATTCTTTTAATTTTTGATTTAATTTAATTCTCGATCTTTGATGACAATCTATAATGTTACCTGAGTTAACGTTGTTAGTTTTTTGTAGTTTTTGTAGTTACTGCTATCAGACCTTTTTTTTCTATATGAATACTCACATGTACAGATTTGTAATTAGTACAGAATTTTCTATTTATTGTTATTTAGTTATAGTGATTATTGACACTGTAAATTAAAAAATTAAAAATTAAAAAATTATAAAATCTAAAATAAAAATAAGCTTGCAGAAATGAGCATGGTGGTAATGAGATGATAATCATGTGATACCGGTGATGAATATTATTGAATATATAGAAAGAAAAAGATAGAATAAAAGGTGGATTGACTGTGTGATTTATGATATGGTAAAGAAATGCGTTAACGTTGAGATGAATGGAGGAGGTCAACATTAACAAAAACAAGTACCAAATAAAAAACAGGATGAGGGATAAAGGCAGCAAATGATGACAGTGAGATGCAGAGGAGAAGCCCCAACTTATGATTGAGATATTAATAGCACACACATCATCACATCAACAGCTCATATAATGTCCCCGCCGAGGGGCTTGAGCCTACCCCACATTAGGGGTGATTAGGCCTTAGTCAACCACGCTGGCCAAGTGCGGGTTGGTCGACTTCACACACAACTTAAGAATTTCTTCATAGGTGTGTGCAGGTTTCCTCACGATGTTTTCGTTCACCGTTTATTAAACGCGTTTATTAAACGTACATATGAATTCAAAATTTGAAAACACATTGGTACGTGGCGGGGATCGAACCAGTGCCTCGCGAGTGGGAGACGACGCTCTTAAGCACTTCACTATTATTAATAGCACCTTAAAAAAATCATTTATCATCAGATAAATCCATAAGTGGTTAGTTCAAAATAAAATCTTCAAAACCGACATGCCTATGATGTTAGTATATACACAAATAATGAAACACGCAGTAGATATGAAAATTTCTATTTCTTGTTAGTATAAAAATACCTGCATCACGATTTCACCGCACTTCCAGTTCGAATTATCACCGAAGTGAAATGAAAAGATCAGGCCAGTTCGCCACCTATCATTTCTTAATTGCAATGAAATGAACCCTAGTATAGTTCCAACATAGTTTAAAAATAAACTCAACAATAATCCGAACCAGCCACTTAAAAGACCATTTTATTCAGACAACACCATATTGACATACTGGCAATCACAGCAGTATTTTTAAAACCGTTTGAAAAAAGGAATTTGATTCGAAAGGGGAAGGAAAATGTTTAAACGAACCACTTACGCAATCTCTGCTAAGCTAATGCCTCTTTGAATAGGTATTCGAATGGAATGAATATTCTATTAACGTGGAAAATTTGATTTAAAGTCACCGAAACTTGAATAGCAACTTAACCAAGGGTCTAATAAATTTCACAGGCCGCTGTCGATGAAACAATTCGGAATTTCAATAGACAGTAGCGAAATAACCCTATAATAGAAAATCATTTGGTCCTACCTTGGGGAATTTCAAATGTCAAATATTACGAATGATTTGAATTCGGTGTATTTTAGTAGTCTTCCTATCAACTATCAACTTTAATATATATTTTTATTGTATGCCTAATACATATAATACTTACTGCTGTTATTAATTGTTGAAAGATTTTACAGAGTTTATAAGAAAGTAAGGACCTTGGTGATTCCTCTAGCCTGAACTTCCCGTAAAGGGTTTCTTTTATATTTTGAAATTTATTTATTAGGAAAACAAACAGTAATTTACAGTTATTGCAAGATCCAATTTTTTTGACATATATTTTCACTAACTAGTCGAAAGGCATCTCCTAGCATGGTGCATCAGAGTATGTAGAGTTGCATGATTCGAGTCGAAAGAGAACAGCAGACCTGTAACTTTAACATAGAGGTAAATAAAATAAATAAATAAAACTAAACTAGAGCAGAAGTTATTTAATCACAACAAAGCTATGCTTATGGCCACATTATGACAACTTTCATAAAATAGGGGAAGCGAACCAGAACGTTTTTAAACCACCAACCAAACCGGGTACAAACTAATTAAAATTCATAATATTTATTGCTTTGAATTGAAATCTTTGCACTCCCCTAGAAATCTAAGCCGAAGGACCTGTAGATCCAGTGGATGTATCAGACAACAAATGCGGTAAATAAGCGCAGAAAGAAACCAGTCATTACATTCTAAACCCGGATGAGTATCTAATAAAACTACTGCCAACTGCTTCATCTATTAGAAGTCAGGTTGAACTATTAATCCTGCCTGCTAACGTGTGATAGCAGTCGAACCAACTATATTAGAGTTGAATTGGCTTGTGACCTCTTTAAGCTCGGCTCTTTCTACATAGCTGTGCAAAATATCTAAATAGTTAACGACGAGAGCAGCTTTTTTGATATTGACACGGAATCTGACCCAGTCGACTTATTGATATTTACTTTCTTAATTTGCAGAAAATTATATGTAACAAGATATATAAAAATGGAGATAGAAATATCATGGTAACGAACAATCTCTTAGCTTAATAGAAATCAATAGATCCCAGAAGCAACATATTTTAGTCTTTATTAAAACTGAAATGTGTTCATGTCTCGCGTTTAGTTACGTTTTTCATACGTGTATCTAGGTAGAACGCAGACAACGGAAATTGTTTCTTGGAAAAACTTACCTTACACCTGTAGAATGCATAAAATGAAATTAAACAAATCATTTCCTATTTTTAAAAGTAATTAACTATTTAAATTTCTTGCGACAGTTTTTCCTGCCAAGGTCCTAATTCATTTGGAATCGGTGCAATATGACACCATACTTGTTTTGGCTCAATTTTATCACAGTATATCAAGAACAGTAGTACGTCTTCAAACTGGTCGCTATCCATTAGAATGTGTACGTGCGTACTCGGCGCCGTGTACCGCACTGTGACGCACACATTATTGACATAAAAATATGGGCGCATAAGGGGTCTTGCCGTCTCGGTGTGATCGCGCGTTTTTATGTCATTGCATATTCGCTCGCCGCTCGTTCCCGCCCGGCACATTTACGATAGCCCTAGCGTCAACGCAGAGTATGCTAATAACTCGCCGACAGCCCGCAGATGAGCTACTGTTCTTGATATACTGTGGTTTTATGGCCTAACACAAACCCTGGAAATGCTGTTGTTGGTTGTGTTGTTGGTTTACTCAACAAACAATTGACAAATGACACCAAGGGTGGTGCACGAGGTATAGAATCTCCCACAGCCGGCTTTCATGACACTCACGGAATGAGAAGGAAGGTGCAGTTTTATGCGAGACTAAGAACTAAATTGCTTGCGACGAAAAATTATTTTTTATATAAAGGTCGAGCAAATGACTCCATTCCACGTGATAGTAAGCAGAAGTAGAGTTCAAAGTTAACTAGCGCGAGAGATAAACCGCCCCGCTAGCCACCTTTGCCTTGCCTGCAAGCTGTTTCTTCAAGCCTCTTTTGAATGGCACAGCATTGTAAGGAGGGAACACGTGTGTTGGTAGCGAATTCCATTTCTTGAGTGTGTGATATAGCAATGAGCAGCCAAATACTAAAGGGAAATACTTTATTAGAACTCTTATTGCATAGTAGTGATATGTTAGAAAAATCAGCCTTGACTGCAATCTGAGAAAAGGAAATCTCCCTCGACTCGCTTGCGTTAAGTTTTGAATGTTCTTTTAATATTATTTTATATTTTTCGATATTTCTATGACAATATGCAATTCAATACGGACTTCAGTTCGGATCTTCTTTTTCTAGAACGATCTTTGCTTTCACACCGGACGCCGGAACCCCGCTTACAAACTACATAAAAACACTGTTTCAACAACATAGGATTTTCGTAACCCCACTTTTTTATAATCTTTTATATCGCATATCTTAGATTGTCAATTTTGACCAGTTTTTCAGAAACCATTTACTTTCCTTCTACCTTTCAAATAATACTACTTTCAATGTGTTACATCCCAGGCCCAAGGTTCTATAGAAGGTGATCCGTCTCTTAAGGGTCGCGCTGGAATAGTAGCCACAGTTAAGCCAGCAAGCGCAGTCCTAGAGGAAGGATTGTGGTGGGAATAGGGAAAAAATCTCCTCAGAGCCCTCGTTTATTATTTATGCATTACTGCACACATTATTATAATGCCTAATGAAAATAAATCTCCACGTAACGTCCCCAAAAACAGTGTCCACATTACCGAAACGAAATTGCTCGTGATATTAACAAACTGTACCTCCATGCATAATATAATAACTTATTCGACTCCGCAAACTCTCAATCCCAATGTAAACGTAGAGAATATGAATTATTATTATACAAAACACGTTGCCTCACGTAATAATCCCTACAGTTTTCTTTTCATCAAAATTCACGATGTGTTTGCACCAATATTTTGCGTCATCAATGCCTGAGAAATGCTTGGAACTCGGGAGGAAAATATGAAAATAATTTTCTGGAGGCGGCGGGCGTGTTGAATAATATGAAATTTTTCGTTAAGAGAACAAGTATGGAGAATTTCGGGCAAGATTCCATGTCAAGTATTGTTTGAGACATCTTGAAGTTTCTTTTCAGAATATATGGGATATTTTCTTGTGTATTTTACTAAGGGGGATGGAGGACTTCTAAGTACCAAAGTTTGTATGAAACAAGACAGCGGGTTGAAAATTGGTCAACTGATTAGAAAATCTCGTGATGGGATAAGGTATAGACTCTTTTTGTGAAAGAATGGAATACTTACATGTTATTAGGAAACTGAATGGTGGAATGGGAAGACCCCAGTCTACATGAACGAATTGTACTCAAGTGATATGAAGGGAGAAGGAGTAGGTCGATGGCACCGCGGTCTTACGTTCGTAACTATCCCAATAGTTAAGCTACCAAGTGCGCGGTCGGTACTCGGATGGGTGACCGAAAATTCTGTAACCTGTAACACTGTAACTCGTTGGGAGAACTTTGTAAAATAATTCCCAACCAGTCACCACAGTCACAGAGACCTTTCGAAATTTTTCCCCATCAATGTGGGATTTGAACTTCGAAAGGCACTGTAAGCTGGTGGTCCCGACTGCTGTTGAAAGATAGTCGTTCCCAAGGTGGGTTGATGTCAGGCACAAGGCCGTAAAAATATAATGCCTAATCCTAAATCAGTATTGTCGATATACATATATACTGTAGTACTGCATTAACCCTAAAATAAATTTGGTAGGAAGAGTGAAAGTGAAAATACTAAATTAAGGGCTGATACAAAAAAAAATTGGAAGGACAAGACATGCTGCACTGGTGCACGGTGGAAAATCACGGGTGAAACATTTTCGCAAAAATACTTTCCCACCCATCCATGTACGAATTGCGATATTTGTGCTTAACTGTTTGTTCAGAATTAAAATAAGTTAAAACAGTTTGTTCGAGAACAAGTCTCCCAATAATGGGAAGTAGAATTCCATTTTCACCCTACTCATAGAGATCACAGTAATTGCAACGACGTGTTGTGTTTTTGCTAAAACATTCTGTAAGGTTAAACCACTTGGAATAATCTAATACCGTATTATCAGTGGGTCGAGATTGAATATATTTCCATCCAATTTTGTTGAATTGGAACACATGAATATGGGATGTCATGTGAGATTAATTGCTCGCACAATACATAGAATGGAATAAAAATGTTTTATTTACTTTGTTGTTGCGGCTGCCGCGGTTTTGTAGCGCGTCCGCGATGTTTGCGTTAGCGTAATATGTCGATAGTTTTGAAGTTGAAAAGACCACGTTACTCGTCCTTGATGTCCTTATTTATCATAGTAGGGATTGTCCACTGATTGGCCTAATGTACGTTTTATGTACAATGTCTCTTAAAAAATCTAACATAGTCTTTAAGCTCTTACTAACACGATATGGATCTATGTACTCCGAAATAATTTAATTCAATTTATTGGCAATATGATGATAAATGTTAGTACCTACTTAAAGCAATTGTAAGTAATGTTATGCTAGCAGATTTAATAATGTGTTGGTGGCGGATAGAGATAGTAGAGGTCTACTGAGTTTAATAAAAACCCGTCACTTTGACCTTTTATTAATAATTTAAAAGTTACTGCACCAAAGTAAATACTCTGATGTAGTATCTGCTTATTACGTGGTAAATTATGTCCTAGATTATGTATGTATTAGAACTGCTAGTGCACAGGTATAGTCTGCAAAAAATTATTGAGTAAGCGTTATTATTCGTAGAATAATAATAATAATTTATAAATTGGATAAATCAATAAAACAAACTTATAAATCGTTGTATAGCGTTTGTCAATTTGTCTAGGCACCCTGGTTCTTTTATTTTCATTTTTTTATAGTGAATAGATCGTACAATATGTTACTGTTTTTCCCCATGACATTGTTACTACAAAGAAATGGGTGTTTTATATCAACTTTTCAACCAACTTCAAAAAGAAAGAGGTTATCAATTCGACCGTATGTTTTTTATATTTGTTACCTCATAACTCTTTACTGGGTATGCCGATTTTGAAGATTCTTTCGACCTTTAGAAGCTCGTGTTTGTCATTTGGTCCCATTTAAGTTTCATCAACATCTGACGAGTAGTTTTTGAGTTATCCTTAATAATGCCTATTAAATTGACATCGATGATATCGTAATCTTATCACGTGTGTGTGTAAAATAGTTTTTAAATAAAAGAAAACGGAGAAATAAAAAAAACTGTTTATAAAAATCTAAATTACATTTTTGAGGGCAGTGCCCAATATTTGGAATAAACGTTATCACTTGTATTTGGGACCGACCTCAAAAAACATTTAGATTTTTATAAACAGAATTTTTATTTTTCCGTTTTTACTTTTAAAGGCGGTTTTTGTTAAAAAAAAATAACATTATCTTTGGCATATCAAGTATACGTCCCAAGGAGACCTGGCGACGCTCATTTGACTGTGCGCTACGAACACTGGGAATGTCGTGGCAATAGGCGTGTACAGCAAGGTCGGAAAGCATGGAAAGCTGTCCTTTGAGCCATGCATCCCAGCGGGAGATAATAGGAATTTAAGAAGAATAAGATATTAAATATAAATCTCAGAGAACATAGTTTCTGTTTTCTACACACTAAATATTTTTTTTTAAATTGAAAATAGCAAACGACTTTGTAATTATCATAGTTATTAATGATTAACTCGCACAGATTATGCAGGACCAACTAGTTATCTATTTCTACGACTTAGACCTTCGTAGGTCATTAGCCCATAAGCACAAAAACAAGCTAATGTTTGTGTTAAATGGTGGAGCAAAAAAGTGACAACGTGCCAAAAAGAAGGTCGTCCGCAGAATTTGCATAATATTTTTCCGTCACAATATTTATACAACTGATTAGAAAATTAGTAAGATTAAGGGCGTGCACTTGATTTACTTCAAAATTGTCACACTTTGTGGATTTTTCAGACCTAATTTCAAAGCGATGTGAAGAGAATTTGCAAAGAAATTATATATTAGGAACATTAATTCTTGATTAAAATTACTGTTGAGATTTTAATTTACACTTATAGTATTTTAAAGCAGGCGAATCTTATAGCATAGTTTTATGAAAATGCAGTTTGGAGCTCACTAGCATTATAATGGCAAACAATACTTTTCTAAAATTGTTTTTGCAATAGAAAATATATTATTCTAAATCACTATAGAGCTCAAATAAGTAAAAAACAGAGATAACATTTTAAAAAATGATACCAAAAATATTTATGAATTGGTAAATTTTAATGAAGATTTTACAAAGTATATGAAATTAAATTCGTTTAATGTACTTATTATACTAGGTGTAAAAGACATGAGCAGTCAAACGAGAACCATGTATTCTATACATCAAAATAAGACATATTTCAAAAAAAATATTGTTGGGAAATGATTTTTATTTTTTGGTGTTAAAAAAAATTGCAATTTGTACCACGCAATGTAAAGGGCTCATTTCGCACGCAATCGCAAAACCGCGATAATTTTGCCAGACGGGGCGGCCCCGTTCATTAGTGTCCGTACGCATCGAATGAGCTACATTGAACGCTAACGTTTTGAAGCCATTTTTGTTACGAAATACTAAAAAAAATGATAATGTTTCATTGGACAATAATTAAGAAATAACGTATAGAATACGTTTTCATAAAAATAAAATTAAAAAAAATTATGACTTTGACCTTCAATAAAATCGTAACCCAGGTATAGTCTAAAGGAAAAAAAACTTTATGATGGTGAGCAGAATACATGGTTCTCGTTTGACTGTTCATGTCTTTTACACCCTGTATAAAAATACATATAATACTTGACATAATAATGATAATATAACATTGTTAAATGCACTCAGATATTTTTAATAATTTAATGAAAATTGGTCTAAATTCGACCTCCCGGGCATTTTTCTATCGTACACCCCAGGTCTTGCCAGCTAGTGGACTTATCATTCTGAGAGCAATCTCTACGTGTGTATGGGGTCACATAGACATGTACATAGACATGACATAGTGCTTGTGACACCTGGTGTAGGTTTACCAGGCCCATTTCTGTTGCAACAAGTTGTACAAAGTACCTTGGCATTACTAAGTATAGGTATAATTTTAAACTGTGTTATTTTTTAATAAATAAATAATATTTTATGAAAATTTGTTTGCTGACCGTATATACCACGGTACTTACACCATGATCTATCGTACATGACAGTTTGCATAAATTATTTTCTTGAAAATGAGCATCAAATATTCAAAATGGCATGTAATCACGTCGGCTGCTCCAAAATTAATTTGCATCGTTAAAACTGATTAGCATATTTCAACTTCAGCATAGACTCCGGATTTGGAGCTTACTCATAAATATTGTTTGGTTCAATAATTGATTAGGGTTGAGGTATAACAATAATATGAATAAATTCAAATGAGGTAAGGCTTCCAGAAAACCGTAGCCTTCCTGATTTTGTTTCAGTGTCAATCGTTTCATAACGATAACAAATCGAAATTCGTCATCTTCGACCACATTGCTTTGTTATCTAAAGCATCTTAGCTTTCGCTACCAACTAGCGATAACGATTGGCCACGTGATTTAACGAATTCAATCAATCTCATACATTTTATTTTATCGAACTTCATTATCGTTTTTAGGGTTTCGTACCCCAAAGGGTAAGGATTATTTGGCTTTTTATAGATGGTACGGAGCCCTTCGTGTGCGAGTCTGACTCAAACTTGGTCGGTATTTTACTTTCTCGTATACGTAATATAGAGGAAGTCTTGTAATCGTCAAAAAATTCGACCTCGAGATTTTGACGGATTTACACGTTTAGAACCTCCCTGACCACACACAGACATAATTCCAAAAACAGTATTTATCGATATATCTGTGTGTCTGTGCGTTAGCACGATAACTCGAGTATGCTTTAACTTATTTCAACCAAATTTAACATGCGTGTATGACATCAAAATATAAGTTCTGTCAACTGTTGAGCCGTCGATCACGAAATTTAAGCAACCAAGCGCGCGGTCGGTACTCGGATGGTTGACCAAAATTTAACATGCATGTATGACATCAGAATATAAGGTTTCTATCAACTATTGAGTCGTTCCCGGTGTACGAGAAAGTCAAAGGGAGACCAAAATTCTTGTCTGGCTCGGTATCATTGAATTTTATCGTGAGTGGCATGGCAAGGGATGAAGTCAGGACGGGAATGGCGGGAGGGGCAAATCGAGTGGTTCGGTCCAGAGAATATGTACCGTAAGATGCAGTGAGAAAACTCTCATTTAGTTACATGGACTCGATAGAGAATTTGTACCGTAACGGAAAGGCACGTAACCTACGGAACCTCTCAGGTAGGAAGCCCACTGACCCAGTGTAGCCTTATGTTTCGATGAATTCCGTAGTATAGTTTCTGTCGAGAAGCTTGTTTCGTAGATCTTACTTTAAATTAATCTGTGAACCGGTCTGCTGTCTTTTTAAAGTGCAACAGTTCTCCTGTTTGGGTTTTTTGGGGACTTTTGTGGTTCGATTCTATCTAAACAAGCTGGCAACTTATCACTATTTAGAGGCACGGTATGGCCTATACTATATTGACCGTGTGATGCCGGCAGAGTAGAATAGCATCACCTCATATCTTCCAATGGGTGTCGTAGAAGGCGACTAATGGATCAGCAAAGGGGTAATTCCGTATTGGGCAAGCGTACTACTACTGCCTAAACCTCCTTCGATAACAAGGAGAGGCCTTGTGGGACACAAGACAACATTATTGGAAGATATTGGAGGTTTTTTAGTGGGTCGATTAAAAAGGCTGTTATGGTGATGACCTATACTACAATAAGTAGCTTTATGTGTAAACAATTAATAAATCTCTGCTCAACCCTGGAATTATAGCGCAATAGTACCTACGTTACAAAAGATTTAACAAAAGCGTGGGCATTCATGTAGAGGAAAATGGTTTTTATTACTTTCCAAGAAGCCACACCACAAAAGCGTCAATGTGTTATATTGTCTTTGCTTTTGACAGTATTTATCGCTGTTGCAGACGCCACAGTCACACGGGATATTTAAAATAAAAAAATTCAATGATTCTTTGGCGCTCTTTCACGGTCCCACAAGATCCCAGAGCAGCCAGACGTTATTTATTTTCTCAGAGATGAAATATATGTAATAGAGTAGTATTTCTGTGTATGTTGAACACACGCATACTTGCTAAGTTAGTCAGACGGCCAATCGACAGATAACGGGTGCTAAAGGTGAATGAAAATCGAACTCACTTTCCTTAAATTCTGATGGCTGATTTTTATATATTTTATTCAGTTACCACCTATTGGGCCGTCAGCTTGTTTGTCATCTAGTAGTATAAAAAATATTTTTACATTCGGAAGCTATAGCTTGTAATGGTCCCATTTATATTTAAGCGACAACAGATCAGTAGTTTTTGAGTTAAGCCTAATAATGGTCAAGATCTGAGGTCAAGATGATATCTTTCTCATTTTATTACTTGTATGTCTAAAAGATCTCGAGATAGCTTCCTGAAATACTTACAACACTAAGAAGGCAAAAATAAATTATTTTTAAATAAAAAAAACTGCCTTCAAAACTAAAATCACAAATTGCCTTCATAAAAATCTAAATGGTTTTTGAGGTCATTGCCAACCTCAATGCTTGGAATGAACTTAGTTACTTGTCTTTGGGACCGACCTCAAAAAAAATAGATTTTAAACATAAAATTTTTATTCCTCCGTTTCTAATTTGAAGGCAGTTTTTTTATTTAAAAATGTTTGACTTAACTAAAGCCGATGATGGCCTACGGAACCGAAACGTGGCCGCTTACAATGGGCCTCATAATAAGGTTACTCAAACGGATGAGATCCACAGGAGCCAATGTCACCGACATAGCCCAAAGAATTGCGAACATTAAGTGGCAGTGGGCAGGGCACATTTCGCGGACTAATGACCATTGAAGGTCCTCGAGTGGCGACCGCGTACTGGGAGACTAAGCGTTGGTATACCCCTTTGGTAGAGGCACAAGGTGGGCTGACAATCTGGTAAAGGTCGCGGAAAGCCGCTGGATGCGGGCAGCGCAGTACCAATCGGGTAGGAGATCCTTGGGGGAGGCCTATGTCCAACAGTGGACGTCTCTCGGCTGATATAATGATGATAACTAAACGGGATAAGCCTTGTTACATAATTAATACTATACAACATGTAAATTAAATAACCAACACCCTGAATAGGTGGTTTGGGATCGGCTTCTGAGTTGATTTCAAAAATTTTTTTTTAACAAGAAGTTCCCAGAAAATATTGTACAATATTTTCCGGGTACTTTCTTTTACTTTTTTTTAAAAAAAAATCGTTCTTTTTAAAAAAAAACTTGAAATCTACTCGGAAGCTGATTCCAAACCACCTGTATTCAGGGTGTCGGTTATTTAATTTATATGTTGTATATGCATGTTGTACCTATATCTACATAGTTAAATTATTGTTCCAGACAAACTTTAACTTTTTTCCGGGTTTTGCAATTTAGATCCCTCGTCTTATTAAATGACATAGTCCATTCTCATGGTATACGTGCGCATATACACATAACATCAAAATCAATATCCGTCCAAAAACATCTAACAAAAAATTATTTGTAAAAAAAAAAATAAGAGTTTTCGAAATAGCAATATTTTGACCAAATTTCATCACTTAGTAAAAAACTGGATAGTTCGCGAGAATAATTAATTAATTGTTGATATATGTATATGGATGTTATCAAAATATTACAATTGACATCGAGGAGTTACATCAGCCACGTTTCTTTAGATCAATAACCTGTACACTATCAGCTTTTTAGTGCTTTAAAGTATAAATAAGATCTTATTTGCGCGATAAAAAGTTTAAATAATTTTTTTGTTGCCCGGACTGCTGACATTTTTAAACACGCTTATATTAGTTTCACCTGTATGTTTGTTTGTATGTATGTATGTAACTGACTCGTTTGGACTCGATTTTGACCCACTTTAAACGGTCAGATTTCATTCAAACTTTATAGACTTATCAAAGACCGATGACATTACAATAATTCGATAAGAATATCCCATTATCCTGATTAGAATCGCCAGGACTAATAAATTAAACGTTTGGAATGTTAGTTCAGCTATACGTCACTAGATGGCGTTGTCATTAAATAAGTACTTTCATCGGCGGTAATTCGCACTAAAAAGTGGAAAATAAAATAATAGTTTAAAAAAACTAAAAAAACACGCTTTTATGTTAAATAAAAAACTAAAAAGTGAAAAATAACTTTTTAGTATAGAAACTAAATGATGAACGAAAAGTATAATTACTATTTAGAGAAAAGCGTGGGGTGCTCAATTTAATTGTACCGATCGAATATTTTCAAGAACTAATGTAACTGTAATGTCTTTGATGTATATATTTAATTGTATGTATTATATTAGCGTATTTATATTGTATTATAGTGTATATGTATTTAATTTAATAACTTTTCTATGTTTTTGACTACCTAACTACTTATTATTTTTATCTTATCTTATAATATACTGCACTTTCTTGTCTCCCACCTACTGACATAATACCTCACTGTCGTTTTGGGTTGGCTGGAAGAGATCTCTTATAGAGATAAGTTCGCCCTTGCAAACTGTATTACCGTAATTTTGTTGTTTTGTTATTTTAAGTGTAATAAAGAGTAAATTAAAAAATAAACATACAGAGAGAGTTTTGTAGTATGTTAAAAAATATCGGATAGGAATTAAACATTTTCTCGATTTGTACGAAGATGACGGGAGTTGCTCGCCATAGGTAACATGCAAATTTTGAACGATCAGCATGCGTTGACAGTACCTAAGAGCATTTTGAAAAAGTATACCTATGAAACTAGACTACTTACACAGCAAATCAGTATGAAAACTTTTCAAAATTTGCACATTTTAGTGTGTTAAGAATCTTGAAAATACCTACTAGAGTTATTTTCATTAAACTTTATTCGTCCTGTAGATCATTTCGTTGTTAAAATATTCATTTAAGAAAAAGTAGCTAATCTTGTAAGGAAAAAAATTGTTTAATTCCATTTCTGTGTGTGCTACGCAGGCGCGGGACGCACCGCTCAGCTCACTATGGCCAAGGTCGCCAGCCTTCACGAATACCAATTTTTAGAGAAACTGTGAATATGTAACATCTATAATTCTATATAGTCAGTATCTCTTTTACAATAGTCAAATAAGAATTGTAACAAGTCCATTATTTTAGTAAAATACAATTTCGAAAATTTAGTCGGTAAGGATTTGTTGTTTGATTTTTACTAAATGTCTACAGTCTAAGGATTAATATTTCAAGTGGGTGTGGATGGCCAAATCCGAAAATATGAGGAATAGCGAAAAGTACTCAAAGGTGTCTCGGGCCCGATTTTGTGGAAACTAAAACTGCATCATTGGATTTTAGGATTCATCTCTACACTTAACATCTGGTAGCATCTGATTCCGAGTCATTTGAAAAATTACGATATGATATGATTTTCAATCTGTCAGCGCTGCTTTGTTAATTAATGTTCTTATATTAATCTGTGATATTAATACCATAATTTAAGATATCATTGTATGTTACAAAACATGTGAGAACGTTTGTATATCCTCGGGAGGCCTATCTCCAACCGTATGCGTCTCTCGGCTGACATTATAATGATATCGATGATTCTAGAATGTCAAGCAAAACTACAAAACGTGTAATAAATAATTATCTTCATAAATTTAATAAATGAGAGATAAAACGAGCCAAACATGCCAACGTTGTAAGAGTCACGCTCTGATACATTTTCGTTATCATTGTTGTTATTACTTTCTCTATCGCAATATTTTGTGATTGTTTACAAATATTTGGAATACATTTGGAATTGTCGGTCAATATCCTGAAGACAGTTCACACTATCGACAACAAAGCTATAGTGTGGTTTACTGTTAATCTTTAGGAAACTATACTGAGGCAGTTTTCAAAAATCGTTGAATCACTATTATAGAAATTATTTGTTAGACCAATTAACACAAAATTTCTATATCGTTGATTTGTAAGCAGCAGAGGTAGGCGCGAGGGGTAAACCAGCTAAATTCCTATATACGTTATTAAAGACCTTGGTTTGTGTAGAACTTGCTTATGTTCTGTACTGGAACGCGTATCCAAAGCGGCTCTCGCGGAATCGTATCGAATATGGCTAGGCAGGCAGAGAGAGCGGCCGGCGTAGTGGATGAGGAGTGCCGGTGCACCACAAGGAGACCTTCACTCTACGCCTGCGGTCACAAGTCCCAGTCACTGCTTCTGGCTCCTCTCTCTATAACGCGATGGACCCGGCACCCAGGGCTGTCTTTACCCGGGGGCCGCTGGCGATACATAGAGCCTTCACTGTAACGCTCGCTCCGTACGGAGCAAGCGCATCGCACGCAGCGAATGCCTAATTATATAAACATACAGCGGCGGCTTTACATTTGGGCACCGGCCAGTACAAAGGGGCGCTACAGGCTACAAAGGGCGTCTTAGGCGCCACTGTTTACCTTTCCATAATTTTTGAAATCTGGGGGGGGGGAGTGCTAGAAATATCTCCCAGGGAGGGCGCTCGGGTAATGATTGCACATGGGCTAGAGACGCCTCTGCCGGCACCCGCACGGTGAATCCATGGACTGTTAAGAGCTTTCGTCTCGGTCTAAGGAGATTGGCATATCGATGGGCTCATGCCGTGGGAAATTCATTCCGAAACGCTTAGCTTTGATGAATAGAGCCGTTGCATGACCATCGCTCGTGAGGAGTTTGTACCGCTTCCAATTTTTTTTACTGCTCGGAGCCTCAATATGTGCTACTTACTGTTTTGGGCAGCGGATATACTACGATCTTTCCGTATTATTGCAAAATAATGCACTAGGTAAGAATTAAAAATGAAAACACCACACTCATCATAACAGCGCACCGCTAAAGAGTGGAATTCCCTGCCGGCCTCCATATTCCCAAATAGTTATAACCCTGCTCTATTTAAGGTTAGAGTGAATAGGCATCTTCTGGGTAAACTCGCTCCATCTTCGGCTTCCTCTTAGCTCTCCTGCACAGAGTGTTGCCAAGAGTGAACCATTCTAAGTAAAAAAAAAAAAAACATCCTTTATAATTCGATCCACTGTTGGGACACAAGTCCTCTCCTTGTCTTCGCAGGAGGTTTAGGCAGTAGTCCACCAGGCTTGCTCAATGCGGATTGGTGGACGGATTATAAGGTGAATACCTCTCTACACTACGCACTACGTTTTGATAAAGGAGAAAATCAGCTGAAACTCAATAACAACAATTTAAAATCAAAAGAATTAAATGAATAGTCTAGCGAAAGGGATCAATCTACAGCCATTAATAACGATCTTTTCTTCTTTATTTAGTCGAGTTTTGTATTACAAACATGCATCACACTGATGATCTTTCTGCACTAACAAGTTTAAAAACTATACAAATAGAATATCTTTCAGTACAAGCTCGTGCCCAGCAGAAATAAAAGCAAGTCGTTCGTGACAAAGTCACATCATTGATGGAAATGTTAGGCTATTGTGTACCGGCATTTAGTGGCGAATTATTTGGACCGTAGTAAAAGTAAATGGAGGCGAAATTTCCGTAACATCAAGATCTTTAACCGCCTGTAATCATGTGGTTCTTCCATTGGTATTACGAGTATATCCAGTGCTCTAAGGTATGATTTACAAGGAGGTGCAATATTTAACTCGCCTTTTTTTATTGCGAGAATCCTCACTAAGAAATCCCAACCGGACTATTAGTGACTTTATTCATTATAGCATCAGTAGATTCATTGATTTTTTTTTCAGGATGAGATCCATCTAATGCATTTACGCATTATCCCTGCAGTACGATGCAACTGCAGGGGTATGTGGCACTCAGAGGCGTTCTCCCCACTACCCACTAAACATCCTCTCGGGCTTGCTGCCAAAGCACACTACGACAGCGACCCGGGGCCGCGAAGCTTTCGCTTTTCGTCGGGAAGCCATTTGTGCCCGCCTTTTCGGGCCCAATCGGTAATTTTTTAGACATTTTTATAAAAAAAAAGAATGAGTCATCAGAAAATGTACCTAGCTACCAACCAAAATAACAATGCGAAGATTTTCAACAACATACAGAAACAAATCTATATTTCAGAACGCCTGTATCAGATATGAGGTTTTCCTGAAAGAGCTGGTGTTAACATTCACAGAGGAACGCTTACTCTATTAATATTTCATGAATGAAACTCAAACGAATGTAGCGTTAGTTCAGTCAGATACCACCTCCTCTCCACTCGCAACCAAAGGGAATAGAAATAAAACAATACGAGCCACAGAATTTATTTCTTTTTTTACGGCACAGCTGTTTCTTTGGATGGGTTCGGTTGAAGCTTGTGCCGAATCTCACGGTTTGCGTGTACTATAAATTTCTAGATTACAGACTTCATGTAGCGAATGATTAAGAGACGAGGAGAGAAAAGGAAAATAAATACGTTTTTTTATGAATTAATGCCTACTTTGATTATTATTTGTTACAGACAAATCTTTACCTTCTCTCCTTACTTTATAATGCCTATAGCTATGAGATAAAGTTTGATTGACTTAATTTTTCAGCATATTCCAAAAATCCCCATCGGACTTTGATTCAATTTTTTCATGCATACCATCACTAGGTTGAAGGTTTTTTGTGACCAAAAGGAAAGTTGAATATGTCAATTGCTCAGATTTCACCTACTGATCGTGCTCATAAAAGATTAACTAAAAGTCAGACAAGGATTTCTCGTAGGAATTCTTGGAATGAATGATGGTTTACTGATTGATTTTAAAGTTTCTCTCCTAATTGATGGCTTTCGCGGGATTACCTACGCATTTAGTCAATGTCAAGTGAAAAATGTATCTAGAGCTGCTGTTAAAGTTACAATAAATTCTACGGTACCAGGAGTTAAAAATGGAGTCTCTCAATATGTGTTATTAAAACAAGAACTCGGGAGAAACTCGTATTTCTTATTAACTTTTATATTCTAGATCAACTTTTTGTGTTTAATTGTCAGCTGTATCATTTTTCAGATAAGTTAAGGGGTTTGTGAATGGCTAATAGATTACTATATTATTCCTACTATGTTATTGCTATTAGCCTTTGGCGGCAAGATGTGGTCCGTGTAAATTTAGATGAACGCACATTTATCCGAGCCGAACGAATCGAAGTCAAGGAGGCCTCGCACACATATCCGCAACCGAAAGAATCGAACGCACAAAAAAATAGTTTATATTTAAGTATTTCTTTTACACCTGTCGTACTGTAATTAAATGTGAATCAGAATGAATGTGAGCGCATCGGTCGAGTCGACCCAAGGCGACTTTGGTGGAATAATTATGCTATTATAAATAAGAACACTCTTTTAGCTGCACCAATATCATATATATTTTTAGACCTGACATTAAAGTAAAAAAACAAAAGAAATATAAAAAAACTTCATACAAAAGTAAAGACAATAGTCCTAAAAAATTATGTGTTCCTACACAGCGACCGCATCACCGGCGCCGAATCTGAAGACGTCATTTGAATCCGTCTAAGACATGGGGTTCCTCCAGATTCGGACGATTTGACGCGGACAGGTGTGCGAGGTTTCATAGGATTTCATATAAGGAATTCTAAAATTCGTTTCGTTCGGCGCGTTCGGATCAGATAAATGTGCACCACTAAAATATTAATTATCATGCATATTTTTCATATGTTACTCACGTGTTGCCGTTGTGTTGTAGTTTGTGCTTGACGAGTGGTTGTGGTATCTACGCGTGGACGACGACGGGCAGCCACGGGCATTCACACGGGCAGACGGGATCTTAATTTTTTCGTGGTACCAAAGAACAGCTTGCCCCGTCCGCGTCGTCTGCGTAGCGCTTAAGCTTATTGGAGCGCAGCGTTCGTGCTGTTCAAACGTTGGAAGAACGCGCACACTCAGCTACCAATAATTAAGATTAAGGCCTTAATTGCACAATTTCAAAATAAATTGTAAGCTTGGTATAAAGAAAAGAAATGCTCAATTATCTGTCACTATTTTATTCGAAAAGCTTAAAGTAGTAAATTTACAAAGCTATATTTGATACACCGAGTAGATACTTGGTTAATCTCGCCATAATCAATGTCTTAGCATGATGAATAGGAGTTACTTCTTCTTCTTGGTTTTTCGTTTCTTCGCCCGCTTGCGGACTTTCCCAGTTTCTTGCGTCTCCACATTTCTGTTCAACATGTTGTTGAAATCGTAAAACCCGTCCTCCTTAATATTGCTCAGTCTCGTTCTTCGCTTCAAAGGCAATTCCATTGACATTGAAGCCTTCGGTTCTTTTACTATTTGGTTTGGTTTCGCCTTCTCCTTTACTTTGTTTTCTTTATTCATCTTGTTTCAGAATAGTTGTGATGATTGTAGCTTGAAGTTTTTCAAAGAATCTTGCGTTTTTCAACCAATTTTCAACCATCGAGATTTTCGACAATTTTCGTGACTTACACCTGTCAATGTCAATCGTCTCAAAATCTGTTTTTGCCAGGACTTTGTCTAAGGTTTTTTCCGAGTTTCTCCCGAGTTCTTGTTGCAAAAACACGTGTTGAGAGACTCCATTTTAACCTCAATCTACCGTACAATTGTCGGTTACTTTATTAAAATTTTCACTTGATATTGGCGCAATGCGTAATCTTTATGTGTCGCGATCGCCATTCGCTTAAAATAAGAAGAAGAAGGTTTTTTCCAACGAATTAGGAAATTGATTAGGAATGATAGTTTTTCTTGTTTTTTTTTTGCCTGTATATGTAACTCTATGATCTGTTTGGCGTAAAGAGGTCGCATTTACTCTCTTTGTTTCTTTTTTAGGAAGGGTTATGATTTTAGCAGTGTCTGTATGTATGTTTGTATTTATTACGTATGTTCCTTCGTAGCGCCTGAACTATTCATCCGAATTTGATGAGTAAGGTGTCAATCAATTCGTTACTATAGGGAGTCCGGGTAACATAGTATACATTTTAACCAACTTTAGTAATAGTAGGAGACGATTTTTTCTTGTAAGCCCCGAAATCATTCCTTTCTTTTTTTGTAGCCGGGTTTTACACTTTGTGCTTGTTTCAAAATAATTCATAATTAATTTAGCACCCACTCCTTACAGTCCATATTACAATACATATTCAATAACAGTCACTTTTATTCATTTTACTCATTTATAAACTGCGCAATCTAGAAATGGAATTCACTGCCAGCACACGTGTTCCCTCCTTAGAATCTTGGGTCATTCAATAGAGGTGCTTGATGGATTGAAGGCACAAGACAAAAAAAAATTGCTCTCGTGTGAAACATACAACTTTTCACCTCTCCAGCGAGAAAATTGTTTTGGGGGAGAAAAACAAGGCAATACTTTAATACATGTTTATTATCTTAAAAATAATGATTGAAAATTAAAAATAGGATTACTAAAATAGTTTAGATTGAACGTTACAGCTTTGTTCAGATCTCGTAGCAAAAAGAGTTTTTCCTTCGAGATTTTACGAAGCAAAAGTGGTCGTTTGGTGCTGGAGAGGTGAAAAACATTTTTTATCAAAGATATTTCAGATTCTTCCTCTTCTTCGAGTGGTTAACCTGGTACCGGTTAGTCTGGTGTCAGAGTTTGACAACCATTTTTGACCTTTGACATCACTTGTTTTTAATACTGGCTTAACGTGCCTTTCGAAACGCGGAGGAAATCGAGTTGAAAAATTTACGGTCACTCATCCGAGTACCGACCGTGCACTTGGTAGCTTAGCTTGTGAACTCATGACTAAACTAAAACTATTTTCTTTGTAAGTACCAACCTTTATTCAATTTTAAAAATACATTGCCAACATCGATACGGACGAAATAAGAATTCGAAATAATATATCACACTGCAATGCGCCTATCGTAAAGGTGCCAGCTAAAATTTCATGGCATGTGCAGGCTATATTCTATTATATATTCAGAAAGACGATAGCGAGTACTTTCGGCTCAGAGCTACCATAAACAGAGCTGAGTTCCTCATAAAACTGTGCTTCAGTTGTAAATGTTAGTACAGTATTGTAGTTTCGTTTCTACTTCGGAATTCATGTGCATTAAATATAACGATAAAACCAAATAGTTTTATCGTCTACATATCCTAGATATCTATGGAGTTTCTCCCGAGTTCTTGTTGTAAAAACACGTGTTGGGAGACTCCATTTTTAACCTCAATCAACCGTACAATTTTTGTTACTTTAGTCTTTGTCTAAGCTTTAGTTACATATTCACTTGACATTGGCAAAATGCGTACGCTTAATGCGACGCGACGCCATTAATTAAGAATAAAATAGGTACCTATACCTTGGAATACTATGAGTGTTTGGCGGGAAACCATGGCGTCTGGATGTCGATCTTTATTTCGATAATTCAAAATTACTTCGGAGTGGATTTTGTTCAGTGAAAGTGGTGTCGTTGCCATGCATTTCTTTCCAAGCACTCCCTAGATGCATTAAAATGCGTGACGCCCATATTATAATGCAAACATCAAGAAAGAAGACATAAATAAATGTATTGTGAAAAATATTGGCGCAGATAAAATCGCAATCACGAGTAACCGCGATATTTGGTTTAGCGGCGCCAACTAAAAAGAATCACTGGCCCTAACGGAACTCCCCATACCACCGTATGTAAAATTTAAATTGCCATACTAATTAAAAACTCATTACGGATTTTGTATGTAATTTAAGCGAACTAATACTAATATAGGCAAAATTACAGAATCCCACGTAACCTTTAGCATAGGCAATAGATAGTTTTGATATTCTTTATGTCTGTTTAATTTGTAGATTTATTTTCCCCCAGGCGTCTTCGGTTTGATGGCGGGCCTAACGTTTATAACCTTTTGGTAGCATATACCTTTTCAAAGGGTTTCTTTACTACTTTCATAAGTATCGGTATTATTCTTTGTCTTTTTCCTTAGGCATTGTCTTGATATCTTCTATTATAATTTCTTACATTATTATAACTTTATTATTTAATTTTACTTCTATTGGTGAATCTGTACAACAGTTACTTTTTGTTGAGGAGTTTATTTTTCGTTGATTTCTGCAATTCAATCTGACAACTAATCTTTCTGTAAGTATAACCAATTGCTACTCAAATCTCTATTCAAACCTTTTGGGGCCGGATTTGCTTATCGAGGCATAGCTGGGAAAGATATGCAGTGCTTATAGTGTGCACGCTACGTCTGGCAACGTCCGATAGAAAAAAGTTATTAGGTTTTACCGTATCTGTTGCTGCGTTGATACAAATATGTGTCAAGTAAAGTTATCTACCTTATAAAACAGTCAACAAACAATAAAATTATTGTTACCTAAGCACGACAACACAAAATAACTTTTGTCAGAGTCCACACCGGACGATCCAACGCACTCCTATCGCGCGTGACAGGAGCGCGATCCAAAGGCGCGCTTTTTTTGAATTCTATTGGAGATTGTCTCTGATGACATTTTCTGCGTCACCGGGTTTTTAAGAAGGCGAAGACCTTAGGGGGTCCTCTCCCCGTGGGCGTCCTCTCTCGACCGCCTAGCGTCCCTAGGGCGTCCGTGTCGGTAGGGAGCGACATGCCCGAGGGTGCCTCTAAAGGCTCGGACCTCGGCTCGGGCACATCGTGTCGTGGTGGAGGCGGGGAAAAGCGCCCCGGTACATGTCTGTACCGGGTATAGCGCGTCATAAGTAGACCGGGTCGTCGCACCCTTGTTCAAAAGGCGCGCTCGGCGTGGAGGTACATCACGCGCCATGCAAGTACACGCAATGAATTATAGTATGTCCACTGTAATGTCAGCGGGCCTAGACAAAGCAACAAATTAAAAGCCATAACGAAGTTCGATAAGAAAAGAATGTGGGATTGACTTAAACCGTCGTATAATCTCGTGACCGTATCTCTAAATAAGTTGGTAGCGAAAGTTAAGACGCTGTAGGCAATCAATCAATATGGACGATGATGACGAATTTCAATACCTTATCGTTATGAACCACTTGTCTATAGACCCAGGTCTATGACCCTGGACCTGGAACGTGGATCGTGAGATGGGCGATCCGAAAAGTATCGTCCGGTGTGGAGCCGGTTAAGGCGTGAATGAAGTGCCTTGCAACTTTCATGTTGCTGAAAGTTACTAGAATAACTTTGAAGCATAGATGCTATAAAATTTTAAATCAATAAATAAACAATTACGCTTTTTCATTGATAGAAATGCCATCACAAACGTAATGCCACAATACCGCCAAAAGATTTAACGTCTCTCATGACTTGTAATTACACGCTTATAAACTCCAACAAATGAAAACCGTGTGTCAAACGATTATTTGGCTGTAACTCTGCATCGTTACAGTTTCATTGCGCATTAATTTTTAACTCACTATTCTCATACATTAATAAAGACGTGCGGTGGATTTGAAACATCGCATCTTATTGCTACCTCATTTGATTGTCGCTTTTTCGCTTTTCGTGATTCGTTTGTTGGAATAAAAAACTAAAAAGTGAAGAATAACTTATTAGTATAGAAACTAAATGATGAACGAAAAGTATAATTACTATTTAGAGAAAAGCGTGGGGTGCTCAATTACATTAGTTCTTCAAAATATTCAATCGGTACAATTAAATTGAGCACCCCACCCTTTTCTCTAAATAGTAATACTTTTTGTTCATCATTTAGTTTCTATACTAAAAAAATATTTTTCACTTTTTAGTTTTTAATTTAATACTTATAAAAGCGTGTTTTTTAGTTTTTCAAAACTATTATTTTATTTTCCACTTTTTAGTGCGAATTATAACCGCCGATGAAAGTATTTATTTAATGACAACACCATCTAGTGACGTATAGCTGTAGTTCAGCTATACGTCACTAGATGGCGTTGACATTATAAACGTTTAATTTATTTTGATAAGTCTATAAAGTTTAAATGAAATCTGACCGTTTAAAGTGGGTAGAATCGAGTCCAAACGAGTCAGTTACATACATACAAACCAACAAACAAGCAAACAAACATACAGGTGACACTAATATAAGCGTGTAAAAAAATGGCTTGGCTTACTTAATAGGGAAGACACGAATTCTAAACTGCACTACACTGCCTTTGGCTACGCTCTCTGTAGTACTATGGACCCGGCCCCGCATGGTGAAGCCATAGAATGTTCATCATCAACAGCTCATATAACGTCCCCAGCGAGGGGCTCGAGCCAACCCCACATTAGGGGCGATTAGGCCTTAGTCAACCATCTGGCCAAGTGCTGGTTGGTCGACTTCACACACAACCTAAGAATTTCTTCATGGGTGTGTGCAGGTTTCCTCACGATGTTTTCTTTCACCGTAAAAGCGTCGATTAAACGTTTATATGAATTCCAAATTTGAAAACACATTGGTACGAGGCGGGTTTCGAACCGGTGCCTCCCGGGTGGGAGACAACGCCCTTACGCACTACGCCACCGACGCTTTTTTTGTTGTTAAATAATGTTAATGTTAAAGAATGTTAAATAATAGATTTTAATAATATTTTTTGTCTCATCTTTTTAGGAATTACAATTTTAATCATGTAATAATTCTATCGCATATCAATAACATTTTACGTAACATTCCAAAAATGATTACGAATGGCTATTTCTCTCCGCCGACGTTCCATTCAATACATTCAATATTTCAGGAATGCCGATGATACACAGCTTTTGCCAGGAACAATATTCCCGAATATGAAATACCTTTGGTTATTGAGAGGCAGGTGGAACAAATATGTAAACAATGCATCTCTACGTCCGTTGCTTCCTGCTATTCAATACAAACCTGCATCGGGAGACAATCGGAAACAGGCTGGAATAATCGATATAAAAATAGGAGTTACGTTTTGCGAGCAACTGACACGAATTACACTTCGTGGAACATACAAAAGCGGGTATTGGTCGAGAAACACAAGAGGAAAATAATACTGCTTACTGCCAGATGCTAGGATGTATAACTCTATCTATTGGAATAATAGAATGACATTTATACCTACATAGGTATCTACATATATATACAGTACAGGGCGTCCCACGGCCATGACACGGAGGGAAAGTATATTAAATATTGAAGATAGGATATTTAATATAATAATAAGTAGAACTGCACTCACATATTTTTTTTAAATCGCCTGCCTCGAACGTGTATCGATCTCGTGAAATGGGAAAAACACATGTTTTTTATGATAACCGATGAAGGAATAATTTCATTTCTGCGTTTACAAACGCGTAAATATTTTTTAATACTAGAAAAAACCCGCCTGCGGCATGTCGATTTTTTTCAGTGTATTTTTTCTAGTACTAACCGATGAAGATGAATCATAAGGACTATTTTTTCCTGAATAAGAGAAAATTTAACATTTTATTCAAAATAATTGAACACAAACTTCTTAAGAAACGGTACAAGAAAACAAATTAAAATTTAATTTATCAAATGTTGTAAATGTATTATAAAAGAGTAAAAATACAAAGTAAAAGCTTTTAAAAAAAAAACAATTTTTCAAGGAACTCCTGAAATTGAACGTGATATTTTGTAAAGCCGATACTTGCGTGGGGTGAAATTCCGTACAGTTCCCGCTGACTTCCAACACGTTACTCACCTTGAATCTTGTTTACTCATCTAGTATTATACCATAATATATGTATTATACCGAGCGATACAATCTGCAGTCGTATATTAAAAAAATTGTAAAGAAAAAATATTCATCTGGAGCGAATATTCACCCCACGCCCGCCTGTACTGTAGTGTTAAAAGCACCTACAAACAGAGCGAAAAAAGTTCTTAATAAGAGAGAAATATTTATTAAATCTCTTATAAAATTAATATCACATTAAGTCGAGTCGAGTAGTTTCCTTCTAGAAGTTTTCTCTGTCAAATGTCCAAAGTTTGCGAACTAAGTGAAGGGAGAGCCACTTTGGAATGCCATTGAAGCTGAAGATGGCATAATTCGGATTTTAATGAGAAAACTAAACGACGCATTCTTGCTTAAGCAAGTAATTTGTCACATATTTGCAGAAATTCTTATTCGTTCTATTAAAAACTTTTAAAGTAGGCCACTGCAAATAAATTTATACAGGATGATTGGTAATTAGTAGAGGACCCGTTAAGGGGAAATAGAAGAGGAAAATACTAGTCGATTTCACTGTGAGATGTACTAAAGCGAACGGATTCAGAGATATTAATTATTTTAGATTTATATAAAAAATCCGAAAAACACATCCGAACGCAAATCGCAGGGAGTATTGTCCTCTTCTACCTCCTCTTACCGGGTCCGCCACTTATTACCAATCATCCTGTATACTGTATCTTCTTGTATGTACTTACAGCAATAATTCAATTTCAATAACTCTAGCCTTTATTTGCCAACAGAGTGCATACATACATAGGTATGTAGGTACATACATACACAGGTGGGTACATACATACTATCGTATTCCCAAAAGTGTTGGGCTAACATTTGGTTACACTTATAGCCACATCTGGAAGTGCGGTTCATTCAATGCCTCCAAATAGTGACAGGTTACCAGCCTATCTATTTCACCGTGTCACCTATCTAACAACATACATTGAAAGAATTATATAAAATTACATATTACAAAAAATCGGGAGTAGTCTCCCCTTGATTTTCTCGTATACCGGAAACGACTCAAAAGTCGATAGAAACCTTTTTTTTTATACCACTTTGGTGGCAAACAAGCATACGATCCGCCTGATGGTAAGCGGTCACCGCAGCCTATGGACACTTGCAATACCAGGGGTATCACACGTGCGTTGACGACCTTGCAAAAACTTTTTCACACCTTTCTTGAAGACAAACCTTATATTTTTATGTCATACATGCATGTTATATTTGGTTGTCATAACTTAAAGCATACTCGAATTATCATGCTAACGCACAGACACACACACAGACATTATTCTAAAACCGGTCTTTTTGGACTCAGGGAGGTCCAAAACGTGTAAATCCGTCAAAATCTCGAGGCCGAATTTTTTGACCATTACAAGACTTACTATAGTACGTATACGAGAAAGTAAAAATTAGGTTCATTTGATGCAATACATGTGTCGTCTATTTTGTTTAGTATTTTTATTGTTAAAATAAATACTTTCAATGGCCGAGAAACATGCATAAAGGTCTTGGCACACTTAACAGCTCGGAACCGTATCGCGTTACGATATGCGCTACGGGCCGTACCCTTTTCGTAGCCGCCATTCCGTAGCATTCGTAGCAAGAAATTTATTGGTAAAACTGGTTGCCACACTATTAATACAAAAGTGAAGACAACTTTTTTGACCCCAAGTAACCTATGAATATTTCCGTTTTCTTCCTGTCTCTCTCTAACTCTCGCCACAAGTAATATGATGACGTATGACGTATTAGACAGTCACTTAACACGTGTTCTGTGGTTAGAATTTTAAATAGGGAATAAGAAGTTTCAAGGTCAAATTTTTGTCCCAGTTGTGGCTTCCATTTTTACCTATAAATTTCTTGGTTCATAGTAAAAAAGGCGTTTCCTGTCTGAGCTGAGTGGTTAGTGTAAGTTTTTTAGTATACAAAACGCACCGATTCTAGTTGCGTTAAGAGCTCAATTTGAATAGGAAACGCGAACAGCGCCCCTAGCGGAGAGAAGCGCAAATCATGTTTCCCATACAAATTGAGCTCTTAACGCAACTAGAATCGGTGCGTTTTGTATACTAAAAAACTTACACTATCCACTCTGATAACTGTGGTACGACCTTAATCGTGACAGGAGCGTAGGCATTGAGGTGCGATAATTGGTAGCATTCAAATTTCGAACGATCATAACACGTTAACAAGACCGCTTTTGAAAAAATATACTTATGAAACTAGTCTACTCACACAAAAAACCAGTATGAGAACATTGCAAACTTGATATAATTATTTAAGTGTATTGAAAAAAACTTAATAATAGGTCTTACCAAAACAAAAAAGTTACATGGCTCTTAACTTGATTCATCTTGTAGTTTCATTACTTTTTTTATTTGAAATGGGTGCACTCTTGGGAACACTGTGAATACTTTGGGACACTTGGGGGCACTTTGGGAACCAGCCTATTCAATCTTACCTTAAATAGAGCAGGTTTATATAAAAAAAACGTTTATTTGTAACAATCACCAATACAAAGAGTAGCCCTGACTTCTGTCAGCTATATTATGTCTTCTATATATAACTATTCGGGAATATTTAGGCCGGCATGGAATTCCACTCTTTAGCGGTGCGCTTAATAAAGGATGTTGAAAACCGCACACATAGGCGGAATTTGACGGTAACCTGCAGTCCGTCTAGACCCCGATAGTAAAAAGATATTCGTATGAGAAAAAATAGCTTTTTGTTATTAGTTAGTATTAGATTTTATTCTTAACAAGATAAGAAATTAAAAAAAAAGACGCTTTTATAATTACATAATATTAAATCGGACTAAATAGTGAAAAATAACTTTTTAGTATAGAACCTAAATGATGAACGAAAAGTATAATTATTATTTAAAGAAAAGCGTTGGGTGCTCATTGCTCAATAACATTACTTGAAAATATTCGATCGGTACAATTAAATTGAGCATCCCACGCTTTTCTCTAAATATTATAAAAATTATACTTTTCGTTCATCATTTAAGTTCTATACTAAAAAGTTATTTTTCACTTTTTGGTCTGATTTAATATGTATAAAAGCGTGTTTTTTAATTTTTTTAAAACCATTAATTTACTAACCACTTTTTAGTGCGACACCGCCAACTTAGCAATGACAACGCCATCTAGTAACATACAGCTGAACTAACATTCTAAACGTTTAATTTAATAATCCTGGCGATTCTAATCGGGATAATGGGATATTCTTATTGAATTATTGTAATGATATCGGTCTTTGATAAATCTATAAAGTTTGAATGAAATCTGACCGTTTAAAGTGGTTCAAAATTAAGCCCAAAAAGTCAGTTACAAACATACAGGTGAAACTAATATAAGCGTGCTAATAATCAGGATAATGGGATATTCTTATCGAACTATTGTAATGTCATCGGTCTTTGATAAATCTATAAACTTTGAATGAAATCTGACCGTTTAAAGTGGGTCAAAATCGAGTCCAAACGAGTCGGTTACATACATACAAACAAACAAACGTCTCTGGCGGGATGCTAAGCTTACTATGGTTAGTTTGACAGCCCTTATCATCGTTACCATAATTTGTAGAAGTCAAAGGTTCCCCCTGAATGTAATGCGAAAATACCAAATGCATAAACATACCAACTCTTTATTATGCAAGTTAGAGTAATCTTGATAATTTCATTTGTCAATATCTACGTATACTATTTACATTAACATCGTGACTGCTAAATTATGGAGCATTGACGTCTTTGATTGAGAGGCTCGTCAATATTTTTATCGCAGTCCAACAGTTACAGATTGATATCAAACTAAGTGAACAAACTTCTGAAATAATTGAATCATTGCTTTGTGTACATTATTATCTAATAAGTACATGGATAAAGCGTACTTGCCCTTGCCTCCTCGATTAAATTATCGCAGAATTATTAAACCAAAACAAGTGTGGAACAAAAATACTTGACTGTCTTACAAAAGTTTAACCATATCTCTTCAAAGGTTCTGTATCTTAATTACCATTTGTCAAAAGAGGCACCTCATGGCAATGTTGTCCACTCCCCGACTGACACACTCAAAGAAATTTTTAGGATCCTCACACACAGGTTACCTTAAGAATGGGAAGAATCAGCAGAACCCAAATCCGCTGCCTCATAGGTGCTCTCACTGGCCACTTTGCCACTAAAAGACACCTGTGTACAATAGGCAAAGCTGAGGACCCCATCTGTAAAATGTGTGGTGAGGAGGAAGAAAGCATGGAGCACATACTATGTGCTGTGATGTACTAGCCAACAGGCGACTAAAGGTTAGGACCGTAATAAGGTCTATAAAGTCCTCTGGTTTAGGGTAACCTAAACCAGAGGGCTTTATAGACCTTATTCCCGCCAACATCGTGAAACTCTTACAAAATGTTTTCAATGTTGGCGGGGATGGGTGATAAGGAAAGGGGAAGCACAAAAGATCCTATAGGGTCGAAGTGCTCTGAAATACAGCCTCAGTCCCTTGTTTAATAATAAATTAAGATAATAATTACCATTTGCCTGCCGTTCCCAATGTTATTGCCAACTCTTGACAGAGTTACTCGTAAGTAGTCGTGGTCATGGAGGTTACAGCACGGCTTTCTTCGCTGTCTCCCACCATCTGTTTCTACCCGACGCACTTCGTACACTCATATTTAAAGCCCATAGCAGACGACGGACTTTTTGTCCGTTTCAGTTCGTGAAGTGATCTTTATTACTAAGAGAATAATGTTATGTGTTTTTTATAAGAGGCTAAGTTCAACTTTATGCTGTTTGTAATAGAGATCATGTCTCCGACTGGAATAGACAAAAAGTCTGTCGTCTGCTATGGGCCTATGACGTGTTTTATTGGTTCAGTACATCGAAGGTCAGCGCTCCTGGATCTTGAGCCATTCACGCTACTTTGCTGCTTTTTATTTCTCTGGGGTCGGCTTAAATTATGTTATGTACAACAAAAAGAATTAGTCTGAGAAGTTTCACGACCTGCCGTCTACCTAACCTTCCTTGAGAATGCTATTGTTGGTGTTTGCCGACAGTCGACATTTCGGGTTTCCAGGTCAGAATTATTTTAGTCGCCTTTTACGCAACGTGTAGTTTAGGGTAGTAGTTTTCTATACAGCAGCTAACACACCTCTCTGTATCTGTATTATGTAAGACTGTGTTCAGTAACATGTAATTTTACCGTTTTTCGAACGACAAGAGCGTTTTTGAAAAAGTAAAAAACTTAACAAATCAGAATATTTAAGCATTTGTTAAATTTACTGTATAAAAAACTTGAAAATAGGTCTTACACATTTTAAACAAGAAAATCCAACATGAGGGCCTAATTACGCAATTTATCGAACTCTCCATACTTGAGTTCCCAAAAAGTTTAAGTTCAATAATGCTCCATGAACTTGTTATTTTATAAACCAATGAAATCTGTTTGACTGCAATAACACAAGTTCAATACCTACGGCGCTTATCAATAATATTGTTAATAATTTGCTTTTTTGTTCCTAAAATAAGTTTTATCTGCTACGTTAAATGTTAATATGGCACAATTAGGTACAGATGTGCGATACATACGGTCAAGTAGGTATATAATTATTAAACTATTATGATTTGTGTTAAGAAAAATGTTATTAAGATGACTTGGGCAGGGGAGTCCTGTCCATTTTTGTCTTCCCCTTTTAATCCCCAGTGCTATAATATAACCTATATAATAATGTATCTCATGACGGCAGAACACGCTACCCAAAAGTAATTTTTTCATCCTTGTTTCATAAACATAGAGTTCAAAGTCTATAGAAGACAGTTTGTGGTATATAGACCCTGAGTATAGACTTATCTACTGTCGCCTAATGCATATTATGTTCAACAAATTTAAAAGGGTTCTAAAATTTTTCAAAAAGATGAGGTTCCGAATATTCAGAGATCATCATCAAGAGCCACTATATTCGTCCAAAGAGCAGTATTTTATTCAAAATCGTCCGCAGTAAAATTTACGAGCTAGCCTCGCAGAAACTAGAATAACTCTATACCACTTTTACTCCTGATTAGAGGTAGCATGTAGAACTCACGTCGGAATAATTGCAGCCGTTTGCGCGGGTCTGTTGGTTTAGGCCGGCTGCTTTTTGTAGCAAGAGAATATCAGTGAAATTTCAGAGAAGAAATGGGTATAAAATTTTTACGTATGAAACAATATTTGTATCATTTTACAACACGTGTACAACAATAAAACAGCAATATAATCTTATACACTAATTACCTAATTTTACAATTTATTGCAACACATGTGCGCTGCAGATATACAAAAGGGCGGTAGCTCAGTGACTGATTTAGCTTCTCAAGCAAAGCTCTCGTATTCTGTTTCAGCGCATAGTTCTCTGACGTTTGTGTCGCGGAAAATTGTGTTGAATGCAACACTTCTTCCTACTGCATAAACGTCTTAATTTATTTTGGGTTCGACGCCTGCCCGAACCTAACCCGCTTGGGAACGCCCGTTATAGATGGTTAAGGTGGTTAAGTACGTGTTATAGAATGAGTCTCAAGAATCAACGCCGACTTGAGCGTCGTACGTCTCTATCAGTTTGTGCTTGATAGAAAGTGACAACCAATTTTCAAAACATGACTGATTTCTGAGTGTCATTCTGTAATACGGGCCTTTCGATGTCGATACTCGCTGTTTCTACATGGATGGTGGTGCCAACATTTCAACGCCGATTCAATCGCACCTGACAGCTCATTTGCTCAGTGTTGTATTTGTGCCGTACTTTACCTACTCCTGAAGAACATGTTGTCTCTTGATAGTGACAGTGACGATGATTTCATGTCAGCCAGCAAAGCCAGCCAGCCCACAAAGCAGGAATATTAAAAATTAAATCAATCAACATCTCCTTATCTATAATTCAATTCACCAAAAAACAATCGAACAGCTAGCCGGTCAATTCTCGCGACGATAGAAGCTGCAGGAGAGTGAAGTAGATACCTACAACCTAAGACGAACCGATTTGACCAATCACGAGCCAGATCACATCGCTGCCTGCCGTCAATCGCGATGTATAAACAAAATATATTATTTTGTTTGCACGTAGGCATCGAGCTAACCGCGAAGTGCCGCGAAGCTGAACGCGATGTATCGCAGTGAGGTATCCTTCAGCATGTGCGTACGTGTTTATTAGCATGCATTTGTTTTACATGGAGGTGATATCGATGTAGCGAGCTAAACAGCGACCGCGAGGTATCGCAGTGAGGCATCTCCGGCATGTTCCTACCCTTAGTCAACACTTCTACGCCGCGCCAGTGACCCCTTGGTGCGATGGTCGCTACGGTGTTCAGAGTCTATTTTAAAGTGACTTATCAGCTCGGAATCCCTTCCGAGCTGATAAATCACCTTAAAGTACGTGACCGTATCGCCTCTTTTTGCTATGAAAATGAGGCGATTCGCTACGTTCTGTGGCCGTTGCTATGTTCCGTGACCGTTATGTATAGCGTTTACGTTACCTTTCCGAGCGAAGCGTGCTACGATCTTAACTCAGCTTTCACTATACTCTCGGGATGAGAAGGATTATTACGAGGAAGAATTATTATTATTATTAGTGCCCGGGAACTACATTCAACAAATATTACGTGTTCGTTTTAAAATTTGCAAAGTTGATCTACTTATAATATAAGTTATTAAATTAATTCTATAATAATGGCGCTACATGGCTCTTTTCAGGCCTTAAGACAAAGACTTTACCTGGCCTGAAATAAAATAAATTAATATATGAATCTGTTTAAGCTTTTTTTAATGTGAATCAGTTCGTCCATTAACCAAAATATTGATAGAGGAAAACGTGTGTCTCATAAACAGCTCGATAATATTCACGATTGGATGTTTGCATCTAAATTTATAAATAACTCTTTAAGTATCTTTATCCGTTATCTAGTATCCATAACAGGTTCTTAATTATGCGTGATTTGGGTTAGGTATTTGGCGCTGTGGGAATATTAAGATCGTATCCATTGCTTCTTTAAAAAAAAAAGCAAAAATACCAGTCTCTGCTGCGCAAAAGCTTATCTACCAAAAACTTATAACAGTATTTTATAAAATTTAAATATTCGAACAAAATTTAAATTTTAACGAGGAAGAAAAGGTGGGTGTGGCACTGTGGGCTTGTCTCGCGAATTTGGAGCGCCCGTCACGTAGAAACTTACAATTACAACAGCTGTTTGTATGTTTTATGTTATTTTATCATCATCATCATTTCAGCCACATGACGTCCACTGCTGAACATAGGCCTCCCCCAAAGAACGCCACAACGACCGATCCTGTGCTCTTCGCATCCAGGCGTGACCAGCAGCCTTAATCAGGTCGTCAGTCCACCTTGTGGAGGGCCTACCAACACTGCGTCGACTGGTGCGCGGTCGCCACTCGAGAACTGTTCGGCCCCATCGGCCATCCGCTCTCCGAGCAATGTGCCCCACCCACTGCCACTTAAGTTTTGCAATTCTTTGGGCTATGTCGTAAACTTTAGTTCTTCTACGGATCTCATCTTTCCTGACTCGATCTCGTAAAGAAACACTGAGCATAGCCCTCTCCATAACATTAAGTTATTTCTATGTCCAAGCCCAATCGCAAATAGGTTAAATCGACAAACCAACTTTGATATTCCCCTTTTTACACTGTGAAATTTTTATGGCTGTTGCGCCCAATCCATTTTAATAGGTAGGTCAATACATCAGTACAAACAATTCTTTCTATGACCATTATCGAAATCGCATAAAATATCAACAGCTCTTTTGGATGCGTAAGTTTTGCACTTTTGTGAACTAATTATTTTTCAAGTCAACATTAGGTACTGTGCCTCAAGCACGAATATTTGACGGATCCGAAACGTTGTCGTATCGAAAAACTTTCTAAAACTACTTTAAAAGAAATTCTAAATCTTATGGAATAATTTTAAACACGGAAATTTGCACTTCTAAGATCCGAGCGAAATAAGGTGTGTAAATTTCAAAGATTTGATGAAACAATGTTTACCATAAAAACATAAGTACCAAGCACAGGTAAATTTCGACAGCGAAAGCAATGACCTGGTGGCGTAGTGGTTAACGCAGCCGCCCGGATTGCGGAAGATGCTGGGTTCGATTCCCGCCTGGGGCAGGGTGTGTTTTTTCTAGTTCTAAATCTAAATCAAGATTTTTACTAACGTTTCTTAGTAGTTTAGTTTAGTAGGATCGTTTGTTTAATATTTAATGAGGTTCCCAGGATACGGCCCGCCTGTTGGCAGCAGCTATCGTAGCCTATAGACGCTTGCACCTTTGACCTAATACTCACACTTTCTGTCTCCTTCCCTACATCATGGAGCATTTGTTTTTGAACGAAGTTTCTTATTCCAACGAACGGACTTGGCGGATGGGGGCTAGGCGAAAAAAATTGAGTTTTACGACCCGAGTTTCCTCAATGTGGATATTCGTGGTTTCCGATTGTCCCGATACCGAATCAAACATTTATTTTGAGATTCACGATGGCGTACGTGACTTTTTAATATACCTACTGTCAATATGTAATGCTATTATAATATTGTTGTGATAATTTGTAAGAGTAGGTAGGTATTTAAGTAGGTACCTAATCTTAAGATGTTACTTTATCACTGTAAAACACAATTGCATGCTGTGTTTGTCTGTAATGGGTGCGCATTTTCTTACATAACTTTCCAATTCCTATCATTGGAGGTCCGAAAATATTTCTCATACCATTTAAAACCATAATGATCATTCTTCATAACAAATCATTCTTCATAAATTCATAAAACATAATCATTGAAATTCATAATATCATTAATCATACATTTTTGGGCGAGTCTAGTGTTTTATGCACTTACATGACTGGGTTATGGGTAGGTTAGGGTTATTTTTTTAATGACCAGGCGGGGTGCACTGTTTTTGTAAGCAACAAGGTAGTAACAGTATTAATAAAAAAAATTTGATCACTAACTGTTATGAGCTCCGTTGGTAGTAATAAAAATGTATGAATAAAAAAAGTATGAAAAATAAAATTATGAAGGTGATTATTATGAACACAAATCGGTAGTAAGACAAAGAATAGGATTTAGAATATTATGTGAGCCAATATGGACCCGTCTGTAATAGGTTGTGCAATTAGTTTTAAGTTAATTAGGCCTTGATCTTTTGTTAAGTTGTATTGTAACAACTGTTGACAAACCAAATAAATAAAATAAAAAAAATATATGGTTATCATTTTCGTGGTTTTCGGTGGTCCCGATTACTAATCATCTATTTTGAGATCCAAAATTTGGCTATCAATATCGTGATATTCGGTGGTCCTGCTCGCCTAGCATGACCACCGAAACACGATATGATATAGCCATTTATCGTGTTCAACTGTCAAAAATTATTGGATATAACAGTCAACTTTAAATTTTATCGAAACTGCGAACATGTATTATGGCTTATACATGTTCGCAGTTACGATAAATTTTCATGATTGTGGTTATATCCAATATTTTTTGACAGTTCAACGCGATAAATGGCTATATCATATCGTGTTTCGGTGGTCATGCTAGGCGGGCTGATTACGAATGAGTACAACAACTATTTAGGGGTCCAAGGTGACGGACGCGGCCTTTGGACTGAAATTCCTTATCGCACGGTACGGACTTAGCAGATGGGGGGCTAGGGGCTAAAAAAAGTGGAAGAGTTTTGCGTCGCGAGTTTCCGCTACTGTTGAGAAAGGGTCGTGCGTGACCCTTTTTAGTGTAGACGGTTATCCATATAGTTATCTGTACCTGTAGTGTATTTTTTTATTAACGTTATGAGCTCGATTTGTATACAAAACGTCAGTAGCGCCCCTAGCGGAAAGAAGCGCAAATCCCTATCGCATACAAATTGAGCTCTAACGTAACTACAGTGGTATCGTTTTTTAACGAAAAAACTTTCACTACGAGTACTGCTGTGCCCAGTCATAACATCGTTCTAAATGAGCGTTCCACGACACTCACGCATTTTGTATTTGAAAGAATTTATCACATAATATTAAGTATGTGTTTATAATCATCATCATCATCAACAGCTCATATAATGTCCCCACCGAGGGGCTCGAACCTACCCCACATTGGGGGCGATTAGGCCTTAGTCAACCACGCTGGCCAAGTGCGGGTTGGTCGACTTCACACACAACCTAAGAATTTCTTCATAGGTGTGTGCTGGTTTCCTCGCGATGTTTTCCTTCACCGTAAAAGCGTCGATTAAACGTAAATATGAATTCAAAATTTTAAAACACATTGGTACGTGGCGGGGAACGAACCAGTGCCTCCCGGGTGGGAGACGACGCTCTTACGCACTACGCCACCGACGCTCTAATATTGTTTATAATGTTAATATTAATTTAATATTATTTACCAAGAAATGTTAATAAAAATCTGATTTCGATTAAGAATTCATTTGGTGTAGTTTTAAATTTTTCACATTACGACTCCGTTGTAGGACATTCAACTATTCGTGCTGGAGGCACTGTTCAGTTCATCAAGACTATTAGGTATTTAGGAAAAAACATCCAAAGACTTAATATACTTACAAAACAATGATAAAGAAGACAACGCCACAATGAATGTCAAATTTAACTAACTCCTAATCGCTTTCTTTAGATAACATTAATGCTAAAGTCCTGAGATAAAATAAATCTCAATGAATTACCTACTTTACAATCATGCTATAAATCATTTAAAAACGAATCACTAGGAGGTGTGATTGGTGTTAAAGAAATATTTGATTAAAAAATGAATAACATGGTACGTCATATGTTTTTACCGATGTGATAACTTTATCTGTTAGAGCCTGGCGTGTACAGAGGGGTGTGATATATACAGCCGACGAACGGAAACTCGTTTCATTACCAAATTGTAACTTGTCCAGAATGCCAGTCAAAATATACACTAGCTGTACTCAATACGAACGTGAGTTTTTTAAATATTTTTTACGTTTGTGGCGTTTAATATTGCATGGTATGAATGTGTTAAGTGCGGTTTATTATAAGTGGTTATGTATTTTTCAATGTTATTGACATATTTACGGAATAAGTAAGGGTAAGTTACTTGCATTTACAAAGGAATTAGAATTTAACTTTTACAATTTGCAAAAAAATATACATAATCTGACGTAATTTTCAATTTTTTAAATAAATGTATATAAAATTAAGTACTAGGTAAAAAAGGAATTTCGAAGGATTGTCCTAATTAATTAAATGTGTCATTGACATTGCTATTAGTGTAATTTAGTAGTCGGCTACTGATACAAACTAATTAATTATACTTACAACAATATTAAGCGAGGTCGCGGCAATAATTTATTGTTTTGAACATAGGTGTGTTGGTAATGTAGGACGCCGTAAGAAATGGGTTTATTTTATACCGTAGGTGAGTAAACGTGTAATTAAATATATTTCAATAGAAATGGAATAATAAATATTTTTCTATTTCTATTCTATATTAAGCTTTACTATTAACTTAAGAATTAGATATCAGAACTTTTTACCATTATATTTAAATGAATTGAATGTATAAAAGTTTATTTATATGTAATTTTAAATAAATTTTAAGTATTTATTAACAAAAATGTGGGCATTATATTTACTCGACAATTAATATTGAATTAAGTAATTATAATTGTAGATACTATAGCTTCAAAACTACTTCTTATTAATTTCTAAGAACAAAAAAGATTATACTTATACGTTATTATTTGGCATAAAATTAAAAAAAAATATAATTACTTTTTTATTTCAAACCTTGTCACGTAGGTACTCATAAATATAGTTTCGGTAATATCATAATTGAATTATTTAATAATGGAAGCGTTCTTTAATTAAAATCGAACCCTTTTTAATAACGTACATTAAATTATAATTCTAGTGTATTCTTAATTAATGGTATCGCGATATTTAAAGAGTACGCATTTTGCCATTTTCAAGTGAAAATACATCTAAAGTAACAAAAAATTTTACAGTAGATTGAGTTTAAAATGGAGTCTCTCAACACGTGTTATTATCTACAACAAGAACTCGGGAGAAACTCCTGAAATGAAATGAAAAAGTTTTTTATTTAAATAGACTTTTCTAAGTACTTTTAAATCAGCAAAAGCCCTACCACCGCTTGGGTACGAAAAAATTATTCAACTTTTTATTATTATCGTACTGAGATGGAGAAGAAATGTCGAAAGGGACTCCACAGGTTACAATTTCGTAATTATTTCAAAACATCATTGCATGTCATAAATATATCAATATGAATTTCTATTATCCTAAATTATAAATAAAAGCATTTTAGAAAAATTACATTTGTAGTGACTATTAATTCTTTAAGGAAGTAGGTAGTAAAATTTTTTTAAAGGAAAAAATATCATTTTTCTGTCTAAAGCTCTACGCTCACGTTTTTTCCTTTTAAAATTTGATAGCTGGTTTTTCTGAAGTAGGAGCGTTTATACATCCTTCTTTTAGATTGGCATGGATGTTTTAAATAAAACATACACTTAGGGCACTGGCATGCATATTTTAGGCTTTATAAGTTGCATTTAATAGGTCGCTAGTAATAATCATTCAAAAAAAGAACGTCGATTTGAAAAATATATTACTGCCTTTATAAAGCTTTAAAAAAACACCACATACTAAACCACGCATATCGCAGCCATATTGTATTTATAATTAAATCTGAATACGGTGATCTGTATTCATATAAGACGAACAAGACAATACCAAAGGGCTAAACGGTCCGAATAGCGTTAACAACACAATAGTATCCGCACTGCGACGCTGTATTTCGGTCACCCTAAGGGCGGGAAAGTACCTTCTGCTTAATAAGTTATCCCCGCCCTTCCTCTCTTCATCTTAAAACAGGCGCTGGCTGAGAGCTTTGCATCGCCTTGCAGGTCTAAGCCTTCTAACAACGTTCCTTTGCTGATGTTTATGACTTAAAAAAATAGAGGGAGCGTTTGGCGCGCTTTTATTGCGTCAGTAAGATTGTTATTTCAAAAAATGTATCCAAATGAATTTTGTATTTGCACTGCTGAGTGCTGATGAACTTTCATTTTGAAAGGCAGATATGCTATACAGCTAACATCATTAGCGTAACTTACACCAATAGTAATAGAATTTTAAGGTAAGGCTAAGTTCGTTTCAAATTTTTCCCTTTTAGAAAAAAATCACATGACTTCCTATATATTATATTGGTATCTAAACTAATCAAAAATTTTGCAGAAAACAAATTAAATAAACATGTGACTTACTTGTTTTTAATTTAGAATGTAGTCTTAAACAATAAAATTATACAAATTAATCGATAGGTACATCAATATTTTCTCCTTCAAGTAATATTCAAATGTCTTTGTCGTAAATTCAGGCATAACTACTATAAAAATCCACGAAAAGTAGGTACAACACGAAAGCTTAAGCGTACTTTATAAAGCAGAACACGCAACATGCAAATAAGGTTTTGAACTTTGAAAAATATCCACTCAAAACTCCTCCTGTGTGAAAGTAAATAAACGACTTGATATCTATTTGCAACGTCCAATTCCCTAAAAACACAAAAAGGGCTTACCACGATACGCCCCTTAGCCTATTCTTTTTCTATTCTGTCGGAATTTAAAGTCTTTGCTTTTATTAACATAAAATTTAGGAATAATCTAGGCAGTAATCTACTACCTATATAAGTTGTGTGCAATGATATTATATTATATAATATCATTGGTTGTGTGCATCGTTTTTATTCCTCTTTCTTGAACTTTTACATTTATAATGATGTCGTCCATTTTAGTGCAACTATCTTGATGAAAACCTTAAGATGCCAGTCTTCTAGGTGGAAACTGATGAATTAACGAAGATCCTTCATATAATGCTCAACATCATATTTTTTTCAGTTAATCAAAAAAAGAAATTGCGCTATCATTGGTTTTTATAATTCTCCCTCTCAAAGGAAGGCAAATGAATCTAGCCCATAAAACAATCTCTTCAGTAATTTTCCTCCTTTTGAAGTTTGCATAAAAATTAGTATCACACATTGCAGTGTTTGGCGAGAAATGTATGCCAACAGACTCCATGAAGGCGACTGATGGGATGGTAATCCCACTCTAAAAACCTCCACGTTATATGTATACATCATAAAACCTTTATTCCACCTTGATTCCCCCTAATTGAACATTAACATGGATGTTTGTGCATTAAAATAACACCAATTCAGCTGCACAAAAATTTGAATGACCGCAATAAAACATTTCCTGACGCCATGAAAGCGCGCCAAAACACTCCTCAAAATTGCTTTCATTACTGAAATTAAAGGGCAAAGGGATCACCAATTTTAAACAGTCACATTTTTATGTTCACATACTTAATTTATTAAACATGTTGTTGCTTTGTTCAGAGAAGCATTATTAATTAAATAACTTGGTTTTTAAGTACATAAGCTAGCATAAAGCAGCAAAGTAATATAAGTTCTTCCACTGAAAACAAACTAGATATTTTCAAAATCGTGTCACGATGGAACAAGGTCTTCTGACCAGTACGTGCCGCGAAAACCAACAGAAAAACGCAGTTTATTACTGCGCCTAAAATGCTTTGTACCCGATATTATTTCTGTGGCTTTCTTCTGCGTAAATATCACTAATTTCTTTGTACGTCACGTCTACTATCCGCCTGAGCTTACACGCATAATTCAGTCTAAATTTTACATCATATTGAGCTTGTTTTAATAACCATAATTTCGATGGTTATATCGTCTGGAGTTTATTTTAGATTATTCATTGACACTTATTAGAAAAAAGGTAACAATTTATGTGTTTTTAAGATGCTTGAATCGTCATTATATTTTAAGTAAAAAGCCCGCGGATCACGAGTATGTTTCCTTTATTATTTTCTTGATTTTATTCTTAGTTTCATTCTATTGTTTAGCTTTCAAAACGGACCTTAGATTTTGAAGATTGTGTACAACTATTAGTAATTGGTGTTGCAGCAACAACCGGGAACAAATATTATAGAGAGCCAGACTCACACATAACGTTTTTTATGACCTAGCGTAAATCTACCAAAGCGCGTTCCTCCATCCATACTAAAATCTATACTATATTAGAACATTATAAAGCTGAAGAGTTTATTTGGTTTGACGGGCTATTCTCAGGTACTTTCCCCGAAAAATGGACTAACCAACCCAAAAACTATTTTTTCATTTTGAATCAGTAGTTCCTGAGATTATCGCGTTCAACCAAACAATTAAACAACCTCTTCAGATTTATAATATTATTAGTATAGATTAGATGAATCAGCATTTATGAGTCTACACAACAAGAGTTTTCACTCAAAAACTTAATTAGCTAATTACTTAACACCAAAGAAGTAAATTACACACACAACCAATTCGTTATATACTTTGTCATCTTCACCTTTTTTATATAAAAAGTCAATTAAATAACTCCATCCCACGTTGAACCTCATTATGTACTAAGTAAACATTAAGATAAGCTGTAACATACCTAATAATTAATTGGCAAAAATTATATATGACCCCCTGTCGACCAAACTGATGTAATACCAAGTTGATAAGATATAAATATTTTTATCTTTGTCGCTGGTAACTTCTATAATTATAAGGTCGCAATGTCATTGATAAGTTTTTATGTGCGAAATTGTTTTTGTTTAAAAACTTTGTAGATAAGATTTTATAGGTACCTAATAGTTTTTATCGGAGCATACCCCCCCAAACAAGGAATGTCTAGTAAATTGTTACACGAGAGCATTGAAGATAATAATGTCAGAAGTTAAATAATTTTATAATTTATTGATAAGCTGTAGTGTAGAATACATATTGCCGTGCAATTTAAGATATTCTGGTCTCCTTCATTTTAAAATATAAATGTATTTTCAAAATCTTAATTACATTCATAAAGTTTAAAATTAGCATTTATTTTTACATATAAGAGTAAATAACCTTTACTTGACTATAATACAAAATGTTTATAAGCACTTTTAGTGCTTGCTGAATCACACCAAGCTTATTCGACAAGTCATGTTTTTTATATCTAATCATTTTAAACCTTTATACCTGGTGGTGGCAGTACACCGTACGTAGGGTCCATCGCGTTGCAGGGAGAGGGAGCCATAGATGAGTCAAACTAGATCCACATCGTGTTAATAAGACCTTAAAGACTGTTAGTATTTTATTTTTAATAGAGACATTGTTCGTTATAATATCTTTTGGCCAATCCCCACTATTGGCTATCTCTGTAAAGGACGCTGCGAGTCTTTTTTCGCATAAATAATAGTTTTTATTTTATCATTAACTAAGTTAAGTAATTAAACATTTTCCTTTCCTAATCACAGCGACATGGGTGAACCGGTGCAGCGAAGACCTAGAATGCCTGGACCTGGAAGAGGAGCAGCCCCTGGCCCAGCTGAGCTCGGTGCAGACAGACAAGATGACTCTGTTCTTCACCGAGCTGCTGGACCACGACCGGGATGACGTCATCGGAGACCAGGACTTCGATCAATTCTTTGAGGTAACTAGAACTATTACAGAACATTGTAGTTGACAGCATCATATCAAAATTTGCCGCATATCGATAGCTTTTTTTTTTAACTGACTACTATAGGTTATCACTGACGACATTTCCTGCGTCACCGGGATTTTAAGAAGGCAAAGATCTTGGGGGTCCTCAAGCCTGTAGGTCGATCGGTCCCTTTTTTTTGTTGACTGGGAGGTTCGCATCGTCCCTGCGGGGTGGTGCCAACCTTTCTGTGTTCTGTGGTGCCAACCGCAGGGGATATATGGGACTCGAGGTAAAGGCGTTCCCTCCATACCCACTAAACATCCTCGCCGACCTGACTTTCAGTGCGCTATTACGGCACGGCTCGGGATCTGCGCACGTGAGCGCAACTACACCGAGACCGTCCCAACGCTGCCCGTCTAGGCACTCCTTGCACCAATTGGTGGCCAACAGCCACTCCTCCACCGACGGCTGCTCGACCTGGCGCGTTCTCCTGACGAGGACACCGGGAGCAGCTATCGGACCACACCCGGGGGACTTTGGGCGCAGTCGTAGCCCTGAAAAGAGCCGTCCGGAACTAGCCATGATGGGAAAACAAAAGCATCAAAAAACCACTTGACATCAAAAGCCATACACCCGCCGAGAAAGTTTCCCCACCAAGTTACCAGGGTCTGCCACGAGGAGGCTTCCGGATTTGGACCCCAGGTCGATCGTTCCTAGGGGATTACTGGGGGACCGAGAATCTCCCCCTTGGGGAGTATCTCGATCGCTTAGCGTCCTTAGGGCGTCCGAATAGGAAGAGAACAACGCTACCGATTGGTGCCTTTCAGGGCTCGGCCCTCAGCTCGAGCACGTCGTGTCGTGGTGAAAGTGTATTAAGAAAATAAACTTCACTTCTAAGAATTTAAATTTACAACACTCCTCTCATTGCATGTACCCTGTACCTCTCTATTATTTCGGGTGAAATCGCCACTATATTTAATATTTCTTTTTCGGGTGAAATTGCAACTAGGTAAAAAGCTACTAATTCGAAAATTTTTGCGGAATGAAATAAATTTCACTGCGGTCTTCTCTGTGATAATTCCGCCCCAGTTGGAGCGCTACAAATTCTTCATAATAGCCAACCTCTGTTAATATGCATGAAACATAACTAAAAATAAATTAAAACCCACCTCATAAAGCCATTCTAAATCTACCGCCCCGCGTAAAGGTCGCAATGTAATTTCTTTTTCGGTTTAATCGTGTTGATAAACAACGTAGGTTTATTTTTCATCGCGCAACATTTTTAAAACCCACAATGTATTTTGGCTTAACGTAAGAAAAAGCGTTTACTTATTGGTCTGAGTTATTTTTTTCTAAAACACAGTACCTACGTCGTATTCGAGATTAGTAAAATACTCACTTATATTGTATAGTAGACGCCTGGAAATTGAGCCAATTTCCTCAGCGCAAGGATTCAATATACTCGAAGAATAGTGTGCTTAAAACTCAACTTAAGGCTCCTACACACCCAAAGCAAAACGAATTTTAAATATAGGTATTGTGTAGATCTTTTTCATGGTATGTGGTTGGCAAAGAATCATACGACTTGATGGTTAGCAGTCACCGTAGCGATTGGAACACTAATTGGTTACTACCCAACTACCTCCATCCCCTACTAGCCCGTGAATCTCTGGAACCGTTAACACTACGAAATGTAGAGTTATTTGATTAAGGGCGTCTGTATTTTGAAGGAGAGGTACTGCCTCCAAATTCCAGCGATTAATCCGCTGTGCCCGCTTCTGTTAAATTAATAGAATATTATTTTTGAGTTGACCTAGGTAGATATGATGTAGGGTATCAACCAGGATGTCCAAGAAGGCCAGTAATAAAAAATACAGCTGAGAACACTAAAAGCTAATGTTTTGTACAAAAGATACTCCTTTTGGCAATGAGGTCTAATTTTTTATGTTAAATGGTTGGCAGACGCTCAGACAAGCATAATACGGCTTGCCTGGTGGTAAGCGGCCACCTATAAACGCATAACATTGTTGGGGTGCTAATGTTTAAATATTATCATTGATATCAATTTTAATACCTACCTTAGTGCTTTAATTTTATTTTAATGTATTCGGAAAACCAACAGCTATACAATAAAAACAATTAAATCAGATACGAGTAGCTAATTAAAGGTTTTCTCTTATCGCGACACATTTGTTAACTGTGAACTTTTAATTACAATAACCTAGAGATATACACAAGTACATGTACAGTAAAATTTAGTAAAGAGAGAGAAAATCATATATGCATAGTAATGTATACGGACAAGAGAAGTTACAATTATAAAACTCATCAACACACTGCCTAAGCTTAAGATTACTGCAACTGATATTAAAAACATCTTAATAAGCTTTCAATCAATCTTTTTAAATCATTTAGCTAGTTTCCCTTATTGTAAATATTTACGTGCTTCAAATGAAGTTACTATGTTAATGCTTTGGAAACTCATGTCACTTAATTAAGAAACTTTCTAATTTAACATCCATCTTGGTGGATTGGTCAGTAATATTGTCAGCACCACAGAACGTGGCCCACACACTTAGCGGACCGGATTCGAATCCTAGTAGGGTTTGTGTGATGAACACGAAGTCGTGGTTGTTCATACAGAATTGTCCAAATTTTAATTTTAATTTTTATAATAGAAATTAAGTAAATTAAATTGAGTAAATTATATTCCATTGATTGTAAGTAATGATTAATCACGATCTACAATAGAAGCATTGGCAAGCGAGATTTATTTCATAAAATATCTACAAAAAAACTTTTGGAGGTCATTGATTGAAACAACCTGTATAAGTACTTACTTAATATTATTTGTCGTTTATCTAATATGTAAAACACAAGTTATTTTTAAGATATGCTTACCAAAAAAAAAGTACATCGCCAAAAGTATTATACGTCCTTCCCAGGGTATCAAACTAAGTATCTCCATACTTTTTATCAAAATCGATTCAGTGGTTTAGGCGTGAGAGCGTAACAGACGGACATATAGACAGAGTTAGGTAGGTACTTTTGTATTTTTAATATTAGTAGGGCTAGATAATTGGCGTCTAATTACAAATATATTATTACTATTGATAAGACGACTGAAACTTACTGGCATGCACAACGACAAGTGTATAGAATCCCCACACTAAATTTTAACTAGGTCCATAAGTGCAAGCAGCCTAATCGTGAACAAATGTTATAATTAATATGATTACGTTTACTCCTTCACAGAGGCTGGCCCACTTCGCCGACTGGTCACCCAACTCGTCTGAGTTTCACATTCTTCTGGAAGTGAAGCAGGAATTCATAGACCACTTCATCAACCCGCTGCCCGCCAAGTAAGTCAACCAATCCGGCAACTAGTCCACCATAGCCCAAAATGGAGCTTGACAATTAATAACCATTATTCTGAAGCTTCCAAGGTCCATTTTCATAAATTAAGAGATGCAGAGTTTTAACACAGTACATACAATTTAAGTGGTCGTTCGTTATTTGTGACTTTTGTTTATTTCTGTTAGAATTACAGCAGGTTTTTATTGCTGAATTTAATATTTAATGTAACGCGCTGTTAACTGCGTTTGAGGGTTAATTAAGAATAAAATACTCTCAAAACAATTTTGTTTAGATAATTGGTGTGAGCGTAGAAATATATTAATATTATTATAAATACCTCTTTCATAATATAGTCACTTAGTAAGTATATTCCATATTATAGTCAATTTCATTAATCTGGATATTATATGTAACCCGCTCGCGACTTCGTCCGCGTGGACATTTTATCCCCTTAGGGGTGGAATTTCCAAAAATCCTTTCTTAGCGGATGCCTACGTCATAACATCTACCTGCATGCCAAATTTCAGCCTGACCCGTCCAGTGGTTTGGGCTGTGCGTTGATAGATCACTATGTCGGTCTGTCAGCCACCTTTGAGTTATATATATTTAGATGTATTCATATGCCTGTTTTGCATTACCACGGTAATAATGGCATTACGTATATGTAAGCCAGGCGCGGATTTAGCCCTAAAAAAATAGTGGTCATAGCCACCGTGAACCACCCGAACATGGGCCGAGTGCGATATAGTGCATTTTTTTATTAAGACATTGGATACAAATACCATCATCCCATCGATGATTATACCGTGAAAGTAGACGACTGGAGCGTCTATTTAGGATTGTGAGAATGCTCAATAATTCCTATTGTACCCACAACGGTGGATATGCCTTACCTTCGCGTTTTCACTTCACCCATTTACAGGTGGGAAACTCATTTGTTAGACCAGCAGTGCAAGCATGAAATTTCCGATGGAGATATATATCAATCGACAAATGCATCTGTCCATATTTTTGTTGACTATCTCAAATTTTCGTTCGGTAGCTTTTCTTATTGCTTTTTTGTCAAAATATTTCATATCATCTCCACCATATTTCAAAGACACGCTCATCTATCACGCCCGTTAATATAAATCTACTGAAGATACTTGACAAAGGTTATTAATTTTATAGGGGTACAGTCGAAAATTGAGTGCGCTGAAAGCACCTTATGTCGGCCACATAAGTGAACACTTTGGAAATTACGGCGCTACGGACGCAATAAGCTCTCGGAACAAAGTCATATTTCTAGTCAGACCACTCAATGAGAGCTCGAGATTTTCTCTATTACTCTAATTTACTCTGCTATTATGCGGTATTTATTCTATGTTTTAAGAAAATATTACTATGTCTCTCATTACCCAAATAAGAGTATTTTAGTGATTTTATATCTAAATCTGCAACGGATATATTGGACATTTAGGCTGTTGCACATTTAGAATTGTAACACTTTCCAAATTGAAAATGATGGTTTGAAAATTTTCGTAGTTTCGCTTATTTTGTTATTTCTTTATAAATCCTTTATTACACAGATAAAACAGTATACATAAAGAAAGTCATATGCAAAGGGGAGCTTATCTCTAAAAGAGTTCTTTTCCAGCCAACCCTCTATCATTAGTGAGCAAATATAAACGCAGGAATAACGTGTACAAGTAAATTATAACATAAAAGCAGTATAACAATATTTAAAATAAACTAAATTAAAAAAGATTATTGCTTTTTTGCTAATTTTTATTTGGCATGTTTAGTTATGATTGAAATTGATACCTATCTATTGTTTTATACTTATCCATGACAGGAAGTTTTTCCATGTTTTTCGTTTTCTATTTCATTTGGTATCAATTTCAATCATAAAAAATTTATTACCAAATACTAACGCTATAAATTTTATAAATTTACTAGACCCCAAACTAGGTAATCTTAAACGTACATAGATACATACACAGAATATAGAGAAAGGTGATACCATACCTACTTTCATACTTATAATCCTAAAAGGATTTAGGAGCTTTAGGTTTACATAAAGTTACTAATAGTTACACATAGAACCACATTTGACAATATACTGACAAATTGATAACCTAATGCCTACATACAAGGAAGATCCAACCCAGAAAGCACAGAAAAAGCAACTAAACAAACCAGTGAACTAACAAGAAAAAGCTGACAAGACAGATGTTACATGAAACATAAACAAAAACTTATCAACTCCATATCAATAAATAACGAAATATAGAGAGACAATAGTGATATCAAAAACAAAACAATGGTATCATAAATTGTAGTACATGTAAATGCTAATAATAACAATAAAAACAAACGAGAAGGGACAGAATAAATGATCGTATATGACGTCATAAAGCCTATTAGGGAAGAGCTCGTTTGGAGCTCAAGACATCACAACATCATCACAAACACCAAAATAAAAGGAAAAGAAATGACACTTACAAACTAATAACGCTAACAATGTAAAATAGACGCCAACTTGCGTACAATCAAAATGAAATACTATACTTAAATGTGTTCTGGATTTTGAATTAGTGCTAATGTAACGTTACAAACAAAAGATTGACTTTCTTGAATCTTTAGGTGTTTCTACATCTATATTATATTATGAAAGAAAAAAGCTTGTATGTTTGTAATGAAAAGGCTCAAAAACTACTGGACAAATATTAAACATTCTTTCACTTTTGGATTGCTACTTTTCCACTAGGCAAAATAGGCGATATTTTATTGCCAAAAAACAATATTAGTAATACACAAAACTAGACAAAGTCGCGGGCGGAGCGCTAGTATATAAATATATATAAAATATAGGTATAAAGCAGGAAAGAAATAATACATCAAAAATATTAATTTTTTCCGTGGTTTTTGGTGGGTTTGAACTGCAGAGTTGTTTTAAAGTGTCATATTCATATACCATCTGTCCCGCCGGCCTAATAACTAACTTTTTTTGACAGATGAAAGTGACAATCACCAAGTGAATTACATATCCATTGGTGCTTTACACGACACGCTATTATGGCGCTTGTTGTGTAAAAAAAGCAACGGATATGTAATTTACTCGGTAATTATCACTTTCATCTGTCAAAAAAGTAGCGAATATGCCGACTGTGCCCGTAGTGTAAGTTTTTTCGTTTTAAAAACATTACTATTGTAGTTGCGTTAGGAGCTCAATTTGTATGGGAAACATGATTTGCGCTCCTTTCCGCTAGGGGCGCTATTCACGTATCCTATACAAATCTAGCTCTTAACGGAACTACAATAGTTGCTACACGAAAAAATTTACACTACGGGTACTGGTTATCGGATTTTCTTGGTTGGTTCACTGTAGGTTTAGTTGCTTGGGTTTGATGCGTTTGATGCCCTTATAATGTCGGCGACAGGCTGGCAGCCTGTTACTATTCTACGATCCCTACCCTATTATACGATCGGCCATGAACACCTAGATATTAAAATTTAATTTTTTTTCTTCTAATACTCGGTTTCAATAACTAATCTATCTATACTTTTGTTTAGACTACTACTACCTATTCTACTAATCATAAGATTTTGCTAAGGAAAACTGTCGGTAGTTATAATTAAAACCGGTCTTAAGTCAAATTTAATGTAGTGTCTACCTCTTGTCTACCTACACGAACGCAAATGAGATCCTTGAAAAACATCAACTGTTTGCAACTTCTATGAAATGCAAGAAAGCGACCTCCTTTGCACCCCATAGTGACCCTGTACAGTTAAATCTTACTTTAAATGAGATAGACATATTTGCTCTTTGTCAAATGAATTAGCAGAGACGAGTAATAGAAAAAAAATCTCTGGATAACGGCGTTGGTTTTACAATTACCTACCAAAATATTGCTTAACAATACCTATTGTAGAACTATTTGTTGATCCTAATAAACTAAAATAAAGTCTTTGAAATAGACTGCAATTAAATATCTACTTACTTTCTCAGATGGGGTGAACTGCCGTACTACAGAAGAGTGTGTGGCCCCGAAGCGAGCGGCATCAACATCCCTGGCAGAACAACGCTAGAAGGTTGGCTGGCGCGCTGGGCTCTCTACCTCAGTCAGTCTAAGCGCTTCGCAGACTTGCCGCTGTATCTGCAATACCTCTGCAAAATACTCTTCCACGTGGTTGACAGAGACGGTAAGTTAATTTATTTTGGTGTTATCGAAAGATATCAGTCGTTTGTAAAAAGGTGGGAAAGTGCCAGTCAATACAAACCACTCCCGCTATGGGTATATCTAACAACAAAAATATTATTGGTACTTCGATGAATGCACGCTCTTAATTGTAGAATTTAATTTACATTTAACAGTCTTATGAATGAAAGAAAGGGAAGATAAATATAACGAGAACCTCATTTTACTCGGCCAACGATATTTTTAGAGTACCAATGAACACCGAAAAGGACTGTAATAGAGTTATCGTAAGTTGCAGTGAATTTATACTAAAAACATTCTTAATTCATACGTTGATTTTCGTTTGATGAGAAAGCTCCTTTACAAGCATTTTAGCTTTTCTAATGTGTAACAATTTTCACGGTAATGATGAAGAAAAATATATAAATTTCTTAAAGATTTTTGTTTTTGTAATGATTTGGTTCAAAAACTACTTAAACACTGATTCTAAAAATTCCTTCGTCGGCATAATGTTACATTTTTAGTGTCAAATAAACCCCACGCAGATGAAGTCGCGGGCAGGGTACTAGTCTCCAATATATCTTGAGCAGTTCTTTCAAAAGTCTCAGTAAATTCTCGTAACAATGTATTAATAAAGACAAAAAAGAGAATACAATTTCAAAGCGAGATTTTAAATAGCCAATTTGAGCATAATTAATTGTCGCGACATCTCATTTCGAGGCCGAGTATCTAATTGGAGACATCTCCCGGTCCCTGGCGCTTTGCTTAATTGTGAAGAAGAATTCGAAACAGTTAATTTCATTTTAATACTTCGAGATAAATTTGAATATAGAAGACGGTTTTTACAATGCATAATACTATGGCAATGAAAACGGCTCTCGCGGAATCATATCAAATTTGGCTAGGCAGAGAGAAAAGTCAAGCTAGTGAACGTAAGTGCCAATGCAGCAAAAGGAGGCGTCCATAAACCTATTACGTGGGTCAAAAGTCCAAGGAACTGTCTATGACACCACAGAACACAAAAAGAGGTTCTTAGAACACATGGATAAATTTATGTAATTAGTACACGCAATATACCACAGAAGTGTGTGTGTGTGGGTGAGTGAGCGTTGTGATTGGTTCATTTCGATATCGCGTTCTCTTGATTGGCTGTGTTTGATGCTGCATGGCTGACGTGCTTATCTCTATTGACGCTATAAACACAAGAAAAAGATTTGAGAGCAAGACTGGCGACATTGTTTCCCGAACAAACGATGTATGGTCGACTTTCCAACCTCTTTCTGTGTTCCGTAGGTTATCGTATATGTAGTATGAGTGGACTGCAGAAAAAATATACGTTAGCTTTTTAAAAGTCATACATTTTAGTGATATCCCATATTTTCCACTAAAGAAAAGTTAAAAGAACTTTTATCAATATGTCAACACCATTATCGAGATTGCCACTCACTAGACCGACATGGGATGGACGTAAAAATATTACGTTGTTTATTTTAAACTTCGCGAGAGATGGAAGGCTATTGGCAACTTTTCGACGAGAATAATTTGACGCGCGGCCTATAGTTGGATAGATAATAGACAGAATACTGTTTATAATAAATGTGCAATACAAAAAAACAATATTAAAGAAAAGGTACTATTAGAGGGTCTTATTGTTGTACAAGCAATCATCTGGAATCATTGGGCGAGTTGGAGTTATGCGCCTAAATGATTTGCCAGCTTTGCTTCTAATTTAATTTTGGACTATTACGTTTCTTATTCCACCACTATCCACAGGCATCCACATGTCATCATAGACATCTCACTTTACCATATATTTTATACAAAGAAAAAAATTGATTATGAGTTGATTGTTATTGCACATTGTTTGCGAAATTCCGACCGAATAATTTCGAGAAAAACAATTGACTTATAAGTAGATATAAACACATGGTAACAGTTTAATCAGTGAAAGTTCCGTGGGGTAAGGATTAAGATTGATGAATGCGATAAAACTTATTACACTAATTATTGCTGACAATCTTAATCTCATAGATAACATTAATCGCTACAAAAATCCAACTTTGTGGTTGTACACAACATATATTTTATTAATTATTTTTATATGTTAATTCGGGGCTAGTTACTGCGACCTAAGATCTATTATGACAAGCTTCCAAGTAAGTCCTATTAAGGCATTACATGTACTTTAGCTGGGCATTGTCTAACAACAATAAAACATTCCCAGCTTAGGTTGTTTTAATGTCATTCCGGTAGAGAATGGGTCTCCACAATTTTTTGTTTTGTAAATAAGAGGTTCACAACCATAGATTTATTATTACTGACGTATATAGATTGGCAATGAATCGACTAGGGTGAGACGAAAAACATACACCTATGTGTGCATAATGCGCATGTGTGCATGACAAATAGTACTGCAGTCTGACAGTTGCTGTCTTTTCTACGTGACTGACAGGCCTCCTTAGGCCCCCTGCGTGTACGTGAAATGGTCTCGTCTGCCCATCTCGCTCTAACATACGCGTTAGTATGCTCTTTCTCTTTTACATTGCCGATATACAGATTCCTATATCCATGTTCACAACAATGAATTGATTACGGTTACGGTATTTGTAAAAATATCTCATCGCGATGTTGTGTTATGTCTTCAAACGTAAGCTTGTAACGCAATCAGAACAGTACGAGGCTTTACTTCTGCTCTCTTTATTTTGTGTCGAAACAGAACTCCCTAACGTTTTATTGGCTTTTGAACGTCATTTTATTGCGAGCGAATGGTATTTTACTATGTTATTTGGACATAATGCAGTAACTTGACATTTAAGGGTCGGAAAAGTAGAGCTCGATAAAAAATATCATTACCGCAGTTATTACTTTCGCTAGCACCGTTCAGCGAAACATTATTAACACTTCGTACAAATTTACTTCATAAAAACATGCCTTAGTTTGATAATTCAAATATGATGTGATGTAGAGACTAGTAAACCCATAGATTAAATAATTACTGACGTTTATAAATTGGCAATGAATCGACTAGGGCGAGACAAAAAAAATGCACTTATGTATGGGTAATGCGCATGTTAGCGTGAAAAATAGTACTGCAGTCTGATAGTTACTGTCTTTTCTACGCGACTGACAGGCCGACTTGGGCCGCCTACGTGTACGTGAAATGGTCTAGTCTTGTTTTTCTTTCATAGTAAATGTATTTTCTGTAAACTTAACTTATAATATTTTCAAGAGGAAATTAATTAATTCCAAACTTGAGTTGTAAAAGATGATAATATATGTGAGGACTATTGATAGTCTTGGGGAGAGTATTCCACAACAGAAGTTCTTGAGTTTCTTCTGTCCAGACTAGAGGTTTAGATGTTAAGGTGTCGATTCAATGTTTCATTATGCATGCATCGACCCTTACACTTTTATCTACTGCTGTCCGTCCAATCAGCTGTCGGATGCTGAGTGACAACCTCCTAGAATCCTAGATCTATATTACGTAACAATGGTTCGACCTGTACTTGCCTTTGTAATAGGTAGGTACGTTTCAATTGAGGAGAATTTAAATAGAATAGCAAATAACTTAAAAACAACGTTTGTTTTATCATGTTTTATCCTGAGCTTATAGGTGTGCTATGACCTTTACAGTGTAAAAGCTACTTTATTTGAATGAGCTATGTTGTCGTTGAGTGTAAATAAATCCCTTAAAGAATTTTCCAACTAAGCCCAGTTCAAAATCTTAATTAGAACAAAGTCTGCAGATAATAAAGTATTAAATAATTTAACTTCTTTGGTGAATGTCCAAGTGTCGTTGGCACTTGACTAAACATTTCCAGCCAAATGCTCTACTGACTGACGTCTTAATAAGGAAATCACTCGCATTTTTTCATATTATTATTTTTATATTTTTACTTTCTCGTATACGCAGTAAGTATAGAGGAAGTCTTGTAATCGTCAAAAAATTCGACCTCGAGATTTTGACGGATTACACGTTTTGGACCTCCCTGTCTGTGCGTTAGCACGATAACTCGAGTATGCTTTCACTTATTGCAACCAAATTTAACATGCATGTAAAACATGAAAATATAAAGTTTCTATCAACTTTTGAGTCATCGATCACGAAAGTTAAGCAACCAAGTGCGCTGTCTTAACTCGGATGGGTGACCAAAATTTAACATGCATTTATGACATCAAAATATAAGGTTTCTATCAACTTTTGAGTAGTTCCCGGTATACGAGAAAGTCAAGGGGAGACCACTCTCGATTTTTTCATATTATTATTGTCATATTTATTTGTTAGCTTTTGTGTTTTAGCTACATGATTTTAGGGTTACAAATTCACAATACATATACATACGATCATGCTAAAAAAGGCTCGAGCAGAGCTTCAGATAAAGCCACCTCTGGCAGTATGGCCAATACAGTAACCCAAAATAGTGGCAGGTTGCCAACCTGTCGCCTACACTAAAGGAACACCAAACTCATAAAATTAACGATCGTTCAGTAAACAAACCAACTAAAGCCTAACTTCAGGGACAGATGTTACACTCAAAATCATCTCAGCTGTCCTGGTAAATTCAAAATACCATTAATAAATATAGTGTTTCCTTCTTAAACCCCGACAGAAAAAAGGGGTGTTATAAGTTGGAGGTGGAGGTGTCTGTGTGTCTGTCTGTAGCATCGTAACTCCTTAACGATTAAACCGATTTCGATGCGGTTTTTTTTGTTTGAAACCTGAAATGATCGAGATGGTTCTTAGTTATGAATTTATGTTTCAATTTTGTAGTTTTTGATTTATAACAAGGGATGTAAGCAGTAGATATATTTTCATGTTCTAACTGACAGCATTATATCCATGAAAGTTATTATAATGAGACGCTTTTTTAAAATTCGAATTAAATATACGAAGGGACTAAGGAGGATTTAATTTCCATATTAAAAATGTAAGCTTACCATTACCACGAAAATTTATTATGTGTCGTCCCATTTAATATGTTCAGTGCGGATGTTACTAATCGGCTTACAGAAATTGCACTGCCGCATCTAAATATGTTTATTTTATATTTGCTCTTTAATATTTTAATAGCTCTTTAAGGTCTTTAATTTCTACAATAAATATTTTAGAAACAGGTTGGATGGATGATAAAGTTTAGTTTATTAAAGAACTAGCGCCCTGAACGCGGTTTCACCCTCGTGAATAGTGTGATGATCTATAGCCTCGATAAATCGAATGTCCAACACAATAATATTTTTTCAAACAAACAAATAAACCAACTCTTCAGCTTTATAATATTAGTATAGAAGATAGGTTTAGATTCTACAGTAGTTTGTACAGTACCTAGTCACATTTTTTGTTAATAGATAGGTGGCCAATCAACCACACCACACCACACAAGACTTGACTGCAAACTAAAAGTCCTATTCCTATATTTTGACAGGCACCCGGTGTATATTGGTATAGTAAACAGACGCCGATAATTAAAAATGCTGGTAGGGCTTTTGACGATTTAAAAGTACTTAGCTAAGTCCATATAAATAAAGAGCTTTTTCATTTAATTTCATCATTTATCAGCCGAGTCCCCCCAGGATTTTCAACCAGTCCGGCACTGCCCGCATCGAGCAGCTTCCCGAGACCTTTAACAAATCGTCGGTCCATTACTGATGTCAAATGTTTGAAAACGGCAGCGTTTGGCTATGGTAACAACGCGATAATTAGCTCGGTAAGGCTCCTGAAAGTTATATGCAACGTAACAATTTTCGATCAGTTCCAACATAACGTGTTCGTTACGGTTTTGCGGCAGTCCGCTGGCTGCTTCCTGTTTCATTTCGTTACGTTATACTTCCTTCGGAGGCTCTTTGTCCCGAAATTTTACTCAAAAATGAAACTGCATCAACGCTGCACACCAAATTGAATTTAAAATTAATATGATGGCCGCTTTGGCCATTTTGAGTCAAATTCAGTTTAATTTTTAAGAGAGCCTCCCTGGCAGTAATAGGAAGGTAGCGAATTAGCTACGTAGTCTAACTTTTCAATTACCTCTACCTTAACAGTACTAGAGTGTTCCCGCCTAATATGACCACCGAAACACGATATGATATATCCAAGAAGGTTGTTTTACCTATAAGCTCCCTGGATATAGCCATTTATCGCTTTAAACTGTAAAAAATCATTGGATGTAACCGCCATCTTGAAATTTTATCGAAACTGCGAACATATTTATTCAAACGAACAGTTTCGATAAAATATCAAGTATGCGGTTATATTATATCTTATATCCAATGATTTTTGACAGGTCAAAGCGATAAATGGCTATATCCAGGGAGCTTATAGGTAAAACAACCTTCTTGGCTATATCATATCGTGTTTCGGTGGTCATGCTAGGCGGGCTGGTGTTCTTGTCTAATAAACAATACATTTTTAATATTATTGGTTGGGTACAGCTATCTGTCTGAAACATTTATTGGCGAACAGTTATTCTTTACACGTAGAGTACGTTTTTTAGTATAAAAAACCTGACTACATACATATTTTTAGTTGCGCTAAAGAGCTCAATTTGTATGGGAAACGTGATTAGCGCCTCTAGCGGAAAGAAGCGCAAATCAGTATTTGAGCTATTGAACTCAACTAAAATATTTACGTTTTTTATACTTAAACACACAACGGGTACGGGGTCAAATTATAAGGTCTAAGTACCCCCAGTACTAGAAAAATGCACTGAAAAAAATCGACTTGCCTCAGGCGGGACTCGAACCCGCACCTTCCACAATCCGGGTGGACGCGTTGACCAATTTCGCCACCAAGGCACTGCTTTTCGCTGTCGAAATTTGTCAGTGCTTGGTGCTTATGTTTTTATGGTAAACATCGTTTCATCAAATCTTTGAAATTTGCACTTCCAAGACCCGAACGAAATATTTTTGCAAATATTTGACGCCCAGCTAAGATGAAACTACCTTACATTATGGAATAATTTTATTTTTGCGTTTACAAACGCGTAAATATAATACTAGAAAAATGCACTGAAAAAAAATCGACTTGCCTCAGGCGGGACTCGAACCCGCACCTTCCACAATCCGGGTGGACGCGTTGACCAATTTCGCCACCGAGGCACTGCTTTTCGCTGTCGAAATTTGTCAGTGCTTGGTGCTTATGTTTTTATGGTAAACATCGTTTCATCAAATCTTTGAAATTTGCACTTCCAAGACCCGAACGAAATATTTTTGCAAATATTTGACGCCCAGCTAAGATGAAACTACCTTACATTATGGAATAATTTTATTTTTCCGTTTACAAACGCGTAAATATTATACTAGTATTATATTTACGCGTTTGTAAACGCAAAAATAAAATTATTCCATAATAGATGGGGGTGATAGATTTTCTGAGATTATATTTATTTTCGTTAGCGGTTTAATTCCGAAGGTATTAATTGCATTGTATTTTGTTCTAGGTACTGGTGCTATTACGAAGACGGCACTCGCTGCCTTTTACAGATCCGTCATAGGTCTCAGTGCGAATCGTGTCGAAGAGATTATAGATACTGCTTATGACCGCATGACCAGCGTAAGTATACTTTACGTATTTCATCTTAGAAAGAATAAGACTGCATTGTATGTATATGTCACCGGAAAATAACAAGAACTTCAAAATTATAAATTTTATAGGAAATTTATAAACTTTCGTAGGATTCTAAATGAGAGATAAATTGTATTATTTTACGCCCACATTTTCGCAAATTGATAAACTTACCGAACTCACGCGTAAAATAATAAGTTAGCAATAACCAAACGTCATGTGCGCTCTGATTGATTGATTATTCACTTGTTCCTTGTCCTTCCTCTCCACCGCCATTGTTCACCACGCACAGTGTTTTATTTCACCTCAAAATTACCAACCCCTTAATTATACCTGATTCAGATAAAGCTCTTTATGAATAACACGAGAGTAAAACTCCCACCAATCTAAATAGAATAGTTTTGAAGAAATCCTGTATTACATTTTTGTCCCGTATTTGGGTAAAAAATAAAAAAATAATGATTGTGTCTAAACTATTAAAGTAGTTTTATTTTTTATATTGCCTATTAAAAGGTCTTATTGTTAACCATATTATGAGTCCTCTATGGCTGCGCTAAAGCTCGTAGAAACCGAAATAATTGCCATTTTGTGATTATCGTTTTAATTTTTTTGTGCACACATTATGTAATATTAAAGCGCCTAATTTGCTTCAAAATCTAGTTAATAATGCTGACTACCAATACACAAAATAACAAGCTTTAGTTCCGTGGAATATCGAATATATTAAGAATTTAAATTTACGGGACAATTTGTCCCGCAATTTTTTGAAGACTTGTAACTTTGCTATTTTTAATTCTCAATAATAACATGCAATAATTTATTTAGCGCAAATAAACAAATAACAAAAACTCAAACATCATCTGTGGTAAAAACACTATTTTCGTTGTGAAGAACAGTTGTGAAATAATTTTCTTCATTCTCTGTGCATGAAGTTTCTTCATCGACATCACTGTTATCGTCATTTAAACTTTCTGAATTGTCCGGTTTTAGCATATATTTTACAGCCTGTGGTAGTGGCTTTTTTATTCGGTTATTTTGGTGCTGTTTTAGCCGTATAGCCGATATTACAGGTCGGATGACTCGAGCACCCTGTGAAATAAGACAGCAATCGTGGTTTGGAGAGAACGAACGAACGAAGTCCTACGGGTGAATTAAGATTGTGTGAATGGTAGTAGTCCTAGGCAGCCAGTTGTAGGTTTCAACGTATTTATGAGCCAGATTTTTACAAAAAGTACGAAATTTTTTGGCGTTTATTGGTAATTTCGAATAAATGGCTACTAAATAAATTATTGCATGTTATTATTGAGAATTAAAATAGCAAAGTTACAAGTCTTCAAAAAAAATACGGGACAAATTGTCCCGTAAAGGAGATTGGTAAAATTGGGCTTAACTGTTACAAGAACGGGATAGTGATCAAAAATTATGATGTATTTTTTTAGAATTTACTGTAAAATATCAACATTTCGTTCTATGGGAGATTAATGTAACAAACAATAAGTGTTTGAACGATATTTATTCTACTTCCGCCATCAAGGAACAAGGAAAAATATTGCCAACAGTAAAATTGTATCTTTTTAATCGATTACTCTATTATATTTTGAGATATTTATTTTAATTAAAAATATTAGCTTATATATTATTGAATTATTGAAAAAAAGAATAATGTGTTACAACGTAAAGTCTTTTCTTTTTCCTGAATAAAAAAAAAACTGAAGTTAATAATCTTAGCGTAAGATTAAAAATTAATCGAAAGTATCGAATAATCGATAATCTTCATAAACTACTTTTTAAGCTGGCAACAATAAAACAAGCCGAAGCGTCATTTTGTCATTTATTTATGATTTAAGTATGACATTCGGTTCGCTTTCCGGGTTGTTTATTTGTGAGTTTTACGCTTTTACGTGATTTTATTATGATTCCTAATTACTATCTTCGTCGATTCTCGCTACTAATTTATGAGCCCTTTATGATTGTATGGTTTGATTCATTTGGAGGTAGGTATAGTATCTTTACCATTCCATTATCTGTTAGTGTTTTATTTAAAAAATATATTTTTCACAAATAAGGAAGGAGGAGGAGGTTGTGGGTAATTTTCTCGCAATATGCCTATTGAGATTTAATAAATAAAAGCCTATAAATAAGGCTTTTATTTTTATTATATTTTTGGTATCTTAACTTTTAATATCTACATATCTTGCTAACCCCATAGAAAAGCATTACAATATTAATACTAAAAGAACGTGTATTTCTCGCTCTATAAAACAGTCCAAAAATCATCAGTGTAACGCTTAGGCCCAGAGTTCTTAGAAAGTTTACCATTCTCCTTTAAATTCTTAATATATTCGAGATTCCACGGAACTAAAGCTTGTTATTTTGTGTGTTGGTAGTCAACATTATTAACTAGATTTTGAAGCAAATTAGACGCTTTAATATTACATAATGTGGGCACAAAAAAATTAAAACGATAATCACAAAATGGCAATTATTTCGGTTTCTACGAGCTTTAGCGCAGCCATAGAGGACTCATAATATGTTTAACAATAAGACCTTTTAATAGGCAATATAAAAAATAAAACTACTTTAATAGTTTAGACACAATCATTATTTTTTTATTTTTTACCCAAATACGGGACAAAAATGTAATACAGGATTTCTTCAAAACTATTCTATTTAGATTGGTGGGAGTTTTACTCTCGTGTTATTCATAAAGAGCTTTATCTGAATCAGGTATAATCAAGGGGGTGGTAATTTTGAGGTGAAATAAAACACTGTGCCACGGAACAAACCGCTTACTCGTGTGTTTTTGTAAAGTTTTTAATGTTGTAACTGTGTTCATAGTTTTAACACAGTTACAACTGTGTTTTTTTTTGCAAATCCGGTTGTACCTAAGTCTCTGGACACAAGCATTGCCACTGTCAACATCGACCAATCAGAGAGCAGTGTGTTATTTGCTGTATTTAAATAAAGCGTAAAATTTAAAGCTCTTCTGTGATTGGTCGAACCGTTTAGAATCTTACGAATGGATATCCGTTAGTTTAAATTTACCACGAGATGTCGCAAATTCATAAATTTGCGAAAATATGGACGTAAAATAATACAATTTATCTTTAGAATCCTACGAAAGTTTGTAAATTTTCTAGGAAATTTATAAACTTGCGGATCTTTTTATCTTCCGGTGACATATACATACGCAGTCTTATCCTTTATATGTGCCATTCAAAACAGGGGTATTGGTAATTATGAAGGATAGAAAGGAAAAAAATAAGTTTTTATCCTATCCTGTTCCTTCTTGATATTGACAATACCTACTAATGCTAGGTAAAGCTGTTATAGGGACATTTTATTGGCTCATTCTGATGCTGTGAGGAATATGATAGTTTGATTTGATCAGGTTTACGGTTTCATACCGTATGCCATGCATAAACTAACTAAATTACCTACTTGGGCTTTCAATACTCAATCATTTATTGCAATCTATAATGTTACAAGCAATTTAAGGTCTTAAACCTAAGCAGACGTCATTATGAACCATGTCGGGCACAGCAAAACATACATACTTGTAATCTGGAGGAGGGTCCATCTTTGAAATGTTAAAATACGATACGTGAGAAAATAATGTAGAATTTCAACAATAATATTAATAACTCTAATAAAGTGATTGATTGTTTATATCGTTTTCATATCAATAGGTAGTCACAAACCTGCAGGATATTAACTAAAGTCACTTTTGTTTTGAAGTGCTCATTACAATTCTTCAAGTTTTCCATATTTGACTAGTTCATTTTATTTACAGAACGGCTACCTCATCCTAGACTACGGCACATTCGTCCACTGCTTCACCAACTGGCTGATGGGCAAGAACCCCAACGGCCCAGGCCAATGGGTCCTGGTCCCCCCGAAGGACTCCTTACCACAACCTCCTTTCCCCGTCGACTACAGCGCCCTCAACACGGAACCAGATAAATTAGAACCCTATGTACCAGACAAGAAGACTAACAGACATTCTGTCATAGTTTAAGGTGTTTGTTCAGGCACGTTTTTTACCAAATTTGGCGCGGTTCCGACTCTAAAAAGGGACATGATGCCTATAAAAGACATTGGAACTCAAGATATTTGCCGTAATAAAATTTCCAATTATAGGTACGGACAGTATCAGTAGGTTTAACACTTTAGTATCATGATATCAACGACAATGCTTGTGCAGTACCTAATAGTTGAGGTACCTATTAAAGTAGTAATTCACACCTTCTGATGCTGACCGTAAGTTGTTAAGATCAGAGATTTAAATCGTCAGAAATAATCTAATATAACACAAGACAATTTTGTGTCTTGTGTTTGAAACAAAACACCAGTGAATGTTTAATTCTCATAAAACTGCACTGCACAGACGCGAGCATTAATTTGCGTCCAGTCGCTTTCACTTAACATAGTCATGCGGTGAGGGATGAGACATTTATAATTTCATGGATTCACCGTTACAATACACCTAGGGCGATGGTTTTACCTCAAAATTATCTTTATCGCCTTTTAGGACATCCATGAGCACGTAATGGACATTGAAAATATTCAGAATTCGGTAGGCAAAGATAACGACGACAGCTAACGTCACTAAAAATAGTTACTTAGTCGCTAAAAAGAAAAATACAGTCTGAAACTAAAACTAAAAACATTTGACACACTGGCGCCGAAATCCTGGCAAAAATCGTGACCTGAGCAATTTGGTTTTAGAATTGTAAGGATAGATTATCCTGTTTCGATAGTGAGCTTTTGCACACAATCAGTGTCTTGTTCTTGAGTCAAGAAGTTAGGCTTAAGTGTAGAGACTACCCATTTTAGTCCAAACACAGTATTACTAATATTGGCTGTGTTAAATGTTACTAAAAGTGGGGCATTTTTTTCATAATATTTGCTTCTTGAAAAGACTTGTTTATGTATCAGTAAAATATTGAACACTGGAGCTCGATCTCGAATTGGAGATTCATTTTCAAAATTGCACTTCTAAAGATTATCATAAAAATACAATTTCAAAAAATAACTAGTATTTTGAGATATCTTCTATGGCGAAACTATTTCAGTTTATTTCTTTAAATAGCGCAGAATGTTCACGACGTATTTTTACAAGTCTGCAAGACAATAATAAGCTTATTATACATAAAACACTTTATAAAGTTATACTTTAAACTATGAATGTCGCCTGTGACATTGTATTTGAAGTCTTTAAAATATCAGGAAACAAATCTTATTCAGCATTAATCACACTATTATACCAAGCGGATATCTAGTACAAAATAATGTTCGCAGCACCACAGCGCTTTAGTTACCACAGAAAGAACTAGATGGCACTGCACGATTCTGAATCGCGCTTTCGTTGTCGACTACCTAAGTGCATAGATACCATCGGAATAATTTTATGATTAACTCTGGTTTCCCTTCAATACGTATAAATCTTTCGCCTTTTACTAAAGATTTCCGTGGAGGGGAACACTCAAATGAGTCTGAATATATTTTTGAATAGTTCTGTTTACGCAGAGCTAAACTAAAACATTGAATATAAAATGTGATTATTGAAAAAAAAACACGATTAAATTAAGACTATAATAATAACTAAATGAAAAAACTTAACATAGAACAGAAGTAATAAATATCACAAAAACAAAAATTGCTAAAGATCGGGCTGTTTATTGTATGGAAGATTCAAAATCCATAACACTTGTATATGTATACAAAAAAACTAAGTAGGTGGCGCCATCTGGCTTATCAAATCTCAAACACCCTCATTGGTTGATTTGATTGCATTATGCATTATATGCATGCTTTGCATTTTATTTAGTCGCCATGTCAATGTCATGCATGTTATGTTATGTATGATGATTGATGATTTATCATCCAAGTTTTTTTATTTTATTTATTATCCAACTCACAGCAAAACAAAACACAAAACTAACTAAGTATAAAGTTAACTCTTCTACTAATGATGCCAGTGAATTTTCTTAATATTTATTATATGTATCTCCAAATTAGGTTAGAAATAATTAATATCACAATAAGAATAGGCATAGCGCTAAAGAAAAAATATATAATTAATGAAATTGCAATTAATTGTAAAACACAAAAAATGTGTCTTAATTATAAACGTGTTACACATAACCCAAGATAACTTTAATTACTATAAGTACTTAAATTTACATAGCAAGTAAAAGACACGATGGAAAAAAATCCATTTGAACTTTCGGTCAATAAGGTACGGTCCAAGTAATTATGTTGAATAATTTAATAACTAACTACGCCTGTTATCGCTTCTATGTAAAAAAAAATAAACGCTTTACGTTTTAGTAATACGGATAGGAAGGTTACTGAGGGAAACACTTGTAAATACTAAGCTAAGCCCGTAATCTAACCACCATTGGAATAAAAAAATACGTCCGCTGAAATTCACAATGGCGGATGAACAAAGCCACAGGTCACAGCAATGAGTATTAGAAATTAGGCACTTCTTTATAATAAGCAATATAAATTGTAACCAGCTAATTATTTATCTGTTTTATTATGTACTGTGGTGCATTTACCGCTTTAATCGTGTTCAATTCAACAAAGTCATTTCGAGTAAAACTGTCAATAGAATTAAGTGCAAATATTTACAGATAAATATTTACAACACTAATTGATTTATTTCTAAAAAAAACAGCAGATAGTTGTCCAAGTGTCCACATATTTTAGGTACCTACCAACAGAAATTATATTATAATATAATGTAGGTAATAATACGTAGGTCAGCAGCCACATCAGGCTATCATAAACTGTCAAATCATCCCAATATTTTTTTGCGCTTTATAGTCATATTTTTGGAGAAATTTGACAGTTGTGGGTAGTCTAACCTGCTGTCCGTACTTTATTTAATAAGTGCCGTCTTCACAGGATCTGATTAGAAAATTTAAATAATTTTTATTATTTAAATTATCTAGCAGTTAATTGGACAGTTGTACGTGTTAATAATTTTTAATCTTTTTCTAATTCGTTTTAAGTAAATGTACCTATAAACCTGTTTGTAATGCACGAAAAACCCGTCACAAAAATGTCACGCTCCTCGACTATCTTGGACAATTTGACCAATAATTCTATCTCAATCTATTATTAGTGTGTAGTAGTCTAGTGTGAGTCCACGGTAATGAGATAACATTACCGTGGTATGTCTTTGTAAATATTAGATGTAAAGCACGACACGGTAATAAAAAAACTGCCTTAATTAAGCGTATTCACTTTTCACGATAGCCTTATTTTGTACTTAGATTAATAAACTATGGTACAGTCACCTGCATATCGGACTGTAAAAACTTAATTTGAACTTCGCCAAACACAACGTACTTAACACCTCAGACAATGTAATACGTGATAATAAATAAAATGTAATAGCGCAGCGTTAAGCTATACAGGTTGTAAAAGTCATGGACAGTCAATCGAGAACCATGTATTCTATACATCAAAATAAGTAACATTATCAAAATTAATTGCTGGGAAATGATTTTTATTTTATGGTGTTAAAAATTGCAAATTGTACAGCGCAATGTAAAGCGCTCAACGCGCATAGAGTGAGCTACATTGAACGCTAACGTTTTGAAGCCATTTTTTGTTATGAAATACTAAAAAAATAGTCTAAAGGAAAAAAAATGTTATGATGGTTATCAGAATACATGGTTCTCGTTTGACTGTTTATACCTTTTACACCCTGTATAGCTGTTACCCGTGGTTTTCCGTAGTGTACTTACGTTTTTATTAGGTATAAAAAACGTAATCATATTTAGTTGCGTTAAAAGCTCAATTTGTATATTCTCGTTACCTGTAATAAAAATTGAATTAAAATAGTTACGTTTTTTGTACTTAGAAAAATTCTGTTTGACGAATCCTCATCGTATTAACAAAATGCTATTTTGACAGTTCTGTACCTGTAAGGCGTCTGTACTTTAGTAGAATACTTATTATTGTCATAAATTGGTGTATACAGAATACTGATAAATCATCATTGAAATTAAGCAATTTTTAACGCTGATAAATTATTATTTATAAATATTTTTATTGTATGTACCTACGAGGAAATTATTCTAAACAACTAAGTATTCTCTTTGTATATCGTTATTCTGTATGTACCAATTTTTTGGTTTTAGGGTACTTGAATACACTTAAATAAAATCTTTGAAAATAATAATTGTCTTATTTTGTATTATAATTTCCCTATATAAAATATAAGTATTTAGGTAGGTACTTATGTTAATGTGTACAAAAATTAAAAGATTAAAAAAGACGTAATTACCTACCTACCTGCTCATTTTCGACAATTTGGTCGAATCTCAGCTTAGAACAAGAAATTTATGAAGACAAGAACAATGATCAGAAGGATATTCTGAGCCAATGAGACGTATAATGAAACACTTCTATTTCCCTACTTAACTTTAAAAATTTAGTTGACAATCATATTTTTTTAGGAATTAATAAAATCTCTAAAGCCGCTCTAATATTGGTTACTTTTCCTAAGAAAAAATATCTTTTTTTTTCATGTTACGAGATGGCAAACAAGCTTGCGGCCCACCTGATGTTAAGTGGTCACTGCCGCCTATAAACACTTGCAATATTAAGTGGAAATCACTTAACACCGCAAGTGCGTTTGCCATCCTGGGGACTAAGATGATATGCCCTTAGTATCAATTCGTCAATACCCTACATTTATAAACAGGAGGGAACAAAACTGTATTAGCTATTGAAGCGCATGGCATGATTGATGATTGATATCCGTGACACCGACGACGGAGCGACCGCAGTCATCCATCACGGCCGGCCGGCAAATTGTGCATTTGTGCCTCAATTTATAAACTGTTTTCAATGGCGAAGTGAGCGAACTGCAATGGATAGAGAGAGGGGAGTATAATTTGTTTAAGAGGTGTAGAATAATTTTGATAATGATCAATATGAAAAACAGCATTTACCTACTGAATGAAGAAAGGATACTAGCCGACCCAGCTGACCCGTCATACGGTAAAAAGCAGTAAAAGGCAATATATTAATTATGTTTAGATAATTACTAGCGCTCCTGAATAATTACTAGCAATTTATATCCTATGTTACTTAAGAATAATGTGGCATTCAAGTCAAAGAATTTTTGAAATCGGTCCGGTAGTTTCGGAGTTTATTCATTACAAACGTACAAATCCTTCCTCTCTAAAATATTAAGTATAGAAGTAGGTAGGTATATATTAGCTAGTATCTATAGATAATTAGTTGATTATTAATGCCGATAATAAAAATACATCGCTTTTTGAGTTAACATTTATTTATTGTTTTAACACTTCTTTCATCCGCTTTACAACATTTTTATCCGTAATATACAGACATTCGCTATCTCCAGTACCCATACTTAAATTATTCTCCAGTTTAGGTAAAACCCTAATAATTTTACAAGAGCTATGAACTATATTGCATCCTAAATCAATGAAGGTCTTAGCATTTTTCACATTGACACCAGCACCAGGCATTATCTCAATTCTATCACTAAACGAATGTTGTAATTTCTTTATCAATTTTATAGCTTCTGAATCATCTGCGGAACTTCTTTGACCGCTAGTAAGTAGCCTGTTGAAGCCTAATTTAAGTATTTTGTTTACGGAATCCACAGAATCATTCGTTACGTCAAAAGCTCTATGGAAAGTCATAGGAGTTGGCGCTATTGCAGACGCAATTTTAGTGCAATTTTCTTCGTCTACCTCTTGTTTTTCATTGAGAGCCCCAAACACAAAACGATCGACGTGCATTCGTTTGAATATTTCTACATCAGCTAACATTGTGTCCATCTCCTGGATTGTGTAGCAAAAGTCTGATCCAGTTCGGCAACGAATCATTACATTCACTTTAGGTTTCTGTGGAGAGAATACAAACGTTTAATTAGTTATGGCATATTTTTTTTGCGTTTACACACTCGTTAATATTTTTAATACTTGAAAAAATACACTGAACACAATCGACCTGCCCCAGGCGGGATCGAACCCAGCATCTTCCGCAATCCGGGCGGCTGCATTAACCACTACGTCACCAGGGCACTGCTTTCGCTGTCGAAATTTGTCAGTGCTTGGTGCTTATGTTTTTATGGTAAACATTGTTTCATCAAATCTTTGAAACTTGCACTTCTAAGATCCGAACGAAATATTTTTGCAAATATTTGACGCCCAGTTAAGATGAAACTACCTTACTAGTAAAAATACACTGAAACTATATTTTTCTAGTATTAAAAATATTTGCAAAAATATTTCGTTCGGATCTTAGAAGTGCAAATTTCAAAGATTTGATGTAAAAATGTTTACCATAAAAACATAAGCACCAAGCACTGACAAATTTCGACAGCGAAAGCAGTGCCCTGGTGACGTAGTGGTTAATGCAGCCGCCCGGATTGCGGAAGATGCTGAGTTCAATTCCCGTCTGGGGCAGGTCTATTTTTTTCAGTGCATTTTTTCTAGCTTAATTAGTTTTTAAATAAAAATATAAAAGTTTTTAAATAAATAATCGAAGCAAGCGGTACCAACCTCTTTTAATTCTTTACAATCACAAGCTTCTGGGCATGTTTTGTGCAAAATCGATCCAGAGCCAACTTTGTTAACCTGAAACATAATTTAGATGCGAAATGTGTACCTAGGTAACACAGTACAAGACATATTTACAACTAGCTTTTGCCCGCGACTTCGTCCGCGTGGAATAATTACTTTAGGCAGCATTTTTTGTGTAGGTACTTATTATGCAAAAAACACACATACAAACTGCAGTGCACTACAGTAAATGGCATTTTTACAATCTACCATTTTATATTTCTCCATCCTTTGCTACTTACTCGCAACCTTTCATCCCCACATGGGGCAATATTTCAAAAACGCTAGAACAATATTTGCGTTACATGGTCTTATCTTCGGTAATGAGGAATCGCATAAAAATTTTCATCTCATATTTCAACCCCTTCATTCCCTTTTTCACAAAAAAGGTAAGTAGCTTTTATTCCATTTCGAGGTTTCGTCTATTTTTGTACCAAATTTCAATAAATTCGGTTCAGGTGTTAGGCGTGAAAGCGATTAAGCTAAAAAGTCACGTCCACCATCTTGGATCTCAAAATGGATGCTGTATTCTGAATCCTGACTCCGACTACAGCATCCATTTTGAGACCTCCGAAAACTACAAAACTGATACCCATATCAAGTTTAAAATTCGCGTCCGCCATCTTGGATATCAAAATGGAACCCTGTAAACCACGAAAATGATATCCATATTAATAATAAGTTAAGTAGCGTCCACCATCTTGGATCTAGAAATTGATGACGTATTTGGAATCGCGACCCCCGAAAACTACGAAATTGATACCCAAATCCCAAGTCCCATCTGCTATCTTGGACCTCGACGTAGATGATAAAAAAATCCCATCTGCCATCTTGGATCTCGACGTAGATGATGTATTTGGAATCAGGACCCCCGAAAACCTCGAAAATGATACCCATACTCCTATTAAGTTAAAAAGTCACGTCCGCCATCTTGGATCTCAAAATCGATGTTTTATTCGGAGTCAGAACCCCCAAAACTTTCGAAAATGATACCCATATCGATTTTACATTAAATAGTCGCAACCGCCATCTTGGATCTCGAAATAGATGTCGTATTCGGAATCGGGACCCCCGAAAACCACGAAAATGACACCCATATTGACATTTTGTCAAAAAGTCGCGTCCGCCATCTTGGATCTCGAAATAGATGTTTTATTCGTAATCCGGACCCCCAAAAACCACGAAAACGATACCCATATTGACATTTTGTCAAAAAGTCGCGTCCGCCATCTTGGATCTCGAAATAGATGTTTTATTCGTAATCCGGACCCCCCAAAAACCACGAAAACGATACCCATATTGACATTATGTTAAAAATTCGCGTCCGCCATCTTGGATCTCAAAATCGATGTTTTATTCGGAGTCAGGACCCCCAAAACTTTCGAAAATGATACCCATATCGATTTTACATTAAATAGTCGCAACCGCCATCTTGGATCTCGAAATAGATGTCGTATTCGGAATCGGGACCCCCGAAAACCACGAAAATGACACCCATATTGACATTTTGTCAAAAAGTCGCGTCCGCCATCTTGGATCTCGAAATAGATGTTTTATTCGTAATCCGGACCCCCAAAAACCACGAAAACGATACCCATATTGACATTTTGTCAAAAAGTCGCGTCCGCCATCTTGGATCTCGAAATAGATGTTTTATTCGTAATCCGGACCCCCCAAAAACCACGAAAACGATACCCATATTGACATTATGTTAAAAATTCGCGTCCGCCATCTTGGATCTCAAAATCGATGTTTTATTCGGAGTCAGGACCCCCAAAAATCTCGAAAATGATACCCATATCGATTTTACATTAAATAGTCTCAACCGCCATCTTGGATCTCGAAATAGATGTCGTATTCGGAATCGGGACCCCCGAAAACCACGAAAATGACACCCATATTGACATTTTGTCAAAAAGTCGCGTCCGCCATCTTGGATCTCGAAATAGATGTTTTATTCGTAATCCGGACCCCCAAAAACCACGAAAACGATACCCATATTGACATTATGTTAAAAATTCGCGTCCGCCATCTTGGATCTCAAAATGGATGGTGTATTAGGAATCGGGACCTCCGAAAACCAAGAAAATGATACCCGTATTGACATCATGTCAAAAAGTCACGTCCGCCATATTGGATCTCGTTATAGATGCTTTATTCGTAATCCGGACCCCCAAAAACCACGAAAACGATACCCATATTGAAATTTTGTCAAAAAGTCGCGACCGCCATCTTGGATCTCGAAATAGATGTCGTATTCGGAATCGGGACCCCCGAAAACGACACCCATATTGACATTTTGTCAAAAAGTCGCGTCCGCCATCTTGGATCTCGAAATAGATGTTTTATTCGTAATCCGGACCCCCAAAAACCACGAAAACGATACCCATATTGACATTATGTTAAAAATTCGCGTCCGCCATCTTGGATCTCAAAATGGATGGTGTATTAGGAATCGGGACCTCCGAAAACCAAGAAAATGATACCCGTATTGACATCATGTCAAAAAGTCACGTCCGCCATATTGGATCTCGTTATAGATGCTTTATTCGTAATCCGGACCCCCAAAAACCACGAAAACGATACCCATATTGAAATTTTGTCAAAAAGTCGCGTCCGCCATCTTGGATCTAATCGGGACCTCCGAAAACCACAAAAGTGATACCCATATCGATATTATATTAAAAAGTCACAACCGTCATCTTGGATTGGATCTTTATTTCTTATAAAGTGTCTAAATTCAAAGTTTCATGGTTTTATCTTTAACCATGACGAACTTCCATACAAATTTTCATCCACGATTTCATCCCCACACGGGTCTAAATTTCAAAAATCCTAGAACTAATATTTCTTTCTTTCTTATTAAGTCCCTAATTTCAAAGTATCATGGTTTTATCTTTAACAATGACGAAGTCCCATACAAACTTTCATCCACTATTTCACCCCCATACAGGTCAAAATTTAAAAAATCTTAGATCAAATATTTCTTTTTGTCTTATTAAGTGTCTAAATTCAAAGTTTCATGGTTCTATCTTCAAAAATGACGAACTTCCATACAAACTTTCATCCCATTTTTCAACCTATACAACCTTTTTTTCGCGATAAAAAGTAGCCTATGTCCTTTCCCGAGATCTAATGTATATTTGTACTAATTTTCATCAAAATCGGTTCAGTGGTTTAGACGTGAAAGCTTAACAGACAGACAGACAGACAGACAGACAGACAGAAAGACAGACAGACAGAGTTACTTTCGCATTTATAATATTATAGCCTAAGAGCCAGTGGAAGGCTACCTGTATGTATTTGACCAGACTTGGGGTTTTGTACAGTGAGGCCCCTATACCTACCTTATATGAGATGGGGGTTCACTAAGCCCCAAGTGGTGGACACGGCGCGCGCTCAAGCAAGACAGGTATCGATTTTTGGCGAATTTTTAATGCATTTGACGACGTCTGCCGTTTTTAAAATTTGATAATATATTATTATTATTATCTAAAAACAACAATGGCAGACCATTATCGCGCGGTTAACATTGTGGCAGACAGTTTTGAAAGTGCTGAAAAAAATTAAATTTTGAATTCAGCTCTATAATGCCAAAAAATCTATTGACGTTGATGATGGAAGGTACCAACTTTTCGTCAACAATTATAAAGCTTCGGACGTGAATGAAAATTTCAGTAAAAAAAATACTGAATTTTGATGCAAGCTCAATACCACCGTGTAAGAGTGAGCTTTACCAGCAACTTCTAAGAGCACATTATATTTCAAGTGTTTGGAGAAATGCTTATAAGAAGCAACCTACCACATTGGACCCATTAGAGTATGGTTGGATTGAACAGGATGATAAATTTTTATTCAAATGGTTCGAAGGTGATCAACTTCCAACTTCTGTGAGCGACTTAATCACCCAAGTCCATGGTAAGTTCATTAATAACCAAATTTAATCGAATATATTCGGATCACTTTACAAATTATTTTTATTTTGAAATTATTTTTTTACAGATTCCGATTCTATGGATGATGAAGACGAGTCACACTCACACCACGACGACCATGATTCCGATGACGATGAATAAAGATTTAAATAAGTAAAAAAAACATACATTTTTTTTTATTGCATGCACGTTTCATATTTTGTTATTCATTTTTTTTAATTATGTCTTAAATAAATAAAAAGAAAAAAATTAAATAAATATTTGAATAATTATTTGTTATCTGCAATATACCTTAATATTTGAGATTCTTCCAAAATATACTAACTTTTTTATCATCAAACTTATTAATCATCAAACTTATCAATTTTAGTTAATCACAGTGATAAAGTAAATCATATTGATGTAAAATAGGGAACGTAATACACATACATCTGACCGGATAGTAGCAAAGATTTTGTTGTCTGCTGATGTGTGTACTCAATGAAGTCGTCTGCCGTGATGAATATAAGTTTTCAAGACCCTAATAAATAAAATATATCAATGGCAGATCTCTTCAAATAAATTCAAAATTTAATTTTTTTCAGCACTTTCAAAACTGTCTGCCACAATGTTAACCGCGCGATAATGGTCTGCCATTGTTGTTTTTAGATAATAATAATAATATATTATCAAATTTTAAAAACGGCAGACGTCGTCAAATGCATTAAAAATTCGCCAAAAATCGATACCTGTCTTGCTTGAGCGCGCGCCGTGTCCACCACTTGGGGCTTAGTGAACCCCCATCTCATATATGGTAGGTATAGGGGCCTCACTGTACAAAACCCCAAGTCTGGTCAAATACATACAGGTAGCCTTCCACTGGCTCTTAGGCTATTAGTAAGGATTAGTAAGGATGAGACCAACTTCTAAGTCACGGAAAAAGTAGCCTAATGTTCCATAATTTTTTGCTGCTGAACTGAACTGCCGATTTGAAAACTACTTACGAGATGAATCCTTCGCAGTTTCAGAGTCGAGGAATGGTTTCATTCCTAGTGTAGGTAAGTAATGGGGTATTGATCACCTATTATACTCCGTCCACCAATCCGCATTGGGCGTGGTGGACTACTGCCTATACCTCCTTCGATGACAATGAGAGGCCTTGTGTCCCAGCAGTGGGTCGAATTATAAAGGCTGTTATGATGATGAGGTAGGTAATTAGGTCAGTAAAAATTCACAATGTTACGCCGGTTTTCAAAATATTTTTCCGACGCTTTTGCTATGTCAGGTAATATTTTGTAGCACAAATTATTTGGACGACTTATGACTCACGGATTATTCCCAGCGACCCTCACTAAAGCCGCCACAACTGGCGATTGAGAATTTCTGACGACTATTTAAAATGTGGCTCGGCCACCTACCCCCGGTGGTTGATGTAGTATTATTATGGGATTTACTATGAATCATATTCAGAAAGTTTTGGTAAAACAAACTGAATTTTTATTATAATCTCTTTCATCTCGCGACCCTATGATCGCACTATTTATGAATCTAGAAGAAATACCTCTTCACTGTTTCTGTTATCCTGATTCCTGGTATAACCCAAGTAATTGAAGTCAGTTAATTTGTGATTTTTTAGTCAACCCTGTTTTAAACATATTGTAATTGACAACCGCCACCAGTGATGGCAGATTTCGTGGGGGTCGCAGCGATATGAACTTACCGCAGACATTATCTGGCAAACCAACCCTGCTGTCGGAGTAAGTCCACCCTCAGAGAGGGAGCTACATACTTCTAGTTCATCTGCCCCGCCATGGATCGCGTTCAACGCGGATTCTAAGCTGTCCACGCATACCTCTAACATATTGTATCTATCAGTCAGTATCTACAACAAATACAATGTTATTTTTTTATCAGAGTTCTTTTCTAGACACACAGCAACAGAGCCGGATTTAGGGGAGGGCAAGCGGGGCTACAGCCCCAGGGCCTCCACAAAAGAGGGGCCCCCACAATAGAGACTTCGGAAAAAAAAATTCAGACTAGTAAACACCAGAGGTCGGTAAGAAGTATGCCTATTTTTAACCGAAAACTTGATTGAAAAAAATTGTTAATTTTATTTGGAAAATAATTTGGGGCTAAGGGGCCTCCACTCCTTTGTTGCCCCGAGGCCTCCAGACCTTTAAATCCGGCCCTGCACAGCAACGTGTCAAGTCACGAACTAAATAAATTCACTTTTGACCACTTAATAAATCAAAATGTATGTAAGTACATACTTCAAATAAACATGAAAAGATAATCACAGGTTACTGATGAGCACACTCACGCACTCGCAACACACCACACCGCTCCTGCACATACGTCACGCTATACCCGTACACCTCAGACCAAATGATTCTATTGGTCTGAGAGTACATCCTTAGGGTCACAGCACACTATACAATTTAGTTGAACGACTAGATTGCAGTAGACATAGAAGGCCGCACATCTGTCCAACTAAATCGCACAACTAAATTATTGCATCCAACTATCGGTCGATAGCATAAAGTACGGGCTTTTATGGACGATTAAATTGTGGAAGCACGCAATTTAGCTGTACGATAGTCGGCCAACTAAAATGTGTGGTTTGGACCCCGCAGACCATACAATTGAGTTGGCCGACTATTGCAGTAGACAGAGAAGGCCGCACACCTATCCAACTGAATCGCACAACCAAACGATCGCATCCAACTATCGGCCGACAGCATAAATAATGGGTTTCTATGTAAGGACGATTAAATGAGGATCCGTAACGATTTTAACTATGAATGTAGCTTTGTAGACAATTAAAAAACAAAATAAATGGTACCAAATTTTTTTTTCTACGATGAAAATTGACGAAGTTATGACGAAAAAACGGATCGTTCCGCCAAGCGGCCGCCTGGCAGGCGTGTGACGTCACTCGGCACTACATCACTGCCGACTGTACCCGCGCGCAGCGTTTCTTGCGAACATATCGTATTAAATACTATACATATTGTTTTTTTGATGGTATAGTGGTGGACAAAGCCTATTCAAGAGGTTTAGTGACAATTTAGTGCAGTTTGAGCAATCCTACTAATTTATAAACACGAAAGATTGTATGGATCGGATGGTGAAAGAAGTATGCGAGCGTATAGTCCAGTCAACAAGTTCAAAAACGTGAAAAATAGAGATAAAGCTCCTAAAAATATGAGCAATAGCTCATTGGATTCGGAACGACCTCTAGAAAAATGAGTTTTGAGGATTTTACTGCACGTAAAAAATTGCAATTGTTATTAACAAAATAAGATGAAAAAAAAAAGGTATTTACGTTTTTGTTAATAACTCATAAACTATTAATAGTTAAGATATTTGGAAAAAAGGTCCTTAAAGAGGAGGAAATTTCCGAAAAAAAAGTCCCAGCTCTCGGAACTCTACCTCTATTATTTATAATTTTAATTTAACGCTGAAAATAGGGCTCCGCGCAGCCATTACGGCATGGGCGCACTGCCGTTAAAGACAGTTTCTTACATAAAATTATTTTTTTATAGTAACAAATATGAATTTAAAAATTTAAATAAATTATGGTGTCATCCAGATACTTGAAAGAATATATTACCGTTGGAAAATTTTTTTTAAATTAATTTTTCAAAAAGTTATGCAATTGTTAATTAACGAATTTTTTTCCTATCTCCGTTTTCATAAATGACGACATAAAAATTTAAATAATAAACCTATAAAATTTTGGCTCTGTGGAGCTCTTCTTATATATATACTTAACAAGATCCCGCGATAAAAGTTTATTAAAGTTAATTATTTTTTTTATTACAATTTTTTAAAGTTAACAAAAAATGAAAAGTCTAAGAAATGTTATTAAAAAATTTTTTTTAAACAAATGTTATATTATTGCTGCTTTCTTATCCAACAATGGCATTAAGTAACATCGGAAAAATTTTTTTTACATCATTTGTTAAGAAATTGTTTATAAACAAATAGACAAGTTTAATATTTAAAGAATTTTTTTTTTTACCATTATGTTGTCTTGGCAAAATAATGATTTTTTAAAAAAAAAAATTTCTTAAATAAATTTTTTTATTGTTTATAATCGTTTTTTTTATATTTCGATTGTTTAAATAATTAGTTAAGGAATGATTTTCTCCTTAAAAATCATAATTGGCATTTCTTCATAGGTAAATAGAAAAAAAAAAATTTTTATCAATAATTTCATTGTTTGTTAACTTAACAATTTGTTATAAACAAATTCTAACTACCGTTATATTTTTTTTCTAGAGCTAAAAAAAATAACAAAAACAGCCATATATATCAAAATACTAAAAAAAAAATTATATAAAAGCGTTATAAAAAATAGAAAAAAAATTTTTTTTTGTTTTAAAATTTTTCCGATGTTACTTAATGCCATTGTTGGATAAGAAAGCAGCAATAATATAACATTTGTTTAAAAAAAAATTTTTAATAACATTTCTTAGACTTTTAATTTTTTGTTAACTTTAAAAAATTGTAATATAAAAATAATTAACTTTAATAAACTTTTATCGCGGGATCTTGTTAAGTATATATATAAGAAGAGCTCCACAGAGCCAAAATTTTATAGGTTTATTATTTAAATTTTTATGTCGTCATTTATGAAAACGGAGATAGGAAAAAAATTCGTTAATTAACAATTGTATAACTTTTTGAAAAATTAATTTAAAAAATTTTTTCAAACGGGAATATATTCTTTCAAGTATCTGGATGACACCATAATTTATTTAAATTTTTAAATTCATATTTGTTACTATAAAAAAAAATTTATGTAAGAAACTGTCTTTAACGGCAGTGCGCCCATGCCGTAATGGCTGCGCGGAGCCCTATTTTCAGCGTGAAATTAAAATTATAAATAATAGAGGTAGAGTTCCGGGAGCTGGGACAATTTTGGGAAATTTCCTCCTCTTTAAGGACCTTTTTTCCAAATATCTTAACTATTAATAGTTTATGAGTTATTAACAAAAACGTAAATACCTCTTTTTTTTCATCTTATTTTGTTAATAACAATTGCAATTTTTTACGTGCAGTAAAATCCTCAAAACTCATTTTTCTAGAGGTCGTTCCGAATCCAATGAGCTATTGCTCATATTTTTAAGAGCTTTATCTCTATTTTTCACGTTTTTGAACTTGTTGACTGGACTAGTATATACGTCTCTATGTCTTTAAACCTACGGAATGGATTTTAATTAAAATTTGTAATAATATAGCTCATACATCAGAATAACATATAGATAGGCTACCTTTTATTGCAAAAAGGGTTCGAAAGGGTTGAAATAAGGGATGAAATTTTGTATGGAAGTTCTTAATTTTTAAAGAAAAGCAATGAAACTTGAATTTAGGCACTTGATAAAAAAGAAATAAATATTTGTTTTAGCGTTTTTGAAAAAAAATTATCAGAGTAGGGATGAAATAAGGGATGAAAGTTCGTATCGAAGTCCAAAAGCCACGCTTTCACGCCTTCGATTTTATTAAAATTAGGTACATACAACATATACTAGACCTTAGGTCTAGTATATTTTTGTAGGATGTTTTGTAGGAAGCTACCTTTATTTGTAAAAAAAGGGCATGAAGGGGTTGAAATAAGGGTCGAAAGTTTGTATGGGAGTTCGTCATTATTGAAGATTAAAACATGAAACTTTGAATTTAGGCTTGATAAATAATAAATTGATAAGTAATAAATAAATATTTTGTTCATGTTTTTTAAAGTTTGACTCGTTTGGGAATGAAAGGTTGTATGTAAGACTAAGCAAAGTCACGCTTTCGTATATTCGATTTTGATGAAATTTGGTACAAATATTGACTAGACGCTGGGAAAGGACATAGGTTACCTTTTATTTCGAAAAAAGGCTTGAAAGGGTTGATGTGAGAGAGTTTGCATGGACGTTCGTCAAAATTGTAATTTAGGCATTGTTATTTTTTCCCTAATAGGTGAAATCATGACCTTTTATCCTCACAAGGATGAAATGGGTCATGAAAGGTCGTATGGAAATCCAAAGTCCCAAAAATGCAGCCCAAAATAACTATTCCACGCGGACGAAGTCGCGGGCAAAAGCTAGTACTACAGCTACATATAGATAGTAGCTTACTAAAATAATTAAGTGTAATTTCTATTATATGATGGCGATTGTATGATGTATGATTTTATATTATCAAAACTATACATACAATTTTCAAAATCTTGGAATGTGTAGGTACTTTGCTGAACAAAAATGGATATTTTTACTTAGTTTAGTTTAGTTTACAATGTTTATCTTCTATCATTATCGTGATTTAGTCAAATATTACTTATCCAAATATACATAATAATTTGCAATCATAATGTATAGGTACCTACTCTATTTTCTTTTCTAAAATTTTCTGTTAGAGATTTTGCCGACGTTTGCTGAATTTCTGGTTATAGTTTTATTTATTAGGAAATAACAATATAATTTGACGGATAAATATATGTTTTTTGGGGTTTGACTGCGTAACACATTTAAATATATTATGTCAAAGTGAGAAATAATGTCCAGGCCTATGTCCAACAGTGGGTGTCTCTCGGCTGAAATGATGAAAAAAAAATCTAAGTATTCCTCGATTTTTATAACTATTTAAAATAAAATTTTACTCACGAATTATACATTATTTAAAAGTATATAATATATGTATTTAAGATTATCAGGAATAAAATCATGTAAATATTTTTATTAACACGGAAGTTATAACTTTATGAGATGATGATGAGTAAAGTTTTATGATGTCAAGGTGAGAAAAAATATTATTTTAAGTACTTACCTACTTATTCCTCTATTATTTCTAACTATTAGAAATAAACTATTCCCACGGAATATATGTTATTTAAAAGCATATTTATTCAAGATTATCAAGTAAAAAAAATCATGTAAATATCTTTATTAACACGGAAGTTATAGTTAAATGAGATGAAAATGAGTCAAAGTTCCTAGGTGCGGCGACTCGGAGCGGGCGGATAGTGCCGGGTGACGTCACAGCCATGCCGTAGAGCGCAGCGGATTAAATAAAATCAGTTGACGCAAATTGCTTTATAACTTTGCAACGGATGGACCGATTTTGATGATTTAAAAAACATCTTTATAGTGGTACAAAAAGGAATGTTACTATGTATGTCGCATTAGGAAAAGCCATACCATTACGGGACCTCAGGCAATTTAGTTGTACGATAGTTGGCCAACTAAGGGTGCGTTCCAAATCGATTAGGGTAGAGTAAATTTTACTCTAAGCCATTCTAAAATACACCAGAGTGAAACCGAATGTATGCGAAAATTTACTCTGATAGTATCTTAGGGTAAAATTTACTCTACCCCGAGCGTTTTGGAACGCACCCTAAATTGTATGGTCTGCGTTAGCTCTTAGTATGAGTTTTGATAGTTTTCGATTTCGATCAAACGTATCGTCTCTTTTCATACATTGCCCACTAGCGCTTCTAGCGTAAACTATAAAAAACAAAAATCGGCAGTGCGTGTTATATCGAGTTGACGTAACACGAAAACTTTGATAGTTTTCGTGTCATACTTCATAAGTTCGAATAGAGTTTAATATATTTTTAGGAATCAGGAATGGAATAAAATTAACGATTAAGAAACAATTTTACTTTCAATAGATTTTCACAACAAATAACTAGCGATCGCACAGAAAACCACTCTTCACACAATAACCGAATAATGAGGATGAAATAAATGAGTCATTGCAAATCACATCGATTACCACTTCAACCGACCTCACTCTACAACGTCCGACAAGCAAATGGGGTGGGAGCGAACTAACGAACGATTGCTTTTATGGCGGCGGTTGTGGTGTGGTCATGATTCGCAACGATTCATTCTTCCTTTTTCCTAATAATATTATATGAAAAAAAAGTTCACACGTGCAAGACTAACGAAAAATAATAGTCCAAGTGCGCAGTGCGTGTTATATCGAGTTGACGTAACACGAAAACTTTGATAGTTTTCGTGTCATACTTCATAAGTTCGAATAGAGTTTAATATATTTTTAGGAATCAGGAATGGAATAAAATTAACGATTAAGAAACAATTTTACTTTCAATAGATTTTCACAACAAATAACTAGCGATCGCACAGAAAACCACTCTTCACACAATAACCGAATAATGAGGATGAAATAAATGAGTCATTGCAAATCACATCGATTACCACTTCAACCGACCTCACTCTACAACGTCCGACAAGCAAATGGGGTGGGAGCGAACTAACGAACGATTGCTTTTATGGCGGCGGTTGTGGTGTGGTCATGATTCGCAACGATTCATTCTTCCTTTTTCCTAATAATATTATATGAAAAAAAAGTTCACACGTGCAAGACTAACGAAAAATAATAGTCCAAGTGCCACAGCCAGGAAGGAGTACTCTACAGCTGTGGCATGCTATCTAACGGCGACATAAAGTCATATCAATTTCAAAACCTATATCGATAAAATGTACGTAATATGTACGTTATTAAGTATTGAATTTAACCTACATATTACGCACATTTTATCGATATAGGTTTTGAAATCAAGAAAGAGGTATTTTAAGTTTTTTTTTTATTTTAAAAGGCCACGTAGGTACCAATTTTTATGGATTTTACTTTAAAAATTACGGATTTCCATACAAACTTTTCACCACCTTAGAGGGCGAATTTCCAAAAATCCTTTCTTAGTGCACTCCTGGACCTCATAAGGAACCTATGTACCTACCAAATTTGGAATCTCTAGGCCCAGCGGTTTGTTTGGCCTATACGTTGATATGTCAGTCAGTCATTCATTCAGTCAGTATTCATTATAAGAATAAATTAAAGATAGGGTATAGGTAGGATAAAGGTTCAAATTAATAAAAATTAAGGACAAAGAAGATTAGTAGTATTTTGGATTTTTTAACATAGCAATGCACAGCAGCGCTATCTGTGATCAAGGGAATGTACTACTAATAGATAATACAACTAAATTAAAAAGCTATTTTTCCTTTGGGGTTTACAAAATAGTAAGTATGCAATTATAATTAAGTTGGATGTTTTTGCTACTTGAACGCCTCATTGTAGCGTCTGATAGAGAGCTTAGATCAATCTACGGTAGAGAGAGAGATCTTATGTAGAGAATAGACATCAATTATCTTACTGACCTCAGACTATGTATCAAAAATTCTATTCTATTACCTTTATTTAGTGACTTCGTCGCGACTTTTAGTATAGATACAAATGTACTCTGTGGTCGCGACTCGCGACATCAAGGTATTTAATTTAGGGCGACCAATGACGTAGGTGAGGGCGACATACATCACAAAACTTGATGCCACATGGTATCTTTTCACCTTTTTTCACAGATTAGAATGTATGTACTCTGTGGTGGTATCTAAAGCCGCGTCTCCTGCTAGTGTTTTTTCGAATCATTACACTAAAACGTCGAAACATAGAGGCGTGGCTTTACACATTTGTGTACGCATACACAATGTTTTTATTTTCCGATACAGATGGAAAACATTCGCCGCGTGGGTAGTTAAGGGAAGGGTTTGTTTAATTTTTGAAAAGCCTCAGGATGCCACACAAGTCAATATTGTTTGTTAGGGTTTTTGGCTTGGTGTCTAAGACTTTTGAGCCATATCTTCATTTATTTGTCACATAGATATTACGCATTGCGCCAATGTCAAGTGTTGGCGCAATGCAGTACTTAAAGTAAACGACAATGGTACGGTAGATTTGTAGTAGTAGGTCTCTAAATAGTCTGTGGTAGATTTAGTTTAAAATGGAGTCTCTCAACACGTATTTTTGCAACAAGAGCTCGGGAGAAACTCTAGAAAAGAATATGTCTATTCTATTCTATTCTTAATTAATGGCGTCGCGATACTTATAACCTCACACGATTATTCGTCTGAGCGTATAGCGTACGCATTTTGCGTGAAAATGTAACTAAAGTAACAAAAGTTGTACGGTTGATTAGAGTTAAAAATGGAGTCTCAACACGGAGTGGATTTTGTGCAGTGAAAGTGGTGTCGTTTCGTTGCATAAGCATCCGTGTTGACGAACAGTTATGTGGAATCATTGAAATAAAGGTTTTGTTTTGTGACTGGTCTGTTGCCAGGCATTTCTTTCCAAGCACTCCCTAGATGCATTAAAATGTGTGACGCCCATATTTTAATGCAAACATCAAGAAATAAGACAATAACCAAATTAAGACTCTGTTAAAGTGCCAATACATTTGCTGCAAACATAATCAAGAAAGTTTTGACTGAAGGCGGTAGCGTTAAAACCTTACTCTAACAAACTTGAAAATTTTCAAATGAACGAAAGTATGTACACATAAGTTTGATTGAGTTTTAACATGAATTTAAATAATTCAACGAAATCAACGGTATTGTATTCAGCGCTCTTAACTTGAGATTGGCAGAAATGATTATTTCCCTAATAAAAAGAAGAAGAAGAAGAATCTAATGGGTAAGAATGGGTATATTAGAGTGCGTTCCAAAACCAGGTGAAGCCAAGTAGACAGCGTAAGAAAGCTTTCTAATTGGTGTAAATTAACTATAGTTTAACAAAACTAACCAATGGTGAAAGCGCTTCTTAATAACGACCAATAGTGAGCTACCATTTACTCTACCCCGAGTAAATTGAGATCGTTTTGGAACGCACCCTTAATCTAAAGTCTATGGCTTGTCTATGTATGGCTAAGTTCGCTCAAGTCAAAAGTCACTCTTTTTGACATTTCAAGTTAAAGAGACACGCGAACGCAGGCATTTTATCGCCAGTGTTCGCTGTTTTTTATTAGGTAATTAACTGCTTTTTCTATTAGATGTAGTCTTTGTGCGTTGACAAATTATATTCAGCTATCAAAAGTAACTTTACACCGCATTGTATTACCAAATCATATGTTATCTGTTGAGGTTAAGTCTATGCCACATAGAAAATAAATTTATAAAAAAAATCTAAATGTGTGAATAATTATAATACATTTTAATGGTTAAATCAACTCGACAGCTATGTCTCGGCATCGACAACAAGAGGAAACTGATAAGCTTACGCGTATTGCTATAGTAAACGCAGATCGCTGCAAACCGAAAAGATGTAGGCAAGAATGCAAGAAAAGTTGTCCTGTGGTCCGTATGGGCAAACTCTGTATCGAAGTAACACCAAATGATAAAATCGCCACAATCTCCGAAGAATTGTGCATTGGTTGTGGTATCTGTGTAAAGGTATGCTTTCCACTTTATTGTCACTACTTACTTTCTTTCTTCTCATTTAAATTAATTCTTATTTTTGAAAGTCAATGACTAATTTATGAAAGTAGCACAATTATAGCAAAATAAATAAGTAAATTTATTTCTGTTATTAATCTGTAATAATAAGGTCCTAATTTCAGTAAGTAATAATAAAATAAATATATATTATTACAGCTTATTATTTACTTTACTGATTTTCTAAAATGATATTAATGTCGTTATTATATCAACATCATATATTTTTACTTTATATTTATATATACATATGTATTTAGAAATACTTTTTATTTGTCAACAGAAATGTCCTTTTGATGCAATTACCATCATCAACATCCCATCCAATTTAGAGAAGCATACCACACATCGCTACTCCAAGAATTCATTTAAGTTGCATCGTCTTCCAATACCTCGGCCTGGTGAAGTGTTGGGTTTAGTTGGACAAAATGGTATAGGCAAATCCACTGCCTTGCAAATTCTTGCTGGGAAGAGGAAGCCAAACTTAGGCCGCTACTCTGTAAGAAGTAGTTTTCCTTTCTAGTTTGTCTTAAATTAAAATTTGTATTAAAAGTAATATATTTTTAAAATATATTTCATTCAATAGGATCCCCCTGACTGGCAAGAGATCTTGTCACATTTCCGTGGCTCTGAGCTCCAGAATTACTTCACAAAGATTCTGGAAGATGATCTTAAAGCTCTCATAAAACCACAATATGTAGATCAAATCCCAAAGGCTGTGAAAGGGACTGTTGGGCAGCTCTTGGATAAAAAAGATGAGAGGCAGAACCAGAAAGAAATCTGCCAAATGCTTGGTAAGATTATTTTAGCCACCCTTAAAACAAATTACTTCATACCACTTCACACTAATTTGTTTCATGTTATTTACATTTGTCTAAATATTTTTTAAGGAATGCTAATATTAATGGCTTGTTAACCCCTTCAACTGTTATGTATTGTGCAATGAACTTTGTCAACACTCATCAAATTCACCTACCAAACCTTAATGATTGTCTCAAGAAAGTTGATGAAATTTGTCTCCTCCTTCTTTATAATAGGAAGACTTATCATAGAAAATTGTCAATTTGTTGATAAAATTACTGTTGAATAAATTGTTATGACTGACTACATATAAAAACTTCTTTATTTCATGGACGAAATTTTATGATTTATCAATATTATTTGCCTCAATATTAATACTTTTTTCTCTAAGTCAGTATGTCCATGTCTGTCACTATTTCTATCTACAACCATTTTTATCACTTTCTTTGTGTTGCCATCCTAATGAAGAATGCAGTAAGGAACAAAGAAAACCTTTGTTCCATACTTTTTCATTAGGATGGCAGGGTAGTACTCATTATCTCTTCCTTTACATTAGCAATAGTATATACCCTGTTTGAAACTGTCAATCATGCAAAGTATATAATAATTCCTACACAGATCTGACACATATTAGAAATCGTGAGATTGCTGCTCTTTCTGGTGGGGAGCTCCAGCGTTTCGCCTGTGCCATGGTATGCATCCAGGATGGCGACATTTTCATGTTTGATGAGCCATCATCTTACCTCGACGTCAAGCAACGTCTCAATGCTGCTCGCACAATACGCTCGCTCATTAATCCAGATAAGTAAGAAACTTGCATGACCATTTTTTTGTAAAATGTGGCAAACAAGTTTATGGCCTTTGTGTTGCCCTGCACTTTTATTACAATATACTGTATAAAAAATGTAATTTCAGGTTTATCATTGTTGTGGAGCATGACTTGTCCGTATTGGATTACCTGTCTGATTTCATCTGTTGTCTTTATGGAGTGCCTGGTGCTTATGGTGTTGTGACTATGCCTTTCTCTGTACGAGAAGGTAAGCTCAAATTTTGATTGACTAAACTGTATATAAAATATTTTGCACTAATCTCTATTACTTACTGAGATGAATAAGTCACATAATTCATCGCATTATGTTTTTCACTAAGCAATAAATTATTTACCACTAGGCCCCCTGCTATGTATTTGTAATGGGAGTATTGAAATAATGATGATCAATGACGTTTGAAAAATAAAGTTTTCCTAAATAAATTATTATACAAAAGTAAAAATTTTTACAAGTGTCATAAAAATAGATATAAGCACATTGTTCTATATGAGCAATGGAGACTTTATTTCAAAGTAATGTAGAATTCACAGATGAAAATCTTTTCATCTGTAAATTCTTCCCGACTAGGTAATAACCTTTTCCCTACAGACATTTTTTGAAAACAACTTTGAAAGCATTAAAAAAGAATAATACTGTGACTTGCAATGAATAAATGAAATAACCAATCAATGTTTGATTCTATAAAAACTATTAAAACAGCAGAATTTTAGTACAATAAGTTTTATAATAGACATATACACTAAATTTTTATTTTTTTCATAGGTATTAATATATTCTTGGATGGTTTTGTACCCACGGAAAACATGAGATTCAGAACTGAGTCATTAGTTTTCAAAGTTGCTGAATCTGCTACTGAAGAAGAGGTTTGAGTAAAAAGTTATTACAGATATTCTATTTCACAAAGGAAAATATAGTCCGATTCAAAGTTAAATAATTTATTGCATGTAACATTTCAAATATTGGGTGGTACACATTAGAAACAAAGGGTATACATGTGACGCCTTGGAAGGGCATAGCAAACATATAAAAAATAGTAGTGACGTGTATAAGTAGCCCGCGCGTGTGTACAAACAATAGTGAGTGAATGCTCGAGACTACGCACACTAACACAATTTATAGTCAACGAAGTTCCCGTTATTACATTTAGCGGACAGAGTCTTTTAAAAATGGCTACCCTGTACCAAGCCCCGCCTACTTTTTACTCCGGCCAATAGAATATTAACGTAAGATGTCGCAGGGAATAAGGCGCAGCGTCTTCACTCCGCTTCCGCAAGTCTCCTCCCCTCCGCGCAATCCCTTCAGCGTGGCCGATGACTGTTATTGGCTTAAAGCGGTATTGGGGGGCGGGTCGCCTGTCAATTAGACACGTCAGTGCCACGCGATTATCGCCTTTCAAGTTGTACACCGCGAACTTAGTCGATTGTACATGCACACCTGCCAACATTCAAAACCAAACAGACTTTGTGAGATAGAATAATCTGTACTTTGTTTATTATTTGATTATTTTATTTTACTCATAACTTTAAATAATTATAGATAAAACGGATGAACCACTATGAATATCCGGAGATGTCAAAAAAGATGGGCGATTTCGGCCTCCATGTCATGCCTGGTGAATTCTCAGATTCAGAAATCTTGGTTCTTCTCGGTGAGAATGGAACCGGAAAGACAACATTCATTAGAATGTTAGCTGGCAATTTGGAACCAGATGAAGGCAAGTAAATTTTTTACTAACACATTTCTTATCAATGAGTGAGAGGTGAAGTGAAAAACACACATCAATAAATCTCTTCTAGTATGTGTCACACGCAACAGAATCAGGCAAGTTCAGATTTTATAATAACACTAGTGGACCCGACAGACGTTGTCCTGTCCAGCGGACAAAATTGTGAATCTAAACCATTCTCAGATCCCCTTGAACACAAACAAAAAATTTCATCAAAATCGGTCCAGTCGTTTTTGTGAATCTAAACCATTCTCAGATCCCCTTAAACACACACAAATAATCACGTCACTTACAATTGACAACATATCAAAAAAGAACAAGTTATGATAACTACGACAGCTTTGGTCACCTAGAACACTATATATTTTTATCAGAATTTATTACTTGCTAAATTATGAGTTATTAAAAAAAAATGTACCCAAAAATGGATAACATTCACTTACAATTGGCAACATTTAAAAAAAAAACAAGTTATGATAACTACGACACCATTTACAGCTTTGGTCATCTAGAACACAATATTTTTATCAGAATTTATTACTTGCTAAATTATGAGATATTTAAAAAAAAATTACCCAAAAATGGACAACATACTACTAACAGAAAATGTCTTTGCCATCCATCTTTTTTTTTAATTTATGGCCCAAACTTCAAGGGCCCTCCAGACTCACGCCGAGAACACCCGAGAAGCGTGAATGTAATTAGTTTCTCGCCTTCTCGTTCTCGCGCTCGCTTGTTCTCCGCTCGGTGTCGGTTTTTTTGCCCGCTTCCAAGGGTTTCTCGGGCGAGAAAAGAGAACATTCTCTTTCGGTTTTAGTGTGACATGGGAAGTGGTTATCAACTGCATGTGTGTGATTGCTGATTTGCATTAATTATTTATATTAATCCGTGCTTTGAACCAGGGCTTGTCTTATTTTATTTTTTATTTCAATATTTACAAGATTATGCACACAATACCAAAGCCGCGGCACTGTCAAGATTTCTCGGCGAGACTTTTCGCCGAGACTTGACCCGAGAAACGAGATGGTATCTACACTCACGCGACCTTCTCTCTTGCGTTCTCGATCGATAAGCGAAATGGACGACTTTGACAGTGCAGCAGCTTTGGTATTGTGTGCATTAGCATACTCTAATCTTGTGAATGTTAGAATCAAAAATAATATTTAAAAAAAGAAGGCCCAGGCGATGGTGGATAACACAAAATCATCAAAATAGAACAAGATTGGTGAATCTTATTTCTAACCACTCTCCACGGCGTCGCACTGAAACCCAGTGAGAATGTGATACGCTTCTCTTTTCTCGCCCGAGAAACCCTTTGAAGCGGGGGAAAAAACCGACACCGAGCGGAGAACAGGCGAGCGCGAGAACGAGAAGGCGAGAAACTAATCACATTCACGCTTCTCGGGTGTTCTCTGGAGGGCCCTTTATAGCTGTGTCATCTTTTTTGTCTTTTTTTTTACCTTTGAAAGCCCATGGCATAAAACATAAAAGTCCTAGTTGCACTTAAGTTGTATTAAAATGAGTAATTTTGAAATTTTAAATTAAAATACAAAAATACGTTTTGAGTCTTATAATGTCTATTTTCCATCCATATAATAAAAAAATACTATTAAAAAAATGTAATGTTGTCAATTATAATTCAATAAACATGTATCGAGATCTATTGTAATATATCGTGCTATAAATGTCACAACATCTTTACATTGTAGCTGCCGTGAGTAAACGGAAGGTACTAAAAAAGGGCAAATTTAAACTGTATTTTTTTATTAAGCACGAATTATATTCACATTTTAAAATTAGCTTATACGCATCAACCAAAGTGCAATAAAAATACATTTCCATCTGTACCAAATACCAAGTCAATATTACAAATATATCATCTTACTATGAAGGAACCTATTTTTATATAATTACGCCTTCGATGTTCTTTATATCACGTGTCCGACGCATTTGCCAACTATTAAATATGTATAGGAAATTAAAATAGTCTATTTTTTTTTATATTTGTTGTGCATTCAATGCCTATTCGATCAAAAATGAATAGTTTATTCGATGCAGTTGTATTTTTCAATACCTATTCGAATGATCAATTATTGAAATCGAGTATCGTTTGTTCGATGCAGTTTATTTTTTATGGCAATACCATATAGGTAAAGTCAAATTCGTGAAAGTTGTCAAATGGTTTCGATTTTGTTGGAAGGAAACGAATTCCACGTTATTATTGACGAAAAATATAGTTAAATACTAAAAATATCGTTTAAAAATGTTTAATTAAAGTTGATTTTAACAATATTTCAAAGTTTCAATAATATCATGTCTGTTTTAAATGTTGAGGTTATAAAATTGTTGTAATAAGCATATCTTAATGTATCCGAAGTACATTCTTTGTTATTGTGATGGCGAGGACTGAATTGTTTGATTTGTTTTTTCATCCTGTGTTCCAAAAGTGTTTGAGACATGCGGAGTCGTCGTTGTCGCCCGACGGTATGACTGTAGTAATGAATGACATCTACATAAAATAGATGTCTGTATAACTTATCTTAACATTGGGAGTGCAATTTCTATTAATGTTTGCTCACTTTTGAACAAACTGTTGTAGTAATAAAATCTGTATTATTTTCCTTTTTTTCTCTTACAATTGAACGGTCGGCAGACTAAAGCACATAAGTCAGTATGGGCTCCATAATGACTTATGTGCTTTAGTCTGCCGACCAAAGAATTAAGTACCTAGTTTAGTTCTAAAAAGCTGACCTCCAGAATGAGCTGGTTTTGTCTTGACTACAAATTAAACATTATGATTGACAACATATTGGTACATTATTATAATATAACCCTCTGATAATTCCCCTAATTATTTGTTACTATTAGTTTTTGTATATTATCTACTTACCCGTAGGTGTTAATCAGTACAATCATTAAAAATTTTTACCCCAACAAAAAATAACATTTTTATAAGTTTCATGTGTGTATCTGTCTGTGGTTTTGCATCCCTAAATGGATGATCCATTTTTTTGTTTTAGAGTAGATTTTGTGCAGTGAAAGTGGTGTTATTTTGATGCAAAAGCATCAGTGTTGATGAGTAGTTATGAGAAATCATTTAATTAAAGGTTATGTAGTGTGTATGATGCGATATTGAGAGTTTTATAGTGGGATGTCCACCTCATCAGTCACTATCATGAGCTCTGTCATCATGCATTTCTCGCCAAGCACTCTGTAGTTGCATTAAAATGTGTGACACCCATATTTTAATGCGAACATCAAGAAAGAATGAAGAAAACTGAAGACATAGGTGTATGGGCTAGATTCCTTTGCCGTCCCATAGCCAATGATAATAATAGCTGCATTCTAATAATTATACTATTAATTAAATTGCCAATCTTTATTATTGATTTTCTCTATTCCTAGATTACTGATTTTCATGAATCTTAGCAATTTAGAAATAACAAAAAATATGCAATTTTATGTGCTATATTTCGTTCCAATGGATGATGATGAATGAACATTTTGACAGGTCAGAAATGGGCATCCTTTATGTTGTATAATTTTTTTATAATAAATTTATGTTTTGACAAGAAAAGAACTGCTCAATTATGCTTTAATACACAATTTAATTTATGTGAATTAGTATAAAATTAACAAAAAATTAAAGGACCAAACAACAGTAAATTTTTATTAATTTTTGAATAACAATATTTTTTGTAACTGAAATACAAGTATTTTAATAACAATGTAGACATGTTTAATGTTCAATACTATTTTGATACAGATTTAGAAATAGGTATTCATGAAAACTTAATGTTTAATATGATGTAAAATTAATTTGATTTATCTGACATAATGTATTGCTGAAATGCCTCTTTTTCTCATAGTGTACTAACAAAACTGACTTTATGTTAATTAATGTATAGTCGAGCAAATAGCATCCTTAATCCTCGTCCAAGACCCTTGTCTTATTCAAACTGATTTTTATTGACTTGACAAAGACAACAAATATGTCATTTCCTTTACTGTTATAAGGTTCCACCTTGGACCAGGATTCTAATTTCTCAATAGTACCAAACTGTACTGAACTTAACAAATTACATTTAGGTAAAGTTAAATCGTAAAATGTTACTCTTTATTATTTACTGTGATAAGGTTCCACATAGGGCCAGAATTCTAATTGCTCAATAACACCGAATTGTAATTATTTACTCTTTATTCTCATCCATTTATTGAATATCCAGTTGTTGTTTAATGAAGTTTCACTTCAGATATTGTAATAAGTTAATTTTATTGACAGGTTCCGGGCAGCTGCCGCAACTTCACATTAGTTATAAGCCACAGAAGATATCACCTAAGTCGCAAGGGCTAGTCCGCAGTTTACTGCATGATAAGATTAGAGATGCTTATGTTCATCCACAGGTGAGTAACGATAATATTAATATAGTTACCTTCAGTAACCAGATATAATTTATTTCAATCAATCGAAAGTCTTGTGTCTGTCCACTGCTGTATTCATTAGGAATCTCTCAATTTCACCATTATTCTCGATCTTAGACTTCCATATCCAACATACACAACTTTTTGAATAACTAATACTATATTTCTTTTGCAGTTCATCACCGATGTAATGAAGCCAATGAAAATAGAAGAGATTATGGACCAAGAAGTCCAGAACCTCTCTGGTGGTGAGTTGCAGAGAGTGGCTTTGGTGCTTTGTCTTGGAAAACCAGCTGATGTGTACCTTATTGATGAACCATCAGCTTACTTAGACTCTGAACAACGTTTGGTTGCTGCTAAGGTTATAAAGAGGTAAGAAACTGCCATACTCAAGTACAACTACTACAGAGTCTATTGTCAATTTATTATTTTTCCACTTTTGATTTTAGATACAATGTGTCTATGATATCATTGAGTTTATGTACTCAACAAGTCCATGAATGCCAAGAGTTTTCATCTCATCTTAATACAATATTACGTTCACAGGTTCATCCTTCATGCAAAGCGTACAGGATTTGTAGTTGAGCACGATTTCATCATGGCAACATATCTTGCTGATCGAGTCATTGTGTTTGAGGGCACACCTTCATCGAACGCCACCGCTCACGCACCTCAGTCTCTACTCAATGGCATGAATAAGTTCTTGGAATTACTTGGGATTACGTTCCGGAGAGACCCAAACAACTTTAGACCTAGGATCAATAAGAACTCCTCTGTTAAGGTGAGTTGTGATGCTTTGCTTTTGAATTTAAAACCAACAGTTAAGAAACTCTAACCTCTCCTACTCTGAATTTTATTTGGGCCTAATAAAAATGTTTTTGGGTTACCTAATATGTTTTTTTCTTCACACATATGTATTACAAAAAGAAATTTGGCTGAAAATTTCATAACTGTCTGCCACCATTCTCCATAAATAGTCTCTAATACGTTTATTCGAAATTTAGATAAGGAGAATGCCCAATTTAGTATGGGACTTGGCCATGATTACGCTTTAATGAAATAAGTGCCAAAGACTGGGAAAACTTGTTTGCCCCTAAGTTTCACCCCTCATACCATAAATGTACCCGTTCGCCCCTTGAAATAATAAATGGTCCCGTTCGCCTCTTATTAATAAATAAGGAAAAGTACAGTTGTCAAGATATTTGTTAAGCTACTATCGAAAATTAATGAAGTAAAGGCACAATAAAACAAATTTAAATAAGTAATAAAAATGATTTATTTTTAATCAAAATGAACAAACAAAGAAATATTATAATACTTGGTAAGAACTTTGCATTTACAACAAGCCAGTTTTTGAGTAATCCGGACTGCTGAGATTAACTCTCACTATGGGAGCACTGAATGACTCACTCCACCAGATGTGGCTTTATGTGTAACAATTAATCATTAACAAATAATCATAGCGACAAATAGTATTTTTCAACCAGATTTTTAAAAGTGTTGAGGGTTTGTGCTTGCTTTATTTGAACAGGTAACGCATTCCACAATAAAACAGCTTGTACCGAGTAGGATTTATTGTAAAATTTGGTGAAATGAAATGGTGTTTCTATCCTTAAGTTTTCCGACGACCGGTCGCGAATGATAAAATACTGGATATATAACATTACCGTGGCTATAGAATAGAATAGAATATTCTTTATTGTACATACATCAATTACAACTTATAATTAGTAGATATTTTCATTCATATGATTGTACAATGGGCGGTCTTATCGCTAAGAGCGATCTCTTCCAGACAACCTTTGGCTTTAGTACCTCGACTGGTACAATTTAGGTCCAATGTTGTTTAATTTGATCTACTATTTATGTATGTATTCGTAAACAACATTGTTGCTTTTGTTTCAGGATATAGAACAGAAACGGGCAGGCCAATATTTCTTCCTTGAAGATTAGTGCAACAACACGACAATTGTATTTATATATATATGGGAGCTTCTATATCTGTCACAATGAAATGGCAATGGCCTGCTATCCTATGTATTTCTAATTAAATGTATTATTATAATAAATCATGTTTTATACAATTCCACTGTTATTTCTGTAGTATTGGAAGGGCAGTGGAAGTTCTAATCATCCTTATAAATTTTACCCGGCTATGGCAAAGTCAAAACGAAAGATGATTTTAGCAGTCTATGTATGTATGTGTATTTACGTATGTTCCACCGTAGTGCCCTCAGGTAGTGCCTACACTATTTGACCGATTTTGAGGAATGAAGTGACAATCAATACGTTATGATGATTCGGTCAATATCAAGTCAATATAGGCTACGTTTTATCTGACTAAGTGTCATATAAAACGTAGCCTATATTGACTGAAACACAAGGATTAGTTAGAGTATTTTTCCTTAAAACCTCTATATTTTCCAATCTATATTTTCGTTTGTATACTGTCATGTCAAAAATGATGTTTGATTGTAAATTTCAGTTGAAATTGAGTGCCTGAATAATTTCATATTTTTAAAATTAGAAAAAATACACTGAACAAAATCGACCTGCCCAGGCGGGAATAGACCCCAGCATTCTCCGCATCCAGGCGGGTGGGGCCGTGCCACTATGCTTCCTCCGTCGATATTTGTCAGTGCTTGGTGCTTATGTTTTTATGGTAAACATTGTTTCAACAAATCTTTGAAAGGACAATGCCCAAATTTGCCCCACTAGTCCCAGAGTTAGAATAAAATGTAAATAAAAATATAAATTATTTTATTATTTTTAGTGGGATTCAGTACTTAAAACTGCGAGCGAGAGAAAAATTTCTTAATTAAAAGTATTTTCTCGTATTTGCAACTTAGAATCCATTTATATCTTCTTTTTTGTCATTAGCATCCTTTTGAGCCAAACTTAAATATTTGTAAGAAGCCAACATAAGTCAAGTTCATACAGTTTTCCTTAGGTAATTATTATGTAATAATCACATATATCAATATAAAGAGATCGGTCGAATCGCCGAGTTCATTGTAAGACCGAGTGTCGAGGTCACATGGTTCTAGTTGAGCATGCCGTAATATACACTATTCATTGCGCGCGTCATAAGGACTGCAAATCAATGAAAGTTAAGCACAGCCGCAAAGGAGATCGGTCAAATCGCTGAGTTCATAGGAAGTCCGAGTGACGCGGACGGCGAACTGGCGGCAATGTATGCCCATTGGGCATACACTTTGTCACAAGTTAAACGCCGGCTTGGCCTATCTCCTTGTATTATTAAATATGTGGTAATAATCAAGCCAGGTAGAGCACAGCTGATTTTTTTCGGCTGGAATTGGAGCCGCTCAAACCAGGGAAGTTACCTCCACCTTGCAGAAGACCTTAGTAAAATAACACTTCGGGTTGTATTGTGTTTCTAATGGCAAGCAAGGTGCTGGCGCTCCACTAGGAAACGCTATACTGGCAGCACAGGGAACCGGTTGTGTTTCTCACTGTCACGCGGGAGTGTAGGGGCGACGGACGCGTTGGCGCGGCGGTCAGGGAGACCCGGTGAAACGGCTGACCGCTGGCCGCCCGCAGGCTGAACGGGTTCCCGAACCCAGGGATTACTCTAATCTCCGCCCTGGGAGGCTGAACTGCCAGCCTTGCGAAAAGTCCCTGGTGTGGTAGTCATGCCGGAGAAGGAGACCGGAGTGGACCTGGCTGCTGCACCAGGTGGGGACCCGCACGACAGCAGTGTCAGGTGGTGTCAGCATTTTGTCCCTTATGCTGCGTGTATAGCGATTCCTTATAAACTTTTCTCACTCGAACTTAGCTTACTTACATTCTTACTCGCTTAGCACGCGATGATGGTAAAAGGCCAGACGGTATGACCCTCGTTCCCTGGAAGAAGGGAAAATGTCTGGTATGGGACGCCACTTGCGGGGGCACCTTAGCAATGTCCCATATTCCAGCTACCTCAGCAATGTCTGGATCGGCGGCAGCTTCCGCTGTATCTCTCAAACGGCGCAAATACGCTGGTCTCTCAGGAGATTACTTATTTGAGCCGTTTGGTGTAGAGACTCTGGGACCATGAGGTCCAGGAGCTCACCGATATTTTCGGGATATTTCAGAGCGGCTACGTGAGACAGTAAGTGACAAAAAGGCTGATTTGTATTTCGCGCAAAAAATTAGCCTAGCGATTCAGCGAGGTAAGGTATTATAGTAAGGTAAAAGGATACCTTATTATTATTTTTAATTTAAATTTCTTTTAAGTTTATAAAAAAATCAAAAGGATTTTTTTATAATTTTATTACTTATCACTCTTAAAATATTTAGAAGCGTATTCGTAAAAAATATTTTTTTATTCACGCATGGTTTTTAATGCCATTTTTACTAGAGCTTTTCTTGAGTTAGGTACCTACCTATTATTATATCATATTCTCAAATTAACAACATTAACACTAGAGCGCACGCGCCTTTTTTTTACATGAACGCTCGCGTGCTCTACTATAGTAGTCAATTTAAGAATAATGTTTTTCATAAATAATAAGGAATAGAAGTAATAAAACAGTTTCATATCATATTATATTTATTAAGTAATAATAAAGCGGATAGAAGTGCCATAGTCGCGTGACCTTGGTGCCGCACTCGTGTTTCGTAGTACATAAGCGCGCGACTTGTGGCGCAGTGCTGCTCGAACCGTCGTCGGAGGTGCCTAAAATGGTGTTTTGCAGCATTGGTAAATGCGGAAACTCATCCAAAGTGTGCAATTACAATAATAAGAGCATCACGTTTCATTCGTATGTATTATTTTAATATAATAATGCTGTTTTTTTATCAAAATACATATTGAGAAAAGCTTTCATTATGTAATATTGCTTTATACGTTAATAACATAAAACTTCACATCCATTGCTGCTACTTAATGCATTTAAAAACGTAGAGCGTTTTAAACTATACACATATACTCTCTAATCTGTGCTATACACAGGAATGTAATGTAATTTACCTTCTCTCGCACAAAATTTCATTTTTTTTTTCTTTTCTTTTTTTTTTGTAAAATTTTCCCTGTTACGGGATGGCAAAGGGATCTAGCCCATACAGCCAAGTCTTTAGTTTCATCTTCTTTCTTGATTTTTGCATTAAAATGTGGGTGCCACACTTTTTAATGCATCTAGGGAGTGCTTGGCGAGAAATGCATGGTACAGACCTCATGATGGTGACTGATGAGAATTGTATAGTGGGATTTCCAACCACTGTACAATTCTCAACGCCACATACACAAAACCTTTATTTCAATGATTCCTTATAACTGTTCGTCAACACGGATGCTTATGCAACAAAACGACACCACTTTCACTGCACAAAATCCACTCCGAAGCAATTTTGAATTATCGAAATAAAGATCGACATCCAGACGCCATGAATTCCCGCCAAACACTCCTTTTCTTTTCTTTTTTTTGTGTTTTTGTCACTAACGGGACGGGCAATGGATATCAAGCCCATACAGCCCTGCCTGTATTTATGTCTTCTTTCTTGATGTTTGCATTAAAATATGGGCGTCGCACATTTTAATGCATCTAGGGAGTGCTTGGAAAGAAATGCATGGCCACAGACCTCATGATTGTGACTGATGAGAATTATATAGTGGGATTTCCAACCACTATACAATTCTCAACACCACATACACAAAACCTTTATTTCAATGATTCCTCATAACTGTTCGTCAACACGGATGCATATGCAATGAAACGACACCCCTTTCACTGCACAAAATCCACTCCTAAGCAATTTTGAATTATCGAAATATAGATCGACGATCCGGACGCCCCATGGTTTCCCGCCAAACCTTTTTTTTCTTAAATTTTCCCTGTTACGGGACGGCAAAGGAATCTAGCCCATACAGCGTTTTATATCTTCTTTCTTGATTTTTGCAATAAAATGTGGGTGCCACAAATTGTAATGCATCTAGGGAGTGCTTAGCGAGAAATGCATGGTACAGACCCCATGATGGTGACTGATGAGAATTGTATAGTGGGATTTCCAACCACTATACAATTCTCAACGTCATATAGGTACACAAAACCTTTATTTCAATGATTCCTCATAACTGCTCGTGAACACTGGATGCTTATGCAACGAAATTTCAATGATTCCTCATAACTGTCAACACGGATGCTTATGCAACGAAACGACACCACTTTCACTGCAAAAAATTTGAATTATCGAAATAAAGATCGTCATCCAGACGCCATGGTTTCCCACCAAACACTCCAAGAACCGGTTGCGATGCGATGCGACTTGTCCCGAGCTAGTGATGTCCGTTGACTTGTGTAGACTTTTTATCGATATCCTAGTTTACAATCATATTTATTACGGTGGAAAGGAGGTATAATTAGGATAATTAGTGTACAAATAATAAAGTTACGTTCGTAACTAAATCACTTTGTAAAATGATTACGCGAGGTATACATTTTTTACGTTAGTAGGTACGCCAATGTTGTTTTGAACCTATGCGCGAAACCGAGTCATATTTGGCCAGTTTGTATTGATAAAATCCTATTTTAATTACTTATTTGATAAATTTTCACTTATTATCACTACAACTCCCGGATCTCACATCAAAACTTCGTTCGAATAACCTTTACGTTTCGACCACATTGTAGTACGGCCATGGCTACGACTACGAGTATTTTAACCAGAATGCTGGGTTTATGTCTTCATGAAAATGATAGGGAAAATGTGCCTAGACGCCGGGATTAACGTGCGGAGTAATGGTCGCACGCATATTGCTAGTATCGTGTGTCAGTGTGCTGTGGTACCGGTAGAATTTCGAGATCAAGTGCGGGTGGTTCGAAAAAGTCGTGGTGCTAAACGAACGTGATAGGTACCCTGCATTTCAGCTACTCGTCGCGACACGTTCGCTGCTATGTGGTAGAAACGTCGTGTACTTAAACGAATTCGTTAATATTTTTCAGTTTTCCTAAAGATCCATATGTAAAAGATAAATGGATCTTGGCAACTGGAAAAAGAAATTGGTTTCCAACTCGTTACAGCAGACTATGTTCTGTTCACTTTCGAGAGGATGATTTTAACCCAACTACGCAAAGAAGGAACCTTTTAAAAGATGCCTATCCAACAATTGACGTCTGGACAACTACTGAAAAAGTAAAGTATACATTTACTAAACTAAATTGTTAAAGAAAACGATTGCAAAAAAAAAGACAAAATAAAGCTACTCCTGTGTGAAAATAAAATTTCGTCTAAATTAATAAATTAAATTACAGCAGGCGGACAAGACTTTTTCGCAATTATTTATTTTGATTTTTCCGCGCCTTCTCAGCCTTAATTAAAATAATTTAATTTAATTCAGACGAAATTCTGCTACTGTACTTGTTTTTTAGTGTTCCATAATCAAGAAAGGCTAATGGGCCCTATTGTGTACTAGGCCTCTGCTGTCCACTCGCTTGTCTGTTAAATAAAATTTCGTCTAAATTAATAAATTAAATTACAGCAGGCGGACAAGACTTTCGCAATTTTTATGCTGCGGGGCATAAGCTAGTAAATAACATATAATGCTTTTAGTCCACAGATAAAACGCAATCTTCACCGTCAATACCGTCGTCACCTTTACCATCTAAACCTGATAAGCAACCAATGGAACTAGATCAGGACATTACGGAAACTCTCATAAATTTTAAAATGCGGCGTGTTATTCAGATGAAACAAAGTATTATAAATTCACAAAGATTAAAGATAAAAAGCTTACAAACCAAAAACAGGCGATATCTTAAAAAAATTAACAAGTTGCAAGAGGCATTGAAGACTTTGGAAGAAAAAAGATTTATGAATGGTGACTAATGAAAAGAATACAATTAAAAAAACGCCTACAAAAACTATAAAATAATACTCCAAAGCAATCAGTTTTACGGTCTAGCACAAATAATATGAAGTCGGTGTTTCATTCAAGACTTAGTCGGTTCATATGCGGTCGAAATATTAATTAAATGAAGCACCGACTTTATATTTGTGCTAAGCTATAAAACTAATGACTTTATGACTTGACTTTTTATTTTATGGTTTTTGAAGGGGGTTTTAATTTTTATAAAAAATAATATTACTATTTTTATCGTCAGTTTCACTTCACCAAATGATATTTTCTGAATGAAAAAATCCGAAATCACTATAATATTTTATAGTTCCTGCGATTAATCTGAGACCCTAAAGTCATATGACATGGTGACAATGGGACGACTTCAGAAGTATATAAGAATTTGATTTTAAGTTATGGGTATCCAAAGTGGCCCGAAATGGTTCATGTAATTTATCCCAGTCGGCGTGTTTCCTGAACTTGACTAACACTGTCGTACCTAGACAATTTTTAAAACTAGAAAATACACTGAAAAAAATCGACCTGCCCCAGGCGGGAATCAAACCCAGCATCCTCCGCAATCCGGGCGGCTGCGTTAACCACTACGCTACTGCTTTCGCCGTCGAAAGCAAAAGCGTCGACGGCTAAAGCAGTGCCCGCCTGGGTCAGGTCTTTTTTTTTTCAGTGTATTTTCTATTTTTTAAAATATTTACGCGTTTGTACACGCAAAAATTATTCCATAATAGATGATATTTGTTTATTTAATCTTGATTATGAATGATAATTTATTAAGTACTAAACGGCGTTTCTTTTAATTATTTAATAAAGATGTGAATCTTGTATTAAATAGCGTTTCTTTTAAAAATATTTTTCACGCGTCACCCTACAAATAATAAATTTGGTACTTAGTATACCTACATAACATACATACAGTTATATTTAGCACACAATCAGAAGCCTGCGTTGAGTAACAAATATGAACGGGTAGGTATCAGAATGACTATATCTTCAAAAGACCTCAGCAGAAGGACTAGATCGCAAAACGACAATCTCTGCAGGAGGTCAAAGTTTACAATGTGAGAAGGTCTACATTATAACCTTAGTAGTAGGTATGCATAATCTAAAGTAAGTTTACTCAAATATATTCTTTGATATTTAATTGAAACATGAGGGATTAGGGTATATGTATACTACTCAATTGTTTTTTTATAACGGTCAATAACATTCGTCTGTCCGATATCGACTATCGATATAGAACGAACAACCTTAAATAGTTAATAGATTTGACAGACGAATGATAGGTTGCCATCACAGATCAAATACTAAAGTCTCCTCTCCTTATTCTCTCTTATCTCCTTTGTACTAAAGCCTAGATAGATACCCTCCTAATATCAAGACGAGGCTTCACTGTTTACTCATATATGATGTTTGATAATGGGAGAAACCTGTAGAAACTTAGGGTAGAAATATCTAATCTAAGGGTAGAAAGGATAGTCTATATAGTTGGGGAAAAAGTTTCTTCGCATTTTTTAAGAAAATTCAAAACATTTTTGAATATAGTTTATTTACATTTAACTAAAGTATGTAGGTACCATTTTGTTCGATAACTTTTTGCCATCTTGTAGGTAGGGACATGATCCCATTGCTATAGAAATTTTGGGACTTCTGGTCAAAATACCGCGACAAGTGGTTTTGGCAGTCCTCTCGTGATGTTAACCTGACACTGCCTAAAGAATTCTGAAGAGACCGAAACAGGTGGAAATCTGAAGGTGCAAGGTCAGGACTATACGGCGGATGCATTAACACCTCCCAGCCAAACTCTCTTAATTTTTGCTGAGTGGCTAAAGATGTGTGAGGTCTAGCGTTATCATGATGAAAAACCACACCCCTTCTGTTGATTAATTCCGGCCGCTTTCTCTCAACTTCTTGCTTTAATCTCATCAGTTGTTCGCAGTAGAGTTCAGAATCGATGGTCCTGCCTGGTGGTAACAGCTCATAATGAATAATGCCCTTCCAATCCCACCACACACACAGCATCACCTTGTTGCGAGTTAACCCGGGTTTCGCCACAGTCTGTGAAGCCTGACCGGCCTTTGACCACGACCTTTTTCGCACGTTCTTGTCGTACGTGATCCACTTTTCATCACCAGTTATCAGCTTCTTCAAAAATGGTTCGGTTTCATTACGTCGTAATAAAGAATCACAAATGAGTACATGGTTCATTAGGTTTCTTTCAGTGAGCTCGTGAGGTACCCAAATGTCGAGCTTTTTTGTGTACCCAGTTTTTTTCAAATGCGCCAAAACTGTTTTGTGGTCAATTCCCAGTTCTTCAGCTACGTCGTAACTACTGACATGCCGATCTTGCTCCACTTTTTCAAAAATGGCATCCATTTTATCTGTAATAGGGCGACCAGAGCGACGTGCATTTTTGACATCAAAATTTCCGGATTGAAAACGCTTAAACCAAATTTGTGCTACTCTCACAGACACTGCACTAGGTCCATAAACATCGCAAATTTTTTTCGCGGCTTGCGTTGCATTTTTACCTTTTTTGTAGTAAAATTTTAAAAATGTATCGAATTTCTTCATTAGATTCACTCATCTTGGCGGTACGAAAAACAAATGAAAATCACACATTTTCCTAATTTGAATTTGGAATTATGTTCTTTAAAATTTAAACTTTCAATGATACCAAAACCAGCCAGATACAAATAGTATAGCCAAAGAGATTTTATTACAAGTTTATACATACTATAATGCGAAAAGACTTTTTCTCCAACCTAATATATCATAAGTAGGTACCTACTCAAAACTACAAGGTTGTACACGGTAAAATTTAAGCTTCTTGGTTGTACACTGTTCATCCATAGATAAAATTAGAGATTGGCAAAAAGTGTTTTCGAAATAATTTTATCGATAATTTAAGATTGTTTATGGTCTACTGTACCCTTAGTATGAGTTTTTGCAACACCAAACGAGTGATCGTCTTCGTCAATACTATGAAACTATAGGTTTACTTGGTATGGATGGATGAATGGATTTTCGGTATGGAGCAAAACGCGGAAAAAAGGCGATGCCACCTTATAACTAGTTAAATGGTCTAAGCTTAGACCATTTAACTGTCTAAGGGTCTAAGTTATAAGCAGATGACTAATTATTTGATGTAGGTGGGGTTGGATTGTTCGGGGTGCCAAAACAGAATATCCTGTAAGATCGGCTCTAAATGAAACTTCGTGAAATTCCTGAACATCAAACAGCGGTTGAAATAAATAATTAATCTGTAAGTAATAGTGTTTGGTGCTTATGTTTTTATGGTAAATAATGTTTACCATAAAAACATATAAGCACCAAGCACTGGCAAATTTCGACTGCGAAAAGCGGTGCCTCGGTGGCGTAGTGGTTGACGGCAGCCGACCGGATTGCGGAAGATGCTGAGTTCGATTCCCGCCTGAGGTAGGTCGATTTTTTAAAGTGTATTTTTTCTAGTATTAAAAATATTTACGCGTTTGTGCACGCAAGAATTATTCCATAATGTAAGGCTTATAAGGTAGTTTCATCTTAACTGGGCGTCAAATATTTGCAAAGATATTTCGTTCGGATCTTAGAAGTGCAAGTTTTAAAGATTTCATGAAACAATGTTTACCATAAAAACATAAGCATCAAGTACTGACAAGTTTCGACGGCGAAACGCGGTGCCTCGGTGGCGTAGTGGTTGACGCAGCCGCCCGGATTGCGGAAGATGCTGGGTTCGATTTCCCGTCTGAGGCAGGTCGATTTATTTCAGTGTATTTTTTTTTAGTTTGGTTATTTTACATTTAATACTACTATCATACGTGTTACATACAACCATCCTACTTTATACAAATACAATAGGTACAAGCATTAGGTTTTTATAAAAATAGAAATTATATAAATAATTGTTAAAAATAGTGTTAAAATATTGATTTATGTTATTTTATAGTTTATAGCAAAAGTTTAATATGATTATAGATTTAAAGTAATTAATGTTTGCAGTGCCCCTACGGGGTATCACAGGAACTACAGCCTATGTATATGACCCTTGTGAATGTTATGTGATACGCAATAAAGATATTTGATTTGATTTGATTTGATTTAGTTTGGCAGGTTTCCTCACGATGTTTTCCTTCACCGTAAAAGCGTCGAATAAACGTAGGTACATATGAATTCAAAATATGAAAACCATTGTACATTGTATGTACCTACATAAAACACATTGTACATGGCGGGGTTCGAACTGGTGCCTTCCGGGTCGCGGCCCTTACGCACTACGCCACTGCGACGCTTTTCATACTTTTTCTACAAATACAAAATTAAATCTTAATTTATCGGTCACTCGCTAGTACTTAATCGTTAAAAATAAATAAATTAGTGATAGGTAAATCATATTCTAAGAACTACTATAGGAATAGGCAAGAACATAGGGTACATAATTCTGACACGGTAGTGACTAATCTTAACGAAGTTGAATCATACGCTTTACATCGTGAATAAGATAAATGACGAACCAGTCTATTATATCAACAATGACATCAAGGAAGATAGGTAGGTACTAGGTATACTTTTATAGCACTACGTCACACGTCGTCACCTTGAACGTACGTAGGAAGCTAATGAACAGACGTACAGTGAACCTCAAACATTAGCGAAAACATGGAGACAAGTTACAACCAAGATTTCGCTACATATTTTCAAATCGAGCTTTATGTTTGCAGGATCTTATTAAGTAGGTAGGTATCTACCTTTTTTTTGTCGGAGGTCAAATGCATTTACGTATCGTCCCTGCGGGGTGGTGCCAACCGCAGGGCATATGTGGGACTCGAGGTAAAGGCGTTCCCTCCATACCCACTAAACATCCTCCCCGGCCTGCCCGCCTAGCATGACCACCGAAACGCGATATGATACAGCCATTTATCGCTTTCAACTGTTAAAAATCATTGGATATAACCGCCAACTTCGTTATTACCAAAACCAAATCGTTATCGGTTTTATACGTTTTGACAGCTGACAGCTGGCAAAATATCTTAAAATATACATGTATCTGTAAAAGCGTTGCGAGTATATCAATACGGATATCAAAGTTAATTGCTCTGTCTGCATAGCGTCTTACCGTCCTCAAATATTTTATACTGACTGTACTTACTGTGCTATTTACAAACATTGTGGTCTAGTGGTTCGCCCATCGGAATTAAATCTAAAGGTCCCTGGTTCGATCCCCAGAGGAGTACAAATTTTTTTTCGATTTCTTTTGGTGGTAAGTTTTATTTTAAGTCCACCTGGTGGACTATTTATAATAGAATAGATCTATAATTGGTACAAATTAAAAACAACGTATTTAAAGATTTGTATAGCAAAAGGGAAATATATTCCGGACGGCCGGAAAATGTTGAACTCATTCAGAAAACTGCTCGCTGTACTCTTCATATTGATTAATTACCCAAGGTTCCATTATGTTTCGTTGTTTTATTACCATAATACAGATTTTCAAGGGTGTGGTATTCGTTTATACGTCGAAGAAGTCTTAATTTAAAGCACAATATTAAACAGATACTTATACCTATTTAGTTTTTTAAATCGAATATTATCATCACTCTCAAATTTTTCAACTAGGTAGGTATCAACCACATAAATTAATTATCATTTCTGTGGTATCAACGATATCAACTGAACTGCAGTGGTAAACCCAGGTAATCCGATGAGTAGGTAGGTACCTACTTATGACGAAATCATATTTCCATTAGAAGTTATGCCTCCCAAATAGGCATAAAATGAACTATAGTTAATGTTTTAGGTGGCTAAAAATCTTAGATTAAAGCAAAAAGGGCTAAAAATAGACATTAAACTGGAAGTAAAGAGTTCGTAAGTAGACCCAAACATGTTTTCTATTGAAACTAAATTGTTTACTATACAATACCATACGCAAACGTACTTGATTGAGCCACCGCCGGGTAAATGCAATTTCGAATATTTCGGCGGGTTCATTGAATAATAGTTTGTATTGCACGGTTATAAGGTTCATGGGCGTACAAGCGAGTGCGTGAGATTGTTTCGGTTAGTAGTTTAGGTCGGTCGAAGCGGCTACGGCTGCGGTGTCTCGATGACATCACCGTACCGCGTCGGGATTACGTGGCGGAGGGGTCGACAACAGTTTCCAATTTATATTAATTTTATAAACTGAATAGGTAAGAAACATATGTCGAGGTACTTAATTAATCGTCTTCTACAACAGAGTAAACCTGAGGGGAGGTCCCTTCAGTTCAATAATAGTGAAATAAACATCAAATAAGTATACGTACTAATTTAGCTTTCAAAGAATACTGGTCCAGTAGTTGACCCTATATTATATCGACGTTTAGTTCAATCATTTAATTGCTTACTTATTCAGTTTATAACAATTGTTTAATAATAGCGCTCCCGCAATTATGCACACATATTACACGTATCAATTTCGGTTCAATATTGATGTCAATTTCATTGCTTCAACGGCATTGAGACATCTAAATACATTACCTATAAATATAATAGGTACATGCGAAAATAGTGTTTCAAAATAAAACAAGACAGAATCAAACTTATAAGAGCGATTCCACATTATCCGATCCTATATCGGTATCGGCAGCCGATACGATATCGGGGGCAAGTCAAATAAGTATATAAAATATATATCTTTCTTTCACATTGTCCGGTCGATATCGGCTATCGAGCCGGGATATTTCATTTTGCTTACCCCTTCTAACTTGAAATATTATTTTATAAAATTAAGTAAGGCCAAATGTTGAGCAGCCCTGCTAGCGAGAGGCGAACACGAATACAGCTCGCCGGCCGCCCGTCGAGGTTCACTCTAGTCGCATTTGGAGTTTGCGCCGTCCGAGTATCGTTGGGTGTGTCACGAAAATTTCATTACAAGTACGTACAATTTCATGCATTACCACCAAAATCGATAGTGAAACATCGCCCTTATATCTTTAAACATAAAGTATTTTGTTTTATCGATACGATATTGAAGTATACGTTCCGAAATATCATTCATGCCGGTTGCGTTACCGCTACACCGGCATACCGCCATATTAATAGCAAATAACTACACATAACTCTCGTTTCATGTATTTTAACACGAAATTTTCTTTTTAGAAAACTTCAAAATGAGCGGCCAGCAATACTACCCGTACAAGGTAAGTTTCACCACCTACATTAACAATTTTATGCATAAGCATTTAGCTATTGATTCTCGCCAGATGATGTCATCTTTTCGTGGTAAAGTTGTTACTGAGGCACTGAAATAGCAGCCGTATCACAAAATTGTAGGAAAACAACAACGTTCTATTATTTAGACAACTTGTTTGACGTTTGCGGTGAGGTGTCTGTAAACTCAAATATATGCTAAGTAGATAATTGTTACACCGACTAATAAATTTAGCGTAAGAAAGTGGGGGAAAATAAAATGATTCCTTTCCATTCCCAAAGATTTCTCATCAGATGTAGGTACCTACTTAATCACTTTTTTTAGGAAGGTGACATTCATTCATAAACGACGCCAAATATTTTTAAATACCGGTTAGATATGTCTAGTCTACCGGTATTGCCGATATAATTGAATCGGTATTTTTCTTAATAAAAGAGATTGTCACATTTAAAAATAATAAAAGTAATTATCAATATATAAAAACCTGATTGTTAAAATTTTAATTAATTAGACTATTCCACTATGCAAAATATACAGGCAAGTCGGAAGTAGGTATATTTATATTCAAAAAAGAAGACGCATTAGTATGTGTTCGCAGATTATAACTAGGTACCTACTTAGAGTATGTACGTAGGTACCCAAATAGCGCAGCTTTGCTATTATTTTTGTTCAAAACATCTCACTCAATTCAAATAACCTTATTATCAATTAATTCCGAGTTTCATTAACTTATCTCCTGCCTAATTTACTTCCTAAGATTTGAATTTATTTTTTATACTTAGAAGCTAACTAGATAGGTAATGTCCTACTTATCCTAAATGCGATGCCATCGGTAGACAGATTTTTAAATCTCGCAAACCTAAGTAATTTGATTATATTAGACATGGTGTAAACTTTTTCACATTTTGTTTATAATATCAAGTACCTATAGAAAGTCTATTATTTCATAGAACCCCTTTACAAAAAATTATGAATGATTTTCAATATTCAAAATGTTATAATGTAATTGTTGTAGTGCACCCCCACCGTGTACCCAGCGGATCCTTTCGAGCCCGCTGCGGATGCGGAGACTCTTCGGAAGGCCATGAAAGGCCTTGGCACCGATGAAAAAGCCATCATCGATGTGCTGTGCCGCCGAGGCATCGTGCAGAGACTGGAGATCGCCGAGACCTTCAAGACGAACTACGGAAAGGTAACATCAGGAAATATTATTAGTTATTTAGAAGCCGATTTCAGCCTGTCAAAAAACAGGTAAAATGTTAGTGTAGGTTGTAAAAGTTGTAAATTGGAATTCCCTTCGTCGGAAAATGACAGCCAAATAAAGTTTATTTCTTATAATTAGCAAAACGAAAAACTATACGTTGATGATGAGGCTTTAAATTCAAATGCTGTAAATATATATTATGCTACACGAGTGCTTGAGAACAATAAGAATTGTCATCAACAATATACATAGCGCATACGATTCATGATTTATTTATTATGTCTTGAAAGCTTTATCGCATATCATAATGTTTCTACTCCACATGCCCAATTTTATTTTTAAAGCTTCTGAAGAATTGACCTACATCGAGAGTGCATACGCGAGTTTGGAGTGTAAATATGTTTTAGTAGGTACATAGGTACCTACCTACTTTAAATACATATTTTAATAATATTCATGACCGTTTTGAAAATGATATGGTATCCTCTCCTACCTACTTAGATGTACTAGGAGAGGATGTAGCATCTAGGTCCTCTTCAGGTTTTCGTATTGAACTTTGCTATATTTTTAACTTGATACCATATCATTTTCAAACAATTGGGTATGAACCAACAATTTAATTTCGTGAAAATAGAGAAAACTTTATGACACTTTCTTAAAGGCTCCATTTCGCTTAAAATACAGTAGGTATGTTTATAGTTAAACAGCAGCGATAAACGGGGCGTGTTACCTGCATTACGTCACGTACAGAAACCTGCCAAGCGAACATTTAGATAAAGCCTATAAAGCCAAATGGGTGTTTACTTACATACACCATCAATATACGTCATATTTGATCAGTACTGTGAGTATGAATGACGGACGACAAATCGATAATCTATTTTTTTTTATTCTTTACTGTCAGAAACGAACGTAGCTTTAGTATTTTTATCGAAATGTAAATATTGTCCATATGTTACCTATATAGATTTATTTCTTCACCGTACAGTCGACGTGAATAAGGCTCCTTTTGTTTAAACAATACCGTGATAAGAGAGAAGTGTGCTTTGGAAGAAGATAAGTATAGTGACAAGAATCGATTAGGGTTAGGGGTGCTCTGCTCAAATGACTCGGTCATGTAGAAAGGACGTGTGAAAGTAGATTTACTAAAAGGATTGAATCGGAAGTGAGTACAGATGCGGAATAGGGAAGACCTAAGAAAAGTAATTTTATTTCTTCTTTCTCCTACTCTCGGTGCAGTAACAGTATAACGCCAATCATCCTTGGCAGTTTGACTTGTCCTTAAAACATTCAGCTTAATTAATGGTTCATTAACCTTATTTTGAAAACCCATCCTAGCAGTAAATCACTTATAGCAATGGGAAAATCTTAAGTATATAATTGATGTGTGTGTTCTGGATGTACACAAACACAACGACTTTGCTTGCGGTCGACTATAATATAATTATTAAATTTCAAACAGAAAAACATAGTGTTTGGTTCACATTTCAATATTATGTTCGGTAGGTGCCATAGAGAGTCGCCATTTCACCAAGTTTCTTTTATTGCATTACTAAATGAGATAACATAAAGAGTGCAAGGTTCAGAATACCAGCCACTAAATGCCCGTTTTGATTGTTTTATCTACTTCATATATTTAAAAAAAACGTAGTACCTATAAATAACTTGTGTAAGTACTAGCTACTGATGTAACATAATCTTAGAACTTAATACAAAAAAACCCAACGGCTTAAAAGTCTTTTGAGGAGCATTCATTTCCTCCTATTTGCGATTCTACTTATGTAAATATGTATGTACTTATACGTTCTATAGATCAGGAACTTTCCGCTATCGTTTACAACGAGGGTAAACATTTTTATAGCTCAAATAAAACTTTATCGAGGGTGGTCTTGACATTTCTGCATAGAATGACATTTGCGTATATAGGTGACTCTGGCTTACTTTTTTGTGCGATGTGGTTAGCAAACAAGCATTCGGCTAATCTGATGGTATTTTTAACACTGCTGTTAGCCGCTGATGACCGCCTATGAGGTGTAAATATCTCCCTTTTTTTGGAGGAGGTTGACTTGTCTTGCGGGCATTCGAGTGTGAAATGGATTACCTGATGGTACGCAGTCATCGTAGCCTATATAGACGCTTGCAAAAGAACAAAATAGTTACGATATATTACTGAGTGCTCTTTGAATATTGAATGCAAATGTCCAACGGGCTTTCGTTTTTTCTTATTGGAGTAAAATACCTAGTTACAAGATAAGTATTATACCTACATATAATACATAAATAAAAAAAAATATAAGCCTAACGTATAATTTTTCTACACATACCTATATTCTTAGCGTAAAATCGATCGTTTCAAAGATATTACCATAACAAACAGGTTCCGGCTTTTCGGCAATGATGTCATAGTAATTACAAGCATTATTGAACAATTACCGTGTACTTTCACTGCAATTTGAACCGTATGCTTCTCTGAATTGAGTTGAATTTACCGCTGTAAGTAGTGGACCTGCCAATATGAGACTGGGTCAAAATCTCTCACGGGCGGGCCTTGAGGTAACCTTACAGAGATTAGTCATCGTCATTTATTCACTTAGTTTACTGCACAAGGAACATTGTATACAAAATTATTTCCTTTAAAATGACGTGGTATTATGTTAAATATGTAGATAAATGTGTATTAAAAACTTTTTGACAGAATGTAAATACTTAAGTTACATGATTTACCTTAAAACCTAAAAAAAATTTGGTCACATCTACAAATAAAATGAATAAGTATTATTAATTACTAGCTGACCCGCCACACTTGTTGTGGTAAGTTGCAAAAATAAATTGAGTTGAGTACTACCAATATCAAGATAAAAACCATCATTAATCTTAGTTCGAGTAAGCAAAACACATAAATACAAAATTTCATTATAATCGATTCAGTAGTTTCAGAGATTAGCCCGAACGAACAGACAAATAGACAAAAAAAAATTAAAACGCGATTTTATTTTAGGTTTTGGTACCATGCGAATAATTATCTTTAAAAAAATATTTCAAGATCCCAGATAGACACTTTCATTTTATTAATGCTCGGTTTCAATAGCTTTTGTTTACTAGTCATAAGATTTTGACAGATATCATAGGATTTAGATAGGTAAAATATAAGCTCCTTGGATTTAGACATTGCTCTCCCTTGCTAATCGAAACTCGTCGGTAGGTGCCTACTTAAGTTATTATTGAAACCGGTAATTAGGTATGTGTATAGAATAGATAGTAAAACATTTTTACGTGCGCATTATTAGTATAATACCTTCGTACTCCTTATTTTGTTCAAAATCTTAACTATCCGGTACCGGTAATCGATACCGGTTAAGGTTTACAGTTTACATCTCTACTTGTGTTTTTTTGTAATGCCTACTTTCATAGGCAGGTAGGTAACTAGTATGTATCTACCGTATCTACCTACACAGGTATTAGAGACTATGTTAAACTAATAATCGTGTGTAATTCTATGATTACATGGTTATCTTATCTAAAATTGTTTGTAAAGCAATATACAAGTGTTTACTGTGTACTCAGACCAATAGACTGTGTAATGATTAATCTGTAGAAGACAGGTGATATGCCACGACCACAGACGTAAACATCAAGTGTAGATTTTTGCGCACTAATTAGGTCGCTCGCACCATGCTACAATCATCACCTATAGCTTCATGATATCACCACATACCACAGACTAGTTAGAGAAGAGATACCTACCTACTTGATATAACTAAACTAAGAGAAAAATTAAATTCATCTAAGTATCAATTTGTGAGTTAGGTTGACAGGTGCATTCGATCGAATCGAAAGTGCTGCGTTTCTATGCTAGCGGCCACCATCAAAATATAATATGCTAAAAAAAACCTAAGGGCAGGGTTTGACGTGATATATATTTTTTTAAATATCATGGATTATTATACAGGGTGTAAAAGACATGAACAGTCTCTCGATAACGTAGTCTTAAAACCTTAGTGGTTTTTTAATGTTATCGCTTATAAAATTATGTACTGATTTGTTCAAACGATAATAAATGAAAAAAAAAAAAAAAAAAAAAAAAAAAACGAGAACCATCTATTCTGCTCACCATCATAACATTTTTTTTCCTTTAAACTATATTTGGGAAATTGATAGTTACGATTTTATTGAAGGTCAAAGTCATTTTTTTTTTAAATTTTTTTATGAAAACGTATTCTATACGTTATTTCTTAATTATTGTCCAAAGAAACATTATCATTTTTTTAGTATTTCATAACAAAAAATGGCTTCAAAACGTTAGCGTTCAATGTAGCTCACTCGATGCGCACGGACACTAACGAACGGGGCCGCCCGTCTGTCAAAATTATCGCGGTTTTGCGAGTTGCGTGCGGGTTGAGCCCTTTACATTGCGCGGTACAATTTGCAATTTTTTAACACCAAAAAATAAAAATCATTTCCCAGCAATATTTTTTTTGAAATATGTCTTATTTTGATGTATAGAATACATGGTTCTCGTTTGACTGTTCATGTCTTTTACACCCAGTATAATTATCAATGATAATTATCCAGGTAATTATCAAGATAAATACCTATAGGTTGATAATTATCTTGATATGTATCGAAAATATTGGCCACTTGTTATTTGTCGCATTCAAATTATCGGATAATTGTCTAATAATTTATCATGCTAATTATCGCGATAATTATGAAAGGGCATATTTATCTTGATAATTTCAAACCCTGCCTAAGGGACGAAAGCATATTGTTTGAAGAAAACTGTAAAGTCAAAATTCAAGGCATAATTTCGTTCGCTCATTAATTTTAATTTAACAAATCTGTTGCATTTTTTATTATCGGTCCGACTGATAACATTCTAAACGTAATTAATTAGCACAATAGTTTTATATGTTTTAAATACCCTTTTCCCTGTGGATAATATTGATAAATCGGAGGTTCAAACGATATAGGTAATAATACTTACATATTTATTAAATCGACATTTTATTCAGATTAAAACGAATTTTTTTCCTATAGTAATATTTGATTAATCGCATGCTAGGTACGTCTTATTCTGTTATAATAAATAATAAAAATAAAATAATATATTAAAATGGGTGCTCAATAACATTAGTTTTTGAAAATAAGCGTGGGGTGATCAATTTAATAATTGTTTTTAATGGTGCTTTTTAATGATTGTTTTGTAATTTTATTTATAAATAAATGAAAAAAAATGGTACCTATCGAAGTAGGTACCTACAATTAAATTGAGCACACCACGCTTATCTCTAAATAATAATTATACTTTTCGTTCATCATTTAGTTTCTATACTTAGGTACTTATAAAGTTATTTTTCACTTTTTAGTCCGATTTTTCTATAAAAGCGTGTTTTTTAGTTTTTTTAATCTATTATTTTTTTGTCCACTGTTTAGTGCGAATTATAACCGCCGATGAAAGTACTTATATTATGAAAAAAAATCTTGACACCGCCTACTTAACAATGACAACGCCATCTATTGACGTATAACTGAACTAACATTCCAAACGTCTAATTTATTATTCCTGTCTTTGATAAGTCTATAAATCTGACCGTTTAAAGTGGGTCAAAATCGAGCCCAAACGAGTCAGTTACATACAAACGTACAAATACTAATATGAGCATGTTAAAAATGTGTCAAAAACGCAAAATGCTTGACGGCACTTATTTGTGACTTTATATGAAACGGTAGAATAAGAGAAGGCGCGCACAGTCATTACAGTGTCACACACATTACCGTGGCACTGGTGACTTTCGTCACTGTGACTGTTTTATCATTCGTGGAATGTATGGAGATGCACCCAATGTCACCGACTTGTCACGTCGTAACGTGCGCGCTCCTCCATACATATCCATGTTTGATAAGAGTGACGAAAATATCACCGTGACAAAAGTCACCAGTGCGCGCCTGCAAAAGTCACCCACGATTTCGCTATCCGGGCGAGTAGGTACTCTTCCAACCCTTCCAACTGAGCGACACAGGTTTTCACCTTTTCAGGTACAATCTTTCATGTATAAATTGGTTGAAATGCAATAAAGCTATTCTATGTCTATGCGTAGTGGGAAGAACCGTCACCCAGGTAGCCAAAGATTGGGAGTTTAATTGTACAGACAACAGCACGTTGGGTTACCACAAGCTGTCGAATTTTCCCAATCGATTATGCACTTTATATTGAATAACCTTAGGTTGAAAATAGTTTGGAGAAATTTGACAGTTTTGTATAGCCCGACGTGCTGTTGACTGTACCTACCGGATTTTGGATTTGAGAACCCGTTAGTCTTACCTAAATGAAATGTGTACCTAATTCAAAAACGTTATCTTCGTTAGGATCTAATCAGCGAACTGAAGAGCGAGCTGACTGGCAACCTCGAGAACGTCATTGTGGCGCTGATGACCCCCCTACCTCATTTCTACGCCAAAGAGCTTCATGACGCCGTCGCGGGGCTGGGCACTGACGAGGAAGCCATCATCGAGATCCTGTGTACTCTATCCAACTATGGCATCAGGACCATATCTGCTTTCTATGAACAACGTGAGTTGGTGATTTTCATTTTTAAGTAAGGGGCAAAAATTGGCTGATGCGAGTTAAGTTTTGTTACGTCGTGATACTCCATTTTTAACTCAATCTACCGTACACTACCAGGGTTGCCAGGTCTATTCCAAAAAAATACCGAACAGTGAGCAAAAAAAAAATTGTGTGCGTGTAACCTTTACGCGCGATTGAAGTAAAACTTCTTTGACGTAGATCACTGAAATGATTAAATTTTAACTGAAAAAAAAAAATGACAGATACTTACGACCAATCGAAATTACTATTTTTAAATAGCGGAAACTACACAGACGGGTACCTATCAAAATACAGATTTTTTTGTCATCGAATTTCATTTCACCGAAAACTATTCCACGATTTTCAATATCTATTTTTCTTGATTGATCGACTAGCTAATAATCACCGTTTCATATTATCGAATAAACTTTCATAAAAAAAATGTTTCAAATTTGTGTTGCTTACCAGAATAACGGTCTATCGAACTAACATTTCATATAAACTATCAAGTTATCGATAACACTATTTATAAAAACATGTTTCAATATTTAACGTTACACATTGTAATGTTTCGTTTAACAACATTCCATCGCAGTAACGTTTCATCGAACGATACATTTGCCTGTTGACGTTTGACGATAAAAACTGTTGAGGTTAGTTCGTAATTTAAAAACTAATTCTTAATTTGCAAGTAGGTACACACCATGCAAGCAAGCATACAGCATGCAAGCAAGCATGCAGCATGCAAGCAAGCATGCAGCATGCAAGCAAGCATGCAGCATGCAAGCAAGCATGCAGCATGCAAGCAAGCATGCAGCATGCAAACAAGCATGCAACATGCAAGCAAACATGCAGCAAGCAATATAATGCTCCGCTCGCTTCGCTCGCTCCGCTATGCTTGGTCACAAGTCTAACCTAACCTAACCTAGGTTTATTTTCGTATTAATGGTTTTTCTTTATAGCGGGGGGCCTCAGGCCCCCCGACCCCCCCGAGCAGGGGGGCCAGCCCCCCTGCACCCCCCGGCAAGCATCTTGCAGGCATGCATACAACATGCAATGCAAGCATGCATACATCATGCAATGCAAACATGCATACAGCATGCATGTAGCATGACAGAATACAACAAGCAATCTCCGTTAGCTTCGGTTACCCCGCTGCTGACTGCCTGTTGTTCTAAATCTAACCTAACTTAATCCATAGGTTTTCTTTACAGGGAAACAAAAATGATTACGAGTAATTACATAAAAAAAAGTATTTTCGATGTACACTATTTTTAGTGTAGTAAAACTTGATGTTTCAACTATTCTGCAAACTGAAACTTACGTGGAAACAAAATTATGGGTAACAAAACATCGATTTAACATTATTTCGATAAAATAAATAAAATAGGAAAAGAATTTACGATGGAATGAGCTTGTAGATAACAACTATTCGAGGAAATGAAATTGCGATGTAACCTGATTCTAGGAGTTGTTAAGTATTGTATAAAAAGATCTGCGAATAGTTTTATGGGGAATGAAAATCGATGAAGTTAATTGCGATAAAGTGATGGGTTCCCAGCTTCACTATGTCGATTATTGGGGGTGCTTTTGCCCAGAGAGCGATGAAATGGCTAGATGGACCCTGATGATACTTCGGTATTTTCATCATACCGAACACCGAACACAGTGCTAAAATACCGAACGGTTCGGTAAAATACCGAATACCTGGCAACCCTGTACACTACACATTTTTTGTCACCATACATTTTTTTTTTTACCATACTTGGGAAAACGGGTTGGGTTTTTACATTGGGAAAACGCGTAATCTGTAAGTGTCGCGAAGCCATTAATTAAGAAGATAATGAAAATTGAAACATTTTGGATTTGGTTAATACGCGATAGATAGCGCGATAAGTAAGGCCTAAGGGCAAATTTTACACTCTACTAAAATATATTAGCAGTCCAGCCCCGCGATCGCGCTATTTACGAACTAAAAAACCAAAACCATATCGTTAACGTTTTCATTTGATAACTTGCAAGCTGTTGTCAAAATGTATGAAAACTACTTATAGCGTTTTGGATTTGGTTATTACGTAGCGAAGCGCGATCAGGGGGCAGGATATGTTTAATTGTTTGAAAATACGTTCATCTTATTATGTAATGTCCAGCAATGTGTCACGGCGTAAATAATTGCAGAGTTTATTTTAATTAATTAAATCTTTTAGGTATTTAATCATCTAAGTACATTTGTTCCTTTTTTTAATCAAGTTTATTTAGTTGCTTTTGTCACAAAGTGCTCTGTCAGCCCCATCGAATCTTAATCTATGTACCTACTCATAAAATTAAACAAATTTTTTATATGAGTTAATGATGCGTCACCATATCTACTATAAATTTTGCAGCTTCGCTAGTTGGTTCTGCAAGAATGATTAAAAACGCTCCAGTATTGTACTTATTAATTTACTTTTGTTCCTAACAGTACTACACTATTATGTTCACTGAGCGCATACCGCTCAAATATGCTAGGCTACATAAAGTCCATTATTGAAGTTATCACATATAATTAGGTACCTACTTGTTTACCAAGCACATAAGGAAATAATGAAAAAATCAGCCCCATGAATACAATGGTAATACATACCACAACATAGAGTATGAATTGATACAGTACTTTCGACTCCATAAATAGTGACGAATCGGCGCGCACGCACACATACAAACGTCGTTTACACGGTCGTTTTTGCCGTTTTGCCGGCTATGCTGTTCAGAGCATGCTTAGCGGCCGTGTAAACGACGTTTGTATGTGTGCGTGCACCGTTTCGTCACTATATATGGAGTCAAAGTACTGTATCGTTCTCTATATCTTGGTAATACGCTGTAACACGAAAGTATAATAAAATACCTATTCACTTTAACAAAGTAGTAGGTAACCGAAAGTGACAATATGTCAAGTTTTTAAAATTCTAATGCTTCCAATAGTTGTAAATGTCGTAACGTTTAGGTACGCGTGGGATCGAAGGACATTCCAATGTGCGTTCGTGAATCGATTATGGGTGTATCGACCTACTGACTGGACGAACCAGCACAAACTAATTATCCCGCTTTACAGTAGCTAGGGCTAGCTAGATACAGATAGGTACTTGGGAAAACCAATACCGTAATGGTTCTGCATCAAAGTATATTATTATGGTCTACTGTGGTCTACTTAAATAAAATTAAAATATAGATACCTACATTCACGTTCAACATAAAAATTTAATTACGTAAACCCCAGTGGTGACTCAAAAATTAATATTTTAGAAAATTAAAAATCCAGAAAGAATTAAATTAATCAAATTGTTCAAGTACTATAAAATTAATCTAAATGTTTGACATTTTAGTATCAATTCGATTTTCTTGTTATTAATGACTTCGCATAGGCATTTAGAAGCGTCGTCGGTGGCGTAGTGCGTAATAGCGTCGTCTCCCACCCGGGAGGCACTGGTTCGAACCCTGCCACGTACCAATGTGTTTTCAAATTTTGAATTCATATGTCTAAATATGGGAACGTTATCGGTTTGATTCATGGAACTAATATGTACTGTTGTACATAGTACATATTAGTTCCATGGTTTGGTTTCTACGATATTAAGTAAAGGCTGATTTACACAGGTGTAAAGTCAGTAACAGGCGCCAGTGCTGGCGCTGAGAACAGACCACGCCGTTTACATGCAGTCAGTGAGCGGGAATATTGAAGACGGCGCTCAAGCGACAGCGCTGTACTGACCTCAAATCAATTTACACTAGGTCAGCTTGGTCAAAGCCGAGCCAACACTGACTTTCTTAGAATTTGGAAGGCAGTTGCCCTACGTAAATCAGCCTTTATGCGTTAGTGCCTTTAATTTTTGGGGATTAACCTAGGTATACATTTTCTACAATGCGTCCACGGGTTGCTTTTTGCTTATCAGTCATATTTTGTTGTAATTAAAATTCCCATCCTTTTTCGACGCAGTGTACAACAAAAGCCTAGAATCAGACCTCAAAGGCGACACATCTGGCCACTTCAAGAGGCTGTGCGTGTCTCTCTGCATGGCCAATCGCGACGAGAACCAGGGAGTCGACGAGGGTGCCGCAAAAGCCGACGCTGAAGCGCTGGCCAATGCCGGCGAAGGACAGTGGGGCACTGATGAGTCCGTCTTCAACTCTATCCTCATCACTCGCTCTTACCAACAGCTGAGACAGGTATGTCCATCGAAGGCGTGTGGCTAGCCTCTCGGTCTTTTACCGGTTACATTTCGGAGAGTGTGCAGAAGTTTTACATAATTTGATCCCCCCTGCCCCTTTCCACCACCGGACGACCAGGCGCGGCGAGGGCTTTCACCCTTATGTTGTCGACATTCCTCCAATTCGCACGAAGCGATTTGCTTCAGCTTTCATTATGCGAACTGCTAAGGAGTGGAACTCCTTGCCGAGGTCTGTTTTCCCGGATCAGTATAATCTGGACATCTTTAAGGCCAGAGTGAACAAGCATCTTCTAGGCGAGCGTGTACCACCTTAGGCCTCATCATCGCTTTCCATCAGGCGAGATTGTGGTCAAACGCCCAGCCTATTTAACATAAAAAAAAAATACTACTAGTAGATAAAATAGACAATTAATATGTATAGTCATAAATATTAAGCCAGTTTCATTATTAGGCAAACGTTGATATTACGAAAAAAGTCGGTTGTACCATAGTTTCTTCATCTAGTAAAATGAGTTAGTTTATCGGTACATTGTATATAAATATTCTTTTAGAGCTTTTGGTTAGGTAAGGTTAGCAAACAAAACCCAAGCGAAGCAATCATGCAGCAGCAAACCATCTTTTTACATTACCGGTGAAACATTATTGAAAAACTGTTCATTATTAGTTGATGCCGTCGTGGTGGAGTGGTCAGTATAGGTGCCAACACATCAAGCGGTCCTGGTTTGAATATAGACCCCCGATCGCAATATTTACTACGTTTTTACATCGCGGGTTCTAATTACATAAGAAATCAATGAAGTTTATTGTTACAAGTTCCGAAAAATCACCTAAAAGTAACCTTTTGAGTAGTGTAACCTGAAAGTAACCTTTCGGAGTTAAAAATCACCTAAAAGGTTACAAAAGTAACCTTCTGGCAACGCTGGCAACAAGTGTTGTCTGTTTTGATGTGCAATTGCAGCGCCCCTATGACGTATCTCGGTACCTCTTTTATTATTATAATCTTTGAATGACCCCTATTTTTATAAAAAAATGTTTACTTTTTCAGGTATTCGCTGAATACGAGGCGATGACCGGCAAAGACATCGAAGATTCCATCAAAAAGGAGTTCTCTGGAAGCGTCGAGAAGGGCATGTTGGCTATTGGTACATATCCTTCAAATACTTATAATGCGGTCAAGATAGTCATACTTAATACTCCGTCGGGTAAACCCATGCTAGAACAATTGAATGATGTCTTTGAATTTTGAGGAAAATGATGATTTTTTTTTCATACATAGTCATCGAGGTAAACTTAATCTAATCCTTCGTAGGCAGGAATGGAAAACTATTTTTGAAACTCCACACAAATTAAAAATATTTTCTTTGATGCGGTATCTATATCACAAATACAGTACATATTCTTGATAGAAACTTTCAGCTATCGCTCACATCTATAGTTGGTATGAGCGAGCGCGCTATAGCAAGAGTTAGCAGAAACGAGGAGCTGGCAAACCGTCAGACCGCTCCTGCGATTTTTTGTTTTTCAGATTTTTTATAAAATTGACGACGAGATGTGTGAACAACGAATTTCTATTGGTTGTTTAAAACACAGCTCCTCTCTTCTCCACTTTGGTGGAGTCCGGGCCTAAGGCCACAGAAAACAAACTGGAACCTAAAAAAATATTTAGCTTTTTACATTAAGCCAACCGGTTTTACAATTTAGTCAACATTGCATGCTTTACAAATTTTATCAGAAACCACAACAGTGACGTTTATAACTCTAAATATATTTTTAACTAGATAGATAGGCGAATGTCACGAATGATAAATTTCCAACCGAGTTGCTACGCTAATGAAGGTCATCCATCAGAGCTAATCTGTTTACAGTATTAAATGTAAGACCTTGAGGTTAACTTTTTTCGTACCGTGAAAGACGAGTTGTAAAATTATTATAGAGTTTATTACATGTATAAAGACAAAAATTGCCAGCTTACTCTTTCACTTTAAGATAGACGCGACGAGGTGGGAAGTAAAAAGTGTTGCACGTCCCTATCTAAACGTCGATATCAATATAAAATAGGGCATTTAATGCGTATTTACCAAAAAGACCACATCCACACAGTGTGGCAGATAATACAGAAGACTGAGGAGTATAAGCAGCCCCTGTGTGTTGTCTTGCATTCGTGGACTATGAGAAAGCCTTTGACTCAATTGAAATCTGGTCCGTTCTGGCGTTCTTGCAGCGATGCCAAGTAGATTGGCGATACGTCCAAGTGATGAGATGTCTCTACGAAGCCGCCACCATGTCCGTCCAAGTACAGAATCAAGTAACAAAACCTATACCATTGCATCGAGGAGTAAGACAAGGGGACGTAATTTCCTCGAAATTGTTTACAAATGCAATGGAGGATATGTTCAAGACGCTACACTGGAAAGGACGGGGCATCAATATTAATGGCGCATATATCTCTCACTTGCAATTTGCAGACGACAGCGTTATCATGGCAGAAACGCTGCAGGACCTACAAAAAATGCTGAATGACCTGGCTGGTTCATCTGCACACATCGGCCTACGGATGAACTTGGATAAAACCAAGGTCATGTTCAACGAACATGTACTACCGAAACCGATTGTGGTGCACGGCGCCGCCCTAGAAGTTGATCAAAAATATGTATACCTCGTGCAGTCATTGTAGTTAGGTAAAAACAACTTCGAGGATGAGGTGAACAGAAGAATCCAGTTGGGTTGGGCAGCATTTGGAAAACTACGCCGAGTCTTCTCATCGTCGATCCTACAATACCTAAAGACGAAAGTCTTCAATCAGTGCGCCTACCCGTTATGACTTACGGAGCTGAAACGTGGACACTGACGGTACGGCTGGTCCACAAGTTTAAAGTCGCCCAGCGGGCTATGGAAAGGGCTATGCTCGGAGTTTCTCTTAGGGATAAAATCAGAAATGAGGTAATCCGGCAGAGAACCAAAGTTATCGACATAGCCCACCGAATTAGCAAGCTGAAGTGGCAATGGGCCGGCCATATTAGCCGCAGAACCGACAATCGTTGGGATAAAAGAGTTCTTGAGTGGAGACCAGGTCTCGGTAAACGTAATGTGGGACGCCCTCAGGCCAGGTGGAGTGACGATTTGCGCAGGGTGGCTGGCAGGAGCTGGATGCGAGAAGCCGAAAATCGATCTAAGTGGCGAACATTTGGAGAGGCCTATGTCCAGCAGTGGACTGCGATAGGCTGATGATGAACCAAAACCCGTAGTGTTAGTTTTTTAGTATAAAAACGCAACTACAATTTAGTTACGTTAAGAGCTCAATTTGTATAGGAAACGTGAACAGCGCCCCTAGCGGAGAGAAGCGCAAATCATGTTTCCTATACAAATTGAGCTCATAATGCAACTACAATGCGGTACAGTTTCCATAAATATTTATGGAAGGATTATTTAGGCATTAGATTTTAACGGTCGGCCGCTTGCCTGACGCCAACCGTATACCTACTACGTCAAAAATGTTCGATTGCTAACATTGGTCTGAGTTGCTAACATGCCGAGATTGCAATGGAACATTTTAGTCAATTTACATTTAGATCACTGCTCTAAGCCGCAATTTACATTCTGCATCTAAACAATAATGGATAAAAAATACGTAATAAAGTACTGTTTTTTTTTTACAGTGAAATGCGTCAAGAGCAAAGTTGGCTTCTTCGCTGAGCGCCTGTACTATTCCATGAAGGGCCTCGGAACAAACGACAAGACCCTCATCAGAATTATCGTCAGCCGATCCGAGATCGATCTCGGGGACATCAAACAGGCATTCCTCGACAAATACGGCAAACCTCTGGATAGCTGGATTGCTGTAAGTATTGACTCATATACTCTTAACTTTAAATTCTATATCTTAGAGGGAATTACTTGAATGGGACATCTGATATGTATAAATGTGCTTTATCATATGTAAAATGAGAATAAAATACGTATCTACATAAATTCATGATACTAATGCAATTCACGCGTTGCTCATAAGTGATATTAATCGCCTACGCTTATTCATAACTAACCCTGACCACATCCCATCAATTATGTACAATATTTTCCTCATAATAATCAATTATGTTGTGTATTATATAGAATAACAGCAGTAGCATGCAATTCATAACAAAATACATGTATTTAAATATATATTTTCATATATTTAATTTACAGAAACTGACCCATAGTTTCTATTTTACCTAGAATTTTCCAATCAGTCGATAGAAATTCTAATACTACGTCGCTTTGTAATAAGCATGAGGGAAAAAACTATTGCTTGAAACATTTGTGATTTTTCTAACCAAGCACTGTTTAACAATCATATTTATTATTATACAGATCTTATTATGTTTAGTATAAAATATTTATTTGTCAAACATAAAGTAGGTTCTCAATAATATACTGAAAGGAAGTTGGGAGTTCCATCCAAAACTTCCGATGTTGCAATATTCACGCAAAAATGGGTCATTATATTATTTTGAAATCGTGATTTTACTACGCCATTCAAAATTAATCACCATAATAAAAAAACGGTTTTAATTGTGTGGTTTTTGTGTGTTATAAATACGAATTGGTTTAAAAAGGTTTTTGGTTTTGAACGCCACTAAAATGTTGTTTGTAACAAAATTATAAACCCATATCCCGAACGAAACTAGAATAGAGCATTTTGATTGCAGGGTGACACGTCAGGGGATTACAAGAAGGCTTTATTGACCCTTGTCGAATAAATACGTTACGAGAGGTCGCGCCCACAACGATACGATACTAGCCACCTATTTCCAATAATTTAAGTTCGAATTGTCAATTTTGTTAGGTTGTTAAGTCATATGTTGCGGAGAGCACAATATTTTAGATCTGCGATATTTTAATACACTGCCTTCAATGGGGCTAACATTTTAGAAAAGGGTCGCTCTTATGACCCCATTATGTTCTTGAAGTACTTACATTCAACATCAAAAGTAAATAATAAAAACGATGCGAATTTGAAATGTTAAAGTTATAATAAATTAGGAACAATAAATCGAATTTATACAAGTATTTTAAATTATAAATTAACAATACTCTAGCTGTTGAATGTGCCAAATATGAAATATTAGCCCCGTTGACTAAAGAAGCGTAAGTTAACTATTGTAAAATCCACGTCACTGAGAGATCTGTATATTTTGCTTGTTTCACACTCATTTGCACAGTAGCTAACTGCTTCGTGTAATCGTGTACGTGCATGGAGGTAATGGTTAAATTACCGTATTTCCATTAGTTTTACAAGTAGTTGTTACGATTTTTTTCAGGAGGACATAGGAGGTCCGATCGGCCAAATACTTTCTACACTGTCTTACTAGACACCATACGATCATAACTCAGTATTACGAGTCGACGTCTATGTTTAACTAATACTTAGAATGTGATGTGAATAATTATTTTTGTAATCTCAAACAATCACACTTATTGTTGCATTTTACTATGTTAAAGACACTTTATTTTTTATACTTAAGGCTCTTTATTTAGAATAATAACTTGTTTTATTAATCTCATGCTTACTCGAATGCACGTTTTGTATAATGTTAAACCGAATTATGGGCCAGTTTCGTTAATTTTTTTTGTTAACTACGAATGTTACAGAGTTGGTATTCCGTATTGTTTTCAGGATGACCTAACCGGTGACTTCAAGAGAGTGCTAGTAACACTTTGTGCTTAATCCTGCAAAATAACGAACATTTATTTTTATATACATGTATTTTGTTAGCTTTTGCGTGCATGCAAAGTATTTGAGTGTTGTTACGAAGTACAAATACATAAAATATTTTGCAGGATGATACGAAAGGCGACTACAAACGCGTGTTACTCACTCTAGTGTCATAGAGAGCTAGCATAAGCATAATAAACTCGAATGTCTGCCTTGCAATTGTTCTAGTTCCGATGTGAAACTGCCTTTACATTTTATTATTGTTATACGATATTTCTGAAATAAAGCTTGATATTTTTATGAAAAAGATATATTTATTGGTGCTCTAGTTTTGTTTACAATATACATTTTTACATTAAATATTACTTAAAGTATGTGTGTTCAGTTGATGTTTTATTCTACGTCCCTGATTCCTTCCCGAGTTATCTGAAAACGGAGCATTAATTAATTTAAAAATGTCTGGACTTCTAATAAATTAGTACATAAATATAGATAAAATTGGTTAAACCAATTTCGTGTTGACGAAAAAGAAATACCTAGACTGCTGAGATGATTTTGAGTGTAACATCAGTCCTGCCCGCCTAGCATGATACCATATAGCCATTTTTATCGCGGTGAACTGTCAAAAATTATTGGATATAACCGCATTCTTGAAAATTTATCGAAACTGCGAACATGTATAAGCCTTATACATGTTCGCAGTTTCGATAAATTTTCAAGATGGGGCCTGGGGCCTTATCGCGCGTTTTTGGTTATCACAACGTTTTTACCAAAACCAAATCATTATCGTTTGCATACACTATAACAAGAGTTTGACATCTGTCAGCTGTCAAAGCGTATGAAAACGATAACGATTTGGTTTTGGTTTTATCGTTCGTAAATAGCGCGATGGGGGAGCTGGTTGTTGGATTTTGTTTGTTTACTGATTCAGTATCCCGTCTCATTTGTATACCTCAAAAACTTTTCAGCAGTCTTTTTCGTCATCACGAAATTGGTTTAACCAATTTTATGAACATGAAGGAGTTACCTTTTATGTAGGCGACAGGCTGGCAACCTGTCACCATTTGGAGGTGCTGCATGGCCCATACTGCCGGGCCTTTGTGTAACGAAATGTAACCTAAGGCTCTGTTCAATACCCCTCTTAAGACTATGAGCGTGATCATACGATCACGTTTGTGAAAAGAAATACTGCAAACATGGTGAAACGGTCCTTGCACGCTTTTGCGACTGGTTGTATGAATGTGTTCTTTGCCCAACACTGATGTATGGAAGTGAAAGTTGGGTATGGGAGAAAAGGCATGAAAGCAGATTAAATGCGGTAGAAAAGGGAGCATGGCTGGTGTAAAATTTTTAAAAGCATGGTTTGAAAGAAGGTAAGTAGCAAGAATAGAGAATGAGATTCTCAAATGGTTTGGTCGTAGAAAGAATGTGTGAAAGTAGATTGTCGAAAAGAATACCTACTAATTGAATCGGAAGTAAAGTAGTCGTCTATACATAACTACTTACTTACTATTCGGGACGTGGAAGACTTGGGCGAAGGTTGGTCGATGAAATCGAAAACATCTTAAAGAAAGACTAGCCGGTTTATTCGCAATTTTTTTTGACAGATGAAAGTGATAATCCCCGGGTGAATTACATATCCATTGCTGTTTTACACGACAAGCACCATAATAGCGTGTCGTGTAAAACAGCAGTGGATATGTAATTCTATCGGTCGAATCCCGAATCTCTACTTACTTCCGATTCATATAGGTATCCTTTTCGTCAATCTACTTTCACACATCGTCTTCTTTTTATCTATTCTTGTAGAGTCTCATCTGTCAAAAAAAGTTAGCGAATAGGCCGGCAAGTCGAACGTGCCTACCGAGCATGTAGTGTGATGACTGAGTAGATGAAGCGAATAAAATATGTAAGGATCGTAGCAAATTGAAAGAAAGTGATCTATGCCTCTTACCCCTATATGAAAAAAGGCGTTATGTTATGTTCTAAATAAATTTAAACAATCATAACAGTGCTAATGACTCGAGTAAAATATAAATACCTACTTGCTTAATAATTAACAATGTAATGCCGGTAAAGTAGAAATACATCACACCACATCCTCCAATGGGTGTCGTAGCGTCTAATGGATCAGCAAAGGCATACAGGGTCACCTTATAGGTACTCCGTCCACCAATGGACAACTGCCTAAACCTCGACGACAAGGAGAGGCATTGAGTCCCAGCAGTGGGTTGAGTTATAGAGGCTGTTATGATGATGACTTAATAATTTTATAAGTCCGTCATAGATCACCAAAAATTTTTAGACACGTATTTTTTTGCGAATCATTAAATATTTAAAAAGATATACAGCATCGAAGTCAGGAGTGGGAGCTTGCGACCCACACCATATTTTATTCAACTCACTGTATCGACGTCAATATTTTTTCGTGTGTCTAACCATAATTTTTCAGTCATCATCCCCCTATTATGCGTCAGGTGTTGACAACCAATAATAAAAGAGCATAATCCATTAAGAGCGTTTACGCGTATTTTGCGAAAATCGGCACTTTTTGAGCTTCTTAATTTCCATGAATTCTTATTCTACCAATATAAATGTTATAAAAACTACTAGATAATATTCTTTCGCAAAAAGTTGTAAAGGAAAATATTTCATTTAATTCTTTATTCATAAATTATAACAAAATATCTTAACAGCATTTTTAAAATTTTACGTTTAGATGCAATTTCGAAGCCCTTAATATCCGAAAAGGCTAATATTAGAATGAAATGAAAAAATACTGTGTAACTGACAATATCCTGAACAAAATAGTTGTAAAGAAAAAAAATTAAATTTCATAGAATTGCTAATTAAAGAAAAATCAAATCACACTGCAAGTATTACGAAAATACGATTTGGAAAATTGCTATTTCTAACAATTAATATCCCTTATTTGAAGAAACAAATGATGTAATTTAAAAGAAGAATATATACTCTAAATTTTGGTATAAAAATGATATCTGAACAAACTATAATATATTTATAACAATTATTTCAAAAACCAGTATAAAACAGTCCGCGTAATCGTTTTCAAATCAGTCGCCCATGAGGCTTGTCGGAGAGAGGTCACGTCGCTCGGTGCTAGCTCCGTGATCACGCGTAAATATTCATAATGCTACTACAGAACGAACGATGGTGTTGATACTTTTAGTATTGATAACCGACTTCATATAAAGTTCTATGTTGCACTCTATGTATTATTTTATGAATGTTCACGGATATCTCTGTTAATTGTGGACCTATTTTCTAAATACTTCTGAAATGGTGCTATTGTCACCAAGTCAGGATATGATGATGAGATTCCGAGGAAATCGAGAGCAACTCTCAAATTTTATATGCAGGTATTATATGCTTCATATTTTATTTCCTGAAGCTATTGAAGTATTTGCGTCTGGTAGTCATCATATCATGTTAATGAGCTGGTGATGGCAGGTAAAACTCCTCCATGATTAGGAGTTGAATGATAATTCTTGAATTAATATATGAATTTATAAACCGATAGTTGTATCATTTTATGTTATTCAGGTGAGCTGACGACGAAAAAAAAACTCCTAATAGTTAGGAGTTGGATGATAATTCCTTAAATATTATGTGTACCTTCGTATAGATCGACAGTTGAATTAAGTTTTTTTCTTTCTATTTCTATTCTATCAGGTTTTTCAGGTGTGCTGATGATTGAGGGTAAAACTGCAAAAGTTATGAGTTTGAGGATTATTCTTATAATATTATGGTCCACATAGTAATATTCGGTAACGGTTAAGAGATGGAGAATAATTCTTTAAAATATCATAGGTATGTACAGAACGATAAACCCGTGGTCCTTGCTTTGGCTTTCCCTCCACACCTTGATTCTGTACAATTATGTTGTACTGTTCGTTCTTGTCCCAATGTTTGTTTGTCCTTATGTATTCTTTAACTTCAAAAGGAGGTTCTATGTTCCAATCTATGTATTTTTTACTTAGCAAAGTCAATGGTTTTTGCTATAAATAAAATTACTTTAAATGCAGAATTGTCGACTACCCAAGATTTGTTACTTTTAGCACTACCATAATATGGGTATCAAATGAAAGGCTCTGTAGAGAAAATGCGAATGAACCGTGTCAAAATAACTATACAATAAATTACTGATAAAAAACTTTAAAAACAAAGATTTTACTTAATTGCTCTAAAAACAAGAAAGTAAACTTAAATTGCATATAAAAAAAAATATAGGTAAGTATGTACTAATATGATAAAGAGTTAAAGTTTGTAAATAGTTTATGTAAGTTTGTGAATAGCCATACGTGATACCGGCAGAGTAGAATAGCATCACCCCATATGCTCCAATGGGTGTCGTAGACGGCGACTAATAGGCCAGCAAAGGGGTATTGACTACCAATCCACATTATGCAAGCGTGGTGGACTACTGCCTATACCTCCTTCATTGAAAAGGAGAGGTCTTGTCTTCCAGTAGTGAAATGAATTATAAAGGCTGTGATGATAAAAGTTTGTGAATTTCGATGTACTTAATAGATACGTTTTCAGGAACTTCGGGGCTGTGGTTCGAACACAAGCCTTCTAGGTTACAGTTCGAACCACAATTTCGAATTACATAAAGTGTAACCATTATTATTCATAAATTTAGTTGTCATTCAGGTAGGTACTAATATAAAGTTATTTTTCTCAAAAATCAAAAACTTAGAGCAAAACGGGACGGCAAAGGAAGCCAAAGGGACGCTAGTTTATGTACTGCACATAATTAGGTATTAAAACACTTGCGGGATATTATTAAAAAACTCGCCAAGGCTCGTTTTTTAAAACCCCACTCGTGTTTTAATAAACCATATGATAGGTGCGACAAGGGTGGCCGGTGGCCACCAGATGTTATTATTACTTACATATATATTCAAAATTTAATTCATGTTAAATGTGTAACCGTTAATTTTCCATAGTATTCAATTTAAATAACTTGTATTGTATATTTAATTTCAATTTGTGAAAAAGTATCGAATTTGTTTTTGTGCTCTGTACCTGGACGGCAGCGCGAGTAATGCGAGAGGGAATGACCGCACAGCGTGTAAATACCTAAACTTGGAGTCTGCCGTACGGCGTAAACGCTCTTAAAAAAAATCTGCAAAAATGTTTCTCTTCGTGAATTTTGGGCCTTTTGTATCTACTTTTATTGTTGCCAAGCCAAGGTATACAAAATTCCTGATTACGTAACATTGTGCAGTTTAGGATGATAGTCACATTCCTTTGCATTACAGACGAGCTTGGCTTTCGCCCAAACATTGGCGGTGTATTACGATAGCCTACTTTGGCTAAAAGCCAAGATGTCCATCATTTCGGCTCGATTGTGTGTAATGAGTAAAAAAAGCGATGGATATCCTTATCACATAAAATGTAGGTACTCCTGCGCAGATGGGCCAATGTTTTAAAGAGGTTATTTATTTAACAATTCATATAGGTAAACACAAAAACCGACGACATTGTGCTCGTAAATGAAGATGGAATCCAGTTACAAAGCAGACTGGGAAACGACGGAGGTTGGAGCAGACCGGACCCACGAATTGCGGTACCTGGGTTCATTCAGCACAACGGCGAAATCGGACGGGACATCAGGCATCAAATCAGCTTAGGGTGGATGAAATGACGTCCGGTTACGGTTACCACATATGCCGTATAAGGCTCCCGAATTCCCCTTAAATTAAAAGATGGGAATATTTAAACTATAACAAAAACCTGTCGTCTTGCACAGATCAGAAAATTGAGCGGTAAGGTCAAGCGCGCACTACGATGTTTTGTAGCGCGATAATTTAGACGCAGGAATGCAACGTATGAGTTAGTACGGCAGTGCGCGCACATGCGAGTAATAAATCGTAGCGATTTTAAAATTGTGATTTGTCACAATTTGCTGCGATTGCTCGCGATGCGATTATCGCGGAAGTAAACTGCAGCGTATGGATTTGTATGGTACCGCGGGCACTGAGACAGAAAAATCGCACACTCGGGCCGGCTGGCGCCCATTCGTGTTCCGTTCTTTCGAGAATAAACATGTCGGCGCCTGCATTTCTTGGTATATTGTGCCTGCATCTCCACTGGAGTCCGAATACGATACGACCACCTTTGTGGAATAAACTGATTGCATTTTCATCCTATAATAGCCATAGAACTTTTTGGGATATAGCCGAAGATCATTGTGTTTATGATATAAGAAACCTTTAATAAATCTATCCGCTGTAAAAGGATGAGTCCAGTATTGACAATCATTTTTCTTTTTCTTCTTTCTCTCCGAGGTAGTAAATAGAGCAACGTGACAATGACTACATGTTTTTTATCGCAGTGCGTGCACTGTACTTTCTCCGATATTTTACAGCGCGATTCTAAAATCGTATCGCAAGAAGTAAAATCGTAGTGCGCGCTTGGCCTAGCGGATGGATGAGAGTCGGTTGCACGTGACGTGACTGAGATGCGTATGCTAAGATAGATGTGTGGAATAACAAAATTGGACAAAGTGAACATGCAAGCAGGCTGAAAGTATCACACCAGTAGCAGGAAAATTGTGAGCAAAACTTTAAATGTGATAAAAAAGGCAATGAACATGAATGTGGGCGGGTGTAAAGGAAGATTAAGACGGAAGGATAATTCGATTGTGTGAGAGAAATCTACTATCAGGGAGAAGGTATCCACTTCGGCAGAAGAGGCATAACAATTTAGATTAACTATATTCTGTATCAAGCAACACAAATGTATGAGGACTTGAGGATGATCCGCTGACTATAGAAGAAGCCTATCTAAAGATGATAAAAATGATCAGAGTTAAATTCGTTTAGAAAGAACGGAACGTGTTCCTTAGTAAAGAATCCTAAAGATGACAGCCAACCGAGATTTATGGAAGAGAAATAATAATATTACGCCGCCAATCCCAAATAAGCAGTGGACCGGGGGCGGGTATGTGTCGTCTCGTCTTTGAACGAACTTCGCCACGAACTAGAGGAACACGTCAACTTTTAGTGGGTATGCCCTGGCAGGGTGAGTCCCACAAACTTTGGGGTGACCCCACCTGCCTCAAAGTATGCGTAAAGCATTTTCTGACGCAAAAAAAGGTCATGCAAATGATGATGAAAATAAAATTCATGGTGGCACTAGTTCTGTTTTTACTTAACATAAAAAACTCACCATAAATCTTCCGACAGCATTAGTTGAATTATTGCTCTTGAGACAAAGCGCGATCCTGCTTCTTTTATCCTCTTCATCGTGTGATAGTAGAATACGCTTGTTGCAGCGGTGCGCCCATGCATCCCCTAGGGAGCCTACTATAGACCCACCGGAGAGGCCCACCCGTGTACTCATCTCATTTGTTATCACCACCTATCAAAGATAGCGGTCTATAAATAGTTCCGCTCACTGAAGATCCAGAAGTTCCGGATTCGATTCCCAAGGTAGTACAAAACGTTCAGCGGTCAAACCCGGACTGCTGAAATGATTTAGGGTGTAACATCTGGTCCTGGTTGTTGGCTTATGATTATTTGTTTACTAAAAGATTGTTGCTTTTTGGGTTTGGTGCTCCTTTTATGTAGGCAACAGGCTGGTAAACTGTCACTATTTGGAGGCACTGTATAGCCCATACTGCCAGATGTGGCTTTAAGAGGCTCTGCTCGACTTGAGCTGCTTAGTAGAGAGGTAAGGGAGTAGCCGCCCTAGGTGGGGTAGTAGGTACCTCCACCTTACAGAAGACCATGGTGAAACGGTTGTCTTTCAGTTGGCCAGTAAGATTTTGAGAGCGGAGTAGCAAAGGGGATTAGACTTAACTTGCCTTCCAAATCACGAAGGAAGATCAAGATTCTGATGTCACATGACTTTAATTATTTCAAATATTTATCAATTAAAAGTATGTCATCTTTAGCACAACTCCTAGACCTCAGTCTGATTGATTCAAACGGATGAGGCAGTGTTGCAATTATTCTAATTTTCCAAATGAATAATATTTACATACAGCAATTTGTTTTTCCACTGCCAGTCTTTGTAACTGTGCCATCTGCCGAAACAGTAGACCCGTCCGTTGACTTGGCGATATTCCCACTTTGAACGGAAATGTTATACAGTCTATCACTATCAACCGGACCTGAAATTTAAATATAAGGTAAATCCATCTATACATTATTCAGTTTGTGTAGTTCTGTACTGGAATGTATCTCTGAAGTGGTTCTTGCGGAATCGTACCAACTATGGCTGGGCATAGAGAGAAGCCAGGGGCGGATTCAACCCTCAAAAATGAAAGGTCATATCACAACCACCCGAAAATCGGCTAAGTGCGAGCTGGGGTATGAACTCGTTCATGATATAATGGAAAAATCGGGAGTGGTCTCCCCTTGACTTTCTCGTATACCGGAAACGACTCAAAATTTGAAAGAAACCTTATATTTTGATGTCATACATGCATGTTAAATTTTGGTCACCCATCCGAGTACCGACCGCGCACTTGGTTGCTTAACGTGATCGACGTTTCGAAAATTGATAGAAACTTTATATTTTAGTGTCATACATGCATGTTAAATTTGGTTGCAATAAGTTACAGCTTACTCGAGTTATCGTGCTAACGCACAAATACACAGACATAATTCCAAAAAAAATATTTTTGGACTCAGGGTGGTCCAAAACGTGTAAATCCGTCAAAATCTCATGGTCAAATTTTTTTACCATTACAAGACTTCCTCTATGCTATGTATACGAGAAAGTAAAAGGTAAACGGTAAAAGAGCACTATCTCACACTGTTACCTATTATTTCTTATTGATAAGTACTTTAAGATACACTATTTTATTATAAACCTTATATATCGTGCCCACAGCGGTGGATTCGCGCATGAGCCAGGGTAGTGGAGGTGATCCAGGTACCGGTCAGTAAATGGGTTTTTCGATCACTCCGTGCATCGTGTTGTCCTCCGGTAAGACTCGATGCGGTGTCATTACTGCGATTCCCCGGACGACACGGCTGAACACACATTAATGGTGTGCCCGGCCTGGCTGCATCAGCCCTGTGCTTTAGGCGGTGCTGGGTGGAGGAGAGATTTCATTGCCAAGTATGGTCAGATCCATGCTTGGCAATTGGATGGTCTGGGAGGCAGTTGCCTCCTTCTGCGAAACGTTGATCTCTCAGGAGGCCGCGTAGAGGGATCGAGCTAGAGAACGATACTCTAGCCTCTACCATCCGGCGCAGACAGCAGGCAGGAGGCGAGAGTCTTCACCAGCCCCTTAGGACTGGAGAAGACTCCCGCCTCCTTAGGTGAGTCCTACACATGGAGTGACTCCCCATATAAATACCGCAGGCCCCCCATCTCGGGATTGCCATAGAGTAGCATGATAGATTATAGTAGCACCGGTGCATGGTTTTTAGTGGGTATTTCCGACGTTTTTAAAGCGTTAGCGAGTTCTACACACGCCACATCGTCTAGCCCACGGTGTGGTAGATCCATAAATGAATTTTTAAGAAATGAAATATCTCAGGATGCTTACATTGGGGTGCTCATCGACCCAAATTGGTAGTCTCTCTATAAAAGCACAAAATTTAACGAGTCCAAAGGCATTAGTATAATGCAATCTGCTTAAAGCTTTCTCTTGATTTACTTGTGTAGGATTGTCTAATAATCTTTCACACTTTGTTAAACTGGCTAAAACAATATCTGAAAAAGTAATAAAATTTGATTCATAAATTTAAGGAAATTTTCTAGAACAATAATTACCTCACACTTTATTAGCATTAAACAAGGTTGTAACATAGTCAAAAAAAATTAGTTTGTTTTAAATATAAATAAAGTAGATATATAACCTCATTATAATTTATGCACCCATTAACTTTTCATCAAACTTTTACCACTAAGATATAATAGGGTAGATACCTATTTTACACCATGAACACAAAAATATAAAATTGCATTTTCATGATAGATATTGCAAACAGTAAATGAGAATCATCGATATTTATTCATATACTATATGCAATTATTTTACAATTCAATTTAAAATTGAAATCGACTTTTTTAATCTGCCTCTAAAATCTTTAAAACGCCCTTTGCCATATTGGATGCGATATGAGGTCACTACGTTAGTAAACAAAGTAGATTTGTATCATGCTTTGTGTTAAATTTTGAAGTTGCAGTTGTGTCCTCCACAACCCGATGTGCCCGAGCCGAGGTCCGAGCCTTTAGAGGCACCCTCGGGCGTGTCGCTCCCTTCCGATCCGGACGACCTAGGGACGCTAGGCAGTCGAGAGACTCCCCATGGGGGAGATGCTCGGTCGCCCAGTAATCCCCTAGGAACGTCCGCCCTGAGAAGGCGAAAACCTTGGAGGGTCCTCAAGCCTTGAGGACCCTCCAAGGTTTTCGCCTTCTTAAAAAGATCCGGTGGAGCAGTAAATGCCATCAGCGGCAAACTGCAGTAGTCAGTCAAAAAAAAAAAAAGTTGCAGCTGTTTTCTTTACTAACGGAGTGACGTCACGGACACGGAAGCATGGCGGCTATCATTTCCGCGCGAAAATTCAAAATCGAAAATAAAACTAAGTTTTTAAGGCATTTATGGTTTTATAAAATTGAAATAAAAATTCTACTGGTTAATTACGACCTCAGGATTGATTTAAAACAGTTTTCTAAAAATGGTGTAATACCCTATTATAAACCTATCTAGTTCATCATCATCGTCATGATATTATACGCTATTATAAACCCTGTACCTCTATAGTTTGTTCGGATTTTCTTTTTAACTAATGTTAGAAGCATTTTCAATGTGGGTGTCAAATGTGTGATTTTTTTTATCAAATATTAATCATTAGGTATTTCAGAGATGAACTAATAAACTGACATTCTCTTCTTGAATATGAATGGCCTGAATGCAAACCTATTTTCTAAGTTACTTGATCAATCATCCCATCAATGAAAAAATACAGCATAGATTTCAACATACCTTTGAATCTTTGAGCAGTGAAATGTGTATTTGTGTCTATAAAGAGTGCTTCAGCATCTAATCCTCCTAGAGCTGTGGGGATTTGTACCGAAGCACATAATTGAAGGCTGCAAATTAAAAATTATGTTTACCTAAATTTTTAGTGGGTTTTTTTTCGCAATATCAATGTTAGTCCCATAGTAAGAGTTATTTGAATTGGCCTAAAATGACTTCTACTCAAGTCCTTAAAAATTCACTGTGTAAAGGTAAGCACACGTATTGTAAATAAGTATTTGTTTAAATATCCATCTAGCCCAAATCACTCTAGTAAAGTTAGTATTTTGGAAGTGACCTATAAGTGTAGGTAATGGCCTGCATGGGTTCAGAATCTCTCTTAGTCAGCTTTTATGGCACCAATGGGATGAGAAGGGAGTATCTTATTAGTGAATGGTAGTTACCAGTCACTAATAAAAACACTTATGTTTATTAATATGGTCACCAATATGAAGTAGTTACTTTTATTAAATTAATAAACTTAACTCAATCAAACCTTCTCTGATAAAAATATAGCCTATTGCACTTATAAGTAAGCAAAATACAAGAAAATCCCTATTGTGAACCTTGAATGAAGAGGAAGTAAATTAAAGAGATGGTGTGAAAAATATACCTTAGTTGTGTCTTTCCACTTCCAGGTAAACCTAAAACCTCAGTTAATGAACATAGCTGTACACCTTCATTCCCAAAAACATTATCAAGACTCCGGCTGAATGTTGGGATAGAAGGACAACTAGTTTCTCTCTATAAACATAAAGAAATTGCATTTTTATGTACGTTGTTTTTTCCGTATTTAAATTGAAAATTATGTTCAATGCAATAAATATTAATTAAACATACCTGCCACAATTCTATTGCACTTATTATTTTTACTGTTGACATATTTTAGATTTGAAGGATTCTACGAATAAATATTTGTCATAGGCCAGAGATTCATATGTAATGAATTAATGAAACAACCGAGTGAAACTATTTAATTTAAAACTCAATTTAAAAAATACCAAAATAAATAAAGTTTTGCAGAGCGCGCTTCGACGACTTTACTTTTTTTTCTTGACCACAGATTGAAAAGAATAATATGTTCTTTTCTTTCCAACTGTAGGCCTATTCCCTAACTTTTTTTGACAGTTGAAAGTGATCATCACTGAGTGAATTACGTATCCATTGCTGTTTTACACGACACGCTATAAGGGCACTTGTCGTGTAAAAACAGCAATGGATATGTAATTCACTCGGTGATCATCACTTTCAACTGTCAAAAAAAGTTAGCGAATAGCCCCCCTGCGGGCCTAGCACGGGGCGTGGACAAAATCTCTCTCCACCATTTGACAGGAGACAAAATTTGTTTCTCCACGGGAGTTAGCATGGCATTTGGGGACAAAATTGTTTTTTCCCTTTTTGACATAATACGGGGACTTTTCTCCACTTCCCTAGCACGGCGTCACTTCTAAGGAGGACATATTTCCACTTTTGACATTTCAAGAAGAGAAATTTGTCTCCGAGATATTTAGGTGGGGACAAAGTTAAGTCTTTGTGATTTCATTTAAGATGAATCTTTAAGTAGTGCCTCTATTTATCTAGAAGTGTCAAATTTATAAGTTATTTGGCTATCGTGTACCGAGGCTATTTTAATTTATTACTTTCTCAAGTAGTTGAGGAAGATAAATCGTAAAATTAAACGAAATTCGTCAAATTCCTTTGAATTGCCTGAGAGTGAGTTCCTCCACAATAATTATGGAGTTAGCAAGGAAATGGCTCTGCAAAAAAACTAAAAATGCAGAAAAACAAAAAAAATGCAAAATCTCTGGAAATGGCAATGCTTCTAACTATTATGAAAAAATAAAGTACCTAATATAAAATACATGAATATACTCCAAGTAGAATGGCATAATGTTTAGTGAAATTCGTAATTCATGTCTCTAACAAAATTCAAAATGATAGTACCTAATTGATTAGTAATATGAAACTTTCATTTACATGAACCGATCAAGGGTGAGTTCCAAAGCAGGTGAAGCCAAGTAGACAGCGTTAGAAAGCAAGTTTTTTTTTCTAATTGGTGTAAAATAACTGTAGTTTAACAAAACTAACCAATGGCGAAAGCGCTTCTTAAATAACGACCAATAGTGAGCCTTTTGAACTCTACCCCGAGTAAATTGAAATCGTTTTGGAACGCACCCCAAATAAATATCAACTGTCAACAAAACACGTCAAATTTGTATTTATCTTAACAATTTTAAAAGTCATTAGATTCCACTCTATTAGGACAGTTGCTATGTATTTCTATTTTGGTAGCGTTGTCGATGCTAAAGAACGAGTTCAATCATTCGCTCTATATTCCGCTTAGATTGGCAGCACTGCCGGGAGAATTTTGTCACTGGGGACAAATTAGTCTCTCCCTATTGCCATGCTAGCTCTAGGGAAAGACAAAGAGGGAGAGAGAAAAAATTGTCTTCTCCCCCGGGGAGATTTCTCCACGTCCCGTGCTAGGCCTGCTGGTTCTTTCTTGACGCCGTCAAAATGGGTCATACTAATACATCCATCTTGACGCCGTCAAAATGGGTCATACTAATACATCCATATCCTAAGTCCATCCCGCCTAGCCTATTTAACTCTATGAGCATGACCACATTTTTTTTGTTGACGGGGAAGCATGAAGCTAATAGCTTCATGCGGGAAGGTCAAATGCATTTGCGCATCGTCCCTGCGGGGTGGTGCCAACCACATATGTGGGGCTCGAGGTATAGGCGTTCCCTCCATACCCAATAAACATCCTCCCCAACTTGACCTTCACCGCTCACCACTGAGGAAACCTGCACACACAACACAACACCTATGAAGAAATTCTTAGGTTGTGTGTGAAGTCAACCAACCCACACTTGGCCAGGGTGGTTGACTAAGGCCTAATCGCCCCTAATGTGGGGTAGACTCAAGCCCCTCGGTGGGGACATTATATGAGCTATTGATGATGATGAGCAACTGCTTTCAGTACTTTTTTCCGTTTTTCTCACATACACATGCGCATTACACATTGGTTGATTTTGAGATTTTGATGCATCTAGGATATTCTTGGCAAGAAACGTCTGACAACAGACTATGAGGCGTATTCAAGGGTATATTCAATTTAATACATCACATAAAGAGTCACTACTGAAGATATGGACGGGCGTAGCACAAAGCCGTAAGGAGAATTTAAATTCTCCTGGGGATTTCTGGTGGGATCAGTCACCATCATGAGGTCTGTACACTGCATTTCTCGCCAAGCACTCCCTAGATGCATTAAAGTGTGTGGCACCCACATTTTATTGCAAAAATCAATAAAGAAGATATGAAACTGAAGACTTGGCTGTATGGGCTAGATCCCTTTGATGTCCCAGAGGAAATTTAAGAAAAAACAATGAGAGTGTTTGGCGGCGGGAAATCATGACGTCTGGACGTCGATCTTTATTTCGATAATTCAAAATTGATTCGGAGTGGATTTTGTGCAGTGAAAGTGGTGTCGTTTCGTTGCATATGCATCCGTGTTGACGAACAGTTATGAGGAATCATTGAAATAAAGGTTTTGTGTATGTGGCGTTGAGAATTGTATAGTGGTTGGAAATCCCACTATACAATTCCCATCAGTCACAATCATGAGGTTTGTTGCCATGCATTTCTTTCCAAGCACTCCCTAAATGCATTAAAATGTGCGACGCCCATATTTTATTGCAAACATCAAGAAAGAAGACAAATACAGACAGGGCTGTATGGACTTGATATCCTTTGCCCGTCCCGTAAGGGCAGGGATTCTTTGTCTAAGCGTAAGGGACAAAAGAAAAAAAAAAAAAAGGAGTGTTTGGCGGGAAATCATGGCGTCTGGATGTCGATCTTTATTTCGATAATTCAAAATTGCTTCGGAGTGGATTTTGTGCAGTGAAAGTGGTGTCGTTTCTTTGCAAAAGCATCCGTGTTGACGAACAGTTATGAGGAATCATTGAAATAAAGGTTTTTTGTATGTGGCGTTGAGAATTGTATAGTGGTTGGAAATCCCACTATACAATTATCATCAGTCACCATCATGAGGTCTGTACCATGCATTTCTCGCCAAGCACTCCCTAGATGCATTAAAAAGTGTGACACCCATATTTTAATGCAAAAATCAAGAAAGAAGATGAAACCGAAGACTTGGCTGTATGGGCTAGATCCCTTTGCCGTCCCGTAACAGGGAAAACTTTACCAAAAAAAAAAAAAAAAAAGGAGTGTTTGGCGGGTAATCATGGCGTCTGGATGTCGATCTTTATTTCGATAATTCAAAATTGCTTCGGAGTGGATTTTGTGCAGTGAAAGTGGTGTCGTTTTGTTGCATAAGCATCCGTGTTGACGAACAGGAGGAATCATTGAAATAAAGGTTTTGTGTATGTGGCGTTGAGAATTGTATAGTGGTTGGAAATCCCATTATACAATTCTCATCAGTCACTATCATGAGGTCTGTACCATGCATTTCTCGCCAAGCACTCCCTAGATGCATTAAAAAGTGTGGCACCCACATTTTAATGCAAAAATCAAGAAAGAAGATGAAACTAAAGACTTGGCTGTATGGGCTAGATCCCTTTGCCGTCCCGTAACAGGGAAAACTTAACCAAAAAAAAAAAAAAAACAATGACTGTTTGACATTGACATTTGACGGACATTTGTCAATTAACAAAAAAATTGCAAAGTTTCTTTTTAAATAAATTATTTGGGTAATTGGGTTTGTGAGATTGATTCGCAGTCCTTCAAAGAATCGTTTCAAAATGAATCATAATCAAATGAATATGCATGTGCCCATGAATCCTGTTGGTGCAGCTCCAAATGTAGCTATGCAAATACAACTTCCCAGTGTAGTAATGCAGCAACAATCCCCTCAACAAATACAACAGCAACAACAACAAGCAGTGCCTCAGCAAACACAACAAGATAAAATGGACAATATATCAAAAGTAAAGACATTGATGGGATCATTAAGAGAATCCATACCTGTAAGTTAAAAAGTCTAATAGGTTAAGTTTTTAAGAAAGCTTTAAAAGAGTAAATAGTACCCATTTTTTTATGTATTTTTAGATGACATTAAAATCAGCGGCACAGATTTTACATCAAAATCACAATGTTGATTCTATTTCTCAGTAAGTAATTTTTAAATATTTACCCTGTAGTTAATGAAACATCTTCGTATTCCATAAACAAATACTCATTCATTAGGTTTAAGATTCAAGCAATGAAAGGTATCAAAAATCTTTTTATTAGTGTTGTTCAATTTCTTACTTCTTAAGCAAGATATTATTTAAAGGCATGTGGGATTTACTTCGTCAATCATTTCATTTTACATTAAAACCTTTGAAAATGAAAAAGCTTTTTATTTAAATGGACTTTGCTAAGTACTTTTAAATCGTCAAAACCCTATCATCATTTCGGGACGAAATTATTATTTTACTTAAATAATTATTATAATTATGCTGAGATGGGGAAGAAATGGCGATAGAAACTCCACAGCTTACAATTTGGTAATGATATCAAAACATCATTACAGGTCAATAGATAATAACAATATAATTAAAAATTGCAATTTTACATGCATAAATTTTGGGTAGTTATTACTCCCACACATTTGGCTCATTTATAATAATAATTTATCTTGTAAAAACTTTTCTATATAATTCAATTAATCACATTAATGAACTAATTAATTTAACTTTTGATACCTACCACAATTTTGTGTTAAAATTTGATAGATTCCTTTTAATTTAGATGCTAAGCACACATTTATGAACCTCTGGTTAGCAAATATACCTATAAAAATACAATGTGTGGCATACCAAAAAATAAATCCTTTACTAATGTATTTCAGAAAAGGAATGGAGAATCCAGTACCAAGATTTGACAAGAACTTAGAAGAATTCTTTTCATTATGTGATCAAATGGAGTTACATTTAGTAAGTACTAGAGCTGTTATCTCTGACTGACATAGAATTTGAATTGAACTGTGCATTTCTTTTATTCCAATCCTGGGCAGTATAATTTGTCTCTTATTTTCTTTCCACACACATAAAAAACTAAATTAAGTTATTGAAAGAAGAAAGAAACATCATTATTGATGTCTCAATAAAGTTTATTCATTATTTTCCTACCCTGCTCCTAATTTATTTGGGTTCGGTGCAGTATACCATGCCAGAAACAACTCTTTAATATTTTACTGAAGGACATTATTAGGACTATTACATGTCTTTTTAACAATTTTTTTTTGCAATTTTGGTCAATTTTGCAAAAGTTGGGAGGTACAAACAATTTTGTTCCTTGATGATACAATAAGGTTTTATTAAACTTATAATTTTGTTTCTTTTTTCAAAACCCATGCTATTCATAGTATACCTAATTATAAACTGTACGAGGGGGTTACCAACCTCCCCCTATACCACTGCCACAAAAATGCGCTGAATTTGGTACTTCTTTTAAAATTGCTTCCATTTTCCCCCCATCTGATCTTAGATGTGTGTGTATTTTGAAATAAATTGTGTGTTGATTTAGCTCAGCATCTTCCACACTGACAAAAAATTGACTGTACTGCATTTCTAATATTAAAAATATTTGCGCATAACTTAACAAAAATTACAAAATAATGTATGGTGTTCATCTTAACTGGATGTCAAATATTTGCCAAATATTTCGTTCAGATCTTAGAAGTGCAAATTTCAAAGATTTGATGATAAAATGTTATAAAAACTAATATTATGTTAATAATAATAATTAAGGTCATTTATTCCATATTAAAAAGTTACAAATCAACTGTACTGTTAGTACTCTACTTTAATTTAGGTATTTTTCCTAATTTAGATTAGTTTTTTGTTAGTAATATGGATCCCTTTTGGATAAAAGCCTCCTCCAATCTGTGCCATTTGGTTCGATCCTGGGCAACATTCATCCAGTTTGGGCCAGCGATCTTGTTGATGTCATCAGCCCACCGTTTCCGAGGCCTGCCCTTGCTTCTTTTGCCTTTAGGGCCAGGCCATTTCGTTACTTCAATGGTCAATCTTTCATCTTTATATCTTGATACATGGCCTGCCCAGTTCCACTTTAAGCGTAAAGGGTTTTGTAGGGCATCTGTAATTATTGTTCTTTTCCTTATTTCTTAATTTCTTTCAATATCATGTTAATAAAAACATAAATACCAAGTACTGACAAATTTTGACGCGATAGCAGAGCCCCGGTAACATAGTGGTTGATGCAGCCTCCCGGATTGCGGAAGATGCTGGGTTCGATTCCTGCCCTGGACAGTTGATATTTTTCAGGGTATTTTCTAATTTTAAAAATATTTGCGCGTTGTTTAACGCAAAAATAATTCCAAAATATGAGTTTATTTAGTTAGGTAATATAATAAAATTTTAAAACAATCGCTATCAAACATATGTTCGCTTTAGAAAAACTTTCCCCCTTGCCATTACAAAACATCACAGCTCTAGTGTTTTTCAAATGCGCTTGGAGACCAATGACGTTACATTGTAAGCTTATTTGTGTATCACAGTAAACATCTATTAAGTGCAATAATTAACATATTGACCTGGCAACTACCACTAATCTATAACATATTATTATTATACGATGTTTGATCGTTGATGCGTTTACGTGACTCTTATCGGGAACGTTAAATAGCGCTCCAGGTTAGAATCATTCGATTATGCAACGATTTCTCGAAACTTTAAAAACGGGAGTATGTGTATTTGCACCTTGCTTCAATAAGATTAGGTATATGATTGCAATGATTCGGTTTGCACGGTACTTCAGGGCTGATGCGTACGTACATCTTTGTGAAATACGAGTAGGAAGGAAGATATACTATAAAAACGAGTGAGTTGTTTTGTACAGACAGAATCAATGAATTATTTTGTTCACAGCGCACAGCAATAACTTGTATACAACAGGCGCAATCTGCTGCACATTACCTACCTCTGACTGTGATACCGTCGAGGATCGATTCTGGACCTACGACACAGGTAATAAGTTCTAGTTTGCATATCTCACAAAAGAATATCTTAAAATAATTTCTTAGGCGCTTGGCAAATGACGGGGCGGGCCGGGTCAGGCAGGCGGTAAAAAAGGCCCATTCTGTCGTCTACGAAGCTCCTCATTAACTATTTTGAAATACTCTTCCAGCTCCAACGCTCTGGAGACTAATTAGAGAGTCTCGTAGTAGAGGCTTAACTAAAATTACTCGCTTTTGTCCTATAGGGTAGCTAGAAGGTACACTAAGGCCTTCCGTCCCAATTCGTAGCTAGCTTCGAACCGGAAAATAAAAAACCCGTTTCGTCGATGGGTGCGAAAAATGGAATTAGTTTTACCATTCTGTATATTATCAGTAGCATCAAACAACACAAACAAAACAACAGAAAGCCAAGCATAATACAACATATAGTTTAAAAACCAACATCCTGAATACTGGTGGATTGGGATCGGCTTCTGAGTTGATTTAAAAAAAAATACTAAAAAAATGATTTTTCTTTGGAAAAAAAATTGCAAGAAAACATTACAATATTTTCTGGGTACTTTTTTTAAAATCAACTCGGAAGCCGATCCCAATTCACCTGTATTCAGGATGTTGGTTATTTAAATTACATGTTGTATACCACAGAACACAGAAAGAGGTTAGAAGGGCTATGTGGGCGGGGCACGCGCGCCAGATAAACTCGTCATATCATGCTCACATCGAAGTACTGCGATCGAGTTGCTTAGTTACTTACTGACAACAACGGATAGTGTATTGCAAAGCGCTGCGAAATAAATTTTTGAATATGCTTTCTTGTGCTGTAATTTCTTGCAAAACAAGAAGTCAGGTGTCAAATGTTATTAAAATGGATTTTTTTTTCATCGGTTAGTAATAAACTTGATCATAATAAGTATATTTCAGTAAAAATCCACCAAAACTTCGTTATGACGATAAGTCACATAATATTTTTCAAAAAAATATGCATTACCGGCAATGTACGCCTGCAATTTTTACCATATTACTTAGAGCGCGTAATGTTGTACACTGAAATTGTCAGTGGCGTATTTTGACAATGAGTATCAACGTAGTAAAAGCCATTAGTGTCGTGCTCACCAAAAAACGCACGCATAGCGTTATATCGATAAATATATTTTTGTAATATTTGTATAAAGTAAACAAAATTTTATTTAAGTATGTCAGTTAAAATGCCACAATATTTCTTATTGCTATACAGACAGACTGTTTGGTAGATGGTATTACAAGCGTACACCTACTTTTTCTAACATATTCACATAAGTACTACGTAAGTATTACCTATAAAAGATTCAAAATTGTTAAATTAATTTAAATTTTCTCCATACAAATAGTTCGGTTAGTAAATCAAAATATATAGGGAAATTCTAGATTATTTTTGTTATTTAGAATTTTTAATATCACCATAATATTTATATGAGTGTGTCAGCATAGATGTGCCAGCTTGTTATTCCATGTACCAAACACGTGGTTAGGGCACCGTCGTGGCAAAGTGGTCAGTAACGGTGCCTTCACATCAAGGGGTCCAGATTAGAATCCTGATAGGAGAAAAGATATACTTAAATAAACATATACACAACCATGACTGGTGAACAAATGTTCGGGTTTATCACACAATCATTAAATGATTGTGTTTGCTTTTATTTAAGTTTATCTTTAAAATATTTTACTTAGTATGACTGTATGTTTGTCGTTATCTGATATCCATAAATTCGAAATTATAGGTACTTAATTGCATATTATATAAATTATATCCTTTTAGTAACTGTTTTTAAATATGATTTGATTTGATTAGATACATTATTTTAGTTTTCCTAAAGATCCGGATATACGTGAAAAGTGGATTGACGCGTCAGGTAGAGAAAACTGGATTCCTACTAGCACCATTTGCTCAAAACATTTTAGTGAAAATGATTATGATATAAAAAAGTCTGGGAAGAAATATTTAAAAGACAAAGTAATACCACATGAAGATGTTGTGTATTTAAACTCTACAGTATGTATTTCTATTTTTATATATCTAATATTCAGTAATAATTTCAAAATCAGTGAGTCAACACTTTTATCTTTAAGACTAATTATGCGGGAAGCTCTAATTCGTCGTTTGTCAAGAACGAATTGAATGATGGCAACTCACAAAAACGTAGACATACTGAAGTTACAGATAATGTAAACGATAATGAAATAAAACGGATGAAAGAACAGGTACAGCTATGTACCTATATGAATGTTATGTAAAACGTGTAGGTATTTTAAAGTTTTAAGAAATTAGGTTACATAATACATGTTGTATTCTAGGACAGTGTAATACCGTCAACGTCTTTGGTAGTAAAAGCAGTCCCACACAAATATTACAGGTACTTAAATATAACATATGGGTCTACCACCTGGGTAGGTACCACCGCCTTTCTTATTTCTGCCGTGAAGCAGTTCACTGTGTTTCGGATTGAAGAGAAAGGTAGCCAGTGTAATTACTGGGCATGGAGGGCATATCATCTTAGTCCCCAGGATGGCAAACGCACTTGCGGTGTTAAGTGATTTACACTTAATATTGCAAGTGTGTATAGGCGGCGGTGACCACTTAACATCAGGTGGGCCGCAAGCTTGTTTGCCATCTCATAACATAAAAAAAATAACAACAATATACTAATTAATTTAAAATGTAATAGTCAATTAGTAAAACCGTAATTGTTTTTAGTTAAATCTGCCGTCAAGTAATAGTTCAAGAAACTTAAAAAAAAACTTCCTTCTAAAGAAACCAAAATTTCCAAATAATAAAACGCCAAAGAAAAATGATAAAAAAATTACAAGCACAAAATCGACGCCTGAAAAAAAAGTCGACAAAATTGAAAATATTATTAAGGATTTAGAGAAAAGGTTTCCGTTAAGATATGAAGATTTGAGTACATTAAAAAATAATAATTTACAGGTGAAAATATTTTTACTCTTATATCAGAGTATGCTAATTACTAAACTACCGCACGTCCGTTTGTCAGGTATATAGAGTACCTACTCGTCTTCTGGCAATAGGTACATAAAACACTAGACTCTCCCAAAAACAGTGCACTCCACTGGGTCATAAAAAATGACTATCCTATCGGACATGTAGGCTTATAAAACATTAGACTCCCAAAACCAGAGCACCTCACTTGGTCTTTAAAAAAAATTACCTATATAATACGTTATTATACAGTGTGCGGGACAAGAGGAGATAAAAGACTACTTACGGCGCTGGTTCTGGAGGTCGCAAGTTAAGCCAGATGTTGTTTGCTATATGTTCGTCTTTCCATCCTTTACGTGATTCGGTGATTTTCCGGATGATTTTCGCGATATTGGACAACTGCCACTAACTATTCTCAATTGGAACGGGACTTCGAAGATAGTCGACCGTTCGCGTACGCGGTGGAGTTGCAACAACGTTTTGACAGCTGCGGTTTGCACCTCCTACCCCCGTTTCGTCTTTTATCAGGAATGTGATGGGAAGGTAGAAGGAATGGATGTTCTAGACTAGAAAATTTTTACCTGTAGGTATTTGAAACCTAACATACAGTATTCTTATTTCATCAAATAGGACAACTTACATCTTTAGTCTTCCCGTAATCACGAAAAAGTATATATCTGGCGGAGTCAAACTCAATTGGACTGTCTGAAATATTTTAAAATAGATGTAATATCAGTCGAATCAATCTTTAATTGTAATTATGTTACAGGTTGTTTTTTTTATTTTAATATTATTTATCTGTCTAATATTATATTGACCTTTAAGATCATAAATCAACTATTAAATCATGAGTGTAGTTAAATATATATACAAGATTTTGTTCTATTTACGTCTACCCTGCAACTATTTTGACCTAACAAGCTATAATTTTGTTTAAAATAATATATAAAAATATAATAAGATCATTACTTATTTGCATTAATACATTGAAAAATTATTTATAATTAAAGTGAAATTTTATTTTTAAGTTTAAAAAATCTTACAATATTTAATATCGATAACTATTCCTTGTAGGTTCTTGTCAATCACTATATTATGTACAGTGCCACAAACTTATTTTACCCGATGGTGGGTGTCGCTAGCGGTGAACAAATGTCAAAATGACTATGGGTAAATTGTAGTTCTAGTTTTAGCCACCGGGAAAGATAAGTTTGTGGAAACATAGACGCGTTGTGATTGATTAATTTCGATTAGGCGTTCTCTTGATTGGCTGTTTTTGATGCTGCACGATAGGGTGAACTTATCTCTATTGGTGCAAAAAAAAAACAAGAAAAACAAGTTTTGCGCAAAACCGGCTACAGCGGTTCTCGTACAAACGATGTTTGATCGCCGTTCTAACCTCTTTCTGTGTTCTGTGTTGTATACCCATTCTTACTATACTGTATATTACTTCTTAACAAGCCGTTGATGCTGTTAAGGCCATTTGCGGCCAACAGTGATAACAGTAAAAAAAGTTTATTTCAAATTTAACATACTTGTATACTCAAAGGCGTTTTTGGTTCAGTAAGATCATAACTGATTATTTTAGTGGACCATAGAAAAGTAGTGTTTTTTCTTGGTAAAAAATTAAGTGTTTAATAATTAAGTGAGTAACGTCTGAAATCAATTTCTACTCAACCATGAAATTTCAATGAAAATCCGTATGAGATATACTATTTTAGAAATAATTTTATTATCAAAGTTAATCCCATTCTGCTTTTCATAAAATCTCGTAAGACATTATCAATACTTTAAAATGTCCTCTTATCTTTAATAATAACCCTATAAGGTCATTTTAGAAGTACATTCACTGTAACACTATAAAGCCACTTATATTGATGTAAACAAGTGAGTACTATTTTCGATTACTTAATTACTCTAAGCTTAATTATTAACATTATGAGTGGCTGGGTTGGGCTATTCAGTTTTATTTATAACTGTTTAACATCAAATGGTGACACGTCACTATGGAATGAAATGAAATTATGAAGCTCTTTATTTAAATGGACTTTGCTAAGTAGTTACTTTTAAATCGCCAAAAGAACTAATACCATGTTGGGACGAAATAATTATTTTACTTAAATAATAATTATTATTATGCTGATAATATAGACGAAATGGCGAAAGAAACTCCACAGCTTACAATGTCCTAATGATTTCAAAAAAATATTACAGTCAATAGATATACTTATCAATATAAATAAATCACAATTTTAAATGAGTAAATTTTGGGCAGATTTTATTCCTACGCATTTGGATAATCTAAATAACCATTTATCTTGTAATAAGCTTTTTTGATATAAGTAATTAAATAGTTACAGGTTTTTAAAATTTATTAATATGTAAATCTCTAATATTCTTCAGAAGTTTATTGTACAATAAACTACTATCCATAACAGCTTAGTAAAATTAGTTACTTTATTATTTTTTATTCATATTTTTTTATTACTGACATACCGACATGGCTCATCGTAAGATTTTTAATCTCTATTCCTGCTGCATATCAACGATATGCTCTTAGCTCCTGGTATCTTTGGGTACGCAGACGACAGCACAGTTTCGGAGAGGTGTTTGTCTGATGCGAAGTCTGGTGAGATTTTTGGCAACACCTACTATAATTGCTGTAGCAACGTTGCTAGCGTGCAGACTTTCATATGATTGGGTTTGTATGATTGATTTCGTTATGATTGTTTGTGTTGCAAAAAAAAGGTTTTGCAAGCATCTGGCAAAGTTATAGAACCTCCTTTATAAACTGATTTATCTATTTATTTTACTAATTATAGGTATATAGGTAATTAGTAAAAAAATAATTAAGCCAGTTCGTTTAGGAGGTTCTTTAACTTTGCCAGATGCGTGAAAAGCTCTATATTCAATAAAACTTTCTGATAGCATCAACGACATTTTTTGCAAAAAAAAAATTTGCTTCTTTTGCGCTATGAAGACTGACTTCGCCCCTCTTCTTCCCATCCAGGTCTGCAACTCTGTGTTAGTTACGGTATTATGGAAGAGTTATATGACAGGTTTTCAGCTTGCCTCAAGTACTTACTCAAATATGTCATATCATCTATGAGAAAAAGGTGTGGAAACAAGTCGATCACCTTTCTTATCTCTTTCTGCGTTCTGGTAACACTGCGCGTTTACATTGATACAGGGGCCTTATCGCGCTATTTACAACGTTTTTACCAAAACCAAATCGTTATCGTTTTCATACATTTTGACAACAGTTTGACAGCTGTCAGCTGTCAAAACGTATAAAAACGATAATTATTTGGTTTTGTTTATAACGTTCTTATGCTGGGGCCGCACTTGCGCCTATCGTCACGGAGCTTCGTGCTAGGACACGATACACGCAGATGTGACCGGCCGTTATCGGCTATCGTCGCGAATATTCGGGTTGAGTGTGCGTTATCGGCCGGGAGGCGGTACGTCAGGGTTTTAGCGCGCTAACCTATCGCGCTGCGTGGTCAGACATGCGTTGTTCATTTCGAAGGTTGTTCTGCATTAGTTCAGACGCGTACGGGTGACTAAGTATACGATACAGCTGAGTTATTTTTTATAATAAATGCATTACGTAATTATTAGCACACAATTTAGAAGTAAAGAAAGTGAATAAGCATAGTTAAACCACAGATAATATAATACTATACGTTAAACGCAAAGAAGGATAATTATACTACGCAATTTACACGTCTGGAAATGATTTCGGCCATCTTGGATTATTGCACGATAGTTCGTGCAAATAAAGAAATGCCACATGCTTTATCGCGATAACTTTGCTCGGGCCGCACTTGCGTGTATCGTACGAAGTATCGCCACGCATTACTTCGGGACGATAGGCGCAAGTGCGGCCCCAGCATTAGGGAGTTTCTCCCGAGTTCTTGTCGTAAAAACACGTGTTGAGAGACTCCATTTTTAACCTCAATCAACCGTACAATTTCTGTTACTTGAGTTACATTTCCACTTGACATTGCCAAAATGCGTACGCTTAATGCAACGCGATGCCATTAATTAAGAATAGAATAGAATAGAATATAACGTTCGTAAAGGAGTTTCTCCCAAGTTCTTGTTGTAAAAACACGTGTTGAGAGACTCCATTTTTAACCAAAATCTACCGTACAATTTTTTGTAACTGTAATTAAATTTTCACTTGATATTGGCAAAATGCATAATCTTTAACATTTGCGAATGCCATTAATTAAGAATAGAATAGAACGTTCGTAAATAGCGCGATCGGGGGCCAGTAGCACTAGCAACGCAGAGGCGCGTTTCCGTTGCTTCGCCACATAAAACGCCTTGGGGAAGACTTAAATTCTGACTCTTTGTATTGTTTTAGGAGACTACCCTGAGCTACCCTCAGTACTTGAACACGGTGCGCCTTCAGATCTCCTACGCCAAAGACATCCACGACACGCTGGTCGCGGCTGCGCAGAATATATCTCCCACCGAGTGATAATTACGATAATTTGTAGGTAATGTAATAAGAATTATTTTGTAAGCGTATTTTAAGTAAACTATTTTATCCATATTTCATGTTTTATTTATGTGAAACGAGATTTTTCGTATTAGAATATCTCAAAAAACATTTGAGATATTCTATGATGAAGCATTAATGAAGCATTTTAGCTGTCATTAATTTTAATGTATTAAAATAAGTAGGTATACGCATTCTAAGAAGACACTTATCGACAGTCTTCCGCAATATTACATAATATGCTACCAAACCAACGGTAGCATTAGTTTCACATAGATTTATAAAAAATTGGTTTACACAAAGTCACTTCTGACAGGTCCTACGGACCATACACCTAGTGCCTCAAAGTAGTCACAGGATGCCCATTGCCCACCTGACGGGGCATCGAATCCAAAAACTAATAAATCTTCAGTTAATTAAAAAAACAAAAGCCCATAACCATGTCACACTCAATCATTTCAGTAATCCAGGCAATATCATACTAGTATACATAGACGTAGCTGTTGTATGGGGAAGCTGAAAAAATAAGGGCCTTTGTACACCACGTTTTTTAAACGCGCTGTATGTCGTCGCGCTTTTCTATCGATACAAACGCGAAACATAAGCACGCGAGTCACATCCACTTTGAGGACCTTTAGTAATCTGAATATGGAATGAAAAATGCGCTATACCTATATAATTCATTTAAAAATGCATTGTTTTGTGCATGCTCTAGTAATATAAGAGATCCATTGTTTGGTAGATCAGTACAACATGTTTAGAGGATAGGAAATAGGTAATTGAGTTATCTATAGTGTGCACAATTAAACAAATACTGACTTTTGTTAGCATGTATTTACTAATTAAAACATTAAATATAGATACAAATAAAATTTAGTACATTCTTAAAGTTAAAACATTTATTCTTGCGTTTATTCAGTAGGTATCTGAGATCATAGAATTCCGTAAGAAAATAGGGGCTTCACCCTTTTTTAAGTGCGAATAATATGACATGTTTAATTCATCATAAGTAAAGTTTTAATAGAAATATTAATAATAATTTAGAAAATACAGTGATAAAACAGCATCTTCCGCAATTGGACACTGCTTTCGCCGTCGTTTGTCAGTGCTTGGTACTTATGTTTTTATGGTAACATTGTTCCATCAAATCTTTGAAATTTGCACTTCTAAGATCCGAACAAAATATTTTTCCAAATATTTAACATCCAGTTAAAATGAAAATAATGAATTTTCGCAGCTCCCCGGATTGCGGAAGATGCTGGGTACGATTCCCGCCCTCGATTGCGCGTCCATTTTTTTCAGTGTATTTTCTAAAATTTTAAAATATTTACTTAAAATATTATATACATAATTACATTTTAATAATATTGCATCAAAGAACCAGCTAGTGCATAAAACCTTTCATTCTAATCTCCTTTTGTTTAGTAAAATTTAAAATATCTAAACTAAGCTATCACATTTGGATCATCAAAATACTATCAGTCTTAAAGTCAGTAGACAGTTTCAGGAACCATTGGAATTTCGAGGCCTTGATGACGTGTACCTGAAATTAATGATAAAATAACATTAACAAATCAACAAAAATAATAATCACTTATATAAACATCCGTATTCAGAAACTTTCCTACGTATTTTTATTAAAGTACCTAGTTAACGGAACCCAAATGTTAGGATAATTAGTGTTCGTAATTATTAAATAAAATTAAGTCTACTATCCTTGGTAGGCTCGCCCGCCTCAACCCTCAACTACAGGGATTGTACCCGTAGTGTAAGTTTTTTCGTTTAAATTACGTCACTATTGTAGTTGCGTTAGCAGCTCTATTTGTATAGGAGACGTGAATAGCGCCCCTAGCGGAAAGAAGTGTAAATCGTGTTTCCCATACAAATTAGGCTCTTAACGCAACTAGAATAGTTACGTATTTGAAACGAAAAACCTTACACTACGGGTACTTATCTTTACGTACGTATCTTTCACTACTTTCGGGTCACAATAACACTATTAAACTATTTAAGCCAATGTGGCAAATCATAATTGCTGTCGCTGTTTGTATTGATTTAATGATAAGTCCTCAGTGGTCATTCTTCTCGTATTGTTATCCTACTAATACATAGGTATTATCGATCAATCACGCGACAAACGGTTCAACTGTGAAGTTTGTTCACTTACGGCCAGCCCCACCAAGTTTTGCATGCCCACGTGCCGTATATTTTCACGGCGCGCGGCGGGACGCATTCTATAATAACAGCCTAACAATTTTGCAAAAAGTAACGTATGCCAACTTAATTCATTAGAATTAGTCAGTGAAATCGTAAGTTTTTTAATTTAAAAAAATGTAAGTAACTATATCAGTTCCAATAAGAGCTCAGTTTGTATGGAAAACGTGATTTGCGCTTCTTTCCACTAGGGGCGCTAGTAGCTTTTACGCTAAAAATCTTACACTTAGTTACATACTCGTAGTAGAAATTTAGAATACTTTTTATCGCGGTAATATGTTCCAGTGGAATTAATTCACCGCTAGGAAAATGATATCCACAGGCGAAGCCGCGAGCAAAAGTTAGCCTTATTTATTATAAGCAAAGCATTATATCTTGATGACACAACGGAAACGATTAGTTACAGACTGTGAGGTCCTGTATGCCTGACAACAATCCGGGGGGCAGATATGGAAAGGACATAAATTCTCTTATCGCAAGAGAAATAAGTGTTCACTCGCATAAGGCTTGTTTGTGCGACCCTTGATAAACTTGTATGACATAAATAAAGTGCAAACTGTATGGAATATTACAGAATGTTATAGAAAAGTCCATTGTTACTTATCGCCACACCCACACTCATTTACATACATAGTCGCACTTTAGCTTTCTCCACTGGCTACGATCCTTCCACATTTCTTTCGATTACTATTCTCAACACAGTCATCCATCATGCTCGATTAGTTACGAGTACTTTCGACTTGGGGGCTTAGGGCCCTCGCTCACGGCGACTTTTTGTAGTGATGCTGTCGCGCTTTCGCATCGATACATTCGCGATGCCCTCGGCCACATAGGTAACCATGATTCAGTCGCGCTTCTGTCGCGGTGCTAACGCGATACTGTCGCGCTTATATCGTCGAGTCCATTATTACAGGGGCCTTAACACCATCTTTATAAAAGCGATTCAAATTCCAGACGATTAAGTATAGGTTCGTGAAATGAATCGTATTATTTCGTACCATCATCTTCATATTACTGATTCGCGTTTGCATCGAAAGAATGAATGAAAGATGTCGCTTGTTGGTCCGATAGAGAGTGAAAAAAGAGCTATATAACTCATGACTTATGGTTGTCTCAGTCTACTGATGTCGAAGTGCGTTCAAAACTTGTGCATAATTTATTACCGGTTATAATCGTATTTCTTAGAAAGTCAATTAAACATTTAAAAACATTCCTCATTGCGTGGGACTTAACTATTATAATATTTGTTGTGTCAAATATAAACAACTTATTTAACTCAAAATAAAACAAAATTCACTTCTAAAGGCACGTAGAAGACTTTTAGGTTAATAATTTGTAACTTCCATTCTTAATTAGTGGCGTCGCGTCGCCTTAAACGTAGGTACGCATTTTGCCAATGTCAAGTGAAAATGTAACTAAAGTAACAAAAATTGTACGCGTTGAGAAACTCCATTTTTAACTCAAATCAATTGAGTTAAAAATGTTTCTTCTCAACACGTGTTTTTACAAGAAACTCCTTGTAACTTCTAATTGAACAAATTCAACGCTTTAATGGCGTGCTGTAGCGCGTCCGATGAGGGCCGTAGAATTTTTTCAATTAATGACCTTATTGCCGTGTGTTTGGTATGGTATTTGAATGAAACAGAATGATTTCCGCGCCGTGTCCTTGCCAGGCGCCAGATCCGTGTGCTTAGCGCCTTAAAAGCTACGATTGACCACGTGATTTAACGACGGCTTAAATCAATCTCGTACATTTTGTTCTTATCGAACTTCGTTATTGTTTACTTTGTCTACGGGCCCCGGCCTTTCTTTCGGATATTTTCAATTTGATCGACAAACATTTGCCTAAGTCTTCTACGACCCTTTTCTCTACTTGCTTCAGATTCATCCTTTTCGTAATCTACATTCACTCGATCACTCGTCCTTTCTACATAACTAAACCATTTGGTCTCACTCATTTAGCATTTTTCATTCCGAAGTCACCTCTCACTTATATCGTGCATAGGTACCTACTATGTTATCTTCTTGAATTAAAATTAGAACTTGATATTACGGTGTTACCTAATGTTGTTTACATTGTGAACGAGAGATATGTAAATGTTATTGTTAAGAACTTTTAAAACATTAATTTACCGATATAGCGTATAATTCGGCAAAAGTTAAATAATTTCAAATTGGCTCTGCCATCTAACATTATTTTTCATTATCTAGTGTAGTTTCAACCAAGTTCAACGAAGTTTGAATACTTTTAAATGAAATTTAAATACCAATTCCCCACATTATGTTTTTAAATTTGCTTTTTTTAAAGGGAAGGTATGATAATCTTTTTTACACAGCCATAACTTTAGATTTAGTCAATATTTCTCTTTTTGAAGATTTAATTAAAAGACTGCCATTCTTTTTAATGCATCTACAGAGCGCTTGGCCAAAAATGTACCCATAGCAACAAACTTCATAATGGCGGTTGATAAGGTGCTAATTACCACTATGTATAAAATTTTCAACTTTATACACGCTATAAAAACTGCAATTATTTCATCGTAATTGATCGCAAAATCAACTCGGAAACAACTTTTGAATTATTGATACGTACGTAATAAAATCTTGATAACGCAACGAATGCGGCTGAAGCACAAAATAGCAACATATTCAGTAATTATAAATAATTTGTAAGTGCCAATTCACTTAAATAATCTGTTTAAATAATGAACGTTAGCCTATAACGATTAACCTCGTGTTATCGACTGTGGGTGGGACAGATAGACTAGATCGTTCTTACGGTTGAAAGAACTTTATTACTTATAATAATAAGGACGTTTATTATATCTTCTGAGATTAGTGTGAAATAAGAGATTTTGCTCGTTGAGTATTGAAGTACTATAAGAGTTCTACTCGTGAAGCAGTAGCGCAAAGAGCGCGACTGTACAAAATTATAAAAATAATTTTGTATTTTATTATACATTTTGTTTCCGATCAAGCTATGTGTATGGAGAAATATTTTTTTTACAATTTAAATATTTTGGTGTCGCCATAGTATTTCTATGACTATGTTAGCATGGGTAAGTGCTCGCTTGATACACCATGTACAAAACATTCTGTATAGTCGGACGTAGTAGGACATGGGTAGAGCAATGTGCGAGCCTGCTGGTATTCAATTTGTGGCGAGTAGTTTTTGAAACTCACCTATAGATTTTATGGTACCTAGTGCGCCCACTAGCGGAAATAAGCTTACATCACGAGAAGAGGCTAAAGTTTCTTTTGTCCTTTTTAGGCACCCTAAAATAAAATTCCCCTAAAATATAACTTACTCTTATTCTTATGCAAGGGGCTGAGGCTGTGTCTCAGAGCACTTCGACCCATTGGGATCTTTTGTGCTTTCCCTTTCTTTATCACCCATCCCCACAAAATATAACTTAAGTAAATGAACTGAAAAACCGCGGTAATCATCTTAATTTATTGATAACTCAACAAAACCTATAAATAGGCATGTTTCCAATTAGTCATACATAAATTAGGTTCCACGGTCTGGTATAAAAATGTGTTGATAATTGGTGCATATTTTTATAGGACATCAACCATCAAGCTCGAAGCAATCTATAAACATTAAATATTGATAATGTATTATCATAAAAATAACAGGCCCCATTTTATGCAATAAATCAGTAGGCTTCGACTTCAAAACAAGTCGATAAAAGTCCCTGCCCTTTTTATTTAATCATAAACGTGTTGATTGCGGATATTTACAGGAAAATAATAAAAAAATTAAATGACATACTCTGATGCAATTATTTAACACGATATGACAGTTATTGCAATTATATGTTGCATTTGTGCAGCTGATTGCAACATTAATGTTTAATTATAATTTCACCAATTATTTTTGTTGTAATATTCTCAAGTTGCATTTCATTTCATTTCCTGCTGACCAATGTCTATCCTCAGCTTACCGAGCTCCGTCTTGCTATGGCAACAAAATGTACCTAGCTGTACTCTATGTACGTACTTACTACTGGCTTACTCATTTAGATAGGTACATTTTAATGATTTGTTGTTTCAAAGATTTGTTGGGACTTAGTAAGTAATCTTGTATGAGTGATCAGTTTAAGAATGAAAGTGTGTTAATCCATGCCATGTCTTAGTAACTCTTTGTGTAAGTTTTTTGAGATTAACTCGGAATGGGATATCGCTTTTTGCCTCGCCGCCCGTCCACCAGTACCCGTAGTGTTTTTTCGTATGAAAACATAACTATTGTACCCCGTAGCGTTAAGAGCTCAATTTGTATAGGAAACCCGAATAGCGCTCCTAGCGTAAAGAACCGCAAATCATGTTTCCCATACAAATTGAGCTCTTATGTTAAGAGCTCAATTTGTATGGGAAACATGATTTGGGAAAAACGTAACTATTGTAGTAACGTAAAGAGTCTTAATGTTACTACAATAGTTACGTCAATACGAAAAAATCGGGAGTGGTCTCCCCTTGACTTTCTCGTACTTATACCGGAAACGACTCAAAACTTGATAGAAACCCTATATTTTGATGTCATTCATGCATGTTAAATTTTGATCACCCATCCTAGTACGTGGTCTGTACTAGGATGGGTGAGCACTTGGTTGCTTAACTTTCGTGATCGACGACTCAAAAGTTGATAGAAACCTTATATTTTGATGTTTTTTTATGTTACGAGATTTATAAGACTTCCTCTTTTTTGACGATTACAAGACTTTCTCTATACTACGTATACGAGAAAGTAAAAACTTACACTACGGGTACAGGGTATCAACCTTTACACGACATTAAGTTGCCTTGTGAATGAAAGCACGTTCGGCAACAGTAGTGCGCTGCAGGCAGGCAAATATTATCATTAATCCGAGTTATAATAGTTAATCTACTCTCCTGTGATTTGCTTGAATCAATAGCCAAATACTGTTTGCCTTAAATAAAAAGCATTTGTCAGCTATTTGTATTGCGCAATAATTATTATTTACAAATAATACATTTTTTTTAGCCGTGTGATGCCGGCAGAGTAGAATAGCATCACCCCATATCCTCCAATGGGTGTCCTAGAAGGCGACTAATGGATCAGCATGGGGTGTTATCACTCCGTCCACCAATTCGCATTGGGCAAGCGTGGTGGACTACTGCCTAAGCCTCCTTTGATGTCATGGAGAATTCTTGTGTCCCAGCAGTGGGTAGAATTATAAAGCTTGATGAATGCATTTTTTTGGAATAGGTTTTTCGGAACCTACAAGTGTATTTTGATGTAACTGACTTGGACATATTTTCAACTAAGGGGCGAACAGAGCTACTTTATTTTTCAAGTGGGGAAAAGGGATCGGTTTGGGTATGAAGGGGCGAGGATATATGGGATACGAGCCAGCGCGAGACCTTAAACAATACGTTTTTTACATTAAAAAACTCATACTAAGGCTACTGGAGTACACTGCGGAGTGTACAGTCCATAATAGCTGGCACTTACCGCACTATTCATCCGAAGACCTGTTGCGCGGCGTACGTGATATGCAGGTAGCCGTCACTGCTTCGGAACTGTTGGTACGCCTGCACCATGGTCATGCTATGGCTCACCATCATCCGGTTGTTTACTAGCAAGTACAATGCCTGGGGAAAAGAATGGCGAGTCATAAAAAACGTGACTATATTAGTTGCGCTACAAGCTCAATTTGTATGAAACTTGATTAACGATTGGTTTTCCTATCCAAATTAAGTTCATGAAGCATCTAAAATAGAACACTTAAATAGACTGTGATAGAACTTAGACTAAGGGCATATCTGGCAGATAAATTGACAATTTTTTTATGGTATAGCCTATCTAAACCGCAACGGGAACTTACTTGGAACCTGTAAAACAGGCCTTAAGGGCAAAGATTACAAGAAAAATAAGACTAGTAATATATTTACAATTAATTTCAACTCAAAGTACCTACCTGTGTGTCTCTAAGTTTGATTTTAGATCGGACTAGCTGAAGGAACTGAGACATAGTCAATTCCTGCGGAACAAGGAACTTAGTTTTTCCTAAAGTTGGGATCTCCTTCTCTTTCTCGTACCTCTCCACGTAGATCTGAAAATTAAGTATCAGATATATATCACGGTGTACAATCAACAGCACTTCAGGCTTAGTAACTTCTTCTAACGACTTTTAAGCTAAACTTATTTGTTATAAAGTGCAGAATCAATTGGAGTTTCTGGTAAACCATTGTCTATACCTCAATCCCTGAAGTAATAGAACAAATTATTCGTGTTATGTATCAATTTTGTGAGGGTGTTGCCACTAGTAATAATTGATATCATTAATTTAAAATACATAATGGTATATTACTTACGGGAACTTTATTTGGGAACCTATCTCTGTAGACCAAACCTTCTTGTTTAGATACAGCCATATCTGAAAGAAACAAAAATCCTATTAAAATCATAATTTGTTGTAGAGTATAATTTTTTGGCGTTAGTTGCTCAATGGGTCGATAAGGAATTAAAGGAGTGATCCCTTCTGAATTTCGACATCTTATTAATGGGGAAAAAATGTTACGGGTGTAGCTGTATCAGATCATATAAGTCAAGGGGAATAGCAAGGTAGCTAATTTAGAATATTTTTTACTGTTTTTATAGGTATGGAAAAGCGGGGCGTAGAAAACGTCGACGGTTTTTATTGTGTATGCTGCCCCCCGATCGCACTATTTACGAACGTTAAAACCAAAACCAAATCGTTATCGTTTTCATGCGTTTTGACAGCTGACAGCCTGTCTAACTATTGTCAAAATGTATGAAAACGATAACGATTCGGTTTTGGTAAAAACGTTGTAAATAGCGCGATAAGGCCCCTGGTGTCCCAGAGAGTCCCACATAACTCCAGTGAGGCCCCTTATCGCAATTTGGGTAGATATAAAATCTTTTCCGTCCCAAAAAAGGTATGGAAAGTCAACTTCGCCTAACATTTCACAAAAATGAACCTATCTCGTAAAACTATGCCTTAGACAGAACTAATAAAAATAAGACAGAAGATCTTTTGCAATGGATATGAAGGTCAAAGTGTAATGAAGAAAACTAATTGTGATAGTCAGTAGTGCAAGTTTTTTGATATGAAAAACGTAACTATTACAGTTACGTTAAGAGCTCAAATTGGTATGGGGAACGTGAATAGCACCCCTAGTGGAAGGAAGCGCAAATCATATTTCCTATAGAAATTTAACTCTTATTGCAACTAAAATATTTACGTTTTTTATACTCAAAAATTTACAATTCGGGTATAGGTGTGTGAACAACAATTGATACAATAATATTCGATTCAATCACCTACCGTCTTGGTAACCAAATACTTCTTGTGATGCGTAAGTTATGTATAGGAAGCCGTCTTCGTCACAGTAATTTTCATGCGCTTGTGCCATTGTGAGACTCATACTTAACATAGATCTGTTGTTGATTATTAAATACAGCGCCTGGAACAAACACTTTAGTTATACTTAAATTCGACAGTAAAATCAAGATTATTCAACAATTTTCCGACAACGGCAGTGCCGACAGGCGCGGCGGTGTGGAGCGTTGAAGATTATTATCTAATATCGGATATGCACTTCCGAATTCTTGAACGTTGTAACTGTTATAGGTTTCATATATGTAGTACCTACCTATCGAGGCTTAACAATGGGTGATATAAAAGTAAGAACTATTATTCTAAGCCGTACACTTAGAATAAGAACTTTATTGTTGAATATAATTTTAAAACATTATTGTTATTTTAAGGTTGTATAATAGGTATCTTACGTATCTTATTGTCGACGAACCGTATTATAGTTACTTAACTGCTTCAATTTATTTCATCATCATCATATCAGCCAAGAGACGCCCACTGCTGGACATAGGCCAATTTATTTATGTCATAAATTTCAATATGATTCTATTTTCAATTGTACTAATCTGCTAATTCCATTGTATAGGTGGTACCTAAGTACCTATATCTGAATGTTATTTTAACTACACAATTGTATTTAATTTTACGTAGGTGTTAATTGGTGCTCTTAAGTTCTTATCGGAACAATAGTCTAGAAAGGTAATCTAGTTTTTTTTCTGCTTAGGCTAGGTATTACTATACTTAGGTACATACCTACTAATTAGGTAAGTGGAGCTTTTTGAAATTTATAATTAGGCATTTAACTATAATACATTGACAATAGAAACTTACGCCAATCTGAATCCATTTTTTCATTAACTTATAACAAATCTTGAGTAGGTACCGTTCAATTTCACAACTGTTATTAAATAATATCGATAAAATAAAACAATTCCAAATAGATTTAATAATTTCAAGCAAGCAACGGAATAAAATATACTGGACTAAAATATTATTAATGTTAATAAACTAATGAGATTCTAAATGTATTTAGCATTTGAGGGTAGTAGAAGAAGTTCAACAATATTTTTGTAATAAAATGTGGCAAAGGACAACTGCTACTTACAGACATAGTTTAATATTTTTTTTACGTTGTAATTGTGGTAATGCTAATGTTACCTTTGAAATGTTTGAAATTTACTTATAGGAAATAAATCATGCATGCCAAATAAAATTAGAATCAAAATTCGATGTTTACTTTTGAAGTTATGTGATTATTGCAAAAGGGGTTGCACCGGTGCTTTCAGTGTTAACTGTAATGCTGAATACACCAGTTAGGTCAGGGTTCACAGGGTTGCCAGTCAAATGAGGACATAAATATTATTATTATTATTTTTTCTTTTTATTATTTCTCAGCCTATAGCTGGTTAATACCATACTTACGGGCTGTTGCCAAGTAAGTGTGGTGTGTGATAAATCAAGTAATAAGGTGAACAGGATTATGTGGGATATGTGAAGCTATTTCGTTAACGTCAATTTGCATGAACTTCCGGACAATTCGACAGGTATTTAAGATGGCAGCTTTTTGTAACACTATGTAAAGGGAATCTTTCAGATCTAACTGTTTCAGGCTATGATGGAGATGATATGGTATAACCCCTGTGGTAGAGAGGACTATGGGAACGACATATGCTTTTTCTTGCTTCCAGATTCTTATAATTTCATCTCTTAGTTCCGTATATTTGTTTATTTTTTCAGCTATAGTCTTTTGTAAATTATGGGTGTTGGGTATGGCGATATCTATGATATAAGTAGTTTTACGTATTTTGTCCTGTAGTATAATATCTGGTCTATTGTAATGAATGGTTCGGTCTGTAAGAACGGCACGGTCATAATATAATTTGTACAAGCTATTTTCTAAAACTGTGTGGGGTGTATATTTGTAGTAGGGAGTGTTTGAGTCTTGGACGAGCTTATGCTTAAGCGCTAATGATTGATGAATTATATTAGTTACTTGATTATGTCTAAATGTGTAGTCAGTTTGTGTTAGGGTTGTACATGCTCCTGTGATGTGTTGGATGGTTTCGGATTGGGTGTGACATTTTCGACATTTGTCACTAACTATTGTTGGGTCTTTAATTATATATTTTCGGTAGTTTTTGGTGTTTATTATTTGGTCCTGTATTGCAATTATAAATCCTTCAGTTTCTGGAAATAAACTACCAACTTTTAACCATTTATTTGATGCTATTTTGTCTATATATGTTAGATCTAAATCATGTGGGTGCCTACCGTGGAGTGCTTTTTTCTTCCAGTTATCTATTTTTTGTTTCTCAGCATCGTTATTAAGAATATTAATATTAATTGTACGATCTTGTAGGTTTAGTGGGGTGTAGTTACAATCGTTTTGAACTATGGCATTGTGTATGCAACTAGTAGTAGCTTTTCCGTCGAAGAAACTTTTCAGGCTGATAATTTGCTTTTGCCATAGGTTATTAATATCTATAAGTCCTCTCCCGCCATTAATTCTTTTGATGGTTACTCTTTCAATTGCTGATTTAGGGTGCATATTATTGTGTTTGGTAAGGGTTGTACGTGTAGTTCTTTCCAAATTATCTATATCAGTTTTTGACCACTTTATGACCCCAAATGAGTACGTTAATATTGGGATAGCATAGGTGTTTATAGCTTTTATAAGATTTTTACCAGAAAGCTGTGATTTGCATAAACTATTTAATCTTCTTTTATATTCTATGGCTAATTTTTGTTTTATTGTTGTATGATCAAGACCTTTAAGCTGATTATATCCAAGGTATTTGTATAAATCGGTCGGTTCTAAAGCGACTATAGATTGTGTATTATTAACTAACATGTCCCCTGGTCTTACCTTACCCCGAATAATATGAACTGTTTTACATTTTTCAAAACCGAATTCCATATTAATATCTGTACTATACTGTGTTGTAGTGTTTATTAGTTTTTGCATTTCTTTTTCTGTTCTGGCATACAGTTTTATGTCATCCATGTATATTAGATGTGAAATTGTGATTTCGTTGGTAGGGCACTTCATCGGATATCCAGCTTGACAGTCATTTAGAAGGCGTGAAAGAGGGTTAAGGGCCAGACAGAACCACATGGGGCTCAAAGAATCACCCTGATAAATGCCTTTTTTGATTGATATCTGTCGGGTCACAATGGTGTTTTGGTGGTTGTTAAGGTATAAGGTTGTTTTCCAATGTTTCATTATATTGCTTAAAAACTCTATTAATTTCGAACTTACTTTATATATCTGCAATATTTTTAATAACCAAGAATGTGATTATTATTATTATTATTATTATTTATTGTTCAAAGATTACAGAGATCCATTCTTGTTAGTTCAAATACTTAAAACTAGATGTTAGTAGTAAAAATACAATAGGTTTAATGATAATTTGATAAATTATTTATTAGATACCAACTCTAAGTAATTAATTAACTAATTAAATGTGTGAATTAATAAAATTGAATGTCAAAGATATATAAATTAAATTGAATGTCGAAAATAAATTGAATGTCAAAACTACCTTAATAAATTAAATGTCAAAAAATAAAATAAATAATATATCAAATTAATTATGAAAAATGGAGCAATAGCAGAAAAATTAATACAATAAAAACTACGTGTGTAAATAACAAAATTGGGGCTACTAGGTAACATGCATGTGAATCCAGTGCTGTAAAATAGGCGAGTCCCATCTGTCGGCGATGACGCTCAGAATAGTGTGGCGGCTGGCCCGTACGCGTGCTAACATGGAGGCGCTGCGCTTGCGTATGACGGCATGAAATCCATCAACTCGCGCTTCCGCGAACATTGCTGAAGCACTGCAAAATCGCGGCAGCCGCAACAACACTCTGAGCGCATTATTATATTGCACGCGAATGGCGTTGTATGCCCTTTGCGTGTAGTTGACCCACAGACTACACGTGTAAAAGGACTGACAGAAAGATTTGAAGAGCGTTATCTTTACATTGTCATTACACTGTGCAAATCTGCGAGCCACCATATTGCATCGAACAGCCAACGCCCTCCGTTCCCGTTCAATGTCAATATCATCACTAAGATCTGCAGTGACCCAGTGACCCAGATACTTAAATGCTGTGACTTGATTGAGAGGAGTTCCAGACAAAAGGACTGGCGGCACATTAGAGTAACATTTGTTGCCTGCTTTAAAAACCATAATCTCGCTCTTCTTCACATTATATCTAAGTCCATGGGCCGCCGCATATCTCTCACAAATACTAAGCAGTCGCCTTAATGCAGCAATCGATGGGCTCAGCAACACCATGTCGTCTGCGTAACTTATGTTGTTAACACACACACCATCTATATGACGATATAAACCAAAATTGTTTATAATATATTGCAATAATAAAGACAAACTCATAAAGACGCAGCCTCATCTATGGTTGTGTGCGGTGGGCAGTGGGTCTCATGAAGTAACACATTTTTCAACTAACCGGCACTTTGACTGAACGTAAGTTGGTGTACCTAACTTAACCTCAGCGAATTGCATAGCAGCTGGCAGTTAATGATAGCACACTTGAATCATCCATGCATAATTGAAAGCCACTATTTACTGATTAAATCTGGTCTAGCTGTGACGTGATTTTTGCTATCTATTAGTTAATTGATTAGTTTATTGATTCTGCTCATTATAGAGCACTTAGATAACAGGAACTCAATGTTTTTATGTAATGTTTTGACTTGAAATTGTTTTTAACAGTGTAAGAAAATAAATTGTTGTTATGCCAACTACATTAACATTTTTTGTAATAAGTACTCACACATACATAGATAGGGTTTCATGAGTCGACCTTAATTGTTTTGGACTTAGGCGAGTGATAAAAGATGTACCTATAAGGTCACATCACACATATAAAATCGAAAAGGGATCCTTACTGTATCGCCTTTCGCCTCTCTGTCAAATAGGCGTCAACTTTATGTAGCGAAAGTGGATTAGTTACGTGTTTACATGTATGTACCTACCCGTAGTGTAAGTTTTTTAGTATAAAATACGTAACTATTGTAGTTGCGTTAAAAGCCCAATTTGTATGGGAAACACTATTTACGCTTCTTTCCACTAGGGGCGCTATTCATACAAATCGAGCTCTTAACACAACAACAATTTATAGTTACGTATTTTAAACGAAAAACTTACACTACGGGTACGGTAGGGGTCTTATCGCGCTATTTACAACGTTTTTACCAAAACCAAATTGTTATCGTTTTCATACGTTTTGACAGCTGACAACTGTCAAATTATTATCAAAATGTATGAAAACGATAACGATTTGGTTTTGTTTTGGTAAAAACGTTGTAAATACCGCGATACGGCCCCTGGTGACTGAGCGCCCCCGTACTGTCGCACACAAAGATAAAGTGCACCTGTCACCCGCATTCGTAAGATAAAAAATAGGTACATAGTACCTACCTGGGGTCCGCGTCCGGAAGCCTCCTTGTGGCGGATCCTGGTAACGTGGTAGGGAAACTTTCTCGGCGGGTGTGTGGCTTTTGATGTCAAGTGTGTCCCCTTGGCATTCGAAGTCACATGCCATCGTCAAGTTGTTTTTGTTTTCCCACCACGGCTAGTTCCTGACGGCCCTTTTCAGGGCCACGACCGAAGTCCTCCGGGTGCGGACCGATGGCTGCTCCCGGTGTCCTCGTCAGGAGGACGCGCCAGGTCGAGCAGCCGTCGGATGAGGAGTGGCTGATGACCACCAATTGGTGCAAGGAGTGCTTAGACGGGCAGCGTTGGGACAGTCTCGGTGTAGTTGCGCTCACGTGCGCAGATCCCGAGCCGTCCCGTAATAGCGCACTGAAGGTCAGGCCGGGGAGGATGTTTAGTGGGTATGGAGGGAACACCTTTACCTCGAGTCCCACATATCCCCTGCGGTTGGCACCACCCCGCAGGGACGATACGTAAATGCATTTGACCTCCCCGTCAACAAAAAAATAGGTATTCTACTTACTTGACTTGGCTTCATCCGTATCCTGCTTCTTATGATGACTAGAAATTGAGACATAGTGATGTCTCCGGGCACTAGGAACTTTCTTTTGTCTAAAGTCGGCAAATTTTTGTCTTTGTGGTATTTTTCTACTATAAGCTGCAAAGAGAAACATTTAATGACTTTTTCGGAGTTATAACACTTAAGTAGGTATGTTCTGAACATTACATCACGGAGGTTATATAGTCTATGGTGTGGATCTACCATTAGAAAATTCATAAGGTCTTTGTAAGAAATGTATGGTAAACAGCAACAACTCACCGGTATTTTGTTTGGAAATTTGCTTTTGATCGCCATCACCTCTTCTTTTCGGTTAACTGTAAAAGAAAGTAATAGTTAGTATAGCAAATAGCGACTTGCAAATCCTGACCCGATTTCAAAACAATTATGGGAATGTTAGTACATTGAAGATTTAGGTTTTGTTTCCACGATCGTAAATAACCCGTATTTTATGTTAAATGGTAGGCAGACAAGCATAGGTAGGTAGGTACGGCCTGCCAGGGGTCCTATCGCGCTCTTTACAACGTTTATACCAAAACCAAATCATTATCGTTTTCATACATTTTGACAACAGTTTGACAGCTGTCAAAACGTATTAAAATGATAATGATTTGGGTTTGGTTTTATCGTTCGTAAATAGCGCGATCGGGGGGCTGGTCGTAAGCAGCCACCGTAGCCTATAGACGCTTACAACTCTGACGTGACATTGCGCGCTGCCAACTCTAATCCCCTAATTATGCCCTTAAATATTAGATTATTACACATAAAAGTTTTGACGCCGTCTTGGTCTCTACCAAGACGGCGTCAAAAATCCTGGTCAGTATAGCTGCCTACACATCAAGCGGTCCGGGTTCGAGTCCTGGTAGTGGCAAATATTTGTGTGATGAACACGAGTATTTGTTGACGAGTCATGGTTGTTTATATATTTATTTATGTTTATTTATAAAAATATCTAAAAATATTATGTATAATAAAAATGTCCGTTATCTAGTTATCCATAACACAAGTTCTTAATGATACTTACTTTGGGCTAGATAATTGGTTTAAGCGTGGAAAAAAAAAAGTGCAAATAAACTTTTGAGGCTGTCAGTATACATATGGTACCTACAGGTACACAAACGTATCTCTTAGCCACTTGCCTAGATTTTATTTAAATCATTTCTGTGTACATAATATTGAATATACCTATACCCTCTTAACAATATCCAATTAATAGAAACGCGAAAATATGGTAATAATATACTTAGGATACAAGTAGGTACCTACATTTATATAATTTAAGTTTGTGAGATAAACCATGTACAGACAGACAGACGCGCGGTTGCTACGTGCCTGTTATCTAATGTAATTGATATTTGGCACGGCAAGCTCCCTCATGATAATAATTATATCGCACGTTGGGATGCTATTTTTATTGTTATGTAGTAAGCACCTACAAAACAAAAGCTAATTCGGCTTTGAAATTTTGCCTAAAAGACTCAGAACTCAGCGGACTTTCCCCTCGAAATTAGAGCACCCATCATGGGCAAATACCCAACTTAACATCACAGAAGACCGCCCGGTTTACACTAGTCGTGTATTCCAGGTACCTACAGACTGAGTCTGTGGCTTTGAAATTTCGTCATAAAAAGACGTAGAACTCAGGAAATTTGTTCCTCGAAATAGTGCACCCAACCTGTGCAAATCCTACCTCCACATCACAGAAGATCGCTCGGATATAACATTACCGTGGCACGGTTTACACTCGTCGTGTATTCCAGGTACAGACTGTGTATAACTGGGCGATTTTCTCCGATCCCTCCACATCACAGCTCACCTGAGCCATAGTCCGAGTCCTTAGAAGTCTAGTCATGTCTGTCATCGCTTTCGACATAGTTAAACCACAGAGGCTCAAGACGACAGTAAGGCCAGGCGCTTACTCGCGGGAGATACAGATTGACATACTGTACCTACGGGAAGTTCGTGTGGCTCATTTCAAATCTTTCTTGGAAAACATACCTACCCAATATTCACTGATAGTGTAACCACCACAAGACATAAAAGTGTCTACGTTTGTGTCTTTGGACCAACCGATTTGAATATTTGGATACCTGCATACTAGACTAGAACCTAGAACAGACTAGGTAGCATAGCAGAGTGGAAAAAAGAAAATGGCTATAGCATTTCCTTTATACGATGAGAGACTATACGATGATACTGACTCACCAGTGGAACAGAATGGTGCAGGAGTGGAGAATTAGGACCGGTTCTAGAAGAGTTGATAAGATGACGCGATGGAATCGAAAATAAGTGTATGAATGAGAAGCTGAGGTATAAGAAGAGTATATCTAATGGTAAGATTGCCCAACGATTCAGGTACAACAATACATTAAGTGCATTATGGTATCATCATGTCAGCCGAGAAATACACTGTGGGACATAGGCATCCCCCAAGGATCTCCAATCTGATAAGTCCTGCGCTGCCCATATGTTCCGCGCCCTTTACCAGATCGTCGGTTCACATTGTGGAGGGCCTACAAACGCTGCGTCTCCTGATACGCGGTCGCCACTGGAAGACCTTTCCGCCTCAACGGCCGTCAGTACTCCTCACATTGAAACTTAAGGTTCACAATTCTTTGGAGTGAGTCGAAGTGACCTTAGTTCTCCTGCAGATGTCATAATTTCTGATATTATCGCGCAGAGCGAGCATTTACCTATGCCTTAATGCTACGTCCATTTAATTAGTTCTTTTTAAGATATAGTATGAATACAACGCTACAATGTTGACTGTTTATCGTTGGGACTTTATCGAGCGTAGACATAAGTACCTAGTTATAATAATTATGTGTACGTACATTGCTCTCAAAAATATTTAACCAATAGTCGAATTACTTTGACGTCAAAGTGCCTAGTCCCACAGTTTCGTATTTTGATACCTATTGACTTGCTTTTGGCAAAAGAAAAGAGGAGAACAAAAGTGTTCTGTGTTGTTGGCCGTCACAGGACGTACCTACCAGTACTATCAACCCTCATCACAACGACAGCACCAAAGACTAGTAGGTACTCCGTAGACAGCACGTAGGTAGGTATACAATAGTTCTCACAGGACAGAAAGTTCTAACTTGTTCTAAAGGACCACATTTTTTCACCAAACACAACCGTGGTTAAGTCGATACCGACCACGTCGTACCTAACCACCACCGATGGTAGAGCTTTTGACGATTTAAAAGTACTTAGCAAAGTTCATTTAAATAAAGAACTTTTTTATTTCACCGACACAGCGCACTAGTAGCGGGCCAACTCGTAAACACAAGACAACGCAACCTCATCGACATTAAAATTTTGTATTTCAACAAATTAATACAAAATTTTGCAGCTATTAGAGAAACAAATAAAAAGAGAAGTGGGCTCTCCACTACACACCAGCCGTGTGGATACAGTTTCAACACGGCATCAACTGCTTGAACATTGAAACCGGTCGCAGATGATGCGAATTTGCTTTGCGGAATATTTGGGATCCATTCGGTGCGGCGCGCGGGGCGAGACACCAGCCCCCCTCGTAGACAGAGCTTTTCTCTGTCTACGAGCCCCCCGATCGTGCTATTTACGAACGATAAAACCCGTAGACAGAGAAAACTAATAAAACCAAGGAGCTTATATTTTAATCTTCGTGGATAAAACCAAAACCTATACTATACTATTCTTAATTAATGGCGTCGCGTCGCATTAAGCATACGCATTTTGCCAATGTCAAGTGAAAATGTAACTAAAGTAACAAAAATTTAACGGTTGATTGAGGTTAAAAATGGATTCTCTCAACACGCGTTTTTACAAGAACTCGGCAGAAACTCCAACCAAAACCAAATCGTTATCGTTTTCATAGGTTTTGACAGCTGACAGCTGTTAAACTGTTGTCAAAATGTATGAAAACGATAATGATTTGGTTTTGGTAATAACGTTGTAAATAGCGCGATAAGACCCCTGGTGTGTTGTGGAGAGCCCACTTCTCTTTTTATTTGTTTCTATAATAGGTGGTATCAATTATCATGTATAACATTGCTACATTAATAAATCTATCGCGCCTAATTATTGATAGCACCGAGCGAGAAGCGTTGCAATTCAATCGCTTTTATGAGCGACCGAATTATGATCATCGATGTTAATTGCATTTGTCGCATACAGCTTCCGAAATGATATCGAACACAAACAGCCAGTTGAGTTCATTGAACTTCCTAAAAGCGATTACGTTTAAAACAAGCTTATGACCATCGATGTGGAGCAAAGACGCGTGATAACGCTGCCTACACATCAAGAGGCCTGGGTTCGCATACAAATAAAAAAAAATTGGTTGTCTGTAAAGTCGGTTTACTGACGATAGTTGAACGTGACAACGTCTTAAGAAAATACTGATGGAATGGTAGCATTTTTCAAAAGAAAAATTTAATTTCATTTGTTTAACAGATTTTTGCTTGCACTTCAAGCCTTACATGGAAGGCCTCAGAGCGAGGTAACGCCGCATGCGTCATGTTTTTTCGTGCGTGCAGCCGGCTCTATCGAATTATAAGACGTTGTCACGTCAAAAACAGTGTGAGTGTTGAAAATAACAAAAAACGCTCTATGCTTTTATTTGTACCTATTTAGATAAATCCATAACCACGAAATAATTAATGCACTGCAAAGAAGCTTTTAACTTTAATAAAAATTTAATCTAATTCAACGCTTAAATTCTAATTTGGACACTTAGTCATTTGCTGTGAGCAAATGACTAAGTAGTCCAAATTAAGATATAATTAAGAACTCAAGTCTATGGATAATAGATAACGGACAAACATATATAATGAATTACATGTCATTATAAATATACTTAAATAAATAAACAACAACGACTCGAAAAAAAATGCTGGTGTTCATCACACAACAATTTTCTAACTGCAGGATACGAACCCAAAGGCTACTTGAGTGTGCGAAACTTTTACTTATTACTCCACTCCAGCAAAATTGTATCAAGCAATACCATAAAGTGTTACTTTAACAAAATGAGAATGAAAAATATATGAACAAAAACTTCGCAAATAGCCTTATCAATTGGCGCCAATATTAAAATTAATTTCATTTATTTTCTATCACTTTTTCGCTATCGTAAATCTTAAAATAAAATTGTCGATCAGGGCTTTATTAAAATTAATTTATCAATCATTGATTACGAGAGGCACTCACCAAAAGTTTTGTTCGACTTGAAGCACTCTCTCACATTATGATTCACGTCGTGTTTAATTAAAGTAATTAGATTAAACTCCATTTTTTTTATATCGTATTTACACACTCGGGCATCAAGATCAGCGCGTCGCGTCCGTCTCATCCACTACTCTCCACTGTACTGGAAGTTTATAACCTTTGCTTGATTTATCAATCGCTGTAAATAACATCCGCCGATAATTAATTAGAGTCATTTGTTTTATTTAAACATCTGTTATCTCTCGGTGCAATTCCACTTTATGTTTTACTTTTCGCGAAGATATACCTACCTGATACCGGAGTTTACTTTCTACCCTCCCTTGGTCTATTTAAGGTGGCCATTCACGTTCATGTTTACCTGACAGGTAAACCTGAGCATGTATGCCGCACAACTGCGCAGGTTTCCACACCTGTTCAGGCGAGTGAAAAATATAAATTTTAATATCGTTTACCTGAATAGTTTTAACTGTTGGTGAAGGAGGTTCTTTTCCAAAGTAGCAGAATACCTACTTTCGACGTGTTTTATTCCTTTAGCTACGATAAAAAAAGTTGTAAAACTTTATAAAATATTGGTCGCTGTACCTAGGTACTATGATATTTTCGCAAGGACGAGATTTGACAGGGCGGGAAAGTGTGACTACCAATCGAGTTATTTTTACAACTAGTGGCAAATATCCGTCTGACGGTAAAAGCTTAGGTCATCTTAATTTTAGATTCGCATTACCAGTACCCTTAGTTGAGTTTGTTAGTTTTCGAGCTCGATCAAACGTATCGTCTCTTTTCATACATTGCCCACTAGCGCCTCTAGCGTAAACTATCAGAAACAGTGGACAATGTATGAAAAGAGACGATACGTTTGATCGAGCTCGATAACTATCAAAACCCATACTAAGGGAGTTCAAGCGACCCTCAGACCAATAAAAAAGAGCGACCTTACTCGTCACAGTAACATTATGTAACAAAGCGTATTATTTGATTGCGATCTTCTCTAACTTCTTTCTGCGGCTGCCTGCTTCCGTACGCCAGCCCTTCTTGGGAACGAATGCTATTTTTCGACAGTACCCGGGACCACCAGCTTAACGTGCCTTCCAAAATACATAGGAAAATCGATTTGAAAAATTTTCGGTCACCCATCCGAGTACCGACCGCGCAGACTTGGTAGCTTATACAAGGTGTTTGATACATGGGGTATGAAGTCGGTACCTACCCATGCTAACATATAGTCATATAAATACTATGGTGATATCAAAAACTTTAAATTGTAAAAGAAATTGAATTCTCCATACAAATAGTTCGATCAAAAAAACAAAATGTATGGAAAATTAAAAAAAAAATTACAATTTTGAATTTTTAATATCACCATAGTATTTATATGACTATGTTAGCATGGGAAGGTGCCGGCTTCATATCCCATGTACCAAACACCTTGTATAGCTTAGCCATCGTTAATGTACGAAGAACGCACAAATGGTCTAAGCGCACGACCGCGGCGCCATGAACAGCCTCATTCATTTTCTTATTTTATACATGAAAAAAACATGAAAAAATTCCTAGTAGCACCTTTAAATATTATAGTTATGCATAATAACTGTACATAAATTACAAAACCCCAAAACAGGTCAAAGTTATTTGCTATCATTTTTTCGCGCAGTGTCCTGTGTTTTCTGGCGTACGTGACTAACAGGAGGCCCTCAGTGTTTACGATTTAAAGTTAAAAATAGAAATAACTGGCATGCTCCTTGGCCCCATTGTTGGCTGGTGGAAAATGACAACAAGGTTTGTTGTTTTTAAAAAATATATCTATCAATTAATTAGAGTAATAGTGTAAAATACAAAACTATTTTAAGGAATTATTTTGAAATGAAAATTTTTTTTAAAATTAGAAAATTGATAAAAGATCGCCCGTCCAATCTAGGGCGGGATTTCGCCGTCAGTGCTTGTTAGGTAGGTACTTATGTTTTTATGGTAACATTGTGTCATCAAATCTTTGAAATTTGCACTTATAAGATAACCAAATATTTTTAGATTTTTGCAAATATATGACACTACCTTATATTAAGGAATTATTTTTGCGGAATTACTTTATTTTTGCTTTTACAAACGCGTAAATATATTTAATACTAGAAAAAATGCACTGAAAAAATCTACTTGCCTCAGGCGGGAATCGAACCCGCATCTTCCGCAATCCGGGCGGCTGCGTTGACAATTACGCCACCGAGACACTGCTTTCGCTGTTAAAATTTGTCAGTGCTTGGCTCGTGCTTGGTGCTTAAGTTTTTATCTTATGTTTTTATGGTAAACATTGTTTCATCAAATCTTTGTTTGCACTTCTAAGATCCGAACAAAATATTTTTGCAAATATTTGACGCCCAGTTAAGATGAAACTACCTTACATTATGGAATAATTTTATTTTTGCGTTCACAAACGCGTAAATATTTTTAATACTAGAAAAATTGCACTGAAAAAATCATCAAAAATGCACTGAAAAAGTGATAATCACCGAGTTAATTTCATATGCATTGCTGTTTTTACATGACAAGTACATAGCGTGTCGTGTAAAACAGCAATGAATATGTAGGTGATTCTCTCAGTGATTATCGCTTTCATCTATCAAAAAAAGTTAGCGAATAGGCTTATTGTGCAACTGAACTCGAAGCAATATTTCTATCTGTTGTGAGAACGCGAACCTATAAGCTTCTTGCTAGCTTGCAGTTGCCTTGCTATCATGAAACATGTTGTCATGCATTTCGCGCCAAGCACTCCCTATAAATGAAAGAAAAGAAAGAAAAAGAAAAGAAAGAAAAAACTTTTATTCGGCGTAATAATGCAAATAATAAAGTTACGTATACAAAATAAACAGGAAAAAAAATCACATGCACTATATGTCGCCTAAGATATGTCGCCGAATCGGACTACCACTCAGCTTTTTATCCCAGTCGATAGGCTGAGACGCTGATTTTCAGTGGCATATTCTCAGTAAATGTATGACACTCATCAAACATTTTAATGAAACATCATAAAAGAATGAATATGAAATACTAGGCGGTGTGGGCTTGAACCCTTTGCCTACTATTGATAGAGAAATTTAAAAAGCTTAATGTCATTGTATAAAGTTTTTAAGTTTTTTTCCAGCTGAGACATCACAGCATTCAGCCGCAAGTAATATGACATTCACTTATCCTTGAATTCATTACACGCATTTCACAATTCAATACAAAAATCTTCCTATGATTATATTAATCATAGTTGTTTAGTCAATAAATACTATTAAACTGGTGGGTTAAATTAACACTTAATATATATTTCAAACTATTTGTTTAGTCTTTGTTTCAGTATAGTTTTGATAATCAAACTATATACTTTCTGAGAAATGAAACGTGCGATTTTCGGATGGATTTTGTAGTGCTGCACGGAATTATTGAATTTTAGAAATACTTGAAATTGTTTGAATATTTGTCCTATTTATACATTTTAGGGTAATAAGTAGTAAAATTTTATTTATTTAAGTCTTTCTATTTAATAAGAGACTATTTAGTACTTAAATTTAATTAAAACAATAAGTTCATTCATTCTGTCGGTGTTCAGTGGACTTTAGAATCAATAACCCAATTTCGAGTGGAGTTTTATTAATATTATTTGTTATTTTGTGATTAAAATGTTTCGCTAAGAATAATTTCTAGATAATTAGTGAGAACCTAGTGATAAAAATGCTATTCACACCAATTTACATTGCTATGACTTTTATAAAAACTTGGCGAATTCGGTCGTTTCGAGCTCGGTTGCTCGAATTTCTCGGCGGAAATACAAGTGTTGCGTTTTGTAAAGTCCCCGAAAATGCTGCAGGTAAGAGTATCATAATTAATGTAAATTTTAAGTCATGATTGAGTAAAAGTCCTCTTAACCATTACATTATAATTTTTGCAAAAGTTCCTCAACAAAAAAAGCATAAGTTGCAAAGACTTAATCGTAATGCTTATTAATATAATAATAACTTAATGGTGTTCAAAATTGTAACTAAATTAGGTTTTATGTGTGCAGACTATTGTGAGTTAGATGTTTCAAAATAATATGATTTCGCCGGTTTAATGCAAATACCAACTAACCCATGGAATTGTAGTTTTGAGTTATTGCGATTTTAAAGTTTGGGAATCTTAAACTTCTGCTGGATAGAAGATTTTGTAATTTTTGTAATGATCATCTGCATTCTCATATATTTATGTTTTTAATTATGTAGAATAAAGGCAGATAAATTCATCGTAAATCCGAAAAATAACAGTGACAGTTAGTTGGTTTTTGCACTAACCCGGCGATTTACCCTTATCATTGACAACAAATTTATTTCAGAAACACCAACATTGAGTTCGAAACTTTGCACAAATCCAAAGAATGCATATCTATGTGATTTACTGGACTATACAAATGCTACGAGAATTTGTAGTATGAAGCCAATGCAGTGTATTGAGATAAGTGACTGGGTATCCTGCAATGGCGGTCTGCCACTCGGATCGGAGGAGCTATCCCCAGTGACTGAATTAGGTGTTGATGTACTTTTTGAGTGTGAAATGGAGCCACACGAAACTGTCTCTACACAAAACATAATAAATGTAAGTACAGTAGACATACTTTAATCTGAAAAAACATTTTGCAATGTTATGTGGAACTATTGAATTTGTTGGTTTCTAGTATAGATCTCCCTGTAGTCCAGAATGTTTTAAAAGAGAATACCTTGTAATCAACAAATTACTTAGCATATGAGTATGATTCTATCTGCACTATAAATCAGACTAGGAGCATAATGATGTGTGGAATTTAGTCAACTAAAGTAGTTAACAAATTAATGTCTTAAAGCTTACAAATATGTGTTGCCGTGGGCAGAATAGAAGGCATTATTTGATATAATATATTGTGTAGTCCAAGAGCTTCCCCATCACATATAAAAATCAATCATTGTGAATGTGATTTTGTATCTTATATAATGTCAGAATTAATTTCAGTGAACCTCAGTAATCCAGTGCCTGTCTAATTTGACAACCCTGTAATCTGACATGCATGCAATGAAACACAGTACATACAATTTGTTTCCACTAATTGTAATAATGTTGCTTTATCTCGCAAAACGAACTTTAAAATACACAATACAAAAATGACCTCTTTATTAGTTAAAAAATCATAATAAATTATTATTTATTTAGTCTCTAACATGAGAAAACAATACTGACTGACATCATACTTAATTCCAGAAATAAACAAAACAAAAGACATGGCTGTATGGCATCAAATCCCTTTGCCTATATTAATATTTTAATGTAAAATTGAAGAAAGAAAAAAATGTCAAGGGTGTGGCTGTAGGGACCCTTTGCCTTTATAGGGAGAATTTAAGAACAAAAATGTACAGATGCCAATTATTTGAATTAAGGGTGCGTTCCAAAACAATCTCAATTTACTCGGGGTAGAGTAAATGGTAGCTCACTATTGGTCGTTATAAAGAAGCGCTTTCACCATTGGTTAGTTTTGTTAAAGTATAGTTAATTTACACCAATTAGAAAGCTTTCTTACGCTGTCTACTTGGCTTCACCTGGTTTTGGAACGCACTCTAAATACAACCTCAAAATGACTAATAACAATTATGATTTCTCAATACTCCACTAAAATAATTTAATTTGTATAAATACTAAATTGGACATTCTCCTTTCGCTCAATAAGCATTGTCTCAATAGCCATAAGGAGAAAAAATTGCTACTCAACAGTGTTTTCCTGCCGTTATTTTCACACTACTTAGCGGTATGAAATATACTTTATGACCTATTAAATCATACCTACCAAATATACAACAAAAAATTTCATATAAATTGGTTCAGCCATTTTAGAGAAGTGAAACTAAAAACACCGTGACACTGGATTTTATAGTTTATTAGAGATTACCCATAATTTATATTCACAATATTGAGCTTTTCATGACTGTGTAGGTATTAATGTTTGGTATTAATGTTAAATTTCAGTTGGAATCCTTAGGTCAACCAGTAGCATGGAAAGCTGGATCACATTTAGCAATAGTTTTGAAGACTAATATTGAAAACCTCAGTGCTATTGGCTTCAATTTTGTAGGTGGGGAATTTGTAATTGATCACAAACTACCAGTGGTCAGAGTTCAAAGTAGGTGTTTAATATGCTGGTTATTTTTACATATGCCTTCATTGTGTGTGCCTATATTAATTAGAATTGTAAATATTTTAGCTGTTCAACTGTCGGGCGAACCAAACAGGGCGACAGACCCAGCAATGAGAAGTCTTCGTAGTGAAATTCAACACAATCTCAAATTATCAGAAGAAGAATTCCAATGGCCTGTTCATGCTGCATTGCTTAGGAAACTGTCGAAAGTTGTGGACATTAAGTCTGATATTAAAAACACTACTGTGGAAATGAATGGCACTACTAATGGCGTCGTGGATACGCCGAAAAGAACTATAACATTAGCGGATGTTAGTGTCAATACTGGGAAATCACTTTCTGGTGAAGAGGATAGTGAAAAGCCCGATGACTGCAAAATGACAGTCGAACTGGTTCACAAGACTCCAGAGAAATCTCCAGAAAAGAAAGACAAGGATAAAAACGAAGAAGTAGTTTTGGAAAATGTTACAGTTGAAATACAGCACAATATAACACCAAAGAAGTCTAGCTTAAAATTAGACTTGAAGAAGGGTACTAGTCAACTTTCCACTTCCTTACTGAACATATCCAGTCAAATTAAGTCTGTCACTACTCATAAAAGAATAGTTAGTACTAAGAAACCTCAACCAGTGGTGGAACTGAGTTCACAAATTAAAGAGGAGACTGAAAAGGAGACTTCTTCGCAGCAAAGCACACCAAAGTCTGCAAAATGTTCCCGTCCATTAGTTAATACAAAATCACCAAATGTGTTGATATATTCTGATAGTGTAGCAGCTAAAGATAATTTGGAGGCATCTTTGAGGCGCGTCTTAGATGTTGATAGGTAAGTTTTATCTTTGGGATAATGTTACTTTATCATGTCTAACTTCCTGAATTACATGGCTGTGTAGTTTTGCCAATAATAGTGATAATTGTAATTTAATTATTTATAAGTGTTAGAAAAATGTACTAAAACTTTTTAAACGTGAAATCTAGAAAGAAATTCTGGCACCTTAAGACTAGGATTAAACCCGCCACCTTTTGCAATCTGGCAATCTGGGCGTCAACTCTTCCATCTGAGATACAACAGACTTTCTTATGACGACACAAGCTGACATCCACATAACATTATTGCCCTAAATAACCCAATAATATTTTTTCAAAGCAAGGAATGAATAAATTAATATTCATCCATTGCTGTGACATTTACTAGGTGGTAGACCTATATGTAGGGTCGTCTGGGTAGGTAGGTACCACCGCCTTTCTTATTTCTGCCGTGAAGCAGTATGCTGTGTTTCGGATTGAAGGGAAAGGTAGCCAGTGTAATTACAGGGTGTGGAAGGCATATCATTTTAGTCCCCCGGATGGCAACAAACTTGCAGTGTTAAGTGATTTACCCTTAACTTTGTAAGTGTCTATAGGCGACGGTAACCACTTGGTGGGTCGCCAGCTTGTTTGCCATCTCGTAGCATAAAAAAAGACAAATGGTCAACATTTGCATAGTACCTACTAAAGTGTATTTATACTTCGTCCTCAGTTTTTTGGCATAAATGGATTATTTCATTACCATGCGCCAACCCCAAATAAATTGCGACGAGTATAGGAAGAAGAAGAGTATCAAAGCTTGTCTCGTAACGAGCCTGAACATTGTTTAAACTTAATATTATTTACAGGTACACAATATACAGTGTAACCCGAGAAACTTTAGAAGCGGGAGCGTGGCGAGGTCGCGCCTCCTTGGTGGCTGTTGCCGGCTGTGTGGGGCGCTGTGCTCCCCTTCTACTGGCTCACTTGTTAGACGGAGGAAGATTATTGGCCCTTTGCTCAGATTTGTTACACACAGTGTTGCCATATTATAAAACTGCTGAGGTGAGTAATGATAATATTATAGATTTTATAAATAAAAATCGGGAGTGGTCTTCCCTTGACTTTCTCGTATACCTTATATTTTGATGTCATACCGGCATGTTAAATTTTGGTCACCCATTCGAGTACCGACCGCGCACTTGGTTGCTTAACTTTCGTTATCGACGACTCAAAAGTGGATAGAAACCATAAATGTCATACACGCATGTTAAATTTAGTTGCAATAAGTTATAGCATTCTCGAGTCATCGCGTTAACGTCTGTGTGTGTCTGTGACACACACACACAACCATAATTCTAAAAACGGTTTTTTGGACTCAGGGAGGTCCAAATCGTGTAAATCCGTCAAAATCTCGAGGTCGAATTTTTCGACGATTACAAGACTTCCTCTATACTACGTACGAAAGTAAAAATATTTAAATACGTAAGCTGCCTACCTGATGGTAAAAGGAAGTGGTGTCCAAATGAGAAGCTTTTATTTATTTATTTGATACACACAAACATACACAATCATCACAGGTAAATACCTAATGCGATGGCGTAGTTACGTATACTGTACCAGAAACGAATCTAGTGAGCTCACTCATCAAAGTAAAAAATAATTCTCAGCCATAGTGTTGAGAACACGCAGCGCACGCAAGATAGCTAATGCTAGTGCAAGTGTATGCGCCGCTTTACCCACTCTCGCCATGCACGAACCTGCAAAGAAGAGAACACACGTGCTGCCAGTGATTTCTTTATACATTTTCTTGACATAGAAACGAGTTGCCAATTTTCTTAGTTCGCGTTGGAATTTAAGTCACAGTTTATCGGTTGATGGTATCGGTAACACGCATTGTGTACTAAAGGAAGGGAGATGGTGGGAATAGGGAAAAAAGCTCCTCAGAACTCTTGCCGTAGTATAGACGATATGACGCCGCGACGTAATTGAAGAGGCTCGGGATGGTTGGTCACCTCTACATCGCAGATTATTAATATCTTTCTCTATGTCACACTGTCTTGTAATGAACCAGAAATCATGTTAAGCCGTTGGCCGTGCTTGTTTCATTCTGGTTCTGTGTATTTATACTATTTTAGAAGACCTTCATCCAGCATTGGATTGAATAGACTGATGAATAGGTATTTTATTTTATATTATTATAGGTTCGGGAGAACGAGATAGTGCAATTCTCGTACGACAAATGGAAATCAGTTAAAATGAAACATCATATCTTCTGTTACCAAGCATCACCAGCTAAGAAACAGTTTTCCACAGAGAGCGACCGGCAGTGAGTATTTTACAAATAGTATTCTAAAAAACTGCGGATACATTAGGCAAATAATTTGCGGCTGACTGTTTCCTTACAAATATTTTAGATGGGGATTTTCAGACTAATGTTCCACTTTTATCAAAGATTATACGACTATGTATTAGCATTTATACTTACAGTCTACAAAGTTCCCGGTATTCCATTGCTAGCTAACAGAATCTATTAAATGGCTGCCCTTCGCCAAGCCCCGCCTACTTTTTACTCCAGCCAATAGAATATGAACGTAATATGGCGCAGCCAATAAGGCGCAGCGTCTTCACTCCGCTTCTGCAGGACGCCCCCCCTCCGCGCAGTCGCTCTTGCGTGACCGATGACAATCTCTGCTCCCATTGGCCCAAACTGTTGCCAGGCGTCCCACTTGCCCAATAGGAGGCGGGTCGCAGTCAATCGACACGTCAATGCCACGCGATTATCGTTCACAAGTGGTACACCTAGAACTTTGTCGATTGTAACTATCGTACTCTACGTAGTTTGCGGTGTCTTGCCGTGTCTTTCAGCGTATCAGTCAACATACAATTCTAACAAAAAGTACGGCGATACAATGCACAGTACTGAACTATAATTCGCATCCAATTTGTAGAGTTTGTTAGCCAACAGCGCAGTACAATATTATTTAAAGCAAGAGCTATGGAAGGGCAATTAGGAGTCATCTTAATATAACTTATATTTTTTTTCGGCCGAAGAAAACTATCTTCAAAATGCAATTATAAATTGTTACCTTACCTGAGTTAGGTAAGATATTTGTTAGCTACAAATGTAAATGAAAAGTGAAAGTGAAATAAAATTCACTTATTAACCAGTGACCAGCGTAAGCCTAAGTTTGATTGAACCCAGGTTTGAGAACAAACCACCGGGCCGCTTTTTTATATTGTAAAGAATTATTAAAACTCTCTAAAGGGCCGTGTATTGAGCGCTTGTGCATATATTTTTACACGTTTGGTCCTATAGTTACCGATGGTACTACTTTAGATGTATTATGCAGGCAGTCAGTTAACCTATTTGCCTTATATGTCCGTAGCCATACCCTCTTGTCTGTGAAGTGATTTAATTTTGTCCTATTGTTTATGACATAATTGTTTCATACATTTTGCAGAGCAAGTCAGGAAAATAATATGTATCGGTACGATGTCAACTATACTTATAACATGCATTTTCTTTTTCTTATTTCATTTACTGCTGTTTAGAGTAAAATTTTAGGCGAAGGCAAGCAACCTCTTTTGTAAATATTAATGAAGCTTGCTCATTACTTTTTGCTAATTAAGTTTGTATTGATAGTCTTATTATTACTTGATTACGGTTGAAAATGGCAGTTTTACTGCAAATTCCTTCTCGTTAATATGCAGTAGTAATTTAGATGAAACTGGATTGGTTAAATATGCCCTATGATTATGTAGATTGAAATTTAATTCGACACGTAAGAATCATCACACTGATGCCAAAATCAATGTGAAATGTGAAGAACTCATGTATCAGCTTGTCTACTGGTTATTATTAATATTTTGAAATTTAATATGTTGTTATAAATCTCCATTTTCAATCTCGTTGATTATTTTAACGAATGGTTAAATCTGATCTCCAATGCCCTTAAACCTGCATGACGTCACTCCCTTAGTTAATTAGCTTTAACTATGTAAGTAGTGGATGCCACTAACTAATTCACTGCCCTAGTTACCTATTACGTTCGCCATAACAATACGATGATAATTATGATGAACCCTTTTGGGATTATGTATGAGGGTGATATTATGAGGATAATGCATAATGCTTACCCGAAATATGAGGCAATTTTTTTCAGAATTTATTACTTGCTAAATTATGAGATATTAAAAAAAAACAAATACCGAAATAGGACAGCGTAGGATTACTAAAGGTAGTATCAGACGGTTCATTTTTCTTTCAATCGGTACCTTTCACTCGAAATGAAGTGTCTGAACCCAAAATGAAACACAAGTGCTGAATGAATTCATTAATGAACCGATCCAACAGTATTGGATATTGGCATTCGCAATCTTTCACTCCCGCTCGGAATGAACGATAAATGTTACTGTCACTGTCACAAACAGTCTGAACACTGTGAGAACGTTCAGTCGGATTCGGTCATTTTGTTTAGAGTCTTGTAGAAGAAAACGTCTCGGCAAAATGGTCTTCTTTCGACGACGTATCTACTGAAAGAAAAGAGGAGATGAATGTTGTTTTCTGTGGAATGAAATAAAAATGAACAATTCACTGGAGTGAACATTCGTTCGAGTGAACCGTCTGATATCACCTTAACATAAATTTGCGCGTATATCATATGTTTGGTCATTTGTGATATTCTTTATTACCTTTTATGTCGTTTTAGAATGAATAAGTTTTGAAATTTGAAATTAAAATAATTAGAATCAAAATTAAAGAAAATGAAAAAACAAATGTTGGATCTTTTATTAATTTCTATTTTCTATCCATAGTATAATTATAAAATAAAATACTATTAAAAAAATGTAATCATCATAACAGCTTTGATAATAGGACCCACTGTTGGGACGCAAGGCCTCTCCCTGTCATCGAAGGTTTAGGCAGTAGTCCACTACGCTTGCCCAATGCGGATTGGTGTACAGAATAAAAGGTGATTAATACCCCTTTGCTGGTCCATAAGTCGCCTTCTACGACACACATTGGTGGAATATGGGGTGATGCTATTCTACTCTGCCGGCGTCACACGGCTAAAAAAGTAATGTTATCAATTTAAAAGATTGCCAATATCTTCACAGTCAGCCTGTATAGTATGTACTAAAACTTGTTTAAACCATTAGAAACGGAGCATTTTCACTCAAGTTAACGGTGTTTTCTTTACTTCCGATGAGAATGTGTCGGCCCCTCCTTTAGTGGGTAGTAGGTCCCTTCGTCTCGCAACGGGGATACAGTTCCACATAACCCCCGTAACCGCCGATGAATACCCTTACCAGGCTTTCCGACCTTGCTCAAATACACACACCTTTTCAGAAAGGTTAGTCATAAGTGTCTTTTAAAAATGCAAAAGATTTTCACACACAAAAAGTAACATTAGTCTGGATGCATGATTAGAATCACAATTCTCACAGTCATGATATTCAACAAATATCCCTCATAAACATCCTTGAAAACTCTGCATGGTATTGTCAAATTAGCACGTTAGAAAATAGAGCTTTAAGAGTAAGTTTGTAAGGTTTTTGTTTCCGTGGCTAGACGTGCAGTTGATTTCAGGCCGTCCAAATACACTGGTCACCCTGGCCATGAGCTTGACATCCAAGTGCTGGCTTCGGAGGAGACCTGGCGTACCCCTTCGTTGCTGCAAGCGACTGATTTGACCAACAACGGAATTGCAATATTTTCACAGGTGGGTAGACTTGTATTGTATCTGAATTTTTCATTTATAAAAGTCCTTTATTATTATTATTATTTTTGCAAACAGTCCAGTGGTAACAATCTATAACATTTGTTACCTCAAAAAAGTCTGCCAGCTTTTGAAAATTGCCGTGCACCTCGCGTGTTCCTGGAAGTAACTCCTTGTTAATTTATGTTATTGGCGATTTGGACGCGATAAACTACATTTAACAAATAACCCAGTAGCCACAAAAGGTACATTACTTTATGCTGTAGGTAGATGAAAGCATGAAACACGATAACATTTATTCTGCACAATTACATACCTATTAATAACGTCGTTCTGCTCTTATTTCTAGATACATCTAGAGGCTGACCCAAGCGACTACTTAGGAGAGGAAGGTGCGAAAAGCAACGAAGCCCGTCTTGGGATCATCCATAAGATTCTCGGAGATATCTTAGATCTTCACGTGAAAGATCCACAGGCACTCACTACCGTGCAATACACGAGAGGCTATTTCCTTGGGAATCACGTGGTAAGTTAAACAAACGCTTACAGAAGTATACGCATCTCCATTATAGTAGAAATTGCTGAAGAAACTGACGTTGACATTTTTTATTCGTAACAGTGTTGCCCTTGAAAAAAAACTTACAATATAGCCACGTTAAAAAAATATTTTTGGTACAATTTTTGTAGCTAAGTTTATTTAAAAAAATGTAAACGTCCTTGCAAGATTGATTACAATATATTAAGTACTAAGTTTGTGACGTGATAAATATGCATATATTAGATGTATGATAAATATTTAGGTAAAAATATTGAGGCATATAAATAATATAGCGAGCTTTTTAGAAACACTGCCATCTGGTTTCACCGTCATTCAAGAGGGTAATTTTCATGTTCATCACTTGTTAATTAAGCACTATGTATTCTAGAGACAAAGTTTGTATTAGAACATCACACAATACACTGCTTTGCACTATTATCAGAGCAACACGATTTTTAAAAGGCCCTATTATTAATATTTTCCATTGGTTTAATTATGTTTTAATTTTGCACAGACAACAGCGAATTGAAGGTAAGCGAAACAGAACAAACAAAAGTTACATATTCTCATGAACACGATTCTACGTTACATGAATTGTCTCAGAAAACATAGTGCAATGGAAAATGACCGTTGGGCTTCTGGTAATAAGTGTTGTTCGTTAGGCGGCGTGGGCGGCGTCGAGCGCTGGCCCGGGCCACGTGACGGTGTGATCCCTGGTGAGGCGCACCGAACACTGTTGTTGGCTTCAACACTACGATCTCAGCAGAAAACTTGCATGAAATTTTTAAACACACAGAGACTACTCTACTTTAGTATACAGACATACACACGATCGCGTTCATAGTCCCATAAGGGTTTGAGCAGAGCCTTAGATAACATTTTGTTACACATAAAACCACATTTGGCAGTAATTTAATATTAAGTAAGTAGTTTACGGAATAACTATTATCAACAAAACATTTTGCCAGAAAGTTCTTAGTCGGTTTTACAAATACACTCTGCTTTGCTTGGTCATAAAAAAGTAACCAAGAACCTACCATTAATAAGTTGTCTCCATTGAATTCCCTACTCCCAATTCAATTCCGGTAGGTGCAGTATGTATACTCCTATAGGTTTTGGCATTGGATTATGGCCGGTCGGCCGCCTGCCTGACACCCTTGACTATCCAACCATATGAATCTCCATTCCATTATTGATAGAACTATGGCTTTTTCGTAGAACCGTTCTCACGGGAACAGTAAGAAAGAAAGAAATATACTTTATTCGGCTTATAAAATATGGTCAGTAATTAATTACCTTTCGGCGCCGCTATAGGGATTTACCATTCCTACATTTAAAAGTACCTACTTAGCAAAGTTCATTTAAAGAAATTTTCCTCATTGTAGACCAAGGTCTTTGGATTCGTTAATCCGGTGACGTTATAAATGCCATACAGGCTTACACAGACTCATTTTGTATTATACGGATCATAATCATGTTTGGATTATACCCGAACTGCTGAGATGATTTTGAGTGTAACATCTGTCGTGGTCGTTGACTTTAGTTGGTTTGTTTACTGAAGGATTGTTAATTTTTGGATTTAGTGCCCCTTTTGTGAAGACGACAGGCTGGCAACCTGTCACTATTTTGGGGTCCTGTGTGGCCCGTACTGCCAGATGTGGCTTTGTGTTTAACCGAATGGTCCCTGAAGCTCTGCTCGACCCCTATTGGGATTGTGAGCGTGATTATATGTATGTAAAAAATATTATTTTTAACATTTAAGATAAAGAGATGCTGCTGTCGAAAGATAGCAGTCATTAACAAATCAGAAATGGTGACTTGTAAATTTATGACAGCTATTACCCAGGATAGTTGGTGGCAGGCAGACAAATCTAATGCCTAAACCTACAGCATTATTTTCGAAAGCAAAACATACAGCAGGGTACGAGAAAGAAGATAAATATTAAATAATTTTCACCCATTAAACAGATTGGAGAAGTCCGTCTCTAGTTCAGATCTTACCGCAATCAGTTTTCTGCTGAGATCTTGGGCTATATTATTATTGCTTTTATATTATCGAAATAACATTTTGGCACGCGGATATTTGCTTGCTTCACTTAATAGTTTATTTTTAAAATAATAATTACTTATACACTAACAAAAGGTAAGTCATACATGAATTACTTTTATCTGTTCAATTCGGTTTGATATTGTCAATTATTCAATATACCTACATAAAGTATGTAATTACTTTTAAACTTTCGCGTTGCATGATTAATACGAGTAAAAACGGGAATTAACGCGATAAAATTACCTTTTAAATGCCTGACGTTTCAGCCGGGTTGCACCGACCGTGGTCACAGGCGGACTCTGTCTGCGGTCAGGCATTTAAAAGGTAATTTTATCGCGTTAATTCCCGTTTTTACTCGTATTAAGTATGTAATTAATTATATATAATATATAATTATAATAATTATAGTTCATGTAATGTGTTATTTTATGCTATAATGCACAGCACGTTTTTAACAATTAATAACGTTATTCTACTTATATTTGTCTTTCTTTAATCAATTTTCAACTTTATGTCAACCTTAAAATCGATTGTGTAATATAATCTTGTGTAATAAATTGTCTGCGACAATAAATTCGCTCGTTTAGAAATAGCTAGGAATATAAATACAGGTAGTTATGAAACTCTTTCTATCTCTAGTGAAAGTAATAATAATGTGTAAAAACGTATTTAATGTTGTTTCTATGGCTAAACTAACAAGCTAATTAAAAATAATTTCGTACGATATGTCCAAGTTCTCGATCATCCGGATTTTGTGTGATTATTTTGTAATGTTTTTTAATCATTAATAGGCCTGTTTCACTCTGATTAGGATATCTGGCAGTTAAATTGATAGTTTTGTATCGACTTAACTTATTATACCTATGAAACAGGCCCTAAGAATCCAGAAATTAAATCGGCTTACAGTTTTCATTTTTCAAAATTTGCATGGTTATAGTAGATTTTACTAATGCTACGGCCGCACACATCGCGATAACATTCGTGCGATAATCTTCGCCTTCGGCCTACCGCGAATGTGCATGGCCACACATTGAGCGCTGTAAAGTCTGTCGCGATGTGATCGCGATGCTACGCAAAAAACAAAATGGACGCCGCGGTCGGCCTATATTTTAGGGCAATTATTTTTTATTCTGTCAGGAATTATTGTTTAAGAAAAAAGCAAGGCTAAACAATATTGACTCACACTCCTAATTGCTAATAAGTTCTAAAATCTTGTCGTTATTCCAATCCATGGTAGAAAACTAATTTAGACCAATACATCCGATGCGCACGATGTCTGTGCGCCGACTGAAGACCACGAAGTGTGGCCACGCAAGCGAAGGACATCGCGATAAAAACGCTTTGATGTGCGCCAGTTTACCGACAGCGGCGCGATGTCCTTGCGACTTCGCACGAAGTGCCGAAGTATGCGCGAATACTTGGCTAGACACATCGCGATAACGCGAATATTCGCGACATCGCGATGTATGCGGCCGCAGCATAACGTACATTTTCATTTTTCTTTATTCATACAAAGTACACCACTGATTCAGAAACACAAACAAACCAAAATTACAAATTATAACATTATAGGTAAATAGTTTATAAAAATCAATTTCCATTATCTTATAGCAAAAGTTGTCGTTAATGGAGCAATGGTGCCCGTCGTCGTCTGAAGGCAAGCGCGTGCAGAAAGTGGGCGATTTGAGGGTGCAGTGGTGTGCCAGGGGGGAGGAGCCTATAGAATCACCCTCCGCCCACTTCATGCCCGTTTACGTGTTTGAATGTCCGGAGAACTTTTCTACGGTCGAGTATTTCGATGTAAGTCTAGAAACCTCACTAAACTATTTATACACAATAAAAATTAAAGAAATACAGCTTTTTTATTTTTGTCTGTTTACTTTTAACTTTCTCGGTGAGCCGTAACTGTGTACAGTCAACAAAGTCCCGGTATTCTATTTAGCGAACAGTACAATATTAACGTAAAATGACGCAGCCAATAAGGTCTTCAGTCCGCTTGTCGCTCTAGCGTGGCCGATGACAGTCTGCTCATTTTGGCCCTAACCGTTATTGTGGGGTGGGTCGCTTGTCAATCGAATACGTCGATGCCGTGATTATCGCTGACAAGTGGTACACCGGAAACTTTGTCGATTGTGCCAGCACTGATGCATTGATGTCATGCATGCATGTTAAATTTTGGTCACCCATCCGAGTACTGACCGCGCACTTGGTTGCTTAACTTTCATGATCGACGGCTCAAAAGTTGATAGAAATCTTATATTTCGATGTCATACACGTATGTTAAATTTGGTTGCAATAACTTAAAGCATTCTCGAGTTATCGTGCTAACGCACAGACACACACACAGACATGATTCCAAAAACGGTATTTATGGAATCAGGGAGGTCCAAAACGTGTAAATCCGTCAAAATCTCGAGGTCGAACTTTTTGACGATTACAAGACTTCCTCTATACTACGTACGAGAAAGTAAAAATACTATAAAATGCAATGTAAAATCAATTGACATAAAACTAATGAGTTTTATGTCAATTGACAACATTACATATTTTATATGAATTATTAATTGATATAATTGATACGATGTATAATTTCGTTTCAAAAATTCTCGTTCCTTTCATAGTGTAAATTAAGTAATATTTTCCCTTACCCTACAGAACCTAACGACGCGTGACCTAGGTCGCGTGGTGATCTACTCGGCCGTGGTGACATCGACCATGGACGTGGTGGCAGGTCCGCTGGCCCACGGCGTTTCGTCTATAGCCGTGCGGCAAGCCTCGGGCCGCGGCCGACGGGGCAACGCTTGGTTATCGCCGGAGGGACAAGCTACTATATCCGTACAGGTATATTCTAATGCTATATTAATGACGGCAATAAATACATATATAGAATCTTACAATTACTTAAAAGCACTTGAAAACTTACAGCGGGCCTCATAAGAAGGCTCAAGGTCAGTCAAAGGTCAATTAAGCGGGCTACGCTCGGATTTAGTCTACGGTCATATCAGAAATGACGAGACCCGCAAAACTAAGGTCACCGACAAAGCCCAAAGAATTGCGAACCTTTAAATGCCTTCCATTAAATAAGTCAGAGCACATTGCGAGGTGGACTGCTGTGGAACGGAAAGGTCCTCGATTGGCGATCACGTACCGGGAGACGAAGCTTTGGTGGTCTCCCCACAAGCAGGGTTGCCAGTTCTTCGGTATTCGACCGAACCGTTCGGTATTGTAGCACCGTGTTCGGTATGACAAAAAAAACCGAAGTATGGGAGGTCCGGTATTTTTTTTCTGATTAATTTTAACGAACCGATTGTCAAATTTTACGCAATCGGCATCGATGTTGCGTAGTATCCTTACTTATGTATAAGTATACTACTCGACGAGTTAAGAAGACGAGAGAGGAGGCAGAGACGTAGTATGGCAACCTTACTCGTCATGCCGCACGTCATGCTCCTCGTCCTGCCCAGCGCTCCCTATTTTTTCGTTTTTTTTGCGCGCGAGTGAATGGATCGGCGATACGACAAACGACAAGTAAGGAGCTTTTTTTTAGCTCACTGTTCGGTATTTTTTTGGAATAGACCTGGCAACCCTGCCCACAAGGCAGGCCGATGATCTTAAAAACGGTCGCGGAGCAGAGATGACTTCGTATAATGACCTTTTAGCCTACTGGCAGTTGTCATGCGTATTACTCCAAAAGAACAGCAGAATTACACATGTAACATTTTGGTTATACAGTCGTCTTCTATCATACTGCAGCAGGTACGATGCGTAAATGGATTTGATATATAAATAATTCTGGAAATGGAATGTTCTAAATGCAACGGTTTTTATTTGTTATTTTCATTTCAGCTTAGGGACGCTCTGTTGGACATAGGCCTCCCAAGGATCTCCAACTCGACCCCTTATGGGATTACGAGCGTGATCACATGTATCTATGTATATGCCTGTAGTTATTAGATAGTATATTTGTTATCATTACGAATTTCGTGTTACATTCAATTGTAATGAGAGTAATAAGAGTTACGCCCCGAAAAAATATCGGTCATTGACATTAATTCCATTAACGATATCACTGGCATCTGGTTCAGTGGCCGGTACACCAAATCAAATCCATCCCAGGTTTGAATGCCGATTACAGCAGATGTGTTGTCAAGGTCAAATAGATTTATTTCAGTTTCGGTACAATTACAAAATGATTAGACATAGATAGATAATTAATTACAAACATACGCAATACGACCTTTCTTTTAAACAATAAATTTGCTAGTAAGTAGCGTTCCATAGCCTGGTTACTATAGATTCCTTAACAGACTTTAAAGTCTATACTTAATAAAAAAATTATCTTCATAGGGCTGCTTTATTTTTGGCTGCTGTTGCTTTTTGCGGAAAACGCGTCATATCATATATTTTAGCCGACTATTGCCGCTGCGTCAAACGTAAGTTGCTTTTTGCGGAAAACGCGTATATCATATATTTTAGCTGACTATTGCCGCTGCGTCAAACGTAAAATTGATGGTATACTGCTGTAATGTTTTAAAATAGTGCGCGTCAATCGCAATGCGTCTTCTGCAGCGTATTCACAAAAAACAACCACGCCCTTAATGTTGCGTTATCGCGTGTCATAAGTCTGTGGCATAACTCGAGGTTTCTTGAGAAGTTTCATCGGGTCATTGTGGTATGCTTTTACTGGGAATCACACACCCGTATTCTATACCATTGCGTTGAATAGAGTTCTGTGATTGGTTCATTTCTTATCCAAGAGTCGAGAAATCTCATAGTAATGTTTGTGAATACGGGTGTCAGTCTTTCATTTCACCTGTTGTAAGTGATGATATTTCCGAAGATGGAATAGAGGACCGTCAAATACTAGGGACTGGTTATCTTATACAGTTCTAAACTCCTGTGTATTTAAACTGTGTGCGATGACTGTAATGTTTTAAAATAGTGCGGGTTGAGATGATCATTCATTTATTACGTAAGACGATTTTTGCTAGTTCTTACCCCCTCCCCTCTATTATAAGAAAAAATAAGTCATAGTCAACCCCCTTGGCCCCTAAAATTGTCTTACATAATAAATGAATGGCCCTTTATATTGTTGTCAGATTTGGCGCAAGATATCGCCGACTCTGACGTTGACACAGCACGCGGCCGCTCTGGCGGCGGTACGCGCCATTCGCTCCGTTCCCGCGTACGAACATTTAGATCTCAGGTAAGATGCCTATGCCTATGGTACCATTAGGGTAACCATCTTTTTTTTCTATCAAATATAGTATTTTCGAAGCTATTACCTTTAAAAATATAGTATACATGGCAAAAAAAAAAAGAAAATAGTATGTGGTTAAAATATGTACTTTATTTTTTAAATGATTATTTTTTGCTGCTCTGTGCCTTACTAACAAAATTTTCGCAAATTATAGTAGTTTCGCCTACTATATTTATTTTGATAAATTGATACTGTATTTTTGACTAAAACTCAAACCACACTGACGAACATCAAAACGTCAATTGGAAAAATTACATAGAATATTGATTCTTATCTCCACAACTATAACGCACAATAAAGATGAAAATTGGTTATCTGTAAAATAATGCTGAAAGTATTGATCTCCTATAATTTGCTGTTATATGTAATGTAACACATTATAAGAGAGCAATATCAATGTCAAGCGTCTGTAGCCGCACGCGCAGGCAAGTGAACTCGGTTTCTATGTAAACGGAAATCGATCCCCGGCCGCAGTTAGACTACCAAAGTGAATCCAATCCGCGCTTGTCCTAGCGCATTAGCGTAGTTGGAGGGGTTAATACATAGAAAAAAATCAAGATAGATAGATAGAAGATATCTAAAGAATCGCCAGTGTCAATTTTTGCGCAAGCCACGCCCCCAATGTAACGTCATTACTAATGAAATAGTGATGTGTGACTTTCGTATTTCTGTTTTTACAATTAAACACTGCACAATAAGGCCCTTTTTCACAACCACTCCGGTGTGTTCAAGTCGAGACGTGCACACTGACTGAATGAACGTTCAAGAATCTATGCACTATAGTGCAAGATCGAGTCACGCGTACAACGCCCGCTTAACCGTTCTTAATTTATTTCTGTGGGTTAACAGGATTAATATTAATGTGTTAGCTGCTCATTAATATTATTCTTTGTTTTTAAATGTAACAAATAAGGCTAATGCAATATTTTCAACTATAAACTGGTTATTCCATTCTCTAATATGTAATCAGGATAATCATGTATGTCGCCTTACCATCATTAGTGTTATTTTGCTGTTAAATATTAGTGTTACAATAGAAAATGATAAGATAGCCAGTTTGTCAGTGGTTGAAGGTTCCAGGAGAAGGTCGCTTCCATCCTCGGCCTTATTATCACTTACCTTAGACCATTTAACACGGGACGTGGCAAGCGAACGCGCTCCCCTTTGCCAAAGTACCTACATGGACAAACGTTCATGTCAGTTTATAAAAACTAGTTCGCCGCGACGAATTACCGCCATTTTGAATTCGTATCTGTCGCTAAGCGGACCTCGTAAAAAATATTGGTTGCCGAGTGTTTTCTTGTAAACGACGACCAGAAACATTAAATTTATCCTAATACGGAGTTGCTCTTTTTTTTTATTTATTTGTTCAATACATTGCGAGTATACATACAATTTACAATGAGGCTGTTACTCTCAAGCCTCTAAGGCTTATCTTATCACACGGAAGTAATTTTCTATTCAAATAAACTACTGTTTCACATAGCAAGACAATTTTTCATCTACAAATTTTGCGACAGAAATAGCGATATAACTACGTTAGGCGATATGGTGGTACGCGGGTTAGCCAAGCCCGCGAGTGTGCGCTCATAATAGCGATTAAAATTTTTGAAACAGTGTCCACGAGTTAGTAAATATGTGCTATGCGTGTTTGCCTCACCCCCCGCGAAAAATGGCAGAATGTTTTCAGTACTAAATCTGAGCTATGCCACAACCCGTGTTAAATTGTTAAAGTCACTTACTATCTATCAGAAGAGATGAAGGCCAAGGCCTTCTCCGTCAAACATAATCTATACTAATATTATATTGCTGAAGAGTTTGTTTGTTTGTTTGTTTGAACGCGCTACTCTCAGGAACTACTGGTTCGAATTGAAAAATTCTTCTGTTGCATAGTCTATTTATCGAGGACGGCCATATAATAACAGACATTAACGCGAGCGAAGCCGCGGGCGACCACTAGTAATTTTTTTTATGTAATTCAAAACAGGATAAAATGGCCCAACGACGTTTACTTCGGACGTGACGTGAAGATCGGTGGCACCATGACTACGGCCAATTGTATTGGAGAGGACGTTATTATCATAGTTGGTAAGTATCAACTTTGTTTTTTCTTATGAAACTGATTTTATTTTCATTTTCAGGTTCTTTGAAGAATGTTTTCAGGTTCTATGAGCCGGATATGAATTTGCGAACCTCATAGTGATTTTAATTGATTTTTGTCACATTTTCTACTATCGTCAATTACTAATGATTGAAAGCTTTATTAAGCGATGCTTTAATACTGTTCGTTTACCTAATATTAATAATTTGAACTTGTTTTTATTCAATAAGAAATAAGTAACATCTGTCCTGGTAGTTGGTTTTTGTTTGTTTCTTTTCTCAGGGATTGTTCCTTTTTCGTTTTGGTTCCCCTGGTAGGCGACAGGCTGGCAACCTGACACTGTTTAGACGCACTGCATGGCCCATACTGCCAGATGTGACTTTATGTGTACCGAAATGAGACCTAAGGTTTTGCTCCGCTGTTGGGACTACAAATCAACCAATTAACAAAAAATGGCGATATGAATGGAATGTTTGCAGTGGATGTAAGTACGCGCGAGAGGAGCACCAGCAAAATTTCTGTATACGTTTCTAAAAAATCTCGTCTTGCCTTGTAAGTTCTAAGTTCTGTACGTATCTAAATCGGCTCTCGTGGACTCGTACTAAACATGACTAGGCAGAGAGAAAAGTCAGGGTAATGGAAGTGAGTGTTGATGTATCATGAGGCCTCCTTAAAGCTACACTTGGGTCACAAGTCCCAGGCACTGCTCTGGCTCCCCTCTCTGCGGCATTATTGACCCGCCACGATGTGTCCCCGTCCCGCGTCTACATTGATTTCCCATTCATAGAATATTAGCGATTTGCCTATTAATAAATTAAAAAAAAACGGTAAAATCCAAATTGTATAAAAAAGTTTATTACAAGACAAATGACTACTTAAATGATCCAAATGCATGGGAGTAAAATCTGCCCAAAATTTACGCATTTAAAATTGTAATTTATTTACATTGATATATCTATTGACATGTAATGATGTTTTGAAATCATTACGAAATTGTAAGCTGCGGAGTTTCTTTCGCCATTTCTTCTCCGTCTCAGCATACTAATAATTATTTAAGTAAAATAATTATGTCGTCCCGAAATGGTGGTAGGGCTTTTGACGATATAAAAGTACTTAGCAAAGTCCATTTAAATATAGAGCGTTTTCATTTCATTTCATATACCCTTTTCGTTAATCTACTTTCAGGTACAGGGGTGAATATATCGAATAGCGTTCCAACGGTATGCGTCAACGATATCATCGCCGAGCACAACAGGAAACACGGAACTAAACTGGCTCCTTTGAGTATTGAATGGTTTTTGGCGCGCTACTGCTCTGAGTTGGAGCGCTGCTTGGATTACATGCAGTCCGATGGTGGAGTCCAGGCCTTCTTGGAACAGTATTACCAGTACTGGCTTCATAGGTGAGTGGCATGTTGAAATACCCATGTACCATTATGATTTTTAGAAATCCAACCCGCACTTGGCCAGCGTGGTTGACTAAGGCCTAATCGCCCCTAATGTGGAGTAGCCCCTCGGTGGGGACATTATATGAGCTGTTGATGATGATGATGATTGTTTTTTTTTTTTTTTATGGAAAACTTATTAATCCAGATCCGTTGCGCCGTTTTAGTGTTTGCTAACACGCTAACATTGTTTGCTAACCGATTAGGTGCGTGGCCTAACAGTTTTGTTAGCAAAAATATAATAACATGTTTTCCGCGACGGAGGGGAAGCTAATCATTTTTTTGTTAGCGTTCACTAGAGGAAGGATGTATCGTTTGAAGTTTGTGACAATTCTCTTTGGTTTTATTTGTGATAGAGTGGAATAAAGATTTATTTATTTATTTATTTATTTATTTTAGGACAACCCTACAAATCTTACACTATTACAGCTTAAAACTACGTGCTTAACAATCCTTCTAAGTGCAAACTAATAAGAAAGATTTTTTTGCTAATCGAACCTTTTTTTTATGTTAAGTGGTCACCGCCGCATATAGACCCTTGCAATATTAAGTGTAAATCACTTAACATCGCAAGTGCGTTTGCCATCCTGGGGACTAAGATGATATGCCCTCCATGCCCAGTAATTACACTGGCTACCTTTCCCTTCAATAAGAAACACAGCGAACTGCTTCACTGCAGAAATAAGATATTATATTCAATTTTTAGTTCTTGATAAATACTCGTATTGAATGAACGTGAATGTAGATGAGGTCGAACCCGGAATCTATTCTTGTTTCTTCTTTGGAAAACTAAATTTACTATTGATAGAACAGCAGCCACGTCTTCTTGGTCGTAGCTTGTTTTTGAAACAAAAACAATTTAAAACTGTTTTTCTAACATGTTTTGCTAACCTGTTTTGATAACATGTTTTGTTAGAAAATTGGCGCTGCGAACCCGGATTTATACCAACCACGTACCAAACATTTTGTATAACTCATTTTAATTAGTTATTAAATGAGATTCGCTTTATGTTTTTTTGTAGCGACGAAGAGATTCGCGTGCAAGTGCAAGGGGGTTCGACACCGGTGGAGGGTCGCATCATAGGGTTGGACGCGGCAGGGTGGCTCGTGGTACGAACTCCCGCCGGGGAGATGCAGCTGGAACCGGATGGGAACACCTTCGACATTATGGCCGGACTCATAGCACCCAAATGCTAACAATTACAAAGGTACTTTTCAGACCGAATAAAAACATGGGATTGAAAATCGTTCTTATGTTAAAAAGAATAGAGTTCGCTTTTCAGGATTTTTGTCTTTTGTTATATTGTAGTTGTGTTACCTTTTTATTTCAAACAGAATAAGAAATGGGATTGAAAATCGATCTTATGTTAAAAAGAATACAGTTCACTTTTCAGGATTTTTGTCTTTTGTTATATTGTAGTTGGGTTACCTTCTTATTACAAACAGAAGAAATGGGACTGAAAATTGGTCTAATGTTCAATGATAATGACAATAAAGTTAACTTTTCAGAATATTTGCCTTTTCTTATGTTTTACTTAGGTATTAGTTTGATTTTGGGCCTAATTGTACAATTATTATATCTATGTTAGCATGGGTCCCGACTGCTGCCGAACGAGTCGTTCCCAAGGAGGGTTCGTTTCAGGCAGGCAACTGGCCGTAAAAATCTAATGACAAAACTTAAAACAGTATTGTCAATAGCAAGACATACTGCACCGATCCCAAATAAACCGGGAGCAGGGTAGGAGAATGAAGTTAGCAAGGGTAGGTATACAGGGTGAATTTTTCAAGTGGGCCTTCAGGGCCAAATTCTAAACTATAAGGAATATCGAAAAATGCTCAAAGGAGTCGCGAACCCGATTTTGATGAAAACAAAAACTGCATCATTGGATTTTTGAAAAATGAATAATCCTAGCCAGGATTCGAACACAATGATTTTGAAAAAAAAAAGTCTATTATTACACCATTTGATAGTGTTGTTAATAAGTATCGATTTCGGGGAAGTAATGATATACGGGAAACTAATGGTAAATGTGAAATTTTAATAAAATATTTCTTGTTCCACCTTGGTTGAAGCGATAATCAAAGCGATGGTCATTATTTTATCAATCAATCTAATGATGCAGTTTTTGTTTTCATCAAAATCGGGCTCACGACTCCTTTGAACATTTTTCGATATTTCTTATAGTTTAGAATTTGGCCCTGAAGGCCCATTTTAAAAATTCACCTGTATATGCTGGTTTGTTATAAGTACTACACTTAGGTGCAATAAAATCGACCCACCTTTTAGGTTTCGATTCGAAATATATCGGTATTTCATAAGCTTAATTTAATAAACATCGATAAAACAAGTTTTGGTGACTAGTAGACTCATTTCTCCGGAAACCCTGGTTTCTCATTTTTACGTCATACACCATTTCTGTGACTATTCAAAGTGTTAAAAGTTAATTGAATCATTGTTTATTGAATAATTGAATAATCCTACAGATTTGTTAACCCTTAAAATTTAGCTGATTTCAGCAAAAAATTTAGCTCTTTTAACTGTATTTGGTTTTCAATTTGTAAAATCAATAAATCAAAATCCATCACAGTAAAAACTGGTCTCATGTAAGTTTAGGTTCTTGTTTAAAACACGGCGTTAAAAGTTATTATTTATTAATTCTAGATTTTGATTTATCGAGTTCTGAACCAAAGCGTACTTTAGTTTAAAAATTTTTCGTTTGAAGCGAGCCCTTTCTGTTGACCCCGCCTTCTATTACTGTTGACCAATAGAAGACCTCTTTTGTTTTGTAAGGCAACTGGTTGCAATTTATAAAAAAAGGGTCATTGTTTTAACAAATTGCAACCACATGTCTTTACAGCAATGTTTGCTAAGGCAATTGTATTGTATCACTCTGGGATCTACACTCAGAATTCTATTGGTCAACAGGCTAAGGGTAGTCGTCGACAGTGTAATACAAAAACGACCGGTGAAAGATTATGGAGACCGCGATAGTACCGGTGGGTCGATTTCATTGCACGTAAGTGTACAATCGACAAAGTTCCCGGTGTACCAGTTATAGGCGATAATCGCGTGGCACCGACGTGTCTGAGTGACGGGCAAAGGCCCGCAATACCGGTTTGAGCCAATAACAGCAGATTATGTTGTCGACCACGCCTAGAGCGACTGATCGGAGGGGAGGCAACCTGCGGAAGCGGGGTGAAGACGCTGCACCTTATTGGCTGCGACATATTACGTTATTATTCAATTCAATTCAATTCAATACTTTTATTGCTTTTCCACAATGTTTGTTAAGTTCTTAATATTATTTAATGTAAGTACATCATGGGCCCTGTTGGGCACAGCAAAGTAGAAGAGAGGAGGTAGATTACATATCAAGGGTAATTAATTGAACTAGCAGAATTTAATCCTGTGAGAAATTTATGCAATTTATTTATTAAATATAATTAAAAAAATATAATTTATTCTATTGGCTGGAGTAAAAAGTAGGCGGCGCTTAGTGCGGGTCAGCCGTTTAAAGGATTCTGTTTGCTAAATGGCATACCGGGAACTTTGCCTGTGTTTTTTTTATGGATTATAAGAAGGAGAGAAAAATTGTGCGTGCTAGCTGGCACAGAAGTCCAATTCTTCTATTCTATTCTTAATTGATGGCCTCGCGTCGCATTAAGCATACGCATTTTGCCAATGTCAAGTGAAAATGTAACTAAAGTAACAAAAAGAATTGTTCGGTTGATTGAGGTTAAAAATGGAGTCTCTAAACACGTATTTTTAAGACAAGCACTCGGGAGAAACTCCGTCCAATTCTTGATTGTGTGACATAACGGGTGTAAAAAGACCTATAAACAAGCCGAGAACTACGTGTTCCGCTCATTATTAGGACTATTTTTTTCTTCTAGACTATACCTGGTAAATTAATAGTCATGATGTTATTGAAAGTCAAAGTTAGAATTTTTTGTTCAAGATTTTTATCAAAACAAAATATTTTTTTAATTTATGTCCAAAGAAACATTATCAAAATTTTAAGTATTGCATACCAAAAAATGTCTATAAAACGTCAGCGCTCAATGTAACCACTCGATATCGGGGTCATTCAACTCGGCGACCGAACGTCGAGCACGTCTGTTGCTAAGCGCCGCGAGACTTGCGCGCTGTATACATTGCGCGGTATTTCTTGGAGTTCTTTTTAACACCAAAAATTAAAAATCGTTTCCCAGCAATAATTTTTTTATATTTTTCTTGTTTTGATTGAATTGAATGCGTAGACTTTGGCTTTGTCTTAGGTCTGTTTACGCCCTGTAGAAATGAGTTGCCAATGTTTCTTAGTTCGCGCTGCTATGGCAGCCATAGTTTGTCTGTTACAACGTCACCCAACGTAGTTCTTAAAAGGAAGGGAGATAGGTAGAATTAGGGAAGAAAGCTCCTCAGAACACTCGCCGTGGTACAGGCGGGAGAACGCGCTCAATGACGCAATATCGCGACGCGATAAGAGGCTCAAGATGTCTAGTCACCTCTCGCTGTTTGTGTAATCGATGCCGTCCCTCAACGAAGTGTTGTAGTTTCCTAGATTTGAAATAAATTTGTGTATTAAAATGTTACTGTATTAAAGTAACTCTTAACTAGTTTCTTCCCGCGACTTCGTCTGCGCAGGATTAGTATAATTATAGCCTATACGTTATTCTGATGAGCTATATTATTGTAAAGTTTAATACAAATCCATTCATAGTTTTTGCGCGAAAGAGTAACAAACACACAAACTTTCGCGTTTATAATATTAGTAGGATAGGATGGTTCAAAGTTTTATCTCAAAATAAAAATCTATAATAACACTATTTTCAATCCCAGTTTTTATTCGGGTATGTACAATGTATAAGATGTCTATGTATCAAGAGTTACACTGAATACACTATATTTTGATCTTGTGTGAACGTTACTCAGTTGACATAGGAGCAGCACAAGTGGATTAACGATGTGTAAACAACTTAAAATTAAACAAACTACCTTTCACTAAAATGAGATAAAAATTTATCTGTTTTTGCACCAATGGGAATTGTTATGTTCCAGTAACCTTTAATTTTGTTTTGTTAGAAATAACAAAATAAAGCGGTAGACTATTCCTAACCCTGTGTAATAAAAGGTGTTTGGAATCTAGTACATAATCATAGGTATCTAGGATATACATATAGGATTTGTAAGTAGGCATAGCGATACCAACTACTAGAAAAGCATAAGAATAAGTAAATATCAAGTTGGAGAAGTAGTTTTTTGAGTAGTAGTGTTGTTTTTTACTAATGTCCATCACATGTGTGGACGGACACATGCAATGAAGTTCATCACATGTGTGCACACATGTGATGAACTTCATTGTTTTGAAGAGTAAAAATAAGTGATGGGTCAAAAATAGTTTATCTATTTATCGATAACTACAATCGTATCGTGATGCTGTCATGCTGCAAGGAAAGTGTTTTGGTTCTATAATTTTTTATTTCTATTTAATTTGTCAATTAAACAAAAATCACACACGGCCCATCACTTAAAAGTACTTAGCAAAGTTCATTTAAATAAAGATATTTTTCATTTCATTTCATTTCACTATTAAAGTACGGACGACAGCAGATAAGACTAGCCAAAACTGTAAAATTTCTCTAATTGATTTTCAACCTAAAACGTGTGTATCTTAAAGCGCAAAATCCATTGGGAAAATTTGACAGTTTGTAGTAACCTGATGTGCTGTTGACTGTACATTGCTGGTACAATAGTGCTGTTTTGAATGTTTGTATGTCTACATTGTTGCGTAAAATATGATAAAGAACGAGTGTGTAATACAATTTTTGACTGCTTGAAGATCAAGCAACTTCTCTCTTCTTCTTCTTCTTCAACCCTGTTTGACCCACTGCTGGGTATAGGTCTCCTCATGGTTTTTCCAGAGTGTCCGGTCTTGTGCCACTCTTATTCACTGCCGACCCACCGTCTTTGTGATGTCGTCGGTCCATCTTGCTGGCGGACGTCCGACGCTTCTTTTGAAACCTCTCGGCCGCCATGATAAAATTTTGTGGCTCCACCTTTCGTCGTTTCGACGACATATGTGTCCCGCCCACCGCCATTTGCGCTGGGCCACGGACCGCGCTACATCGGTCACACCGGTCCTTCTTCGTATCATAGTATTGGGTATACGGTCTTTCAGCGTGATACCGAGCATAGCACGCTCCATTTTGCGTTGCGCAATCTGAAGTTTCTGAACATGTTGGCAGGTAAGTGTCCATGTCTCCGACCCATATGTCATGACCGGGAGCACACACTGATCATATGCGCGGCGTTTCAGGGCTATCGGCATTTTGCTCTTAAGCACTTCGGTCATATTGCTAAAGGCGCCCCAGCCCAACTGGATACGGCGTTCTATTTCCCTTGCTTGACCAGACTTATCTAAGGTTATAATTTGGCCGAGATAGACGTACTCTTCCACCCTTCTTATATTATTCCCGTCTACTGTGATATAGTTTACGTCGACATTATTGGTCATAAATTTTGTCTTTGAGGTGTTCATCTTGAGTCCGATCTTAATAGAAGTCCAGTATAGTTCTCGAACCATCTGTTCTAACTCGTGTGTGCTCTCTGAAAAAATAACTATATCATCAGCAAAACGTAGCAACTGCAAGCAACTTTGCAGATCAAGCAACTGCAAGCAACTTTGTCTATGCCGGGGTCTCCTAGAAACTATAGTAAGCATAGTGACGCAGCTTACGGCGTGACGCTGTAAGCGGCCTATAGCGTTTATAGGAGACCAAGGCTGGATGTTACGTCTGTGGCATACAGTTGAAATTTGATTTCGAGGTAATCTCCTCTTCAATGATATTAATATTGATGTCTTTCCTAATTATTAGAACTTAGCTTATTATATAAAAATGTAGGTTGAAATATTTCCCTTTTTGGTTTATTTATATTTACATAAAACGTAAGCAAGTCAACTGATTGTGATTCTTTTTGTTCTATAAAATTTGAAAAAATAACTTGAACAGATGTATAATAACGCTTTGAAGTTTAGATACTAATATTTAACATGTTTGTGGTTGTATCAATATTTAGCTAGGTAAATATAGCACAAATAGGAGTATCTATATCAAAGTAATATGTTCTAAATTAGTGAAAAATATTTAAAATCTGGCCATGTTAAACGAACAACAGGGGTGTGATTATTTTATAATAGACTCTATGTAAATATGTAGAAACAAGGGTGTATGGTGAGTCGCTTTCGGACAATATCAGGGTTGTTCGAAGCTGAGGAGTAGTGAGAAATGTTTGTGATGTATAGCTGAGAAGCCATTACACTGCCGATGTGAACTTTAGAATTTTTTATAGACTTACGTCACGTGTGAACATTGTCAGCGTCATATATTTATATACAAAATAGCAACAAAGAGATTTAGACTCTGTTGCAAAAGGTGTGCGTTACTCGAGCAAAACGTTACCTCTTTTCAACGATTGAATAATGCAGATATTTAGAGCCCTATCTGGTGTAAATGAGCCCGAAATTTTAAATTTGAGCTCTCAGCCGTTTCGGCAGTATTTAAGAAAAACTGATTCTTCTGGGGTATTACTCCAGCAGAATCAGTTTTTCTTAAATTTACACCAGATAGGGCTCTATATATCTGCATTATTCAATCTTTGAAAAGAGGTGACGTTGCCAGCCAGAAGGATGTTTTTTTTAACAAGAATTTTAAATTATGAAGGACAAATAGGTGATAATTATTTATACATAGTTTAATAATTATAGTACTTAACCAATTTATTGTATTTAAATATATGACACGACTTAAGATATCCGTTCATAGAATAATCTATTTATAAAATAATTGTTTCTAGGCTTGCAACATTCTAGATTAGTCAATTTTTAAAGTGAGGTTAGAATCTCAGAAGGTATATTTTAAAATTATTGAATAAATGGAAATTAAGTAGTTTTGTATCGATGCTCTACTTATTCAAAAGAGCAGCTTGTATATTAAAGGTTTTTATTTGTTCTATGTAAAATGTTACTATTTTACAGATTTTTATATACCTATATTCATGTATGAATATAAAACATTGTTAAACATGTATAACTATGTATATAAAAATGTATGTATATATTTATCGCTTCGATTTGTTTTTAAATATTCTCAATATTGTATCGAAATGTGCCTAAATCATGTTAATGCAATGCATTGCATTTGACTATATTGTTATTAGATTGTAATATTACAAATAGGTAGGTAAATACGGGCTCATTGTAGTTAGTAGGAAATATTAGTTTCGTTGTCGTTAAGTGTTCAATTCGATCACAAACTATTCAAATCTTGCAACTGTAATGTAGTCATGTGACCGCGTTCAAATAAAGAATCGAAATCAACAATTAACTTGATTTGGTTTGAGCATTAGAGGATTTGCATTGTATCCGTGAAAATAAATCCCAAAGAAGTATTGGTATAAATATTCTGTAGTGTTGTACAATTTCCGAAATAATGTATCTAATTATCAGAGCAAGATCAACGGTGTTCAGTCTTTACTTGAACATGGTCAATTCTAAATTCTAATAATATTGATGTCACAATACTAGTTGTAACTTCTCGCCGTTGTCGTGTGAAGTTTGGTTGTTTATTAATGGAGTCTAAAATGTTATACAATTTCTTGTTAAATTGCTCTTGTTGTAATTTTTTCCTCTAATAAATTATTTCATAATATCCGTTGGTTTTATTATAAAACATTATTTTTGTTAACTCTGTATTATGTTTGCTCATCCATGAGTGAGAGAACAATCGACTCTGCCCTAATAGAACTCGATACCTCCAAGCGTTACAGAGATAATGGGTCTTGACAGACAGACGAACGGTAAACAAAGTGATCCTATAAGGGTTCTGATTTTTCTTTATGAGGTACGGAACCCTAAAAATGGGTAAGGAATAGATACATTTGAATTTCCCAGATAGGCTGAATTTGAGTTAAAAACAATGAAAATGGAGTATTTATTTAAAACATTTAATTATATTTTATAACATGAATTTTAGGAATCCAATAAAATTCTTGTGTTACAAAATTATTACTTTATTATTATTAAAGATGCGCTAAATACTCGTTTACTACTCTGTATTTGGTGTATTCTTTAGTTTTTTTTTAATACTCTTACAAACATTTACAAACCGAATTAACACTCGGTATTCGGTCGGTATATATCTAGTACTTGGCACATCACTAATCATTAGTATGTATCCGCATTATCAAATTTAAAAACATTCGTTTGCAATCCACGGCTGCCAGTATTCCTGATTGTAAAAATGGCACCAGCGAGAGGTTCTAGGTTGGAATCGCTGTCGTCCCGTCCGGTTGTAACGAACAGCTCGTCCAAATTAGGTCCGCCCCAGGCCAGTGAGGTCACTCGAGAAACCGGTATCTTGTAGCCGAAGATTACTTGCCGGGTGTCTGGATCTATGTGAAGTACCTGAGGATAATAATTACCATTGTCTGTGGTAAAAATATTACCAATTTCTACATATACATACAGTTTTGTCATGGTCCTACTAATTAATTTTTACCTTTCATAAAATTTTGCCGCATAAAGACTACGACAATTTCCTATAATAAAATGCAATACATTAATCTTTGTGAAGAAAATATCAATAAAATGGCTTATACAAAAAAGCCATAAGGCCTTCCAAAAAATTCAAATTTTCTTCTGAGATATTCACTCTTATGATAAATACATAAATAATTAATTAATTTAATATCACTTTCATCTGTCAAAAAAGTAAGCGAATAGGCCTACTGGAACCCTGAACCAGAAGGGACTGGCTATTATCATTAATTGTCGAAACACAATAATGTTGTAAACACTATTATTATGGTTATGACCTATTATATTTATAGATTTTCATAGTGAATACTTACAGTTCCTCCGAACATAAGCGCGACCCAGAGATGCCCCTTGCTGTCAATCGTCATGCCGTCCGGTATGGCGTCTTCATATCCGTAGTTCGAGATGTCCACTATGGTTCGGCGAGCACCTGTGTAGGTATAATATACCGGGTATTACAGAAATCCGAAATAATTTTTGTATGTATGAATTGGTCGAAGACTTAGATGTAACAGCCCGTGGGATAAGATGACACAAAAGGCTTATGTACGTACATCAGTTATGTATGACTTTGTTATCATCATGGAAGTGAAATTTTCAACTCTAATATTCTTTTTAACGCAATGATGCTTAAAAAGACAAATACCTAAATTGTGACGCTATTAACCACAAAATCATAATTTGTGGTTGATTAAACAGTATACTAACTGTATGCAAAAAATCACAAACTTTAAAATTTTTCAAACCTCAAAACCTAGCGGTACCGGACTATATGTAACAGTTACCGGGCAAGACCTGTTACATACAACTCACCTCATCATAAATTGTTTACACGTTGTATACGTGTAAAAAACTTAAGCAATAATACTAAAGGGTACGTATTTATACCATGTAAAGACTTCACTGTTAAAATATTATCACACAATGCCGTAGTTTTTTTTGTTCATATTTTTTTTTATTAGTGTAATGTCAATATTTTGGACAACCCTATTTTACTATTCAAAACCGCGAGCGCCGGATGAGTGACCGCCGCCGCCGCCCTGTCGCCCGGGGCGGCTGTGTGGTGTCGGGCGGATCCATGGCGGATCAAACGATTTTAGTTACTCTTCCCAAAGTATTAAATACTATTACGATACAACAAGTACAACAAGAATATTAGGTGCCAGTCTAATCAAGATCAATTTTTATTGCCCTGATGTGCCCTACACATTTTTGTTCGTCAACCTTTCCGTTTCTGACGGAAAATAGGGTATGGAGAAAACACACACAAAAGACAAATTTTCAGAAAAAAAAAGTTAAATAAAACAAGCATGAAAAAAAGGAAAAAAATATAGGTACCTTAGTTACTCAGTAAGCTCTTTGATTTAATGGAAGCTTATTTTTTAAATAACAAAAATGTGAATCAAGCTCTGCGGTGGTATGGATATTTTAAAATATTTCCAAGCATTTCCAAAGGCTTCTAGCAGAGTTGCTGCAGAAGTAATTGGGACAACCCACACTCGCGTACTTAAAGTGTTAAAAAGGTATAAGTACAAATGTTATCGTGATGGTCGGTTAGTGCAAAAATTGCATCCTGGGGATTGTGAGAGACGACTACAATTTTGTCAAAACATGCTGAGAGAAATTAACCTTAACCCTAATTTTTTGAGTAACATTATTAGTTAGTTTACCATTTTATGTAAATAAATAAAATAATTAAGGGTTTCATGGCTTTCCTTTCATTTAATTTATCAATTTCGATTCCGTCTTAATAATTGACCCTAACGATCGATGCAATAAAAGTATAGGATTTTTACAGATTTTAGTTGGTTCGACTACCGGGTGTGGCAAGCGAATTTTCGAAAACCTTTGAAAGCAGTTTTCTTTCTTTTCAAAAATAAAGGAATGTTTCCTTTGAGTAAAATCTATCTACAGAATTAAGAGTAAAAATATTTATGTAAGTATATTAGTACACGCGACATCCACGTTTCTAAAACGTGTTCCCTATCACATCTGGATTGGAGAGATTTCGTTTAGCCACACCTTTTTTAATCTAATGTATTCCATCTTTGTAATTCTCGTGTACAGGACCGGATTTAGGGGAGGGCAAGCGGGGCTACAGCCCCAGGGCCTCCACAAAAGAGGGGCTCCCACAATAGACGTCGGAAAAAAATCCCAAATTAAGACTAGTAAACACTAGTAAACAACTTGTCCTTTCATATTTTTCTTTCATATTTTATTTCGCGTTTTACCTTTACCTACGGTACTTTGTACAAACATGATTACATGAATAATAATAATATCTTTCTATTTTGTTCGTTGATTAAAGGTCGTAAAGAAGTATGCCTATTTTTTAACGAAAACTCGATTGAAAAAATTTTTTCATTTTATTTGGAAAATAATTTGGGGCTAAGGGGCCTCCACTCCTTTGCTGCCCCGAGGCCTCCAGACCTTTAAATCCGGCCCTGGGCAATAAACTATTAAATAAATAAATAAAACCGTACATACTTAGGTCTCCCTTAATGGGTTCGAAGTCGAAAGCCTCCACCTTCTGAGTGGGAGAGTCAATGTAATATAGCACAGTGTTGTTGGGTGACCACACTATCCCGTTCGAAATGGACACGGGGCGAACTTGCACGCGCGGGTTAGTGATAGTCTCCTGTTCCACGCTGTACAACGTTGATCTGTCTGTGAGCACATCGTCGCCGGTTTGTAGGCCTTTCGTACCTGCGGATAACAAAAAAAGTACCGATTAGATCAGGCCAGGTGTACGTAAAACTAGTTTTTTACTGATATACAAATTAATCAATTTCAGTTATTTTTATTTAAAAATTTGTCGTTGTGTGATGTCCTTGTACATTGTTGTGTATATCGTACCGTCTTTGGAAAGTAATCTTTATCACCATTACGTAAAACTCAATATAAGTTATAAATTATTTTAAGGTAGGCAGGGATATTAGAAAAATGCACTGAAAAAAATCGACTTGCCTCAGGCGGGACTCGAACCCGCACCTTCCACAATCCGGGTGGAAGGTGCGGGTTCGAGTCCCGCCTGAGGCAAGTCGATTTTTTTCAGTGCATTTTTCTAGTATTATATTTACGCGTTTGTAAACGCAAAAATAAAATTATTCCATAATGTAAGGTAGTTTCATCTTAGCTGGGCGTCAAATATTTGCAAAAATATTTCGTTCGGGTCTTGGAAGTGCAAATTTCAAAGATTTGATGAAACGATGTTTACCATAAAAACATAAGCACCAAGCACTGACAAATTTCGACAGCGAAAAGCAGTGCCTCGGTGGCGAAATTGGTTAACGCGTCCACCCGGATTGTGGAAGGTGCGGGTTCGAGTCCCGCCTGAGGCAAGTCGATTTTTTTCAGTGCATTTTTCTAGTATTATATTTACGCGTTTGTAAACGCAAAAATAAAATTATTCCATAGGCAGGGATATTTTTATTTTTGGGTATTTGTAAACCGTCTATGAACTTTTCGGCGCAACATAATTCTAAATCGATTTATACGGTCCACTAAGTCTCAGCAGACTTCCCTCACTACTCGACGAGTTAGTGGGCGGGGTATACAAAAATCACAAGAGACGAACTTACCAAACCACAACCGCCCTTCGCTGTCAGGTTTGCCTTCGTTGATGACGTTGTCCGGCAGACCCAAGTCCACTGTGGTGAGGAGACGTAGCGACTGGTCGCCACTAACGCCCCAATCTAGCAGGTACAGGGAAGATCTCACAGCGACGAGCAGACGGCGCGAATCGGCTATCAGGGCTACCACGTTCACTTGACCATAACCTTAATATTGAAAAAAACTTTTGACATAGGTATTTTGACAATGAAGGTGGGTACGCTATTTTTTTTAAATCTAATATTAAGACATTTTAACTTAAAATATGACATTTAATTTTTTTCTGTAGCACTTCAAATGGCTTCACAATAATTTTTTAAAGATTCGTAAAAATGTCCGCGCGCTAATTTTTCCTTCCGCCGTGACGTCATCGTCCTCTCACTCACTCGAGCGTCGTACGGAAAGAATACATGTCGCACGCGTAATATCAGACTGTGTTATAGTTATAGATAACAGACAACTTTAATAACAATAATTTTGGATATTTAATAAAATTAGATAAATAAATATTTTTAAAATGAGCGTCGGTGCGTCGGAAGAGAATAAACGAAATGAAACTAGAATACAAATAAAAATATAATGATAAAGTATAAAGATTAGGTATAATTTTTGTGCGGACGCGAGCGGGCGGACGGCGCTGTTGAGTCCACTGACGTCACGCGGCCATTAGCCCCGCGCAAGCGACTTGAAGCGGCGGCGTATAGTTTTATACCAAACTTAAATGTATTTTAACTTTGTAAATACATATCGTATCGAAGTGAAATAAAAATTGTTGATTATTTAGTAATGAGACTATGAAATAACTTTTTTTTATTTATTTTTCCCAAGCTCATTTTGCCGGCCGCCTGACTGACGTCAACCTTCCTGTGGGTGCTTTTCTCGTCACAGAGTGATCCCTTGGTGCGATGGTATGCACGGAGTTAAGATTGTGCCTTAGTTGGCTTTGAAGACACCCACAGAATAGTCATATTCGTGACAGGAACGAACTCATAAATATACATACACTGTGATTTTTTAACCATGACAAATATTTCAAGGCGTGGTAGTGCCAGTCAATACAAACAACTCTTGCGATGGGACTAACATCGAAATCGCGAAAAAAATCATCTGTACCCCTAGTATGAGTGAGTATGTTAGTTTTCGAGCTCGATCAAATGTATCGTCTCTTTTAATACATTGCTCTAGCGCCTCTAGCGTAAACTATCAGAAACAGTGGGCAATGTATGAAAAGATACGATAGGTACGTTTGATCGAGCTCGAAAACTATCAAAACTCGTACTGGGGTACTGTTCCATTCTAAAGTGCAACACCTACGCAACCAAAATGTAGAGAATAGCTGGTGCTTTTTAGCTGATTTTTATTTATCATGGTTTAAAAATCACGGCTTATAAAAGAACTTAGAAAATACTAGCTGTGCCCACGACTTCGGTCGCGTGGATAAACAACATGTTGATATTATATAGCCTTCCTCGATAAATGGACTATCCAATACAATTTGAATCAGTAATTCGTGAGATTCGCGTGTTTCACCAAACAAACAAAAAAACTCTTCAGCTCTTTAATATTATATTAGTAGATGTTTACGCAGTAGGTATATCAACGCCTGCGAGTTTTAGCACAGCAACGGCACTACGGTCGACCATATGAACCAAGGAGCTTATTGATATGAACCTACTATTTTCCTTGTGCGGAGTATTTGATTTGTCATTGCACTCTAGACGTCAGTTGAGAACATAACTAAACTATTGTACATCTTATATCATAAAATATCTTCAAAGTTACTTAGAGTTTACTTTCTAAAAAGTGAATTCCATTGACAAGGTGATGAAAACTAACCAATATGCTTCGTAAATATTTTTCCAGTGTTATAGTCGAGGCGATGCACGTTCTGATGATGGACGTCCACGAAGTATAGGCTCTGGGTGGCGGCGTCCCAAACAGGGCTTTCCCCATGGACGAACACCGCTGGTCTAGAGGGGTTAGTTTCTGATGATACCTGTCACAAAGTTCGTAGTAAAAAAAGGCGATGCGGTACGGTCTGTAACCGTTTCGTAGCCGCTGTTCCGTAGCGTTCATAGTAAAATAAGAGGTGTTCCCTTTCTGAGCTGATAAGTGTGCTACTACCTTTAAGGGGATGATACCTAAGTGGCAATTTTTACCGATCGTCAAGAGTTAACAATAAGAGCGTAGGTACATTTTGAAAAAAATACGTGTGAAATAGATTTCACAACAAAAGGTGTTACGAAAATGAAAAAAAAAAAATATACCTAACTCTGAATTTACTGAAGCTATTTTCTTTTCCTTTTCAAAGAAATTTCAATAACATTAGTATAAGAAAAGTTAAAGAGAAAGTCATAATTTTTTATTTTATTTATTTATTCTTTGGGAAACATAGAATTATTATTACAGTGTAGAAAATAATAATTGTGTTTCCGAAAAAATAAATTATCGCAACTAAATTAGGTACAATATAATATTGACACATAAATAAGCAGTTTCCTCAGGGAATGTTAAATTCTTCGCTGTTTGTCCTATAGCTGGGTATTATTGCGGTAAATTGGTAATGAAAAAACGTGCTTTAACGAGCACTTAAATCAACTATTAATAAGTTGATGTGCATGAAAAAGTCGTGATATTGATTTTACTAGTCAAACGTTATAGGAAAAAATATGAAATATAGGATATGCCTCCTTGCAAGGCGAGGGTGGCATATTCTGTATGGCTACCGTACCGCTGCGGTTTATCTCTCGCATCAGCTATCTTCGCATTTGGACCCACTTCTGCTTACCATCAGGTGAAGTGGAGTCATTTGCTTGACCTTTTTATATAAAAAATAGAATGATTAATTGTCATATTAATATAATTATATTTCCATGCTCACACTTGGCTCACACCAATTATCTAGTCCAAATTAAGTATCATTAAAAATTTGTGTTATGGATACTAGGGTAACGGACAAATTTAATATACACAATAGTATAGATATTTTTATAAATAAACTTAAATAAATACATAAACGAATATTGTTTTATTTTTTGTTTGGCAAGTTTAGTTATGATTGAAATTGATACCAAATTAAATAGAAAACGAAAAACATGGAATAAATTCCTGTCATGGATACTTAAGTGCTGAAAAAAATCCTGTCATGGATAAGGTCGCGGGTTCAAGTCCCGTCCCAGCCCTTATACATGACAGGATATTTTTCCATGTTTTTCGTTTTCTATTTAATTTGGTATCAATTTCAATTATAAATACATAAATGGCCATGACTCGTGAACAAATGTTCGTGTTCATCACACAAACATTTGCTCCAACTAATACTCGAACCCGGACCGCTTGATATGCAGGCAGCGTTACAGACCACTCCACCACGACGGCGTCAAATTTATTTGGTCAACTTACATTTTATTCAATAGATATCTATACTTTAGCTATTTAAAAATTTAAACAGCACTAAATTAGAACACTAAAAAGGAAAAAACAATTAAAAACTCACCATAGAAATCTTATAAAATTGATTTGAAGCACTAGCATATCTGCCGATGTAACTAATTAATATTAAACAAACAAACCCACTTTCCATTATCAACTGCGTTATAAAGTCATGTCCTTTGCGAGTACCTAGGTATATGTTAATGTAAATGCTATATGCAGACTGGCATTGTGTCGAGTGTTCGCCGTTGTAAAACAAGAAATACACAATACAGGTGAATCGTGATTCTTTGCTGCAATCACAAAGGGAACACCTGCGGCGAAAATTGATAAAATTTGTCTTGCTTTATTTGTACGAGAATTTCACACCATTAGAAACTTATTGTGCATTTGTGACAACAGTGGCAGACGCAGACGATTGTGGCAATGAAAGTGTAATTTATTTTTGATAAATATCCTACAGTAATTTCTTTTTCTAGCTGACAAATTGCTATCACTAAATAATTGTCCCTAAGTGCATTAACTTGTGTTATGGATATATACAAGGGATAAACATACCTACGCAATTTATGGATATTATCATAAATAAACTAAAATAAATGTCCGGGTTTATCACAAAAATATTTCTCCCTGCCAGGATTCGAACCCGGACAACTTCGTGAACATTTTTTTAGCCTTAACAGCATCAACTTATTGCGTCAACTTCCCCTAGAGGGTTTGGTTATTCCACTAATTCCCATCGACTCGCCCCGCCAATGGGGGATTGTGAACTTTTCTTCCACAAATCACCATTCAGTGCTAATCAAATTGATAATGGGGATGATCACACAGACATCCAGGTATTTGACACATTAGACCACCTATACTCAACCTGCGGCCCGAAGCCTAGTATAGTATTTTTAAATTAGTAGTAGTATTTTATGGATAATGGTAGTAGTTTAGGGGCTAGCCGATAGTGGGGAACCTACTAACGCTGCGTCTCCCGGTAAGCGCCCGGCACTCGAGAACCTTTCCGTCCCACCGGCCTTCAGTCCTCAATTCTTTGGGTTATGTCGGTGACCTTACTTCTCCTGCGGATCTCATCATTTCTGATATGATCACGCAGAGAAACTCCGAGCATAGCCCGTTGCCCTTCGGGTGACCTTGAGTCTTCTTATGAGGCACTGGCTTTAAGCGACTATGTTACGGTTCCATAGGTCATCGCAAATAAATTTAGAGCATATATATAACTTTACGCCAATTTATGCAAACATTGCTGACAATAATAACCATAAATAATTTCGCCATAAAACCGGACGTGGTAAATGTTAAGCAATTCTGGGATTAGTTAATGGCAAATATAATTAGCTTCACTAATATTATTGTTAAATCAGATAAAAGACCGTCAAGTGCCTACTCTGTGCTTGGTATAGGCAAAATCACCAGGTCAGATCACCACAGAATGTCAAATTTCTCTAATCTATTTCTAATCTTAACTTTTTGATATAAAGTGCAAAATCGATTGGTAAATTTTGACACTTAGTGACGTGGTGTTTCTGTACATGGTAGGTATTTTTTTATCTAGCTAGATTTGTATTTAAGGAGCAGGATACATTTGCATTTAACATTTATTTTTCCTTGTTTGCATTTCTATATTAATTATATGTATACATTCATTTCTCACATTATCTTATGCTTACTCTTACTGTTTACTATGTCTATCGTGTTTTTATATCTTTACTTTTCTATATCTATCCTATCGCTCTGTACATTGGGTTTCAAACATTGGGTTATTCCCAGTCCTCACCCCTGGCTGCGAATAGCCCCAAACATTGGGCACCTCCAGTCAACATAGTGTTACAGCACTGTGTTGTCAAAGCCGAAATTGTAAAATAAATTTCATATCCCTTTATACTAATAGTTCGATAGTTCGATTACTAAAACAAAACAAATGTATCTTCAAATACTTTATTTCATAACTTACTGTTATGCCCAGTCGTGGCTGGCTCTACCTATATTATAATAAACTTAAAAATATAAATTAACACTAATCACATACCAATAATTAATTTTCACATCTAGAGCATAATATAGACTTATTAAATATGTAATTTATCCATTACAAGACGACCATTTTTAACTAGGAAATGAGATAAAATTAGATCTAATACTTATACATAAGGTTTGAAATTTAACAACTCATATCAATTTAGATAAAATATTTCAGATTTTTATTGACAAATGTCATGAAGTTATTTAAATAAAAGATATGTGGTAATTTATAAATCAGATCGCTAAAATCGTGATTAGCTATCATCATAAATACACTGCAATACTCTGCAATATACAAGGTGAAAAAAAAAAAACTTATTAAAGAAGGTAAATGTTACTATTAAAAGTTTAACCTCCTGTGTGATTTAGTTGTTTCAGAACTAGTAGCAAGTCCAAAGATCCTGGGTTTGTTAACCAGATGAGTGCAAAATAGGGATGATGACTAAAAAATTCTGTTTAGTCCGTCAGATAGAACACGATAAAATATGAGACACGCATTTTTTCTTTTATCACGTAAACAAATAAAGACGACGATACAGTGCGTTGAAATGTCGTGTGACGTCACACTTTTTACTTACTACATAGTACACTCATGAAGTTAAGGCGGGTCCAGATATGATCATTTGCCTGATCCGATCAGCGTATTCGTATCAGCGTATCCGTATCAAGCCCCGTATCAAGTTGTGGACGCCTCGTTTTGCTCCGTATGACAACCGTATGAAACCGACATGACATGGGACGGACCGTATCATAGCGGCGTATCAAGATCGCGTATCATGATACGCTGATCGGATCGGGCAAATGATCATATCTGGACCCGGCTTTAGATGCTCTTTATCTTTTTAAATATTTACTGATTGTATTAAGTAAAAAATACCATTCTAATGTTTTTGATAATCTATCTGACGGACGTAATAGAATTATTATATTTTACCCATCATCATACCTATTGTACTCGGTTAGGTTAGTGAATTGCTTTATGACCTCCTGGCTATTTACCACCCTTTTATCAAAGATTCTCGCTTTAATAACATTTTTGTACTCCAACTATTAGTTATAAAGAGTCAGCATCTCACTGGTTGAGGTCACGGTCACTAAAATCATCGTTAACATCAAGTACCATCACGAAAGACGAAGCCCAAAAGCTACTAAGAAACAGACTTCAAATCGCATAAAATCAACCAGCCATTTCGTTTTTTGCTAACAAGTGTCCAGTTTTAGGAGTCTTTAGGAAAATTTGCTACTTATATAATGGATTTACCCACTTCCTTTCAGGTAGTTAAACCTTTTTCTTATACCTTCCTTATGTCCCGATGAATAAATATAGGATTTCGACATTAACATTATAATTTAATTGCAATGGTATATCCATATAATCCCAATGTTCGATACGATATAAATTTCACATAAATAAGTCTAATAATACGGTTGATGACGAACGGTAGCAAATCTCACTAATTAACGCACGCTCTGTACAATTAGCGCTGCTAAATGTCGATATGTGAGACATTTCTGTGAACTATATTGTTTTTGGGCAGACCATTTTAAATATTTTGACAATTTCTTCTAAGTTTAACTAGGAAAAGTAAAATTTTACTTATTTCTGAAAACATTTATATATTATTATTGTTGCTGATTGAGTTACTTTTATTTATTATATAACCGACACATTGAATGTGACATTTTAAGAGTTATCATACTTAAGCAATCACATATTATTGTTGATAAAGATGAATTCTCTAGAGGTTATTAAAGTCGTATACAAATTGAGTAGGTATAGTAAATATTATGATCAGTCTCTGGAATTCAAAATTATCAACATTTAATGGTATTTATTTATTTATAATAATAAAAAATATATCCAAAAAGAATAATCATAATTTATTTATGGATTCCCAAACTACGAATATGTAATTGAAAACAAGTAAAAAATAATCCCCACAACATGGTATTCATTATTTCGTTGCTTCGGGGCTATTTACGACTCTGTGACCTATAAAGATCTATTGTGACTAGGCTCCAAGTAAGTCCTTAAATGTACTTAGCTGGGTACTATCTAAAAATGATAAGATTTTCCCAGCTTGGATTTTTTAATATCGGCTGGGTCGAGAATGTATCTTCCCAAATGTCAGTTTCTTTTGTGAATGAGAGATTCAACATGGTATCTAAAATTTTAATAATTCGTGATTTCTTTCCTATAGGTATAATAGTTTATAATTTTACGAAGTTATTTCAGTTACTATTTCCATTGCTTTTATAACTAAACACAATGAAAATAAAGAATCAAAAAAATCAAAAAGGCCTAGAGATGAAACGAATAGATGTTTGGCCGGATACCGGATAACCGGAGAGCTGCTAGGCCGGATGGCCGGATATTTGGCACATTAGTCTCGTTGCATGTCGTGACGAGTTTAGCGCCGCAAACGCAATCAGATCAATTCGGGCGGTTTCGCTAAGTTTTTACTAAACAAAATTAGTTAAGATATTTACTTTTTATATATTTATCATTAGAGGGAATATCTCGGATGAAATTTTTGGTTTTTTAAAAAGCTTTTTTGTAACTTTTTCGACTGTAAATAAAAAATGTCATAATTACAAGCCATTTTATTGATATTTACCTCGCAAAGATTAATGTATTGCATTTTATTATAGGAAATTGTCGTAGTTTTTTAATATCCGGTATCCGGCCATTTATTGAGTTACTATCCGGTATCCGGTCGGATAGTGATTTTGAGCCGGATACCGGATAGTTATCGGATATCCGTTTTATCTCTAAAGGACACGTTACATCTTTTAATTACAATAGCTGCGTGTTTCTTGGAAAACATTTTGTTTATTTTTACTCCACAATTGTGTACAATCAGTATTAAAAGGTCGGCCCTAAACGTTCGTCATCAAAGTGATTCGTATACTAGGGTAGTTACGCGTGATGAGGCGGTGCGGCGGGGGCTTCGGGGGGAGGTTGCTCGGGCGCCGCCCCCGGGGCTGCGTTCCCGCTCTCAGCTTGTAGCCTGCACAAATGTATAGTAGCCTTGTAAGATTATGTTATCATCATCATGATAACAGCCTTTATAATTCGACCCACAGCTGGGACACAAGACCTATACTTGTCATCTATATTTATTTATTATATGGATAACAAAACAGATAACAATCAAAATACATGCATAAATATCACTACATAGTATAAAACAAAGTCGCTATCCGCCGTCTGTCTGTCCCTATGTATGCTTAGATCTTTAAAACTACGCAACGGATTTTGAGGCGGTTTTTTTTAATAGATAGAGTGATTCTTAAGGAAGGTTTATATGTATAATACATGCATATTTACATAAGCATTGCACCCGTGCGATGCCAGGGCGGGTCGCTAGTATAACATAAAGTTTATGGACTAGATTGTTATCTTAATTATGTTGACACATCATTGCTTTCTACGTAATAGGTGATATTACGAGTATCTACTCTTCGAATCCTAAAGTAGTAAAATAAAAATGTAAAGCAACACAACAATATTCAAACTGTTAAACTAAAATAAAACATTAAAACTAAATTAAATTAAAACAAAAATATTGATAAAGATAAAAAGTCTGTATCTATTTAAAAGGTCTACTTGTTTGAAAGATTTTTTAAAGATTATTAATGAATCGAAGGAGGTTTAAGCAGTAGTCCACCACGCTTGCCTAATGCGGGTTGGCGGACTGAATATGTTATGAACATGTATAATCCTTACCCCTGAGACGCATGCAGGCCACAAACATTAGGCAACTTATGTAAATAGGTAGCTTAAGGTCAATACAACTTAAAAAACTTTCTCAAGAGTTCATACTCATTTTATAAAGCAATAAAACAGCTGTATACTATACTTTCTGTTTGAAGCTTAAATAGATAAATAGTTTATGCTTGTAATATTCGACTACCTGATTATTGATTTTTTTTTCTTCCTTTTTATGTCAACGGTGTGTACTGCATTTGTTGGAGTGCAATTTAGACTATTCGACTTTAGACTACTTCGCTGGTTTGTGATTTGAAGTCGGAGCAAAAAATAACTTTGCTCACTTGTTGAACAAATAACTATTAAACCCCGATAAAATATATATTTACAAAGCAAAAAATTGTTATTTACAATTACGAAATTTTTAAATTTTTCTGTATTTTTTTACGGTTTTAAAATTTTAGTACCTCCACCTTACAGATGACCACAGTAAAATAACACTACATTTTTTTTTATAAAAAGTAACAGTAACAGAGGGTACCTATAACATAATTACACCTATTTTCTTTAAATCCAAAGCTATAGGCATACTTGAGATGATTTTTTTGACTACTTTTTCTTATTCACGTTATAGAGCTGAGGGCCTAGCCAAGTGGCCGAACGTTTAACGAAGTTCTCTTCGTTAAACGTTCGGCCACTGACGTATTAAAGAAAAAAAAAAGACAACCGTCGTGTCAAATGTATGAGTAGTGATCAAAAATTGTCATTTCGTTTAATAGAAACGTTGTATCGTTTGCCACTTGGCTAGGCCCTCTGTATCTTTCATCCTTACTTGATTACCTAAGTTTAGAATCATAGTATCTTACGTACATGGTATATATTTTTGCGACGTTTCTTTAATATCTGTTTAACAGTGAATCTTTACAAATGTTTACCTTGAAACCAACAAAATCTAACTCTTCGTTCCGTTTAAAAATATTCCATTTGTAAGCCGTGCAAAAATCCGCCTTTCAAACATGCATATTAACATGCATAAAAACTATTTCTACCCAGGGCTTTCAATGATGATCCCATTCCCAACTTATTACAATAACGTGCGTGCGTACGAATTCGGTTCGGAGACGTTCGAGTACGAATAAACGAACGTGCCTTAAATGGATTTACATAGAAAATTATCTATGGTGTACTATGCCCCAGATGATATATTAATTATATTAGCGACAAAGGTAAAGTATGTTTTATTTCCCTGCATTCTTTTGAGAAAAGCACTATATATGTCCCGGCGGAAATGGCAATTGCCTGTTTCGTTTTAGTCAAACTCATAATCGACCTGCAATTGCCTATTTCGCGGCCTTTGCAATAATGTACTATTACATCTCGGTACAGTTGACAAAGTTCTCGGTATTCCAGCCCCGCCTACCTTTTACTCCGGCCAATAGAATATTAACGTAATATGTCACAGCCAATAAGGCGCAGCGTCTTCACTCCGCTACCACAGCCCTCCCCCCACACACACGCAGTGCCAGCGATATCGCTTACAAGTGAAACACCGGGAACTTTGTCGATTGTACACGCAGAATCATGTTACGATTATTTTAAAGTTTATGATCTTTTTATTTACCAGTAGTACCCGATTAATAGAAATGGCGAGGAAGTTGAAATGATTTTGACTGTCTATTGTCGCTTCCTTTTTAAGAAATATTCTAATTTTGGATCATCATTGAAAAGTGACTTATAATATTCTCGTAATACAAAACACAATTCGTAAACATGATAATATTGATAACCGTTAAGTTACTCGGTTTGATGAATGACGAGTGAATGAAATGAACGATCGTCGTAACATGTATTTTACGTATTGCGTTTTTGTTTTACGTGCGTAACCTTCCCAACACTTAATACCAAAACTGACCCGTGGTACCACCGAAGCGCCCGGTAAATAGTGAATAAATCTTTGTATTTACTTTAAAGCTGTGTACCTCTGGTGAGCTTGGTGCCGCGCGCGGAACTCCGCTGCCTTCAGTTGTTCCAAGTGGAACTGTTGGCGCTCCTGAATCAGCTGTTGGCGCTGATACTCCAAACCTAAGTGGCGACAACGAACCAAAAGTTGAATTTTCTTTCACAAATAAACAACGAGCAAGTTTTCAATTTATTATTAACAGAGATGGGATGCATGCTGAAAATTTGCTGATAGATAATTGTTTGGGACTACATGTGTTTAATTTATTTTTTATGTTTTATAAAGAATTGTTTTGATTGACAGTTGTGAAATAAAATTTATTGCTTAAAGTCTCCAATTTTTTACTTTGAGTATTTTTTCAAACTCAATTTTTTTTTTACTTGTATATTCATATAAAACCAAAACAAGTGGCGACCGTGACAGGAGTCACAAATCACAAAAGGGCTGCGGGTTGTAAGCTTTCCTGCCATTCTTGTAGTAAACATTTTGCTCCAGTTGGCCATCAAAGAAATAGTTGTACAGAGGCCTTAGTACGAGTTTGTTAGTTTTCGAGCTCGATCAAACGTATCGTCTCTTTTCATACATTGCCCACTAGCGCCCCTAGCGTAAACTATCAGAAACAGTGGCCAATGTATGAAGAAAGACGATACGTTTGATCGAGCTCGAAAACTATCAAAACTCATACTAAGGCCTCAGACGACTGCTCGTCAGGACCACAAACTGTCATATGCTCGATCGTTTTTGAACTGTTTGACTATCAAAATAAGGTTGAAAATGTGTGGACGAAATTAGAAAGTTATGAGCCATTTGCAGAGCATTCTTCATACTTTACATCAAAACATTAATCAAATACTTTTTGAACTTATAAAAATATTTTGGTCGGTTTCTATAGCTTGACTTCCTCTCTATAGACTCTCACTCTCTTTTAAAGAATACTCCTTTTTTTAGATTTCCGTGTAACTAGATCACTGAAACTCAACACAACTGAAACATTCTTAAGCAAAAAATCATACCTTCTCGTTCCCTCTCCATAGTAGCCTCCAACTCTTCAAAGTGCCTAAGTTTGATCTCTAGTTTCTTCATCTGTGTTTCGACCAGTAGGGCGACCAGAGACTTGATTTTCCGTTCCTCTACACCCGCCAAATGTTTCGCCTTAACCGCTGCAGCTGCTAAGGCCGCCGCTGCCGCAGATTGGAGCTTCGCGTCTACCGCTGTTGGAGCTTCTACAATGTCATCCGTATACATAGATATAGAAAACTGTAGATCGGAAATATGGAAGATATATATATATATATATATATTTTATATCTATTGCAGATTGTCTCTGATGATAGAGCATATTAACGCGTATATTAGAACGAGATAGATAGACGAGACTATTTCGCGTAAACGCTGGCGGCTTGTGTCGGCGTCACATTGTATTTGAACACAGCAACTGTCAAGTTGTGCTTAGTGCATTTAGTTTTCGGTCTCGCCCTAGTTGATTCATTGCCAGTTTATTAATGTCAGTAGTTATAAATCTATGTCCGTAAGTAAAAGTAAAGCCTTGATCATTTTGAAGATTAAGGTAAAAAATAAAAATATAAACACATGTATACAACAAACGTGTTTTTTTAGCATTTTTGCTCGACATTAATAACGGCAACAGATAGAAGCTTGAAATATTCACAGAATATTGAGCTATATTATTAACTTCTAAATTTAATAAATAATTAGATTAAAATAAAATTAATATTTAAGGGTTGCACAATTTTTTATTATAGATAGTACGGAACTCTTCGTGCGCGAGTCGGACTCGCACTTGACCGGTTTTTTTTTTATGTACCCGCAATAAATTTTGTCTACAAAATATCACTACAGCGCCTGCGTTGCGCGTCACGTACGCCAGTCCCCGACCATAGACTAGCGACGCCGTACGTCGCCTCAAATATTAAGTTACAGTTGTTTCTTTGAATACCCGATCTTTAAGTAATTCATGCTATCACTTCGCCCCTGCGTACCTTGGCACAGTAACAGTAACTCTACAAACGCATTGCTATAATACTGACCGTACCATTAAATACAGAATATTAGTTACCTGTTGGTGGTGATTCGTCATCTTTCGTTTCCTTCTCATCGGCAGGGGCGGCGGCTTCCGTTGCCTCTTCTTTAACTTTAACTTCCGCTTCTTCTACTTCCATTGGTTCTACCTTTACTTCTTCTTTCTTCTCTCCTTGTTCCATAATAAGAATATGGTAGTTAGAATTAATTCTATCAGGGTATCTTAGTTTAATATTGGTAACCTGTGACATTTTAAATCTCCTTTGGAATACAATTATTGATTTAGGTATATGCATAGATATAGACACTGTAATTCGGCAATGTGAAAGAGTAAGAGCATACCAACGTTTACATCAGAGCAAGATAGATAGAAGAGACCATTTCACGTACAGCTGGCGGCCTAGGTCAGCCTGTCAGTCAGTTTGAAAAAGATGGTTACTGTCAGGCTGTGTGTTTCATTATATAAGCTGTGGAGTTTCTTTCGCCATTTCTTCTCCATCTCAGCATAATAATAATTATTTCGTCCCGAAATGGTGGTAAGGTTTTGACGATTTAAAAGTACTTAGCAAAGTGCATTTAAATAAACAGCTTTTTCATTTTCATTACAATACCAATATATTAACGTAAGTCTATGGGTATACGGTAGTTGTCGCGTGTAAATCCGTCAAAATATCGAGGTCGAATTTTTTGACGATTACTTTACAAGACTTCCTCCATTCTACGTATACGAGAAAGTAAAAACACTCAAGTTACCAGGGTCCCGATCGCGGTAATATAAAACACAAATAATTATCTTCGTTTCGTTTGTGTTCCAGCTGCATTTGCGTTCCATTTGAGTTCCAGTCAATGTGAAATCGGGCGCGGTGCCGGGCCCTGAGCCTCCATCGTGTGTATAGTTACCAGGCTGCGTGTGCGGCGCGGGCTCCGTGTCCGGTCCTGAGCCTCCATCGTGTGTATAGTTACCAGGCTGCGTGTGCGGCGCGGGGTCCGTGTCCGGCCCTGAGCCTCCCCCGTGTGTATAGTTACCAGGCTGCGCGTGCGGCGCGGGGTCCGTGTCCGGCCCTGAGCCTCCCCCGTGTGTATAGTTACCAGGCTGCGCGTGCGGCGCGGGGTCCGTGTCCGGCCCTGAGCCTCCCCCGTGTGTATAGTTACCAGGCTGCGCGTGCGGCGCGGGGTCCGTGTCCGGCCCTGAGCCTCCCCCGTGTGTATAGTTACCAGGCTGCGCGTGCGGCGCGGGGTCCGTGTCCGGCCCTGAGCCTCCCCCGTGTGTATAGTTACCAGGCTGCGCGTGCGGCGCGGGGTCCGTGTCCGGCCCTGAGCCTCCCCCGTGTGTATAGTTACCAGGCTGCGCGTGCGGCGCGGGCTCCGTGTCCGGCCCTGAGCCTCCCCCGTGTGTATAGTTACCAGGCTGCGCGTGCGGCGCGGGGTCCGTGTCTGGCGCGGCGCCGGGCCCTGAGCCTCCCCCGTGTGTATAGTTACCAGGCTGCGCGTGCGGCGCGGGGTCCGTGTCCGGCCCTGAGCCTCCCCCGTGTGTATAGTTACCAGGCTGCGCGTGCGGCGCGGGGTCCGTGTCTGGCGCGGTGCCGGCGATGCCGGTGGCGGCGAGCGCGGCGCCGGGTCCCTGCGCGCCCGCCGCCTTCACGTGCGCCTCCATCATGGCCGCCGGCACCTCGTCCTGCGTACACCACACCAATAATAGGCTTTTTGACAACATAAAAACGGAATAATTTTATGTTTGCGTTTACAAACGCGTAAATATTTAATACTAGAAAAATGCACTGAACAAAATCGACTTGCCTCAGGCGGGACTTTTCTAGTATATTTAATACTAGAAAAGTCCCGCCTGAGGCAAGTCGATTTACGTGTTTGTAAACGCAAAAATAAAATTATTTCATAATGTAAGGTAGTTTCATCTTACTGGCCGTCAAATATTTGCAAAAATATTTCGCTCGGGTCTTAGAAGTGCAAATTTCAAAGATTTGATGAAACAATGTTTACCATAAAAACATAAGCACCAAGCACTGATAAATTTCGACAGCGAAAAGCAGTGTCTCGGTGGTGAAATGGTCAACGCAACCGCCCGGATTGCGGAAGATGCGGGTTCGGGTCCCGCCTAAGGCAAGTCGATTTTTTTCAGTGCGTTTTTCCAGTATTAAACATAAAAATGTGTCCGCGTTTTTATTAACACTCGACACTTTTTCAGCTTCTTAATTTCCACGAACTCTTGTCCTACAAATGTAAATATTATAAAAACTTCTAGATAATATACTCGTGGAAATAGTTCTAAGAGAAAATATTTAATTTAATTCAGTATTTGTAAATTATAACAGAATATCTGAGCAAAATCCGCTATCGCTATCCAATCCAATGGAGTGGTCAGTAAAGCTGCCTACACATCAAACGGTCTGGATTCGAATCCTGGTAGCGGCATATATTTGTGTGATGAACACGAATATTTGTTTGCGAGTCATGGTTGTTTATATACTTAAGTTTATTTATAAAAATATCTAAAACAAAAAAATTTATGCATATGAAAAAAAATGTCCCTTATCTAGTATCCGTAACACAAGTTCTTATATACTTACTTCGGGCTAGATAATTGGTGTAAGTGAGAAAAAAAAATTGAAAATTACTATTAATTATTTTACGTTTAGAGTCAATTTCGGCGCTGTAAATATCCGATAAGATGGCCATAGATTTATTATTACTGACGTTTATAGATTGGCAATGAATCGACTAGGATGAGACCAAAAAAATACACTGATGTGTGAGTAATGCGCATGTGTACATGAAAAATAGTACTGCAGTCTGACAGTTGCTGTCTTTTAGGCAGGCCTCCTTAGGCCCCGTGCGTGTACGTGAAATGGCCTCGTCTGTCCATCTCGCTCTAATATACTATGTTAGTATGCTCTTTCTCTTTTACATTCCAATCTACAGTTTCCTATATCTATGGATATGGCTCACATTATAATCAAATAAAAGTCACATTATAATCAAGCAAATATTGTTTGATTATCATCATCATAACAGCCTTTATAATTCGACCCACAGCTGGGACACAAGGCCTCTCCTTGACCTCGAAGGAGGTTTAGGCAGTAGTCCACCACGCTTGCCCAATGCGGATTAGTGGACGGAGTATAAGGTGACCAATACCCCTTTGCTGATCCATTAGTCACCTTCTACGACACCCATTGGAGTATATGAGGTGATGCTATTCTACTCAGCCGGCATCACACGGCTAGTTGTTTGATTAAAATGTGACCTAATAAAAATAGTTGAAAGAGTTTTTTTAGAATTACCAGTATAAAAATGTATGAAAAAAGACAATACGTTTGATCGAGCTCGAAAACTAACTAAACTCATACTAGGGGTACAGGTGTCTGACTTCTCGAAGCATTAAATTAGTTTTTGGAACAACCTGTATAATCATTACCCACCTTGATAGCACCGAACTCATCCATAGCTGCTTTTGTGGCTTTGGACGCGATACGAGGATCCACCACGGAGGCCAAGAAGGCAACAGTACTCATCACAGGGTTGCCAGTCTTGCTGAATGGAATGGGCTGGTATGCTAGAGGTCCTAGTACGCCACCTATAGTCAAATGGAATAGACGTTCATCAAATGATTAACAATTTAGAATCAAAATTCAATATCTTTTATTGGATAATATTTTCAACTTATGAATAATTTTACTGTTTTTTTTTATATATATATAATACTGACCTTCAGTCAGTTTGGAGCACGGATTTAGGAACTAAACACACTTATTCAGCTCGCTTTAGCTTTTCTCTATAGAAATCAACGATTTTGTATGGGATGCGTACGCATCCGTTCATTTGCGGAAAGCTGAACGGATGCGTACGCATTTCCATGCAAAATCGTTGTTTTCTATGGAGAAAATGGGAGAAAAGCTAAACAGAGCTAAATAAGTGTGGTAAGTCCCTTATTACTTTCTTCTAAATAAAACAAATCCAAACCGCCAAACATTATAAATATCCTGTGAAGACGTCATCTTCATTGAATGATTGTGTTATAAACACCTAGATAGTGATCGATCAGATTCTCGTAATGTAACAAATTTATCCTCAATCAACGCTGCCACCATGCGAATACTATTTTTTAAAAAAAACCCTCATTCTTTATAGGTTGTAAAAAGATTTATCTATTTGCCGTGTGTAACATAACTAACCTGAGCCAGCGTCCTGAAGGTAAGGGTCCTCGATGGGCAGACGCAGGAAGTGCAGGATACGCTCGTCCTGGGTGCGAGTTAATCTATTTGCCGTGTGTAACATGACTGACCTGAGCCAGCGTCCTGAAGGTAAGGGTCCTCGATGGGCAGACGCAGGAAGTGCAGGATACGCTCGTCCTGGGTGCGAGTTAATCTATTTGCCGTGTGTAACATGACTGACCTGAGCCAGCGTCCTGAAGGTAAGGGTCCTCGATGGGCAGACGCAGGAAGTGCAGGATACGCTCGTCCTGGGTGCGAGTTAATCTATTTGCCGTGTGTAACATGACTGACCTGAGCCAGCGTCCTGAAGGTAAGGGTCCTCGATGGGCAGACGCAGGAAGTGCAGGATACGCTCGTCCTGGGTGCGAGTTAATCTATTTGCCGTGTGTAACATGACTGACCTGAGCCAGCGTCCTGAAGGTAAGGGTCCTCGATGGGCAGACGCAGGAAGTGCAGAATACACTCGTCCTGGGTGCGAGTTAATCTATTTGCCGTGTGTAACATGACTGACCTGAGCCAGCGTCCTGAAGGTAAGGGTCCTCGATGGGCAGACGCAGGAAGTGCAGGATACGCTCGTCCTGGGTGCGAGTTAATCTATTTGCCGTGTGTAACATGACTGACCTGAGCCAGCGTCCTGAAGGTAAGGGTCCTCGATGGGCAGACGCAGGAAGTGCAGGATACGCTCGTCCTGGGTGCGAGTTAATCTATTTGCCGTGTGTAACATGACTGACCTGAGCCAGCGTCCTGAAGGTAAGGGTCCTCGATGGGCAGACGCAGGAAGTGCAGAATACACTCGTCCTGGGTGCGAGTCCCGACGTGCGCCGCCACTCGGTTCCAGTCGTCGCGGTGAAGCTCCAGAGCCTCCAATAGAAGCAGCGTCTCTTGTTCCGTCCATTCTCTTCCGCGAGCGCCACCACGGTACTGTAACAATTTTTTTTGTTATACGCAGAGAATAAGCTAATTTAAGATGCTGTTTCGATGAGTCTGCTATGATTTATCCTGTTTTTCACCTTTGACATGAGAAGTTTTTGGACTCCAGTATCACCTGGTGGTAAGTGATGATAAGGCCGAAAGTGGAAGCGAGGTTGACCCTCCTCAACCACTGAGGGTGTATCTTATCATTAAATTTCAGAACAATAATGCTTTTATAGCGGCAGACTGATAAAATGGTGGTTGATTGTCAAGCGGGCTTCAAACAAGCCCAGACACCAACCAAATCGCGAACAAATCCGGTAGGCAAACCACCGAAATGGTTCGCATAGGAATGAATTGTTGGTGACAACCTTAACCAGCATGCGTAGTTCTTAGAAAGTGGGGGAGAAAAAAGCTCCTCAGAACATTCGCCATATTATAAACGGTAGAATTCGCTCCATGACGCAATATCGCGACGTAAGTGAAGAGGCTCAAGACAGTCGATGTCTAAAACATTAAATAAATACTTGGCAGAGCCGTCCTAGATGCGCGAGAAAAACTGGGGCGAGAAAAATGCCGCAGTTCAAAAATAGAAGTAACTGTTTAATTTAAGAACCCCTTAGAACAGATTTTTTTTGTCAAACATTGATACTAACCTGGTCAAGCTTCAAGCCAGGCGCATTTCCAAGTTCGAGACCTGGTTCGGCCTTAACTGGGGCGGCGGGGGCCGGGGGAACAGTGCCGGCCGCAGCCCCGGCCTCTGTTCCGTTCGGAAGACCAGCTTCAACCTTTGGCACAGCTGCGTTCTCTGCTACGGGCAACGAAAATAAACCTTAAGAAGAAGCTAATAGAATCTTCGGAGTTTCTCCCGAGTTCTTGCTGTAAAAACACGTGTTGAGAGACTCCATTTTTAACCTCAATCTACCGTACAATTCTGCTACTTTAAACTACATTTTCACTTGACATTGGCGAAATGCGTAACATATCGCGAACGCCATTTAATTAAAAAAAGAAGAAGAAATAGAATCTTCATCTTATTAGCATCATCAAAAAATGACGTAAGAAGAGCTTTTTTTGCTACACGATAATCTCGCCTAGTGACAATTAAAGGTTGCAGCACATTTAAAATAGCTTATGCACGTACAGTTAATATGTTCCTGGTATTCCATTTTGCAAACAGAATCCTTTCAACGGCTGCCCTCCACCAAGCCCCACCTACTTTTTACTCCAGCCAATAGAATATTAACGTAATATGGCGCAGCCAATAAGGCGCAGCGTCTTCACTCCACTTCCGCAGGTCGCGTCCCCTCCGCGCTGACGCTCAGTGTGACCGACGACTTAATCTGCTGTTATTGGCTCAAACCGGTATTGGGGGGCGAGTCACCTATTAATCAGAGATCTCTGTGACGCAGTCATCGCCTACAAGTGGTACAACGGGAACTTGGTCGTTTATTTAGGGGTCGTCTTTGAGCACTGTCAACGACTACCCTTAGCCTATTCACCAATAGACTTTAGGGGTGTGATACAATACAATTGCCCTAGCAAACATTGCCGTAAAGACATCTGGTTCATCAATAGGTCATATAATGTCCCCACCGATGGGGCTCGAGCCTACCCCACATTAGGGGCGACTAGGCCTTAGTCAACCACGCTGGCCAAGTGCGGGTTGGTCGACTTCACACACAACTTAAGAATTTTTTCATAGGTGTCTGCAGGTTTCCTCATGATGTTTTCCTTCACTGTAAAAGCGTCGATTAAACGTACATATGAATTCAAAATTTGAAAACACATTGGTACGTGGCGGGGATCGAACCAGTGCCTCCCGGGTGGGAGACGACGCTCTTACGCACTATAATTATAATCTATCAATAAAAAATAAGCTAAAAAATATTTATGTCTGAAGAAACTTTCAGAATTCAGATTGAATTAATCTATTATTTATTTCAAAAAATATGGTAGTTACATAAGGTGTTACAAACTTTAATAAACTAGGGACCCGCACAGCGGTTCCTCCATTCGGTTAAGTAGTTCCAGTGATTATTTTTCCTACAAACAAACTCACAAACTGTAAGTTATGATAATAAATTTAGGACTTACCAGGACGAGGTTGTGGTGGTCGAGCCACGAGAGGTTGTAGACCCGATGGCGTATCGGATAGCACGTGGAAATGTGAAGTAGGGGGCGGACCCATCGCTGTAGGACGAGATTCTGCCTCAATCTGTAATTACAATCCTTTATAAGTAGGGTAGGTGTTTTGGAAACCATGGCGTCTGGATGCGCAGTGAAAGTGGTGTCGTTTCGTTACATAAGCATCCACGTTGACGAATAGTTATGTGGAATCGTTGAAATAAAGGTTTTGTGGTCTGCTGCCATGCATTTCTTTCCTAGATGCAAAAAAATATTACCAAATTAAGGTACATTTTCACTTGACATTGGCGAAATGCGTAATCTTTATGTGAAATGAAAGCCATTTATTTAAAGAATAAGAAGTAGGGTTAGAGTCTTACAGTCAGTCACAAGAAGGGCGGGGTGGCGCCACCTAACTGCCATACACTCGTTTGGTACACGCTGGTCCACTGTATATCTACTGTACACTCTCTAGACAAAATCGGCATTTTCCTCAACTTCAAAGGCGTATGTTTATTCGCCGTGCTGCGACGGTCCAATATTTTTAATTGGGCGTCTTACTTTTTTTTATTTATCTTTGATATAGACAGCAAAATGGTTTTTTATTACGGTTGGTCTCAAAAGACGTTCTATGCCTTAACGTCATAGCGTAATAATTATTCAAGCACAATGGTAGCAACCGGTTTTTCCCGGTCACGAATAAGACTATACCCGTAAAAGCCAACTGAGGCAGATTCTGAAACTCGTCCAGACCATCACACCAAGGGGTCACTTGCGGTGATGAATAAACCACCCACTATTGCATTCCCGAGGACCCAAGGAATTTGCTGTGTCAGGCAGGGAAGGACATTAAACTATGCAGTGTCCATCCCCCCCTGTCTGCCCTGGCGTCTGCTCAGATTAATTTCACTGCCCTTCTGGCTATCCAGGCTTCCCGCGTGAATAGTCCCCACACATACATGCGTTCGGCCGTGCTATGGTGTCCGTTCGCTTTACATGCCCTAGTCTACATGTGTGTGCACTTCTCCTCTCCTGAGGGGGCAGCTGCTCCCAATAGCTTTATAGCCACTTTGGTACTACGCATTGTGCTTATTAGGTAGGAGTCTCTGTCTTTCGCTCCTCCGCGTGGGGAAAGGAAAGGGAAAGCAACGAAGGGGGTGAGGGGAAATAACTCCATTCCACCTGTAGTCACCCTCGCCTTACCGATTGGAAAAGTGCTTTTTATGCCTTTGAATGATTATTGTAAGGGGGAGAGAAGTGGGAGTATTGATCGGTTGTGTGATTTACCAATTTTTTTAGGCGACAGGCTGCAACCTGCCGCTATTTTGAGGTACTGTATGGTCCATACTGCTAGATGTGGCTTTGTGTTACCGAAGCTCTGCTCGACCCCTTTTGGGTTTGTGAGCGTGATTATATACAACATGTAAACTAAATAATCAACACCCTGAATACAGGTGGTTTGGGATCGGCTTCCGAGTTGATTTCAATAATTTAAAAAAAAAACGATTTTTTTTTAAATAAAAACAAAAAAAAAATACTCAGAAAATATTGTACAACATTTTCTGGGTACTTTTTGTTTTTTTTTTTTTGTTTTTTCTTTAAAAAAATCGTTTTTTTTTAAGAAAAAAAAATTGAAATCAACTCGGAAGCCGATCCCAAACCACTTGTATTCAGGGTGTTGGTTATTTACATTACATGTTGTATATATGTATGTGATTTACCTGGTAGTTGACGAGTCCCCATTGCTCGAGGAAGCCGTGCACCCTCATGATGGCACACACGTCACCGGCCAAGTTCCGTCTACAAGCCGTGCTCGTAAGGTATTCCGTCGGGTTCAGGCGGTAGGTGTCGATCATAAAGTTCCTAAGACATTATTAACCATTATAACGGGTGTAAAAAAACCTATGACAAAGCCGAGAACTACGTATTCCGCTCATCATTAGGATCATTTCTTTCTTCTACACTATACCTGGGAAACTAATAGTTATGAAGTTATTGAAGGTCAAAGTTAGAATTTTTTTCAAGATTATTATGAAAACATTATTTCTTAATTTTTGTCCAAAGAAACATTATCAAAATTTTAAGTACTTCATACCAAAAAATGTCTTTAAAACGTCAGTGCTCAATGTAACCACTCGATATCGGGGCCAATCAACTCAGCCGACCGAACGTCGAGCACGCAGCGCGCACGTCTCCAAGTTGCTTAGCGCCGCGTGACTTGCGCGCTGTATTATTTGGGTTTTTCTTTTAATACCAAAAAATAAAAACGTTTCTCAGCAATAATTTTTTCACCTCTCCTGCACCAAAATACCTCTTTTGCTTCGTAAAATCACGAAAGAAAAACGCTTTTTGCTGCGACCTCTGAACAAGACTGTAACGTTACTTGTTACTAATCTTAGTTTTAATTTTCAATAATATTTTTTAAGATAATAAACATGTATTAAAGTATTGCCTTGTTTTTCTCACCTATAACAATTTCCGCACTGGAGAGGTGAAAAGTTGTTTGTTTCACACAAGAGCAAATTTTTCTTATCTCGTGCCTTTAAATCACTCACTGCGCTCAGTAGTCTATTTATGACTCGCTATGTTCGTGATTCAATTTTAGACTACTACGTATTCTATACGTTATTTCTTAATTATTGTCCAAAGAAACATTATCATTTTTCTTAGTATTTCATAACAAAAAATGGCTTCAAAACGTTAGCATTCAATGTAGCTCACACTTCGCTGGGTCGTGATTTAATATCGGCATTCGCAGCAAAAAATAACTTTGCTCACTTGTTGAACAAATAACTATTTTACATGTTTCTTATTTTGATGATAGAATGAGTAGACTTCGGCTTTGTCTTAAGTCTTTTTACAGCCTGTAGAGAACATGTTGAAAACAATACCCGAAGCCATTTTAATAGGTAGGTCAATACAAACAACTCTTGCTATGGACCATCGTAGACGCAACGCACTGTGTGGAAAGGGTCTAAAGGCGAGTATCGATACCGTTAAGCAGCTCGTTTGAACAATTTGATAATAGAACATGATATTTCAAATGAAGTACCACTAACCTGTAAGCCAAGTATATCTCTGGGGTCTTGGATTTGTTCTTGCCGTTAAAGAATTCTGGCAGCGCACGCTTCTCTATGGTGTGTATGGAGTTGTAGTCGAACCAGGCGGAGTAAGAAGGCACGACGATATGGTGTGTCTGGTCTGTGACATTGTCCTCCAGTTCTTCTTTGATTATCATTTCCTGTGTAGAACACATCAAATTTTGGGTCTTAAGATAGAAGACATAAGTGTTATAACGCCAATAAGTACAAGTAAAACCCTCCTGCAACCCTTACACTGAATCGATCCCAATTAAAATTTTAAAATCATCTTATTTTTTCTTAATAATATTTTAATTTAATGATTATTTTATACATTTAATTTAGACCTAATCGCGTGAAACATACTGGTTCAGGCTCTTATATTGTAATTTTTTTATTATTTATCTTGTACATAATTATCGAAAATAAATTATTTAAGTAGTACAGACAACAGCACGTTGGGTTACCACAAACTGTCAAATTTTCTCAATCAATTATGCACTTTATATTGAATAGTCTTAGATTGAAAATCGTTTAGAGAAATTTGACAGTTTTGTATAGCCCGACGTGCTGTTGACTGTACATATTAACCACTTTAATAAGCACACAATTTTTTAGGTCATATCTCTTAAAGACTTTATAAGGCAGTGGTAAATTCTAACATATTTTGAATCTTTAAATTTCAACCCAAATGAATGTCCAAAAAGCCTTCTAAAGATTAAAATGTATGGTTGTGAATTTGGGCATATTACTAGTTCTAAAATAGACCTTATTACCTGAGTGTTAGAGTCGGAATGCTTGCCCTGGGAGTCGTCGTGGGTATCCATAGGCGGCGCCGGGGTAGCGGGAGCTTCGGGAGCGGGCGTCGCTACTGGAGCCTCAGGGGGAGCCGCTGGAGCTAAAATAACAATACTTTTAAGAGAGGTTGAGGAGAGAGAGAGTGAGAAAGAGAGTAAGAAAGAGAGAAAAAAGAGAGAGTGAGTGAGAAAGAGAAGGAAAAAGAGAGAGAGAGAAGATATAACAGGCTAAGAGCTGGTTTCACAGGATATCTGGCAGTTTTTTATTGACTATTTGTCAGATAAACGTTAATGGAAACTTACTTGGAGAAGATGAAACTGGCCCAAAGTATGTCTATTTTGTTACACATTAATATAATACGTATAATTACGCTTACAACCCCAAAAGGGGTAGAGCAAAGCTTCAGGAAACATTCGGTTATACACAAAGCCACATCTGGCAGTATAGGCCATAGAATACCCCCAAAATAGTGACTGGTTAGCAGCATGTCGCCTACACAATCGGTTACACACAAACCCACATCTGAGAGTATAGACCATACAGTAACCCAAAATAATGACAGGTTGCTAGCCTTTCGCCTACACAAAAGGGCCTTAGTGAAATAGACTTTTTAATAACAATCGGCTCAAAATTTAAAGATGTATGCAAAAACCTTCATGTGCATGAAGTTTAAATCGTATTTTATTAACGGGTCTCAAAATTTCCTATGTCACCACTCATCAAAAGTTGGTGATAAAATATTCTATGTTACTACAATCACTATTCAATTTTTAACACAACTAACAAATATAAATGTAAGAAAGCATACAGTTGTTACCTATACAACGTGTAACAGAAATAGCGCAACACCTGAATACAGGTGGTTTGGGATCGGCTTCCGAGTTGAATTCAATAATTTAAAAAAAAAAAAACAATTTCTGTTGAAAAAAAAAACAAAAAAGGTCAAAAGTACCTAGAAAATGTTGTACAATATTTTTTGTTTTTTTTTTTGTAAAATAAAAGGTTTTTTTTTTAAAAAAAATATTGAAATCAACTCAGAAGCCGATCCCAAACCACCTGTATTCAGGTTGTGCGCTATTTCTGTTACACGTTGTATTATACCTTATTAATTTTAATTGATAATATTATATTTTTTTCAGTAGACGGTTTTTATCAGAGATATAGAAAACTGTAGATCGGCAATGTAAAAGAGAGAGAGCATACTAACGCGTATATTAGAGCGAGATAGATAGACGAGACCATTTCACGTACACGCAGGGGGCCTAAGGAGGCCTGTCAGTCACGTAGAAAAGACAGCAACTGTCAGACAGCAGTACTATTTTTCATGCACACATGCGCATTACGTCTCACCCTAGTCGATTCATTGCCAATCTATAAACGTCGGTAATAATAAATCTATGGTTTTAATTGATTTTCTCAAACTTGTTATTTATACACACGTCTAAGAGCGATAGCACACGGCGTACTTTAAGCGTGCCGATGACGAGATGCTGATTGTTGCTTTGTATTGATGATAAAAGTTTCTTTCGCCATTTGATTTCGTCGAAATGCTGGAAGGGCTTTTGACGATTTAAAAGTACTTAGCAAAGTCCATTTAAATAAAGAGATTTTTCATTTTTTTTTTCAAAGAGGCGAAGGAGAACATGTGACCGGGACTAGAGATAAACTACGATAACATGGCGCGCCCCTCCAAATTACTGTTTCAATTGTGTTTAGTCACATTTTGTATGTATTTGTAAGTATTCCTCTTAAGTAACTGAAGTTCACATTTTGTATGTATTTGTAAGTATTCCTCTTCAGTAACTGAAGACGAATACTTACAAATACATACAAAATATGTAAAACAGCAATTTGGAGGGGCGCGCCATGCGTAGTTTATCTCTACAACGCGTATACGCGCAGAAGACGCGCGTTTCACGATCGCCCCATGTGCTTAGGTTACAAGGTTGCGTTAGAATCGCGTTTGAAGCGCATATAAGCGCGTCAGAGTGACGACTGCGCGTTTAAAATATGCCGTATGATATCACACGGCTTATTTATACGCGCTAAATGATAAATAAATTAATATAAAAGTTCTTAGTCGCAACGATGAAATTTATACTTACTATCGGTGGATCTTTCATTCTCTGGAGTGGGCGCGGCATCAGTGTTATCTCTTGACGCGTTATCTTCTTCATCATCAGCATCATTGTCGCGTCTTTTTGAGATACGACTGTAAATGTAACAAGATAGTACCTTGAAAAACTAAAACTTTCGTTGTACAGACAACAGCACGTTGGGTTACCACAAACTGTCAAATTTTCCCAATCGATTATGCCCTTTATATTGAATAGCCTTAGGTTGAAAATCGTTTGGAGAAATTTGACAGTTTTGTATAGCCCGACGTGCTGTTGACTGTACTTTTATACTGAGTGTAGGTAATATGTTAGTTATTTCTATTTTCTAATTTTAACTATCTGTATGGCGGTTTCAATTAGTCTAATGTATTGTAAAGAGTCTATGGAAACGCGGTGCTTCATAACACAAAAAAAAACTTTTTTTTTTAAAAAAAAAGAGTCAACCACTAATGTTAACATTAGACCTAATATACCATTTTGTACTTAAATGTTTCAGAATCCAATTTCAAAATAGCGTAGTAAGTAGGGGTAGATATTATAGAAATATGGAAAGATGCAGTTTATGTTTTCATCAAATTCGGGCTCGCGACTTCTTTGAACATTTTTCGATATTCCTTATATAGTTTAGGATTTGGTCCTGAAGGTCTACTTGAAAAATTCACCTGTATCAAAGCCGAAACACACAGACAAAGCCGAAGTCTACGCATTCTATATGATTATCAACACGACAAACATCGCGCGGCACTTAGCAACTTGGAGACATGCGCGACGTTCGGTCGGCTGAGTTGATTGTCCCCGATATCGAGTTGTTACATTGTAGTTACGTTTGAAAGCAATTTTTTGGTATGCAATACTTAAAATTTCTTTGGACAAAACTTAAGAAATATTTTCAATTTCTTTTCATAAAAATCTTGAAAAAAAGTTTCTAACTTTAACCTTCAATAACTTCATAACTATTGATTTCCCAGGTATAGTCTAGAAGAAAAAAATGGTTCTAATGATGAGCGGAATACGTAGTTCTCGGCTTTGTCATAGGTCTTTTTACACCCGTTATACATACACAATCTGAAATTGGACAAAGACTTTTACTACAGACATACCAACTACCAAATACCTAATAATGTAAGTGTAACCGAAGTACAGCTCTGTTTTGTTATAGCGAGCCGAGAACTCAGTCGCGTTTCCAAGTTATGCGATCCGATATCGGCATCGGAAGCCGATACGATATCTGTTTATTTATTTTCAATGAGAAAAATGTTTATTTTCAATCCTTAGTCATCCTAAATTCGGTATTAGTGTAGTGCAGTCCATGGTCAGGAATAAAATTACACCTTCTCATCCCGTCATCCCGTGGGTGTCCTAAGAGCCAACTGAGGGGGGAGATTTTGAACCTCGTGCGCATCGCACTTGGTCCAACTGTGGTGTTCAAATGGCTTACCTCTTCCTTTTGCCCTGTTTTTGTGGCGGTGGGGAAGGTGAGCGCTTCCTCTTGCCTTTCTTGCTCTTGCCTGAAGGTTCCGCACCGGGGATTAAGTCATCAACGGAAAGACGAAGTTTGTGCACCTAATAGGAAAAAAATATGTTTTTTGATATAAAACAACTTAAAAAAAGTTAAAACTACTTCAAATAGTATAAAAATAAAATGTGATTATAATGTGTGAATGAATGATGAACGAATGAGTGTGATACCTACTGAACTGTTTGAACTCGGTGCCAAGCCGTGTCAATCATTCAGCATAACGAGATCGCTTGAGTCGCAATCGTGTGATGGTGTAAACAATGAATGTGATGTGGCAGGTGGGGCCGACGTACGTAAACTATCGAATACCATGGCTTCGCACCGACTTCGAACAGTTCAGCAGGTTCAGCTTAGAGCCCATTAAATTGCTTATGAGACCACTCATTATTACCTATTACGAAAATAAGGAAGCAAACCCATGAAGCCTCAGGTAAATATATATTATTCCCTTTTTTGAAATTTTGAAATATGAGTGTCATATTCGTTAATGCATTTGAGAAGAAATTAATAACCTCAAAACGCAGCTAGTGAGTCTAAGAGTCTTCAATAATTTTGATTTATTCTATTAATCATTTAAAAAAGAAAACTTCCACTGCATTTTAAAATATTAAAGTAGTATAGGATATAGCATATTAATCATAATCTCGTCAAAATTCTTATATTACATACCTTCTTCTTGCCATTGATATCCACTTCATAATCCTCCTCATTCATCCACTCGTTGTACTGCGGCAAGTCGAGAACCCAGGTAGCAGTCACGCGCCACGGTTCAGATCGATTGCATTCCCAGTTAGCAGTCTCGGGAACTTCAATCTAGGGAAAAATATTTAAATAAGTCTTGCATACAAAGATGATTAATCAAAAGTTTTTGGCGGTAGTCAAATTCATGTTGGACACCGACACGGACCATTGCCCACAATTTACAACAATAAAAGACTATTAATAGTTTCAAATGTATAATAGTATTTCATAGTAAATCGTTAATAAAATAGCTTCTGATTCCGATTTTAATAAAGTTTTTTTTGTAGTGTTTATATTTGGCTTTTGGTAGAAGCATTTGCGTGTATAGAATGCTAGCAAGCATATCGTATATTATTTGTCAGTTATTCTATGAACAATTTAAAAGGAATGTAACAGACATTTAAATAAATATTCGTTGCATTTTTTTATTTTTGTATTTATCTGACTTTTACGGCCGAATTACACACTGGGTTAATTGATTCAAGAATATGTGAACTAATATGTCTCGCGAATCTCAGGGTGTTGCTTGCGCAGACTACGAGTCAATACTTCTTCATCCTTACTAATATTATAAATGCGAAAGTAACTCTGTCTGTCTGTCTGTCTGTAAAGCTTTCACGTCTAAACCACTGAACCAATTTTGATTACTAATATTATAAATGCGAAAGTAACTCTGTCTGTCTGTCTGTCTGTCTGTTAAGCTTTCACGTCTAAACCACTGAACCAATTTTGATGAAAATTGGTACAAATATAGATTTTATCTCGGGGAAGGACATAGGCTACTTTTTATCGCGAAAAAAAGGTTGTATGGGTTGAAATAGGGGATGAAAGTTTGTATGGAAGTCCGTCATTTTTGAAGATAGAACCATGAAACTTTGAATTTAGGCACTTAATAAGACAAAAAGAAATATTTGTTCTAAGATTTTTGAAATTTTGACCTGTATGGGGGTGAAATAGTGGATGAAAGTTTGTATGGGACTTCGTCATTGTTAAAGATAAAACCATGATACTTTGAAATTAGGGACTTAATAAGAAAGAAAGAAATATTTCTTCTAGCGTTTTTGAAATATTGACCCATGTGGGGATGAAATAGGGGATGAAAGGTCGTAAGAACCCCCAGTACGAAAATACATCCAAGATGGCGGACGCGACTTTTTAACATATTGTCAATATGGGTATCGTTTTCGTGGTTTTTGGGGGTCCGGATTACGAATAAAACATCTACTGGGTGTAAAAGACATGAGCAGTCAAACGAAAACCACGTATTCTATACATCAAAATAAGACATATTTCAAAAAAAGTATTGCTGGGAAATGATCTTTATTTTTTGGTGTTACAAAAAATTGCAAATTGTACCGCGCAATGTAAAGGGCTCAACTCGCACGTAACTCGTAAAACCGCGATATTTTTGCTTGACGGCGGCCCCGTTCGTTAGTGTCCGTGCGCATCGAGTGAGCTACATTGAACGCTAACGTTTTGAAGCCATTTTTTGTTATGAAATACTAAAAAAAATGATAATGTTTCTTTGGACAATAATTAAGAAATAACGTATAAAATACGTTTTCATAAAAAAACGAAAAAAAAATTTATGACTTTGACCTTCAATAAAATCGTAACTATCAATTTCCCAGGTATAGTCTAAAGGAAGAAAAATGTAACGACGGTGAGCAGAATACATGGTTCTCGTTTGACTGCTCATGTCTTTTACACCCTGTATATCGAGATCCAAGATGACAATACGGATATCATTTTCGTGGTTATCGGGGGTCCCGATTCCGAATACACCATCTATTTTGAGATCCAAGATGGCGGACCTGACTGTAGTTTTCGGGGGTTCCGATTCCGAATACGACATCTATTTCAAGATCCAAGATGGCGGTTGGGACTTCTTAATATAAAATCGATATGGGTATCATTTTCTTGGTTTTTGGAGGTCCCGATTATTAATACACCATCCATTTTGAGATCCAAGATGGCGGACGCGACTTTTTAACATAATGTCAATATGGGTATCGTTTTCGTGGTTTTTGGGGGTCCGGATTACGAATAAAACATCTTTTTCTAGATCCAAGATGGCGGACGCGACTTTTTGACAAAATGTCAATATGGATATCGTTTTCGTGGTTTTTGGGGGTCCTGATTCCGAATACACTATCCATTTTGATATCCAAGATGGCGGACGTGACTTTTTAACATAACGTCGATATGGGTATCATTCTCTTAGTTTTTGGAGGTCCCGATTACTAATACACCATCCATTTTGAGATCCAAGATGGCGGACGCGACTTTTTAACAAAATATCAATATGGGTATCGTTTTCGTGGTTTTTGGGGGTCCGGATTACGAATACACTATCCATTTTGAGATCCAAGATGGCGGACGTGACTTTCTAACATAACGTCGATATGGGTATCATTTTTGTGGTTTTTTGGGGTCCTGATTCCGAATACGACATCTGTTTCGAGATCCAAGATGGCGGTTGGGACTTCTTAATATAAAATCGATATGGGTATCATTTTCGTGGTTTTCGGAGGTCCCGATTACTAATACACGATCCATTTTCAGATCCAAGATGGCGGACGCGACTTTTTAACAAAATATCAATATGGGTATCGTTTTAGTGGTTTTTGGGGGGTTCTGACTCCGAATAAAACATCGACTTTGAGATCCAAGATGGCGTGACGTGACTATTTGACTTAATAGGAATATGGGTATAATTTTCGAGGTTTTCGGGGGTCCTGATTCCAAATACATCATCTACGTCGAGATCCAAGATGGCAGATGCGACTTTTTAACATAAAATCGAAATGGGTATCATTTTCATAGTTTTCGGGAGTCGATTCCAAATACATTATCAATTTCTAGATCCAAGATTGCGGACGCTACTTTTTAACTTATTATTAAAAAGGATATCATTTTCGTGGTTTACAGGGTACGGATTATCCATTTTGAGATCCAAGATGGCGGACGCGACTTTTTAACTTAATGACTTTCACGCCCATACCTGAACCGATTTTGATGTTTGGTACAAAAATAGACTAAACGTCGAAATGGAAAAAAAGCTTTTTTGTAAAAGAGGGAATGAAGGGCTTGAAATATGAGATGAAATTTTTTATGAGATTCCTCATTACCAAAGATAAAACCATGAAATTTTTAATAGCACGGGATAATAAATAAGGAAATATTTGTTCTAGCGTTTTTGAAATATTGACCCATGTGGGGATGAAAGGTTGCATGTAAGTTAGCAAAGGATGGGAAAACATAAAATGATAGATTGTAAAAATGCCATATACGGGTCATTGTCAAATTTTGCGCAGGTAAACTAGTCCCTCAACTGCGTAATTTTTTTTATTAGTAATAATCACATAACCGCTAACAAGTTTTACATTAAAAACAAAATACATCGCATTAATATACATTGATACCTAAAATAAAGACTTAGTTTTGATATTTTTTCATTTTCTTTAAAGTAACATTGTGGTCATTTCTGGTAACAGAATGGGTTTTCATACAATCTCTATATGTCCCTGGTAGCACTCCGTTCTAATAAAGATCCAATAATTTCATTTTCTGCTATACCAACCTACCTTAAATAAATTATTACCATTAAAAGAGTCTTATAAATAGTTATAAAATATTTCTTAAAAGCAGTTAGTATCAAAATGCAATTAATAACAATTTTTTAAAACTTGGTCCCGCGTATTTTGTGAAACTGCCCGGAATATTATGTTACTGCAGAAATCGCGACGTAAAATAGAGATGGCGCTGCTTTTGACTTTTTACTAGCTTGGGCGGGATGTCTGCATTAATTGTGAATGATCACTAGATCGGAGGGAGGGATATACGAAGAGTCAGTGGACCGCGAGGTGTTGACCAGGCTGCGTGTTTTTATTGTGCGTCCACTTTGTTACCTACCTATTTATGTAAGTAAATCAACGTACTTTTCATTATTTTGCATTCCGTATGCTGTTGAAGAGGTAACTATTATAAATATGAAAGAAAAAGTGTAGTTTACGCAAACCTTTATGACTTATATCTTTTAGAATGTAAAATTTACTACTCTGTTACTACAACTCTGTTATCCGCTCGTGTAACAGAGTTGTTAATAAAGTAACAGAAATGTCTTTTCTATTTAATTTTGGACTTAAATTGTTGTTTCGAACGATTTTTTCGTTCGAAACAACAATACATGGTTTTTTTTTGAAGCGGGACAAGGTAAGGGTGCAGCAGATGGGATTGGCGGTTTGCTGAAGATGCTTTGATTGAGAAGGAAAATATTCACGTAACAAAACAAGGTGTTTGTGTCTGGGTTCAAATTTCCAGCTTAAAACAGAACTATATATATCTGGATAAGGTCTTATCTGAAGTAGAAGAAGATGGTGAAGTTAAAAATAATGTTTTTTAAGTCAATCGAAAATTAGTTGAGTGTGATTTATCTTATGTGGCTTTTGATAATTTACTTGCTATTGTTCCAGAACCTAAAAAGTTTGTAAAGGTAAAAGAATATACTACCATTTTGATACTGCTTTACATTTTATATACTTAAGAAAGAAGCAACTTTTACTTTCCAGTGACTCTTTCAAGAATATTTGATTTTTGTTTTATAGAGTTAATTATAAATTGTCTTAAAATTAAACATTATAAAAACTCATTAAGTTTGTTATTTTAATATTGAAGTTAATATTTATGTTATTAAGATGTCAGGCTCAGCCGAGTGCAATTTAGTCAAGTAAGATATAAAAAATAACAACTATGTTACTGTGTTACAACTCTGTTATTTTTCTGTCCCAAAGATTAAATTACATAATCAAGATTTTTATGAAAATCTAGTTAATATAATATTGTAATAAAACAATAGGTTAATTTGTTAGATATTTCTACGGTCATATCTCAACTTTAGCAATTAATATATAAGTATTTAGAGTACTTCGGTAGAATTTCCTTTCTCTCAAAATTCAAGAAGTAACAGAGTTGTTTGGAGTTTAAATTAATGATTCTTAAACTTAACAAAAATGTTGTGATTCTAAGTTTGATAATAAGATAAAAGACTGCAATTAACATTAATGCCAAAATATTTGGAATAGAATTGTTCAATTTCATAATAAACATTACAACGTTATGATAACAGAGTTGTATATTTTTGCACCCTAACCCACAAAACCTGGAATAAATCATAAATCTCTTATTAAACATCGCGGCCGACAGTAACAGACAAAAGTTGACTTGTTTTAACAGGCATGGACAATACGAAAAGTCATGTTTAAGGATTTTTATTTTTTTATAAGTTTGTCATTTATAGTCTCGGTTACCTGCACGAAATTTGACAATGACCCATACAGTAGTAGTACACGGCAGTTTTTATGTGTATTTTTTGCAAAATAAGTACGTACACAAAGAAATAAAATGCTGCCTAAAGTAACTATTCGTAAGAAAGCAAGTGATACGCAATAAAGATATTTGATTTGATTTAACTATTCCACGCGGACGAAGTCGCGGGCAAAAGCTAGTTAGATCTATAAAAATATAATATACGTACCGGCAAATCAGTCTGAGCCCAAGTGTCATGACTGTCGGGGAAGTAATACCAATGTACGAGCACGTTGTTACCGCGGCGGAATACTGGCCTTGCGTACTCCTCCTCCAACGGATCTATTGTCGGGTAAACTATGTGGGTCGCCTCCTCTTCGTCGTCTGTGGAAAATGTCATACACACATTTCATAAAATGTGCAAAGACTATGATGCTTGCATCTTCGGTTTTATACATATGATTACGTGAACTGAGTATGACTCTAATGATAGTGTGAAGGAACGAAGTTTTTTTTTAAATACCTATTTGACACGATTACTCACCGCAGATATCTCCCTGATGGTGATTTACTATATCCTTGACTTTATTGGCGGTAACTTTATCAACCTCCGGGCGTATAAACACGCAAGGTGTTCTGATGACCTCAGCGGACACCAACGCGGATTCAATCTCCATCATCATCTGCACATTCAGGTCCTTGCGCGATGGATTCTGTAAAGGCGGGAGTGGGGTAGGGACCAGAAACATAATATATATTAATACGAGATATAACAATTACATAACAGTAAAAATTATACATAAAAAGATTTGCTTTGCTTGTAAAATATTAAAAGTTAAAATACTTTCATAATTTCTAATATAAATAAAGTTTATTTTGTTCTACGCGTCAGAGAAATTGGTTATAAATAAAGAGAATTAAAAAGAGACTAAATAACTGCTTTTGCATTGGTTCAGCTCAACCATGCGGGTATCTAAGGTAGAACGCATGCACATAATAAAAATGGAGTTAAATATATAATCCCATGGTATTAGTGACAAAAACCACACAGATATTATTCACTTTTAGACAGATAAACTCACAAGTCCAATTTGATATTTACAAGTCCCCCAAATGAAAACCGGCAACGCCAATATGGATTGGATATGAAATGAGCACCATGTATTTACATCGTCACAAATAAGAAGAACCATTTAGGCTATGTTCACATTAAGCTTTAAGTATTTGGTATCTTCTATTTATCTAAATATCCTGTTGATTGGTAATTAGTGGCGGACCAGTTAAGGGGAGATAGAAGCGGCCAATACTAGTTGATTTCACTATTGGATTTTATTTTAGAATTTTATATTTCGCTTCTGAGCAAGTGCGCTATAGCAAGACTTAGCAGAAACGAGGGGCTGGCAAACCACCCTCAGTCCGCTCCTGCGATTTATTGCGTTCGGATGTGTTTTTCGAACATTTTATAAATTCTAAAATAATTAATATCTCAGAAACGGTTCTCTTTCGGATAGTACATCCCATAGTGAAATCGATTAGCATTGTCGTCTTCTATCTCCCCTTAAACGGGACCGCCACTAATTACCAATCATCGTATAAAAGAAGAAACTGACTGACTAACATCAACGCACAACCCAAACCGCTGGGTCTAGAGATTTCAAATTTGGAACGTAGGTTACTTATGAGGTCTAGGGGTGCATTAAGCATAAAGGATTTTTCAAAATTCACCTTAGGAGGTAAATTATGTATGGGGAAGTAAGACTAGTTAAGACTATTTTATTCGAAACTTCACAGGAGTACTGCTTTCATTATATAAGTAAACACGTGTGTCAGTTTTTTTTAAATTCAACCCCTAAAAGGGGGAAATGGGGTGACAAAGTCTGAAAAATAACATGAGTATTTTTCGTCGTAAATGAAGATAAGATAAAACGATACAACTTTAATTTAGGCACTTGATTATAAATAAAGTATTTATTCTAGCGTTTTTAAAATTTAAACATACATGTGGATGAAATAGGGGGTGAAAGTTTGTATGGAAATCCAAACAAATCTGTCTAATTTTTTTTATACGTACATGTAGGTATATTTATTGGAAACATGTGTAAAAAATTTAATAACCTAAACAAGGGTAAAACGCTGCCGAAACTATTCCACGAGGACGAAGTCGCGGGCAAAAGCTAGTGTTTACATAGAAAAAATAAAATTGCTTATGTTCATGTTAGCAAATCTTAGAAAGAAGCTGATGGTTGGACTTGAAATCTTTACACAGTTTTTATTAAGTTCCAATAGAAACGGAAAATTCTATTTCTTATAGTAAAGCATGGTTGGGTGTCTGGGTGTAGCTATATTTTTTGATTGATATGGACACATGTCGGAATAGTACTGATAAGGATATTTGGATAATTCCAATGGACACCTATGAAGTGAAACAATGGCTCATCTTACATTGTGCCCCGCATATCCTAGCACCTGCTTACAGAATTGGCAGTTTCTAACGAAAAATAACAAATTGATGATTTTCACACGTTCTCTGTGGAGTTTAATCATCATTTACTTATCTATTATGAACACCATTAACTGTAAGCTTAGTGTGAACATAGTCTTATTGTAAATTACCCAGAAATATAAAGATAAAATATGTATCAATGTGTGTTGTATTTCTTAATCTTCAAAATAATCTCAAAAATGTGCTCTGACAAACTTGTGTAGCATTCAGAAGAATCAAGTGTACATTTGTGAATAACATAAGAAAAATAATGTGGTATTTACAATTACAATTGAAGTTTAAAAGTAATATGTTTGAACTTATGTATTTTGTTAATTATAATTATTATACCCTGGAAATCGTGCTTTTGGAATACCAACATGCTTGTGTCACATGATCATTGAAATTTATTTCAGAAAGCAAATTGTAATTAATTTAACTTCGAATGTCCTTTTTGCATCTTTATGAAAACGTGTACTGAACAATCTGTAACCAAATAATTTTTTTGTTTCACTGCAGTGTCACAAGCATGTGCCAAATATGATGCATTGTTATAGACTCGCGCGGTGCGTGCGGTCTGCGAGGTCGGGTCGGTGAGCGAGGCAGCGTGCGGGGCGGTGCATACCTTACCGACCTGGAAGTCAAACTTGCGCCACCGCTGCTCCGACTTGAAGCGGAACATAGTGGCGAGCACCGTGCAAAGCGATCCTCCTGGCTTCATGTCCATGAACACTTTCATCTGCAATTTTGAAACTGTTCTTTAATACTGCTCATTCACACTCTCGTCCTATGGCACGAGAAAGTTTTGATACAAGATAAAGTGCCTAAGCATGTCTTATCTTGTATGAAACCTTAAGGTTTGGTACGGTTTGATTGAAAGATGCACCGGTAAGGCGAAATTCCACCCTGTATATATCTAGGAAAACATATTTCATTTAAGAAGACAAACAATGAAGAAGAAATTGGAAGAAGAATAAACATAACTTGGAAGAAGTACTGAGCCCACAAGGAGATCTTTAAAGGAAATTACGATCTAAACCTAAAAAAAAGTGGTGGCTGATACTTGCATTCTACCTTGCTTGATATATGCCTGCCAAACATGGGTCTTTACTAAACATATACAAGCCAAAATTATAACATGCCAAAGAGCATTGGAAAGTCTCCTAAACATCACTAAAAGGCATAAAATAAACAGTGTAATCATAAGGAAGACCACGAAAATTTATGGCGCACTAACACGAGCGCTAAAACTAAAGTGGCAATGGGCAGGGCACTTAGCACGTTCAAAAGACAACAGGTGGTCAAAACTTACAACCAAGTGGAACTGGAAAGGCCCAGCAGGCAAACGAAAAGTAGGTAGACCTATAAAAAGATGGTCAGACAACATCACCCATGTAACAGATACTGAATGGATGAACATAGCACAGAACAGAGACACCTGAAGAAGGTTGGAGGAGGCCTTTACTCAGCAAGGGTCCCAAATCTACGACCAATAACACAACAAAAATCTAAAACAACTAACCTTAGAGAATATTATTAATTATTTCTTTTCTAAGATACACTAACAATACTAACAAAAAACTCTGTAAACTTAGAAATATGGGAAATAAAAGGCTTTATTATTATTATTCTCAGACATACAGAAGTGAATGAGCAAATGTCTGTAGAGTATGACTGCTTACCATTGGGTAGGTAAAGGTAGTGAGTTTGTTCGAATTTTCAAGCCATTACAAATTTCATGAACAATACAAGAAAAATTATTTATATGCCTGGCCCACATGCCTGGCGATTGAAAGCGTCGGTGGCGTAGTGCGTAATGGTGTTGTCTCTCACCCGGGAGGCACCGGTTGGAACCCCGACACGTACCAAAGTGTTTTCAAATTTTGAATTCATATGTACGTCTAATCGACGCTTTTACGAAGGAAAACATCGTGAGGAAAACCTGTACGCCGCCTAATCGGGCCTAATGTGGGGTAGGCTCGTGACCCTCAGTGGGGACATTATATAAGCTATTGACGCCTTGCGATTTATAATATGAACATGCTTGACTCAAAAAATTAACTCTACCCCCATCAACAGGATTGAATTAAAAAAATTAGGATAAAGGTAGCACACATAACAACTCAGAAAAGGATCATCATCGCTTCAACTCAAGCCGTTTAGTATTCATTGTATGAAACTCCATAAGGCAAACTAATCAGCAATGTAACGACTTCACCCCGCCTTGGGAAAGGCTCACGAACGGCGCGGCGGTGCGGTGAGTAAAGATGTAAGCGTGGGAACTTGCAGTTCCCACACTTACATCTTTCCATAGCCGTGCTTACATCACTCTGTACGCGAGTCTACATCTCCTCATCCATGCTTGCCTTTCTCAACCATCTAGCGGTCTGCCTGCAGCACACTACTGTTGCCGAACGTGCTTTCCTTGACAAGGCAGCTTACAATCGTGTTGTGCTCATGTTTTATTGAGTTTGTAGATTAGAAACTGCGTAAAAGTTTAAGCGGTAAGCGCGTCGCTTCGCCGTAGCGGAGTCGCTGCTGAACCGATTTGGTAACTGATATAACACAAACACGTGTTACTAAATGTAGGTATCAGTGTTAGAAAATGTTTGTAAACATTTTTTAACAGTAGTGTGGGAGCACCAATACTTACATTAAGTTGTTGCCTGGTGGACGGCAAGGCGAAAGGTGATACGGTTACAATCGTTTTCTGAGTTGATAAGTGTGCCAGGATCTTAAGCCTGCAAATACTATGCAACTTCTGCTTATGCTTTTTATTGAGATTACAAACTCTGTACTCTCATGAGTCAAGTCATAGTATTGCTATGACTTACTTTGTGAAAGGATTTCCTTTGAAGCTTCTTTTATGTTAAGTATACAAAATTAGAGTAAATTATAAAATATCATTGATTTCAATACTTACTGGAAGCCTCAAAAAAGGTGGATATGAAGCATTTTTTCCAAGTTTATTTTCTTGATACTGAATAAGCTGGATGACAAGATGAGCAAGTCCTTCCTTTGTGGGTGGGTCTGTTTGAACATGCTAGAAAATAAAGCACAGAATCAAAGCATTGGAATGAAATGAAAAAGCTCTTTATTTAAATGGACAGTGCATAGAAACTGTAGTTGGGTCCAACCTAATGTCACATTACGACAAGTTTCAATAACATAGTCAAGTACCTATTCTTAATCAATATCATTGAGATAAGTACAAAATATTGCAAAAGACATGATCCATTTTGAAAGCCCCTAAAGTTTGATGCAGCTCTGAATAACTAGTGGTCTGCATGCACCTCTATTATGCCAGTAGCATGTAACATAAATCACAGTAGTTCTGCCATGACTTGTCTGTGGTAAGACAATCGAAACTGCCTGTTCTAACATTTGACTATGATTCTATCTCTTTCTATCGTGATTTCGCTGATCTTTCTCAGATGCAGCCTAGATCTACACATTTGTTCCGCCATTTTGTAGCAGAACAGCATGTGTTTTGCAGTGTATATGGAATGGGCATAAAGTACACCCTAACCCTTTAAAACTAACCACATTTCAATAAAGGACACAAACTTTGAGGTACCGGGTCAATTTTACTTCTCAAAAACATTTTTTTATATCCGTAAGACCTTATGTCTAGAGAAACCAATATTTTTAGCAGAAGTGCCAAAACTAAAAAAATATTTAAGACACCTGATATTTTTTTCCATAAAATAAGGTATATTTGATGCCCTTAAATTATCGCTAACTCATGACCAGACATAATATAATATTATATCTGATGACTGGTAAGTATCAGTAAATGGTAGCTTTTCTAATAACTGATGTGATGACTAAGAGATATTTCAATATTGCAAATATTTTAATTTCGATGTACTACTACAATATACCTATATAATTTTATATACTAAAATAATTATGCAAACAACTTGATGTAGTTAATGAATAAATAGTGCTTGGATTACAAATGTAAAAACTACAATACACTATAGATAGAATTTAAAAAATTAAATAAATATGCAAAAAAACTTAATGCAGTTAACAAATAAATAGTGCTATAATGACAAAAGTAATGTTGCTCTGTGTCCATTGCAGGAATACTTAATTTTAGGTATACCTTAAACTGAACAGCAATTCAACATTTTCAGTATGATTATACATACATACCTATAATCACACTCACAATCACAAAAGGGGTTAAGCAGAGCTTCAGGTAACATTCGGTTACACACAAAGCCACATCTGGTAGTATGGGCCTACACAAAAGGGGCACCAAATCCAAAAATTAATTTTCTTTCAGTACGTAAACAAACCAGCTAAAGCCAGCAACCAGGACAAATATTACATTCAAAATCATCTTACCAGCCCAGGTATTTATTATACTTTGTGTAATAATTTGGTACTTTGATTAAAAAGCAAACATATTTTAGTCAATTGTATACATAAAGGTTATATTAAAATATATACAATTCACCAAAACAATGTGTACGTGGATACAAGTGTAATAATATAGTTCATACTAACCTTTTTGCAATTTTTCTGCAACCAAACACGAATTTGATCAAATTGAGCCAAGCACTCTGGCGATTGGAAATAGTCTATATTAGGGCCACCGTCTTTCTTTGGACCTATAGTCGTCATTTTAGATTAAAATGAGAATCTTTTCCTATGGTAAATGACAAAGTTGATAGTGTACAAGATCAGGAATCACAAAATTTTAGAAAACAAGCTCAAAAGCGGCGTCTTTTCTCATTCGGGTTTTGACAGCAGAGTAAAAATCACAGAACGTAAAAATGTTGCCAGAACTTTTTTTGTTTTGTTAGGGTTTTTGGCTTGGTATCAAAACTTTTGAGCCATAGCTTCATTTATTTATGTCTCATTTCTTGATGTTTGCATATAAATATGGGCGTCACACATTTAAATGCATCTAGGCCCTAGATTCTAGGGAGTGCTAGGAAAAAAATGCATGGCAACAGACCTCATGATTGTGACGATGAGAATTGTGTTGGTTATTTAATTTACATGTTGTATATTTCAATGATTTCTCATAACTGTTCATCAACACGGATGCTTATGCAAAGAAACGACACCACTTTTGAGTTTCTCCCGAGTTCTTGTTGTAAAAACACGTGTTGAGAGACTCCATGTTTAACCAAAATCTACCGTACAATCTTTTGTAACTTATAATTAAATTTTCACTTGACATTGGCAAAATGCATAATCTTTAAGATTTACGAATGCCATTAATTAAGAATAGAATATAATAGACACCACTTTCACTCAATGACGTAGGAATTCTTACATCATTGCTTTCACTGCACAAAATCAATGACATAGGAATTCTCCTACGTAATTTGCACAAAATCCACTCCGAAGCAATTTTGAACTACCGAAATAGAGATTGACATCCAGACGCCATGGTTTACCGTTCAAACATTAGATTAGATACCTCCATCTTCTTGGATACCTCTAATCTAAGCGCCAAACACTCCTCTTGCCAGAACTTTATCTGCTTTTTAGTTTTTTTTGTCACAAATGGTCAAGAAGCTTATAAAGTGGTGGCCCACACTGGTGGATACAGGCGCCTATAAACACCTGCAATAACAAAGAAAAAATCACTTGGTATTGCAGGTGCGTAAGATAAAATGCCTTCCATGCCCAGCCAGCCTATTTGCTAACTTTTTTTACAGAAGAAAGTGATGATGCTTTAGATTATACAAGAATCTAAGGATGATGCCTTAATAGCGTGTCGTGTAAAACAGCAACGGATATGTAATTCACTCGGTGATTATCTGAAAAAAGTTATCGAATAGGATTCTTTGTTTATGGAATAGGCCTATAGTAACAATTACTGTAGGCTCAGACCAATAGAATCATTGGTCTGAGACTGTAGGCCAAGACTGTAGGCCTATTCGCTACTTTTTTTTATTACAAAACATCAAAGGTAAAACTAGAACCCACACTACGAATAAAAAAGGAAGACGACTTTTGTGACCCCAAGTAACCTTTGAATGTTTCCGTTTGTCAACTGACCGTATCGTGTACTCTAGTGGTTAGAAAGAGACAATAAATAGCTATTAGGGCACTTGTCGTGTAAAAACAGCAATGTATATGGAATTCACTCCTTAATTAACTCGGTGTTCACCACTTTCTTCTGTCAAAATAAGTAGGTAAGTAAGCGAAAAGCTCCCGACGCAGGTGGCAACCGCCCCGCACCGCGCCGCGCCTGATGGCAACTGCACCGCGCCACTTCCGAAGTGTGCTGCTTCATAATATAGACGCATACAAAATCCGCTAGCCGGTATATATGATATGCCATGTGATGCTAATACCAGCAGAGTAGAATAGCATCACTAAATCCTCCAATAGGTGTCGAAGGTGGTGAAGGCGACTAATGGACCAGCAAAGGGGTATTGATCACCTTATACTCCGTCCACCAATCCGCATGATGATGATGATGATGGTATATATGTAGAATCACAAAGCCCTATCTGGGTTCTCTCTGTTTATTGTTCTGTATCTATTCTAATCTAAGGTCTAGACTGAGTCTTACTAAAGTCTAGACTAGAAATAACCCCGTATTCTCCAGACTAGGTTTATGGACTGACTACCACTCATAATTTTACTGTTATGGTGAATTACATAAACATAATTTTCGTACCTCTTGCTCAAAAAGTGACATTCTATGCCACAAAAAGCGAACATAACAATAGTCATTTTTAATCTGTTAATAAAAAACAGGGAAAGAAAATTGTACTGAATTCACCTCTAGGGGGAGAATGTGATTTAAATTTGGAATACTTACCTACATCTGTATACTGAACTACATCTGTGTTTACACCATTATGTTTGTATATAAAGCACACGAAGTTATAAAGCATTATACATATTTTTGAAAAAGGAATACGCATTTATTGTGCAGTTATGATTATTAAATAAAATTACGAAAACCGACGAGGCCGTCCGTATGAGCTTGATGCCTTTGCTTTGCCGACAAAAAAATATTAGTCTAGGAATTTGCCGCGTTTTTGTTTTCTTCAAATACTTAAACGATAAGTTTATTTTAATTTATTTTTATAAATAAGTTAATGTTCTAAAAATACGTTACGATACGATATCTCATATTATTATTGTGTTAATTTTTTCGCAAATGGTACGAAAAGTAGAGAGTATTTTCCTCGGTGATAAAGCTGTAGTCTTTGGTCTTGGGTGAACTTAAATCCCTCGCTTCGCTCGTGATTTAAGTTTTTAACACCCTCGCTCGCTACGCTCGGGAGTAAACCTCGAGTCCTTCGTTACGCTCGCGATTTAAATCGTCACCCGCGACAGAAGACACTGCTTTATCACCTTGGTTAATAATCTACTATTAGTGAAAGTCTTAGATTAAAGCAAAAAAGGGGAAAGAGCTGTTTTGTGAAAGCGTTGCTTTTAATTTTATTGCTTAGATAGAAGAAACTAATATTAAAAATCTATTGAAGTAACATAGATTATAGGGCTATTGATGAATTTCTCAATAAGTCAGGAACAAAAATTAAACACAGTGTAAGATGTATAATTAACTATGTATTTTAATTACAATATTATTATTAGGTTTTGAAATAGGAACATATACACAAAATACGATACACCACAATAACCTTAACATAGCTGTCTAAAATAAGACAGAATAGACAAGTTAAATGATGAAATCATCTCAAAATCTGCCGCTGTCTGTATGCTGTATGGTTCTGCTAACCAATATATTCTGTAATGTAGGTAACCGTGGGTTACACTGTCTCATGAGAAGCTATATTTATAACTATAAAAACTATATTAATTAATAGCTATCAGCATTCGGGAATATAAATTGATTTTCGGGGAAGCCTTTTGAGCCAGTTCCTTCTATCGCAAATAAGGATCCCGCGTCAGGTTGCGTTGCTAGTTCTGTTGGGGTTAAGTCTCTCCTACTAGTTGTCACGTAGAGAGTCGATAAACCGTGCCCGCCCCATATAACTGAGGTCACTTTGGATGCCTTGATCGTGTGCTGTTCTAGAAGCTTCCCAGCTCTGGAATCTATTTTGATCACCTGCAAAGTCATATTTGTGATTATTTTCTTCAGTCACTGAAGAAATTCGGCGGAGTAGGCAAGGCAGTGCCCGATATAAAGTTCTGACCACCTATACTATAGGCTATCACTTCCCAACGGAGAAAATTTTCAAATTCAAGTAATAGGCTATCACTTCCCAACGGAGAAATTTTCAAATTCAAAAGTAGGTAGTAGGTACGTATTTTACGCATTGGAAATAAGTCTCAGCGTCAGGGCTCGGGTCTTACGCAATTACGACCTCGATATAGGCTCTAGCCTTAGGCGCGAAGCACACCGACACACTGCCGAGGCGTTGGGCAAGGACGCAGCGCGGACATCATTCAAATACCGTACTAAATACACGGCAATATGGTCATTAATTGAACAAATTCAACGGCCCTCATTGGACGCGGTATAGCAGGCGTTGGATTTTGTTCAATTAATTAGGTACCTTACCGGTGTGCTTCAGCGAACGGCTCCAGAATTGAACTGTATAAAGTATATTTATTAAAATTGTTCATATAAAATGATCATCCATGTGCACTGACTACTATGAAGCCAGGGATTCACCAGTTGGTTAATAAAGTGCAGCAACAGTGCTCTCAATAATTGTAAGTTTTACTTTTCTTAATTGATTACCTACTTGTGATTTGAATAAAACTAAACACGCCAATATTTTCATCGTTTGTTTAATTTTCTTATTTTTACTCCCCATTTCGGCCTCTAGGAGGGCGTAGTATTTTAGGATAATGTTGGGTGAGGCGCATAGAGTTAAAGGTTGGGAACCCCTGCTTTATAGACTTATCCAAGACCGATGACATTACAATTATTCGATAAGATATCCCATTATCGATTAGGATCGTCAGAACTAATAAATTTAACGTTTATAATTGTTAGCTTTCAGCTATACGTCACTAGATGACGTTGTCATTATTATGGCTTATTCTAGGTGGCAGTAGGTACTTTTGTCGGCGGTAATAAATCGCACTCAAAATCTTTAATGATAAAACGTACTTAAAAGTGAAAAAAAATAATAGATACTTAAACAAAGATAAAATGATGAAGGAAAAGTATAATTAATTATAATTTAGAGAAAAGGGGTGCTCAATAGTGTTCTTAAAAATATTTGATCGGCACAGTGGACGCAGTTCACGACAGTGAACCACCCCACGCTTTTCTCTAAATAATAATTATACTTTTCGTTCATCATTTAGGTTCTATACTAAAAAGTTTAAAGTTATTTTTCACTTTTTAGTCCGATTTAATTATGTATAAGCATGTTTTTTTTAGTTTTTTAAAACTATTATTCTATTATCCACTTGAAAAATGCACTGAAAAAAATCGACTTGCCTCAGGCGGGACTCGAACCCGCATCTTCCACAATCCGGGCGAACGCGTCCGCCCGGATTGTGGAAGATGCGGGACCATTACGCCACCGAGACACTGCTTTTCGCTGTCGAAATTTGTCGGTGCTTGGTGCTTATGTTTTTATGGTAAACATTGTTTCATCAAATCTTTGAAATTTGAACTACTAAGACCCGAACGAAATATTTTTGCAAATATTTGACGCTCAGAGGCTTTAGACAACATGCATTTCGGCAATCGCTCTCGCTATCGCTAAGTAAAAAAATGTATGATATTGACATAAGCAATCGAAAAATGATCGATTGCTTATGTCAATCCCATACATTTTTTTACTTAGCGATAGCGAGCGATTGTCGAAATGCATGTTGTCTAAAGCCTCTGTTAAGATGAAACTACCTTAGAAACGCGTAAATATTGATACTAGAAAAATGCGGAATTAATACTAGAAGATGCGGGTTCGAGTCCCGCCTGAGGCAAGTCGATTTTTTCAGTGCATTTTTCTAGTATTAATTATATTTACGCGTTTATAAACGCAAAAATAAAATCATATTATCCACTTTTTAGTACGACACCGCCAACTTAACAATGACAACGCCATCTATATATTCCAAACGTTTAATTTATTAGTCCTGGCGATTCTAATCAGGATAATGGGATATTCTTACTGAATTATTGTAATGTCATTGATCTTTGATAAATCTATAAAGTTTGAATGAAATCTGACCATTTAAAGTGGGTCAAAATCTAGTCCAAAGAGTCAGTTACAAACATACGAGTTACAAATATACAGGTGAAACTAATATAGCGTATTGCAGTTGCGATATGAGCTCAATTTGTATGGGAAACATGAGTTGCGCTTCTTTTCGCTAGGGGCGCTATTCGCGTTTCCTATAAAAATTAAGGTCTAAACGCAACTACGATAGTTACGTTTTTTATACGAAAAAACATACAATACGGGTGCTTAATTTACGAGAGATGGAGTGACATTGAGAATCGAGTGAAAGTTAGGAACATGGTGAATAGGCCTTTGCACGTTTTTCGGTCGTGGGAGAAAAAAAACCGTCTTAAATTCAAGGTGTGAGAGTGCCAGTCAATACAAACAACTCTTGCTATGGGACTTTTGTATGTAACAGCTGATTTTTTTTCGCGTTTTCTATGATGTTACCATAGCAAGAGTTGTTTGTATTGACTGGCACTTTCACACCTTGAATTATTTAAGACGGTTAAAAAAGCACGGTGCATCAAACGAAATAATAAATAAAAGTTACAAAACATAAAATTCTTTTTAAATACCTTTCCTCCGTCATAGCAGGCGACCCATAAATTTCCATCAGTATCAATTGTCATCCCATCAGGCACACCTGTTACATTATTTGCTTGGAAACTAAATATTGTTCTTCGGTTGTCTGCAATGGAAATTATTAAAACGATACATTGCAGAACGCCAATAAATTAATTACCGACGCATTGAGACAATATTTACTCAATAAAAGAATACTGATATTTTATTAGCAATAATTATATCCAGTTATTAACAAATATATAATGATTAATATTAATATTACATTAATAAAATATTTTTAATTTCGTATCTAAATTAATTATAAATAACAAAGTAAATTGGACGGCCTTAAGTAAGTACCTATATACAAATACTTAGACTTTACGGGAATTTATTTTGACCATCAACTTTTGCTGTTGACTGTACAGTCAGCACGCCTCTCTTGTTCTGCGTTCCTCCCACGACAGCCCTATCTATACGTGCCTTTTGGCTGAGAGTGAGAACTTATATAGACTGTGGTACTATAAAGTTTTAATCTACGATCGTTGCAGCAAAATTAAGTTGTACTTACGAATAGTTCCAGTCTCAAGTTCATAGTCGAATACATCAATATTCCTTGTTGGGGAGTCGATGTAGAACATGTATTTGCTGTCAGAGGTCCAGGCAATGCCGTTGGAGACAGACACAGGCCGCACTTTCTCCTCGGGATTCTTGTAGTTATACTGGTCTAACATATACAGAGTGGCTTTGTCCTTCACCAACACATTTGCTACCTCCTGTCCTATTGTACCTGTTCACAAAAAAACAATTAATCATACGTAGGTCCTTACTCATCATCATTTCACTCGGGAGATGACCACTGTTCCACATAGACCTCCCCAAAGGTTCGCATCCAGCGGCTTCCCGCGACTTTACCAGATCGTCGGTCCACCTTGTCGCGGCCTATCAACACTGGGTCTCCCGGTACGCGGTCGCCACTAGAGGACCTTTCCGCCCCTAACAGCCGCCAGTCCATGCAATGTGTCCGGCTGCCAGAAGGTTCGCAAGTATTTGAGCTATGTCGGTAACAGGATCACAACATTTCTAATCAAAGCTTCCTGTGACCTTGGGCCTTCATAAGAGGTCCACTATAAGCGGCCATGTTTAGTACGCACTTCAATATTCACTTTGAAGCCAGTTCCACGAGTAGATACAGTAGGGCTTAGCTTACCGCAATAGAAAATATAGGACACGTAGTATTTTCAAAACGAACAGACGACGCACATTGTGCGTAGTAGGTAGGTATTTGCTCGTTTCATTTGATTTTGTATCGGTACAAAAGCAAGCACCATGTAATAATTTATTCAACGTGAGCAATGTGTTCTTATTTAATTTTGTATCGACACAAACGCGCGGCGTCAAAGTCGTTAGGTACCCATTAGTGAATATGGTCAGCAGCTATTTTATCGTCTAAACGAGACCGTAGCTACGGTAGGACCACAATATAGAGAACCATACAGTACTTTGACTCCATATACAAGGTGTTTGGTACATGGGGTATGAAGCAGCATGGGTAGGGGCCCATGCTAACATAGTCAAATAAAACCTGTGGTGATATCAAAATTTTTAAATAGTAAAAAAAAATTGATTTCCCCATATAAATAGTTCGATCACAAAAACAAAATGTATGAAAAATTAAAAAAATATTTTTACAATTTTGAATTTTTAATATCACCATAGTATTTATATGACTATGTTAGCATGGGTAGGTGCCGGTTTCATACCCCATGAACAAACATCCTGTATAGTGAGTGACGAATCGGCGCATGCACACATACAAACGTCGTTTACACGGCCGCTAAGCATGCTCTGAACGGCAAAGCCGGTAAAACGGCAAAAACGGCCGTGTAAACGACGTTTGTAATTGTATGTGTGCATGATGGAGTCAACGATTACGACCATTTGTAGCTACTGTTTGCTATCTTTGTAAAATAAAGTTTTTTTTTAAGCTCTTTATTTAAATGGAAAATCGTCAAAAGCCCTACCACCATTTTAAAATACTAACCAAACCACAGTCTGCCATTAGCGTCGACCTTGCCATCGTTGCATCTGTTATCTGGTAAGCCCACGTCCACCACACTGAGTAATCTCAGAGAGGCGTCTCCTGGGCAGGAGTCCCAGTTCAGGAAGTAGAGAGCTGATCGTACAGCCAGTAGCACAAGTTTGGGGTACCCTTTCACTGTTACTACAAAGGATGTAGGGCCGTAACCTGGAATAAATACAGTTCACTTTTTAATGTTACATAGGTATAGGTTTTTTTTTATTGACTATTGCTGTTAGCGGCATATAGGATTACCATTTAGAAATTTGAAAAGTCCTGACAAAATGCCTGATAGTTCAAAAAAGTCCGGACATTTTAATCACATAATGCAAACATCAGCACTTCAGTACGCACTTCGTAAAAGTAGTATGGACATGGTAGCTAACAGTCGCTTTTAGATGAGTGGGACATTAATAAAGATTAAATAACTTACTTATGTAAGTTCTATTACTCGTATTCTATCTAAAACAAAAAAATCCGGACAAACTAGAAGGCCGGACAAAGTCCGGACAGAACCTTAGAAGTCCGGACATGTCCGGACTAATCTGGACGGATGGTAACCCTAGCCCGCATATGGCCTCGTTACGCCCGTCGCGTCGTCGCGGGTTTTTTAAGAAGGTGAAGACTTTAGTGGGTCCTCTATTTATTGGGGCGAACTTCCTGTACAGGGTTTCTACTTCTAGTCGACGTCGGTATCTCCCGTGATCCGGGAGTCTCACTGTGTCGTCCAGAGTCTCTGCAGGGTTCGGATCGAAAGGGAGCGGCACATCGGAGGGTGCTTCTAAAGGAAATTAGTATGGAATGATTTGAGAGTTACATAGTTTCTAGAAGATGGTGGTGTGAAGTTAATTTGACAACACAATAATCATCGTTTTGTCTCATAGATTTTTGTCTTGACTAGCCTATACACTAACTACCACTACTTTATTTTTTGGTCCTTCAAACCGGATTATGTGTATTATATTCACTTTAGTTTAACTGGTGTGCATTTTGTTTTCATAGCTCGACGAACATTTTGACTATAGCTTGACACATTTACATCTTCGAGTACTTAACCACGAACGCTGAAAAGTGTTACGAAAATAAAATATGAAAACCAAATACATGCGAGTTTAATCCGTAAATGTAATTTTAATTAATAATTATTTTAAGAATCAAAGTCAATGTAATAACTACTCAAAATCCGGTTTGAATAACGAATTAGGCTCGAAGGAGTTTTATGTAATTAATACTTTTATGTAAAACTTAGATTATTCTAATTGGTTTGTGTCGAAAATACTGACCTATTTCCTTGGAAGTGACATTACCGCTCTCCTCATCAAGCCTGAAGACCCTTTGAGCTGATATATCAACCCAGTAAAGGGCATGCTCTTCAGTAGACCAGTGTGGTCCTTCAAAGTGTATTCCGCCAGTATGAACCTATAAAGAAATATTATTCAGTTGTTCTCCTGTGTCAATTTAGTTGTCTTAATTATAAAGCCACTGCCTACTTCGTCTGTATAATATCGTTACATGGTTACATGTTTTAGCCCTAACGCTCCAAAATGATCTTCCTAGAGAAAGGTGATTTTTCTTCAAAATCGTCCTTTAAGCGTTACCTTACCCGCGTCAAATTAAGGTCGTGATCCGCCACTGTTTATAATCAATATGATTTCTATTAGACCTAATGTTGTAGCTACTATAAATACATAGGTAGTATTAGATAAGCTAACTTTAACATTTCTAGTTTACCCGACACAAATAAGGATTTTCACTAATAATATCCAGTGCCCGTAGTAAGTATAAGTGATTTATAATGAAAAACGTAACTATTTTAGTTGCGTTAAGAGTTCCATTCGTAGGTATAGGAAACGTGAATAGCGCCCTTAGCAGTAAAAAGGGAAATCATGTTTCCCATACAAGTTGGGCAAAATATTTACGTTTTTTAAACTAAAAAAAACTTACACAAACACAGGTACAGATAAAATCAAAGTACGCCGTTTTTTAAACTAAAAATAATTACTTACACTAACACAGGTACAGGTGAAATCAAAGTGTGCGAGATCTTTACGGAATAGCACGGGCATAAAAAAGTCTTGCCGATGGCGCCAGGTAGTCGGCAGGGCACGGGTTGGGTTATAAGCAAGTTATAAGTATGTACGTTTATGAAGTACTAGCGGTCACCTGCGGCTTCGCTCACATCCATGTTGGTTATCGCGCCAAAAAGTTTGTTTAAAAAAGTATCCTATGTATTTCTCAGGGTCTTAAACTATCTCCATACCAAATTTTATCATAATCGGTTCAGTGGCTTAGGCGTGAAAGCGTAACAAACAAACTCACTTTAATTTATTTCATAAAGACTAGAAGGTATATAACACCATCTAATTATTAGAATATCAAATGTCTTTGCCAGTAACTAAGAGCGAGGTTACACAAATAATACTTTAATTTTCACGACATTTAAAACCCAGCGTATGTAAAATAATTAATAAAGTAAGATACAGAAGACAGAAACCATTAACTGTTCAGCTAATTATAATAAAATAAACTCACCTTCTTTATCAAAGGCGTAGATCGTCGAGATGTAACCACGATAACATTGAACACTATTAAAACAAATAAATTTCGTACCAAAATCATTATAAACAATTCAAGCCCAAGTTTATTCGTTGCGCACGACTGTACCGTAGCGCTAAGATTCGGTCAATGTAGAGCGGCCAGCGAATGGAGCTGCGCCGTGTCGCCTCCCGGCGCCCTTTCGCTATGAAGTCTTGGTAATAGTTCATGGGAAAGTATTGCCGTAAAAAATGTTCCTTACGAAAATTTTTATGTAAGGAAAAGTTGAATAGAAATTAAATTCTCCATAGCGCCTAAATTGGAGGTGCTATGTTGCGCCAAGGCCAGTTAACAATAAGAGTATGTTTATCTATTGTAATGCAATAATGCAATTATGTTGATGCTTCAATCAAGGAAGAAATAAAAGAAATATTCGTTTCCTTAGAAATAAATACCTATCTACTTACTAGGTTTATGCATTACCTTGGCATTAGGTACCTACCTGTTCTGTAAAGTACCTAGCTAGTAAGTACCCACTTACATAAATACCTACGGTATTTACTTAAGTTTCAAAAAAGGTTCTTGTCGGTAATGCGAATGCCATGATATTCTTAGGATTACCAACCACCGGGACTGGGTCATGTTATGTGGACATATACCAAGGTAATATTATACACAATTCATATTTCAGCGAGTGGGAAACTCATGATCACTCCATTTCCATCAGTCGGCGCGATGTGGATGTCATCCAAAAATTGAGCACACACACGATCACTCCATTCGCGTCACTCCAGATCTACATAATTGACTTTCATTCTACGCAGCTACTTCTGCCACAAAATGGACGTGGGATATCGGCAACACACGAGCCAGTTTGGAGCGATGGAGTGATGGATTTCAGAATTTTTCGTCATACTGTTCAAGCCACGTGAGATTCCGACTAGGGTATGAATCTCAGAATATCGTAGTACCTATCGGAATTCTGCGGCTGCTTTCAATCGGCCTCATAAGAAAGCTCAAGACTCGGAGTTTTTCTGCGTAATCACGTCAGAAATATGACCCGCAGGTTGCCCGCAGGTAAACAAAGGTCACCAACATAGCACAAAGAATTGCGAACCTTAAGTGGCAGTGGGTACGAGGAGGACTGGTGACCGTTGGGACGGAAAGGTCCTTAAGTGGCAACCATATACCGGAAGAAACAGCCTTATTAGGCCCCTTACAAGGTGGACCGACGATTTGATCTGAGATCCTTGGAGGAGGTCTGTCCAACAGTGGGCATCTCTCAGCTGATATGATGACTAAATCCGACTTCATACCGAGTATCTGCAATGCCGATATTTTTACTCGATCTAGTATCGGAAATCAGTATCGGAATTGAAAAACTTCCGATATTATATGCCCTAATTCCGACCGAACACACGGAACGATTTTGGAGTGATGGCTTGGCGTAATGTGTCTTGGAGCGATCGTGTGTTTCCCACCATGGCTCGCCGATCAATCAACGTAGCTTATTGGTAGAATATCAAATGAAAATGCTAAGAATCAATCCAACCGAAAAATCTGTAACGTGGATTATATTGCAGACGAAAAAAATGCTACATTACAGTTGACTGGTTCTATTTCGCGGAAGCGTGACCTTTTGTCATCAAGGTTTTTAATTAAATACCTGCACTCAAGAACAATTAGGCAACCAAATATCTACTTCGTTACCGTGATGTGAGTAATATACCTATCTAGCAACAATAAATAATCAAATATCAATTCAAGGAATTACACGTAGGTACCTATTTTACCATATTTTAGTAGGAACAGACAGTTTGAGACCCTGGCAAGGCATACTTTTTGGCGCTATGAGGTTATAAGGCAGATTTATCAGCTCGGAAAAGTGAACACTTCTTTTTTTACTATGAACGTTCTTTTGTTGGTGTAAAGAAAGAAATGAGAGATTTCATCTACTTAGTTGTAATAGAAAAGAATAAAAATTATTCCCATTTTTAACAATTTTTATTCACTTTTAACAAAAACCCGAAAAAAACGATTAAGCCGGTGGTCTACGAAACGACTGTGGACCATAACGATACGGTTCCGAGCTAATAAGTGTGCTACGATCTTTAATCGACCAATAGTGTTAAATATTTTATTACATTTTTATATGAGGTCCAACCAAGATAAGCTCCTTGGGTCCAACCAAGCAAATAGTCGGTAGCTGTGCGCGCAGGTGGACTCGGTTTCTGTGTGAACGGAGATTGATCCTCGGCCGCTCCGTTATAAGTACCTGTGGTTACACAGAACATAGTGTGGTTATATCTACTACCGACGACGTGAGTCGTGAACCCACTCTTAGTAGGTACCTACGTACAAACGCGTTAGCTGAATTTGAGGGGTTATATTTATTAATATTAATGTTTTCGCATCATATTAATAGGTATTATTTATTATTTTTTATTTGTGATCGGCGTACTTAGAGCTAACGCAGACCATACAATTTAGTTGGCCAACTATCGTACAACTAAATAGCGTGCTTCTACAATTTAATCGTCCTTACATAGAAACCCATTCTTTATGCCATCGGCCGATAGTTGGATGCGATCGTTTAGTTGTGCGATTCAGTTGGATAGGTGTGCGGCCTTCTATGTCTACTGCAATAGTCGGCCAACTCAATTGTATGGTCTGCGGGGTCCAAACCACACAATTTAGTTGGCCGACTATCGTACAACTATCGTCCTTACATAGAAGCCCATACTTTATGCTATCGGCCGATAGTTGGATGCGATCATTTAGGTAGTTGTGCGATTTAGTTGGATAGATGTGCGGCCTTCTATGTCAACTAAATTGTATAATGTGCTGTATCCCTTAATCTTAGTCGGCGGTAGGTAATTTATGTTTTCGTCCCTCATACATGTTTCGATCAGCCTCATATAGGTTCTCCTTTCTTTGCCCAATCATCTCTCATCTCACATTGTCTATCCTTTTCCGCGGTCTTCCCCTCTCTCTCAATACCCATGCAGATTAGCATTCAGTCTAGTAGGCTATCTAATGTAGGTATAGATAATTACTACAAGTAGTTCCTGATCCACCCATGTGTGTCCTTATCAGGGTTACGATTAATGATCTACTTAGGTACCTACTAGACATTGCAAAGTGCACCATGTTTATGGAAATTCAATGATAACTACCAATTAAGAAAGTAAGAAATAATCAGTGTGCAAGGTGATTAGAATATCACTCTAAACGTAAAACCTGCATAAGCGTCATGCCATGCATGATTGTATGTAGATACTTATGTATACCAATGTCACATGACGTGATCTGATATGACGATAATAGAGAATTGATAACTCTTCCTTATGTGATTTGATGAAATCACTAGATAACGGGTCTCAACTATAGGTACCAAATAATAAATTTCTGGTAAAAAAGCTTTTATTTAAATATCTACTTACCTACCTTACCTTACCTTCTAAAAAGAAAAGAAAAGATTTTTTTTACTTTATTATACTCTTTATTGCATTTAAAAATACATAGGTTAAATTGTCAATTACAAAGTTTGCAAGGGCGAACTTATCTCTAAAAGAGATAAGTTCGCTTAAGAGATAAAACGCTTTTCGATATAATTATTTCGATCATCGTTTATTTACTATACAACATGTTAATTAAATACCTAACCAACACCCTGAATACAAGTGGTTTGGGATCGGCTTGTTAAAAAAAAAAATTATTAAATTATTGAAATCAACTCAGAAGCCGATCCCAAACCACCTGTATTCGGGGTGTTGGTTATTTAATTTACATGTTGTATAGCTCTTTGCCTATTCTATCGCTGTTTATCTACCATAGATGTATAATTACTGCTGTTTATCCTATATTATCTACAAAGGTAAAGATCGCGACAAGCAAAAATACACCGATGTGTGCGTAATGCACATGTGTGCTCGAAAAATAGTACTGCAGTCTGACAGTTGCTGTCTTTTCTACGTGACTGACAGGCCTCCTTAAGCCCCCTGCGTGTAGGTACGTGAAATGGCCTCGTCTATCTATCTCGCTCTAATATACGCTATAGTACCTATATATCCTCTTTTACATTGGCGATCTACAGTTTCCTATATCTATAGTCTCACCCTAGTCGATTCATTGCCAATCCATAAACGTCAGTAATAGGTAATAAATCTATGGCAGCGTGCGCTCCGTCTTAACTCTTCTATGTGGTCTGATCCGAGGGTCTCAACAAGTTCTCAACGACTGTTAATTTTGGCACGTTGTTCAATGTTAAGAAATATAATCTCACTATTGATATACCTACCTAATAGCTATCTGTATGTAACTCCCTGCGAAAGAACGATAAAGACAATAGGAATATTAAAAATAACATACAAGTCCAAATATGGGTTTCTATAGAGCGCTTACAAGACAACCTTGAAATTGGATTGGCGAATTGTAATTTATTCGCAATGATTCTGATTTTAATTGCCCATTGTATACCTACGTATGAATATCCAGATCTACACAATTTACTTTTAACATTTTACTGCTTGTTCAAATTATTCAATTAAGTCTTTTAAAGTTCATGATTGATATTATGAGAAATGAAAAACTTTTTATTTATTTCATATTTATATTAACATCTATAACTCTATAACAAAGCATGTTTTACACATTGTAAATATTGTTTATGGACTAACAATACGCAAATTAAATGATTTCGTCCAATAAATAGGTAATGAGTAGTTAACAACGACACAACACACCGCAACATTTAGATAGGTATAATTTTTAAATTGACATAGACACGTTGACCTGTCTCCAAATTTATATGAAAGGCAAATTTTGATATTCATCATAAATTGACCCAAGATTGCATGGTTTACCAGTGAATATAGCATAAAGTTAGGTTCACACGGCATGAAATTATAAGACTTACGACTTACAAGAGAGAAGTACTAGAACACTCTCCAGTGTGTGAAACTATCTTTACTGCCATAAACAGAATTGGGGTATTTTGGGACATTTTTACTAGAGCGTGCTGACTAAAGGTAACACAAAAATAATTTATCGGTTACGTTAAAGCACACCACAACGGACGAGAGGTTTTTATACTCTGTGTTACTACATTGCCTACACTCCCCCATGCAACTTCAAGCGCCTCTGTTATTTTCAAGACAATTTAGTTTGTTCTGTATTCTGAGTTTTAGTTCTATGATACAGTAACTAAAAGTCTACTTTCAATTGACAATGAATTAGTCACTTCGCCGGCACTCGTCCTCTGATTAGGCAAATTAACATTACGTTAGACTCGTGTTAGGATATTAAATCAAAATTAGTCATTAATTATTTTTAAAAAAATGATTTTATAATGTCTAAACGGCTCCACAACACTCTGTAATCAAAATGACACCAAAATCCCAACCATAGCAATTACCACACGCTTACTCGTGTTCCAAAGGCGACTTTCAGAGTACAATTATTGTCTTACGTTTATGATACATTTCATGTAATCAAGGAACATAATTTTGGTGAGTTTCACAGTTCAAATAGTGAATTTGTCTGAAAGTACAGTCAACAGCACGTCGGGCTATACAAAACTGTCAAATTTCTCCAAATGATTTTCAACCTAAGACTATTCAATGTAAAGTGCATAATCGATTGGGAAAATTTGACAATTTGTGGTAACCCAACGTGCTGTTGTCTGTACCTATTGTCAGATATGCACCTAGAGTATTATTTTTTTAAATTAATTTATCTAAACTAATCTAAGCTTCCGACCAAATTTTTAAGAGTCGAAACTTTTTGCTGCGTCGAAAAATATATGTATAGTTTTTTTTAAAAAAAAAAGAGCAATCTGTGTACGATACAGAAATTGAACTTAAAAAAAAATAGAAATAAAATTGAATTTCATTAATAATTAAAATAATTAAGCGTTTTTTTAAAATAAATATACGATTGCTGTTTTTAAAAACTCTGATATTTTTATAACTTGCAGCAAATATATACATTTTTGGTGTAGGAAAAACGATATCCATATATTTTTTATCAATCATGTAATTATTCATATACAATACAGTAATTTTATTTGGATTTTAATTGTATTACTTATATGTAATTTTATACATTTTGTTCTGTTGTTACAAAATACAATCAGTTCTAATGTTTGTACTTTATTCGTCGGAGAGTAATTAAGTGGACGTTACATACATTAATACTCGGAGGCAAGAAATGTTACATGCTGGCATTAATTGGCACAATGTTGGGTATTGTACATAGTAAAAAGGCCTGCGCAGACGAGGGATTTTTGTCCGCCGAGGTCAAAATTCCGCAAATCATTGAACCAAAAAGTCCGCCGAGGACACAACACGCACACGGTGTGCGGTCAAAGAGGGACCAAAAGATTAACTGACTTCAAAGAAAGAGGTTCTACATAAATATATTCAACTATTAGTTTTTGTTATGAATATTTACTAATTAACTCGCACTCACGCGCGTATATACGTACGTCTCTAACAAGCGCGTAGAAAGGTTAAAAATCCCGTGTAAATAAATATTCCGTGTGCGTTGATTGTCCTTGCCACGTTAATTCTATTATTTCCGCGGACTCATGCTTACTTTTGTACGGTCCGGACTGTTGATGTCCTCTATTGTCCGAGGGACTTTTTTGTCCGGCGGACTTTAGGTCCCTCGGCTGCGCGGGCCTTAAAACAATAAGGCGACGATAAGGATTAGCGACCTTGGCCATACCGAGTGGAGCATCCCACATTTTCATAACAAACCCAGAAAACACACAATCGGAAAAAACATATTATTTTTTTCTAAAGATACTACTTTTCCGCATATGAATATTTAAATAATCAAATTATCTACAAGACGAATAAAGTCTCGTGAAAATAGCTCGAGTAGTTTTCGTTTATGCTGTTTCATTTTAAAGTTTTTTTGTTTAAATATGCAAGTACGAAGTTTTAAATGTTCTCACACTAATGTGTTTTGTAAGTAGTCTAGTTTAATACATAATAGTATTGTTTTTATAATTTACGGTCTTATTATATCCCTTATCGTTCCCTTAAAAAAAGGTTGGCCTAGTGGAAACTGTAAACACTATTATTAAAGAAGGAGGGAACACGTGTGCTGGCAGTGAATTTCATTTCTCGATTGTGTGACATAAAAATTAGTTGCGTCCGCGTTAAATTAACAATTATTACAAAACATTTTCATACTCTCGACAGCTGTCGACAAGAGCGTTAACGATTTAGTTTTTGTTACTACGATCGAATATAATGCAATAAGGCGTCGGAGTTCAATTCGTAAATACTTGAGTTTCTATAAACATACACATTATAACTAAAACAAATATCGGCTCTAAGTTAAATAAAGTAATAATATCTAGAACAATTTATATCTTTTGTATACTAAGTATTTTCTTTGAGTTATTACACTTAGCGCTACTTAGCAGTTTTAAGGTCATAACTCACTAATCAGCTCGGAAAGGGAAAAACTATTTTTTACTATGAACGCTACGTGTATTCCCACTAGTCCCAGCGGAGAGTCCCATGATGGGACTACTGGTATTTTTCCCAGAGGTTCCACTGACTGGACTATTGGGAAAGTTATTTATAATATAGTTTCATTAACAAAAACTTCATGGTAACATGTCACACTACAACAAAACATCAAATAATTGTCAACAGACAACAGAACATAAAACATTAAAAATTGTGTTGTCATAATATCTGTGTTCTAATTATTAGTATCTATGTGTTTCATTTCATAGTCCGTAAGTATATAAACAATTTGTTTTTAAAAAGATTTTCAAAAATCCACGAAAAGCCGGTTTGACAAAGTAGGCCAAATTGTTCCTGAACCTCTGGGAAATAAATACCAGTAGTTCCATCATGGGACTACTCCACTGGAACTACTGGGAATACACGGAACGCTACGGAACGGCGGCTGCGGAACGTAGCAAATATCCTCTTTTACATAGTAAAAAGAGTTAATACGGTTCCGTTATCTTTCCGAACTGATAAGTGTGCCACTACCTTACTTCGTTTGCTATGAAGACACACATTTCACTAGAAGAATTCAGAAAATTCAAGTCCACGAATCTACAGAATTGACATTTAATTAAAATGAGGTAACATTATAATACAATGCTAACTAGACTTCAAGTTTCTGAATAATTATTGTCTTTAATCATAACATTAGTTTCAAGAACAAAGCACGACATTTATAATATCCTACCTAGTTACCAAGTCGTAATCATAATTTAGATATTAATACATATTAGAACTTTGTCACTTTGTAAACTTATTATTACAACACCTTCGAGAATTGAGTAATGCAATGACAAAGTATACTTAACAATGGCGCATGTCTTTTATAACGTATCGTAATAGAATCGTATATATTTCAAAATGTTTCAGTAAACACTTGCACTATAATCAAATATGTAACATAATTCATAATTTTACTAAATTATTTTTATTACATTACATTATCATAATGTGACGGTTTGCATTATTAATATTAAGTGGTAAATGCAAAGGAAGACGTAACATTTAATTTTGTATCAGATAAAAAACATTTCGAAATAATACGAGTTAAAACAAAAACCTAAAAGGGAAATAAAAACAATACATAGTAAATTACATGTTTTTTTCTTTCAAAAATTCATCAACTAACAACATAATTACTTAAAAAAATGGCAACAACAAATTTTTGTAACAAAATTAATTTAACAAATAATATCACTTGCTCTCACTGTAGTAATTACTAAATGAATATAAAAATAAATTGAGCTATGAAGCTACCCACTTAACGGAACTGGAAATGTGCAGTTGTAACTTAACGTGATTTTAATCACACAAATCCTACGGAATCATAATAGCACAAAATGTAAATAAAAACGCAATATAAGTAAATCATTGTCTTCTAAATTGATCGGTAAATATGTGAATCATTTCATCATCATCATTTCAGCCGAGAAACGCCCACTGTTGGGCATAGGCCGCCCCTAAGGATCTCCAACCCTTTAGAAACATTATTTCAAAGGCTCTTGAAACATCACAAATTGATTATTAAGAATTACTTAGGATATCCAGTAGAAGTAAGACCACGAGCAGGACTTGAACCTGCACCTCCTGACTTTGGTCAGGCGCACTGCCAATTACGCCATCGTAGCTCAAAACAATGTGGAATAGATTATTACATACCGAAGCAAAACCAACTGTCTATAAATGAGTAACTTCAGCAAACTTATCGCTAGACAACTTTACACTCAAATCAAGATCTATTTCTAAATTAAAATGGACTTTATTGTTAAGATCATAGAGTTCATGTTGCTGCGTATAGATTAACAAATTTGAACTAAATTAACATACATACATACATACATACGTACATAATAATGTTTATAACGTATAAGTTTAAGATCCTTGCGGGAGGCCTATATGTCCATATCCTGAAATTATGATGATGATGAAATATAAGATATTACCACCAGACATCTTGGAAACAATTCAAGTTATTGGAAGACTTCTACTATCGTTCGTGATATATAATAGCAAAACTTTAATAAGATGCACACATTTTCCCTAAACACATTGAATATTTCATAAAAAGCAAATAACAATACTGTATATTATTTAATATATCAAATCCATGCTTTGAGTAGGTACATAGTTGTAATATCATAATGTGGCTGATAATTACAATATAAAATTATAAGCGTCTTGATCAATTTTAATAAAAAATAAATAAATTACTGTCACAAAGTAAAAATAAAGCTGTATAGAAATAATAAACATAAGTTGGTTATCAATTACATAATGGCACTTTAAAGTTACTGAGAATGCTGCTAGGAAAGTAAAACATTTCGCGACTATTGACCCAGCAATACTAGATACAAATTGTAGCAAAATATTCCGACGAATAAAAAGGTATTCCTTTTTTGAAGTCGGGATTTTTTTAAGTTGTAAAAAAAATCGAACAGTTCTCAATGTATCATTTTTTAATAAATTATTTTGCATAGTAGTTATATTGTGTCTTTGGATTAGTTTATATTGTAATCTATATTTTCAAATGTGATTAGTAAACTTATCTGATGAACACTGACGGAAGACGCTAAAATAAATTAAACCTCAACATCAAGTGGTGTAAAGATGACAAAAGAAATTAAACATCAACATCAAGTGGTGTAAAGATGACAAAATAAATTAAACCTCAACATCAAGTGGTGTAAAGATGACAAAATAAATTAAACATCAACATCAAGTGGTGTAAAGATGACGCTAAAATAAATTAAACCTCAACATCAAGTGGTTAAAGATGACGGTAAAATAAAGTAAACATCAACAGCAAGTGGTGTAAATATGACGCTAAAATAAATTACACCTCAACATCAAGTGGTGTAAAGGTCGTTATACTCTTAGTCCACTTACACCACACCACTCCCGGACAACCGAAACAGAAGTATGCAAATATGGGCTTTAACATGTTTCCTTTAGATGCCACTTTACAGTGGCTAGAGTTCTCGCTTGTTACGTGCTGATTGCTATTTGGGCCCCTTTACGCTGGTTTGCGTTCGCAACTCATAACTTCATACATTTTTTTGTCATACGTTCCACTCGCAGGCGTTCTTAATTTCAATAAGTAGTATACTCTCAAGCAGGGATGTAACGGAGGTAGTTTTATCGGAACCGAAGTCGGAGTCGGAGTTTTTAAATTTGATTTATCGGAATCGGAGTCGGAGGCAGGGTCAGAAGTGTTGGCACGAGAAAGAATTTTTATTTACAGACAAATAAAATATTCTTAAATCATTTTTTTTTTAATTATAAAATAAAACACAAACAATGAAAAAAAACCTTTCATAACAGTCGACACAGGCCGTCGTCGCCGCTATGTTATGCTTCGACCTCCGATTAAAACCTCCGATTTAAAAGTGTCGGAACCGAAGATGTAATAATAAATAATCGGAAGTTCCGACTTAACGGAACCGGAGTCGAAGCTCCGTAACATCCCTGCTCTCAAGATAGATGCCACATGTTTTTATACACATGAAAAAAAGTCTATCAAATGACCCCATTTCACCTGACGATAAGCAGAATAGAGTCCAAATACAAGGTACTTCTTCACGCCTCATATGAATGACCCAGAATTGTAAGGATCCTTTTCCTGATTGTGCGACAAAGAAAGAACAACTTAACATTCTCTTACTTATTTTCTCTTTTTTTAAATAATGTAGTTAATAACTCCTTTTATTCACTGCGGCGTTTATGTACTGTGCGTACGGCCCACACATGCTCTGTAGAGACCCTATAATATGTGGCAGGTGTCCTTTTTTTGTATGCGTAAAAAATGACGCTTGCGGATATGATGACCACGAGGGCAATCAACAAAATTTCGGAAGTGCCGCTTCTGGTGGCTCCCTGTTGACTTACTGCGGCGTTTGCTTCCCCATTAGCATTTTGTGCTATTACGACTTCCTCCTTTGAATAACTCTTCCCCATGATTTTTTTCGTTGGTCCTCCTATTCATCTATTGCTTGAGTCTTCAAATCTTATCTGTTTTTTCTTCTAGTTTTTCCAATCTTCGGTAATGCAAATCTTCTTTCTTCTTAGTAGATTATTTTTCTTCTTAGATTCTTCTGGCTAAGGGTCGCCATATAATATGTGGCATACTTCTTCTATATCTCATCTTCAGTGAAACACAAGTTTACTTCATGTACGCTGTTTATTGAATGTTCTCATAAAAACTTATTATAAATTACAACTAATATTAATAGATACGTCAGCATAACGTGACTTACGTTTCCATGCGAAATTCTGTTAATATTATTTTATATCGCATATTTGCTGAATTGGCAACATACTTCAACCCTTTTACTGTCAATGTAAAGTACATCTACAGTGTACGAGCTTAAGTTCATATTTGAATACCTACTCATTGCCGTGCGGATGCGGTGCGTACAACCTTTATTTTAAAAATTACTTCGTTTCATCCCAAAGAGCATTCTCAGTAACAGATGCAATACGAATTTATTCCGTTCAATATATTCACTAGTTTGTACATATTGAAAAATGCACTTTTTCTTTAGTGAACAGAATACAAATTACATTACAATTTTTTCTGATATCGCAGTTAAGCCGGGTTTTCACAGTAGGAGTGCACTTGGTTAGCTACTCGGACCAAAGATCAGAAAGAATATGTCTAAAGAACACAGACGTTACTTGTATCGTGTAAACAACGTGATCCGAGCCACACTTGGAAGCTGGAATGTCACCGGTATCTAAATGAGGCTTGGACCGTGCTCTATTATCACTGAGCGTACTCTAACTGTGATAAAAATAATTAAATAAGTATATAAATATAAATAAATAAATAATAAACTAATAAAACCCGGCTTTAGAGAGAAAGAGGTAGAGAACACAGAGATCTCCGATAAACTATCTGATGTGATATTGCTATCTCTACCATCCACACCGTTTGACAGAGAGACAGTTATAGTGGGCTGTTGAAGTTATGACTAGCACATGCCCTCATTTTTCATTGATTAGATATTTTTGATTTACTATAACCAATACCGTTTTATCAAGAATAATAATTTTAGCTTCTTTCATAACTTCCTAAAACATTGTAATAAGAAACTTGCAACCTTTACTATGTGTGTAGCAGTCAATACGCAGTCGTTAAATCTGCAATAAACCAACTGCAAGCGAACTGAGTAGTTGATAAAATATGTACTTGCGTTCAAATATAAATTCTATGGTTATGTTCGACATAACTTTTATAGCCATTTAACGTAAGTACATGTCGATATTTTCAGCGCATTACTCACATTTTTATATCAATAATTTAATAATTGATCGCCAACGGGATCAAAAATTATTAGTTGGAAGTAAAAATTTCCAATATCGCTATTTTTTTTAAAGGTTCATTCATTTACTGCTGCTCTATCGAAATTTTGTGACTAATTTTGTCTATACAATGTGCTAGCCTAACAAATTAATTTCGCTAAACCTTTCGAAGAATAAGCTATAATCCTGCCCGATACTGATTTTTTAACTAAATATAGTAATCACAAATTTCGTCATCGAAATTATTTCTTGCAATACTTGCAGTATTGCCCACGGCGAAAATATTTTTACCAAAATGTTGCCAGAGGTAAAACAGCAAAATGACAGCAACAAAAATTCAAATTCTCGGACAGAACCCAGCTAGTCTAGTGAGTTACTTTTGATCTAATTTACCGTATGCCGAGTAGTCTTTCAGCGATACCGAGGTAGTATACTGTTTGTGCGATGCCGAAGAGAGGCGCCAGTACAATCATACGACAAGCTCCGCCTTTGAAGAACGCCTTAGGCCCTTCATATTTCATGGTGGAACTATGGAAAGACAAAGTTTTTATGTATTTTTTTAATAAAAAGGTCAAGCAAATGACTCCATTCCGCCTGATGGTAAGCAGAAGTGGAGTCCAAATGCGAAGATAGCTGGTGCGAGAGATAAACTGCCGCGCTCGCCTTGCTGACCTGCAAGGGGCTTCATCACGCCTCTTTGGAATGACCCAGGATTATAGGAAGGAGGGAACACGTGTGCTGGCAGTGAATTCCATTTCTTGATTGTCCGACAAAGAAACGAGTTGCCGAATTTCTAAGTTCGCGTTGGAATGGTAGCCAGTTTGTTGGTGGCAACGTAGACCAGCACGCGTAGTCCTTAAAAGGATGGGAGATGGTGGGATTAGGGAAAAAGCTCTTCAGAGCACTCGCCGTGGTACAAACGGTAGAACGCACTCAACGACGCAATTGGACAGACTCAAGACGTTTAGTCACCTCTTCGTCGCCGATATTGCAAACTATCCAATGCATCGAGTAAATACTTGGCGGAGCCATCCCACAGGTGCGACCAATACTCCACGCAGGACCGTGGAGGGAGGGAAAGGAATGGTGACGTTTTAGCCGTAAACAGGGCTAAACCGTTTCTCCATTTTGGCCTAAGTTTCTCGGTAAGGATCTAGTTCTGATCCATTTTAGACTAATTAGTACTTACGTTACGCAATCCATGATGGAGGAATATTGCCGCTCGCCCGAGCCCTTGGTGAGTGTCTGCATGCGTGTTTTGACCACGTCCAACGGGTTCACAACCAAGGCAGCCGTCGAGCCAGATGCGCAACCAGATATGAAGGACCACCTGGACAACGTTTACTTTTCGTTATAATAATGTAACTATAAGACATTGGGAAAATCCTAATTTTGATTCTATTTTAATTTAAAATTTCAAAACATAATCATTCTAAAACGTCGCAAGTGCAACTGTACGATTTTTGTGAGCTAATATCACACAATAGTAAAAAAAAGGTTACAGATTTGATGGTAAAGATTGATGGCAAAGACATTTTCTGTCAGTAATCCTGCATTGTCCATTTTTAGACCTTTTAGTTTTTTTTTAATATCTCTTAGTTTAGCAAGTAATAAATTCTGAAAACAAAAACTTATAGTGTTCTAGACGACCAAAGCTTCAAATGGTTTCGAAATTATCATAGCTAATTTTTTGATTTTTTTCAATTTCCATCCTTCGTGATCTATTTTAGATTTGAGTTTATAATTTTTCAAGCATAATCAGATTTCCTTCTCGTTTCTGCCTTATGTTTTAAGATACTATTCTGCTCCTAACAGTACTAGTTTTTGAAAGCGATTGCATGATAGGAAGATGAGAAAGTCATTTTTAAGGGAATTCGTAGGAAGAAAACTGGTGAATCTTACCAGAATTTACTGGTGCCCGTTTCCGGATCCTTGGGGCCTAAGTCATTGAGTGTAGCGAACAGTGGGAAGTATACGACGCTGAAGGATACATCCCGCCCAGCTGTGGCCGTCACGCCCTTGTACAAGCCAATTATACCACGCTCCTTGATCAACTTGCGTGTCAACTGCATCGCTGTTATGCGCTTCACTGTTTTACCCTCTGAAACAATCGTAGTATAATTTAAGCTTTCTTTTATAGCTTTCCTAATACTCGAGCCCCTTTTTTATAAAACAGGAGCGCAATTCTCGTTTCGTTCGAAATAATCTCGAATTCGAGTTTACTCTTCGAATCCTTTTTAGAACATAAAATCTCGTAATTAGTATGTAATATGTAATAGGTTGGGGAAAAAGTTTCTTCGCATTTTTTAAGAAAATTCAAAACATTTTTTAATATAGTTTATTTATATTTAACTAAAGTATGTAGGTACCATTTTGTTCGATAACTTTTTGCCATCTTGTAGGTAGGGACATGATCCCATTGCTATAGAAATTTTGGGACTTCTGGTCAAAATACCGCGACAAGTGGTTTTGGCAGTCCTCTCGTGATGTTAACCTGACACTGCCTAAAGAATTCTGAAGAGACCGAAACAGGTGGAAATCTGAAGGTGCAAGGTCAGGACTATACGACGGATGCATTAACACCTCCCAGCCAAACTCTCTTAATTTTTGCTGAGTGGCTAAAGATGTGTGAGGTCTAGCGTTATCATGATGAAAAACCACACCCCTTCTGTTGATTAATTCCGGCCGCTTTCTCTCAACTTCTTGCTTTAATCTCATCAGTTGTTCGCAGTAGAGTTCAGAATCGATGGTCCTGCCTGGTGGTAACAGCTCATAATGAATAATGCCCTTCCAATCCCACCACACACACAGCATCACCTTGTTGCGAGTTAACCCGGGTTTCGCCACAGTCTGTGAAGCCTGATCGGCCTTTGACCACGACCTTTTTCGCACGTTCTTGTCGTACGTGATCCACTTTTCATCACCAGTTATCAGCTTCTTCAAAAATGGTTCGGTTTCATTACGTCGTAATGAAGAATCACAAATGAGTACACGGTTCATTAGGTTTCTTTCAGTGAGCTCGTGAGGTACCCAAATGTCGAGCTTTTTTGTGTACCCAGTTTTTTTCAAATGCGCCAAAACTGTTTTGTGGTCAATTCCCAGTTCTTCAGCTACGTCGTAACTACTGACATGCCGATCTTGCTCCACTTTTTCAAAAATGGCATCCATTTTATCTGTAATAGTCTTTGACATCAAAATTTCCGGATTGAAAACGCTTAAACCAAATTTGTGCTACTCTCACAGACACTGCACTAGGTCCATAAACATCGCAAATTTTTTTCGCGGCTTGCGTTGCATTTTTACCTTTTTTGTAGTAAAATTTTAAAATGTATCGAATTTCTTCATTAGATTCACTCATCTTGGCGGTACGAAAAACAAATGAAAATCACACATTTTCCTAATTTGAATTTGGAATTATGTTCTTTAAAATTTAAACTTTCAATGATACCAAAACCAGCCAGATACAAATAGTATAGCCAAAGAGATTTTATTACAAGTTTATACATACTATAATGCGAAAAGACTTTTTCCCCAACCTAATATGTAGTAGGTACGTATTTATATGTATAAGTTGGTATATAATATTCATGTATTAATTGTTTGTTTTAGCCAACATAAGTACTAACAATAAATACTCATCACTCACTCATTTTTATTGATCTATTAGCTAGGTAATCGAATGATGCGTACAAAAAAAAAATCAACAAATAAAATAAAGATTACAATAAAATCACAAAATAACTCTGTGTATGTTATGTAAATAGGTAGGTATCTACTGCATACAGCATTTTGATGTTTAAGATCATAGATAATTATGGTAGATCAAATTCGAAATCTGTCTCTACTGCTACCAACCACTCGAAGCAATTCGAGTGGCTTCCCTTTGAGAAAAGTCGAACTCGAGATTTTCAGAATAAAATCGTCAAACTTTTCAACGTCATGAAAACTCGAATAAATTCTCGAATTCGAGATTATTTCGCAGGAAACGAGAATTACGTCCCAGGACTAAAGTAAGTCATGATTTAAAACCACAGAAATAATAATAAAGAGGGTAGAAGTGCCTTAGTCGCGGGACCTTGGTGCCGCACTTGTGTCTCTTTAGGACACAAGCGCGCGACTTGCGGCTCAGTGCTGCTCGAACCGTCGGCGTCGGTGTGATAAAAATGCCTTAAAATGGTGTATTGAGGCATTGGAAATTGCGGAAACTCATCCGGAGTGTAATTACACTAATAAGGGGATCACATTTCATTCCAATGTATTATTTCAATGTAATAATGCTGTTTTTCTTTTTACCAAAATACACCTTGAAAAAATCTTTCACTATGAAATATTGGTCTATAGTATAGACCAATATTTCACAGTGATAGATTTTGCTATCATGCCACGTATAGACTCCATACGTTATTAACATAAAACTTCATAACCATTGCTGCTCATGCCTTTGAAAACGCAGAGCGTTTTAAAGTATATGCAGTATTGTGCAATTCTATCTTCTTTATTATTATTTCTGTGATAACGAATAGATTGCCACTTTATTATATTTTGGGGATAATTGTATTAAAAAAAATAGTAAAAAGTTAAAGAATTGAGCATCCATGTAAACCAACCCGTTCTGAAGGTACTTGTCTTATTGTGACAGAGGATTGCGATATTTACTCGATAGAATATATAAATTTTTCATATTATAAAAAAAACACACACTACACCCACGCACGTACGCACGCACACACGCACGCACGCACACAAACACACACACACCACGCATATGCACATACACACACTCATATACATACCTACACTCAAAAAAGTTTTCATGCAACATGTTCGGTAATTTGGTTTAATGTTTCTAAATTGGTATCTAGTTGCAAAATTACCGTGTTTAAGTTAATATTATTTGTCATCAAAATGTGTTTCTAAAATTGGCTTATGTTTAAGTAGCATCAACTATTGTTCTTTTGTGTTGTATTGCTGTTGAAACATTGTTTATTAAATAAATAAATATTCGGATGAATATGCGGTTTAGGTACAGGTTAGGTAAAAGTATATTTGACATGTTGTACATAATTTTAGCTCTTTTACGTTTTTTTAGACGAAATGATTCAGAAGTTATAAAATTATATATATTGGCGGCGCGAGTCAGCTCATTCCTGAACATAATTTCGCAATACCTACCGGCTTTGGCCTGTGCTGCGACTCGACCAGCGTCCTGCATCTGAATCTTGAGCAGCTCCATGGGCGTCGTGATGATGATCTGACACAGGCCCGCCAACCCACCGGCCGCCATTTGCCGGAGAATCGGAAGAGAACTGCAAAGTAATTAAGTTTAAATATCACTAAAAATGGAGTATTTCTACTCAAATGCTATTTTTTTTGGTATATTAATAGGTTGGGGAAAAAGTTTCTTCGCATTTTTTAAGAAAATTCAAAACATTTTTTAATATAGTTTATTTACATTTAACTAAAGTATGTAGGTACCATTTTGTTCGATAACTTTTTGCCATCTTGTAGGTAGGGACATGATCCCATTGCTATAGAAATTTTGGGACTTCTGGTCAAAATACCGCGACAAGTGGTTTTGGCAGTCTTCTCGTGATGTTAACCTGACACTGCCTAAAGAATTCTGAAGAGACCGAAACAGGTGGAAATCTGAAGGTGCAAGGTCAGGACTATACGGCGGATGCATTAACACCTCCCAGCCAAACTCTCTTAATTTTTGATGAGTGGCTAAAGATGTGTGAGGTCTAGCGTTATCATGATGAAAAACCACACCCCTTCTGTTGATTAATTCCGGCCGCTTTCTCTCAACTTCTTGCTTTAATCTCATCAGTTGTTCGCAGTAGAGTTCAGAATCGATGGTCCTGCCTGGTGGTAACAGCTCATAATGAATAATGCCCTTCCAATCCCACCACACACACAGCATCACCTTGTTGCGAGTTAACCCGGGTTTCGCCACAGTCTGTGAAGCCTGATCGGCCTTTGACCACGACCTTTTTCGCACGTTCTTGTCGTACGTGATCCACTTTTCATCACCAGTTATCAGCTTCTTCAAAAATGGTTCGGTTTCATTACGTCGTAATGAAGAATCACAAATGAGTACACGGTTCATTAGGTTTCTTTCAGTGAGCTCGTGAGGTACCCAAATGTCGAGCTTTTTTGTGTACCCAGTTTTTTTCAAATGCGCCAAAACTGTTTTGTGGTCAATTCCCAGTTCTTCAGCTACGTCGTAACTACTGACATGCCGATCTTGCTCCACTTTTTCAAAAATGGCATCCATTTTATCTGTAATAGTCTTTGACATCAAAATTTCCGGATTGAAAACGCTTAAACCAAATTTGTGCTACTCTCACAGACACTGCACTAGGTCCATAAACATCGCAAATTTTTTTCGCGGCTTGCGTTGCATTTTTACCTTTTTTGTAGTAAAATTTTAAAATGTATCGAATTTCTTCATTAGATTCACTCATCTTGGCGGTACGAAAAACAAATAAAAATCACACATTTTCCTAATTTGAATTTGGAATTATGTTCTTTAAAATTTAAACTTTCAATGATACTAAAACCAGCCAGATAAATATAGTATAGCCAAAGAGATTTTATTACAAGTTTATACATACTATAATGCGAAAAGACTTTTTCCCCAACCTAATATGTTGGTCCGAAGGGAAAATTTACTTTACGAAATGGAATCAGTAGCCGTAGTGTAAGCTTTTTAGTATACAAAACGCAACGATTGTAGTTGCGTTAAGAGCTCAATTTGTATGAGAAACATGATTTACGCTTCTCTCTGCTAGGGGTGCTGTTCACGTTTTATATACAAATTGAGCTCTTAACGCAACTAAAGTAGTTGCGTTTTTTATACTAAACACTTACACTACGGGTACAGAAAAGTGTAGTGTGCATAAACTAAAATATAGCTTGTTTAGAACACCCTCACCAATTGTTTTTTTATTTTTCTTATTGTAAGCTGATAGTTTTTATGAGAAACATACCATAGAATAGAATAAAATTGACTTGATTGTCTAACTTCACGGTACTCAATAGCGGCGTAAGGGTGGGAGGGGAGGGTTGGTATCATTCGTTCTGCCCCGGGTGCCATAAATGAGTTCACTCGTAGATACAGTTAAAGAATGCGAATGCGCAAGCAGAATGGTAAGAATGCAGTGCAGCAGACCATTGCAGGAGTCACGCGGAGGGATGTTGTCAGACAGGCGGTCCAGAGTACGAGGAGGATTTAAGTATTATTTTCTCCAAATCCCCAACCCACCTCTCTCTTTACTTCGCCCACGGCGGAAGCGAATACCCGAGGGCCGGCCCTAAGATTATGTCGGACTCTTACCGACTAAATACCTCCTTATTGCCTAGTGCCAAAATAGCGTTAAGGCTATCAGAGCAGCCGCCCCCTCAGGAGAGGAGGTGCAAGGATTTAAGTAGTAGTTATTATATTCTGAAGGTAAGTTCGAATCTCGTATACGATATCGAAGGCGGAAGTTATTAATGATATAGTTCTTACCCATCCTTGAGCGTGAGGTAATGTCTGAACAGATCATTGGCTGCCAACTTGATAGCCTTCTCTGGCGTGATAAGCAAAATATTGACTGCAGAGCCTCTATACATGCCGAAGTATCCTTCAGCGGCATATGTCTTTTTAAAACAGTCAAGCCTGCAGAAAACAATTAAATAAATGAATAAGTAGAAAGTGAGCAATAGCATCAGTGTTGAGTCTGTCCCCATAATAATAGTCCAAAATACAGTATGTGGTCGGACTTAGTGATAAGTTTTCTATCTAGTCCCTCTCAGATTTAAAAACAAAACCTATGGGTTTAATAAAATTATTGAAAACGAATTAGGATATTCTTTTTCAATAACCCGTAATATATTACCTACACTAGAGCTCCGCAATCGTGAAGTTTTTTTTTCAATCAAATAGGTATTGTCTCAACGAATTAGTTCGTTGTATAGCCTATGTCATTCAGGAAATGTGACCAGTACCTAGTTGTTGAGTTTATTCGTTCATACAAATCTTTCTTCTTTTTAATATTAGTATAGATGTTTATATTTACTCAAATAGACAGTAGGCACTACGGTAAATTATTCCTGAGTGAAATAGGCTATAGCTATCTGATTAAAAAAAAACTCCACGCGAGTGGAGCTCTAGTGTAGGTAATAGATTACGAGTAGATTATTTAATATTTTTTTTAAACCTAAGGTTTTGTTTTTAAATCTGAGAGGGACTAGAAGGATTAACTACACTAACTTACACACATTCAAAATTTATTATTGTCCTACCACAATAATAAATTTTGAACTATTATTATGGGGACAGACTCTAATAAGACGGTTGTAATGAGTCTTAAAACAAACCCTACTACCCTACTACTAATCAAAACTTACTAACTATCCCTTTTTCTAACTTAGGTACCTACTATGATAGATTTAGTAGATTAGTTAGATTAGGTACATCTGAAGTAAGATTATAAGCCTGATTACATGGATTTAAATCTTACATACATTTCAACCGTAATCTTATCTTCTTCTAAATGACTCAAAAGACCCGTATCTATTTCTAAAAATAACTTTAAACAGTCACATTTAAGTATAATTTTAAATGGCTGATCACATGGTGTTTTATTATTACTTATACAGTGAAATATGAAATGTTCTGTATCAAAAGTAGGTACCAACAGTTATTTAAATGTGATTTAGATATCAACCTTACAATGAGGAATGGTTTTCAAAAAATTTGCTGTTAAAAGTTGCTAAGGAAAAAAATTGTTTTGTGAGAGAGGCATTAGTCCCACTGCGGCGGCGGAGTGGACGACTTAGTTATCAACTGTTTTGTCGGTCAATATACGAACAAATAATACGATGATTCTGAGTCAACAAAATAGATACTTGAAATAGGGCGTTGCGAACTCGTAGACACTTTTGTCTTGTGTAGGATATAACATATTAGTGAATATTTGTTTTCATAGAATCAATATGAAATCTAGACACAGAGTCATAGATAGTATCTTCGTGACAGCAGAGGGTATTCGGTGTACGTAACAGGAAACTAAAATTGGTCAGTGGATTTCCGGAGCTCTCTGTGCAAACGGACGATTTGCCATAGATTCCGCATCAGCAGAAGGTGGAAACAAATTATCGGAAGCGGGCCGCGGCCGATGGATGCGGGGGCGACTTATTAGGTATCTAGATAATGAACGTACACTGAACAGTGCAAACTATCGGACGTAACCTTGGGCTGTCCTTGAGCGTTTGGACGTCCGATAGAAATCTGCTACGCAGATAGATGCTGTCACGACTGCTGAACGCGTCAGATAATTTGTTTTCAGCTTAGATGGACGATAAGTGGTAACATTAATTTTTTACCGATTTTCATATTCGATCGAATATTATACGCGTTATCAAACAGAGCTAAAATTTTGAAAAAATATACGCGTGAAACTTTACTACTTATGAGTTCTGAAACTACTGGAGCTATTGTCACAAAATCTTATTCATCTTGGAGATAATTTAATTAAGTAGGATTTAAATATTTAGATAAGAAAAAGTTCGTGTTTGTGTGTTTTCTGAGTATGCTGTGCAGGGGCGGGATACTTCGCTCACATGAGCAAGGTCGCCAGCAATTATGGTCACCTTAAGATCCACGCACCACACATACCAACTAGAGCGAAAACAACAGACTCCTCACACTTTCCTACTTCTTCTTCTAATTAGTGTAAAAAATACTAACATGCTTTTATATTGTAACTCTCCTTTAGGGCCCACTGTCTGGTTCTGCAGCCGAGTCTTGACCAGGTCCAATGGGAAGACACAGGACACACCAATGATACCCGCAATACCGCCATTGATAATCTTTGGCAAAAGTCTGTAAAGAATATAAAACTTTATTAGTTAAAAAATAGGTATTGATATTTTAGATTTGCCGACCCCCAACTTATCCTTCTATGGAACTCTAGAATCCTTACACACCAGCAGAAACACAATCCAAGGCTACTTAACTGATATTTGTATGATGGATAAATTATTTGTGCGAGTTTTACATTTTCTTAATGTTACTTCAGTGTTAATCTGTAAAATTAAATATTTGTTGTAATTTTCTTTGCCAATTTGTCACAAGATGTGTTCCACATTCTATCAGGAAATAAAACATGTTTAAATGTCATTTAACAGACATTGAAGGTCATACACACATTATGTGGCTGTATCATTTAAATAATTGAGAGTAATAAAATAAATTAGGTACCTTGCATCTTCCTAAAAATAGTTAGAATAAACATTATAACATTATTGATGAGTATTATACAATTACATTTCAATATAAAGAAATTTATCATAACAATGCTTTGAGAGCATTGCATAATACTGAAACATTCCAATTATCTTTCTACGCAGATAAAAGAGGTCAAACTAATTTTATTGCACCTATGACACAATTTATGTTATATCATCACATGTGTGCAGGTGCAGAGTATATTAACAACTACTGATGTTTCTAATTGAAACATAAATAAAGTAAGAGATACAATTAATGCAATTGTTACTTGTACCTGTAGCTTAGTGAGCTCATAAGAAAATTTGTGAAGTGAAATTCTAGTACCCTGATCCCAATTTATAGGGGTTGTCTTGTTATCAACGTAAAATAGAATCTCACTAATCCTGCACAACAATATACCAACGCATCCAATAATCCGGCATCCTCTGGTGTACAAAACCAGACGTTAATTAACAATTATTTTAAAATGATGTAATAAGTTATTTGTGGGAGTTTTTCCCGAGTTTTTGTTGTAAAAACACGTGTTGAGAGACTTAATTTTTAACACATTCTACCATACAAGTTTTTGTTACTTTAAGTGCATTTTCACTTGACATTGGCAAAATGCACAATCTTTGTGTCGCGATTATTGAAAAGGGTAAAAGCCTCCTCCATCGATTTCCATTTGTGTCTATTTTTAGGGTCTGTTATTGAGTGTTATTCAGCAACTTTTACGATATTGTCGACCCATCTTTTCTTTTGTCGTCCTACTCGTCTTTTTCCTGCAGGACCAAGCCACTATGTTGTCTGTAGTGTCCATCTTTCGTCCCGCCATCTAGCCATGTGACCTGTCCACCTCCACTTCAGTGCCAGTGCATGTTGTAATGCATCTGTAATTTTTGTTTTATTGTGTATATCAGCATTTCGTATTTTATTGATTCTTCTCAGTTTCAGGATACTAGAGAAGTTTTCTATACAATTGAGTAGTCCGAATATTCCAATAATCCGGCACCCTCTAGTTTTACTATTAGGAGTAGTGTGATTCTACTGTACTTCTTTAGGTTTTGGTATTGGATTTTATAGGTCTAAACTAAACAATATAAAGTTATAATGTATTAAAAGTATTAAGGTATTATTAAAGTGGTAGTTATTTGATTGAGTATGTAGTCATATACAGGAATAACAACCTCACCTCTACAATGACATACAATTAAACTTGTTATGTAAATATTATTGTTATAAATTTGCATGTTATTTATATTGAATCCTGATTGATTTTTTTTTTTTTTTTTTTTTTTCACGCTCACACCAATTATCTAGCCCGAAGTAAGTATTGATTATATCATCTATGTAAGCCATGAATGTGGCAAATAAACACTATTATATACTATAATTAAAAATAATCTATTCAGTGGTGTTATCACTAACTGCAATCTCTTCCAGGCAACCATATTTTCAACCTCATATAACTCAACTGTCTACTTAATAATTAAATGGTCTTTATACTTATACCTACAATACGATATACACTAGCACACCAATATTATTAAAATTTGTATTATTATGAGATATTTATTACATCAATATATAAAATTACCTCAAATTAGGGAAATAAATTTAGGTCTAGTTATTATAGGACTTAGCATTTATGTAGACAATGTAGCAATGTATTTCAAATTTATTAATGTATGTTTTTATACGTTAAATTTGTAAAATATGGTATAGTATGGTATGTGGACCTACTATGACCCATGTATTTAAATAAATATTAAAATAATGAACAATACTCACGCAAATTCTTTTTTTGGTGGTGGCTGACTGGGATTTGTTGAAGTCATTTTACTGTTTTTATGTCTGTAATATAAGATACAAATAAATTCTGAAATAAATTGAAGTATTAACATAGAACACAAATCTTGGTTAGAGAATTTTGATTCAGTTCAAAGTTATTGTAACTTGAAATTATTTACTTGTTCAAGGGAAAATAGAAATAAGTACTTATATTTAATTTATTATTCATATTAACAAATACAATATAGATGCGTGAATACTGTAAAAGATATTATGAGCATTACAATCATGTTAATTACAACTGTTAGACTTTTGTCATAAATTGTAATATATACTGATACTTATTGCAATTAGACTTTATAGTATTTTAAATGCTTTAGAATTTTACGTAATCAAATGGATTATCAACGAAACCTTACCTTAGTGGAATTAAAGTGGACTGAAATTTTTGTTGAAGTTAATTATGACACATAATTATTTGAATAATGGGAAAATAAAATAATTTTGGTCTATTGTAAAAATTGAAATCGATAAAATCGGAGCGAGCCGACAGACTGTCACTGTCACTTTTAATTCGTTTTTTGACGTTCAGTCAAACCGAATTGCCATATGCAAATATCAATATATTTGATTTGGACGGAGTTTCACCCGAGTTCTTGTTGCAAAAACTCGGGAAGTTGAGAAACACATATTCTCGTGTTGAGAGACTCCATTTTAAACTCAATCATCAGTTATTTTAAGTACATTTTCACTTGATATTGGCGCAATGCGTAATCTCTAAGTGTCTTATTCTTATTCTTAAATAAGGGGCTGAGGCCGTATCTCAGAGCACTTCGACCCTATGGGATCTTTTGTGCTTCCCCTTTCCTTATCACCCATCCCCGCCAATAACGAAAACATTTTGTATGAGTTTCACGATGTTGGCGGGAATAAGGTCTATAAAGTCCTCTGGTTTAGGGTAAGCTAAACCTAGGACCCTTAGTCGCCTGTTGGCTAGTGCTCTCTAAGTGTCACGATCGCTATGCATTAGCGTAAAAGAAGATAATGTTTGGACGCTTCTTGGCTTTACTGAATTTATGTCTATATTAAATAAATAGCCTAATTCTGCTTCAACTAGAGTTTATAAGTGGATTACAATTAAACATAAGGTTGAAAGCGGAACTGAGTTTCACTCGACCAGTGACAGACTCGCTTTACTAGACTGGGACCACAAATAGAATGTGCTGTAGCTACCACTTTTATTATGGGGACAGACTTTGAACGAATAGTGGTACCTGAGTACCCTTAGCACTCCTGCATACGACGCCGCCACCGCGCCGTCACCGTGCCGCCGCCGCACCTTTACACTGTAGATACGCGCCGCGTAAATCACGCCACCGCGCCTCTCCCGCGTCGTCAAAGCATAATTTTACCGGTCCACTATACTGTTGTTAGTAATACATTGCTAGTTACGAAGATCACACGTAACACACCCGAAAAGATGTCTAATTTAATGAAAAAAAGAAGTTAATGCTTGCTTACTATATGTATAGAAAATCGCAAAATGAACGTCGTAAGTCCGCTAGAAAGTTGTGGGTGCATCCTATGCTGTCAGTAAGGGAACAATATGGTGAATTTCATACACTTTACGAAGATCTCCGAAAAGATGAGGCCAAGTTTTTTCCTATAACACTTCTCTGTCCTCCACTAAACTTATAAACGCTTCGCAATCAAAATTTTCCATGGTGGTTTCCTAAAAAGTAACGCACGTTCACATACGTAGGCGGCCGGGAATGGAACACAGATTAGAAAGAATATGTCTAAAGAGAATGGAATAGCTATATAACAGCGACGCGGAGGGGGAAGCGGCGGGGGCGCGATGGCGGCGCGGCAGCGGACTTTACGAGGCGCATATCTACAGTGCGGCACGGTGACGGCGCGGTGGCGGCGTCGTGTGCAGGAGCGCTTAGTATGAGATTAGAATTCGAGCTCAATCAAACCTAATATCGTCTCGTTTCATACATTGTCCACTGTTTCTGATAGTTTACGCTAGAGGCGCTAGTGGGCAATGTATGACCGTATGAACAGAGACGAAACGTTTTGATCGAGCTCGAAATCGAAAACTAATAAACTCATAATAGTACAGACAGGGGGCTATTCTCTATTTTTGACAGACGAAAGTGATGATCACCGTGTGAATTACATATCCATTGCTGTTTTTACACGACAAGTGCTATAATAGCGTAAAACAGCACTGTAAAACAGCAATGGATATGTAGGTAATTCATACGGTGAGCATCACTTTCATCAGTCAAAAAAAGTTAACGAATAGCCCCTTGACCAGTAGGCCTATTCGCTAACTTTTTTTGACAGTTGAAAGTGATCATCACTGAGTGAATTACGTATCCATTGCTGTTTTACGCAACACGCTATAATGGAAATTGTCGTGTAAAACAGCAATGGATGTGTAATTCACTCGGTGATCATCACTTTCAACTGTCAAAAAAAGTTAGGGAATAGGCCTACTGGTCAGGTACCACTCAGGCTTGGCAGGTTTATAAAAACGAAAAACAAGAACCAGAGACGAAAGACAAAAAAAATCGCCGTGATTACACAGTCCTGTAGAGATCAATTTTTATTTCGCTAAGACTGCTCTTACACAGACCTACATATTAGAGACGGAATCAACGCACCAAAAAAAAATTAATGAATTGTTTGGAAGAAATATTCATAAAAGCCGCTATAATAATCACTTAAAAAATGCTTGGAAAAGAATAGAATAGAATTAATCTTTATTGCACATCGACACAGACATACAGACAACTTTTTATGTCATTGTTTGATCATTGTAATATTCTGTGAACAGTAACATCCTGTATGGTCCTTGGTTGAAAGAGCAGTCGCCTGGATAGCGAAAGGTGGCGAGTTCGAGTCCTGTCTCAGCGCTTATCATAACATATTTTTTTTCTTGTTTCTCGTTTCATCATCATCATCATCATCTTAAGCCATCGTCAACCAATTTGGTGTAGGCCTCCTTCAACCCTCTCCACTTTCCTCTGTTTTGGGCGGTTTCTCGTTTAATTTGGTACAAATTTTTAGCACTGCCTTTCAGCATAGTGTTTAACCGGGTACAAGAACTCGCTTCAACTATTAATTTCAAATTACGGGTTTCATGATTGGTTAATTCTATAGAGGGTCTAAGCAAGCAATCTCTACTTGACGTGTAGTTAGCAATTTCATGGTAATTGAGAGACCGATTTTTGTTTTAGCCCAATGGCTGAGTATTATAGAATTACAGTTTTTTTTTTTAAATTAGTACCTACCTAAGATTTAAATTCCTAAATCTTCAAAAGTTCAAATGTCTTGGAGTCTTTTGTCTTGCTTTAGGAAAAATATCTTGGTTCTTTGTTCGAAAGTGAACTTTAAAATCACCATCATCATCATCTGGCTGATGCAAACCCATGTAGGCCTAAATGAATAAGAAACTTCAGCTTATGAAAAAAAAATTACTAATAAGCGGTTTCCCGACAAAAAAGATGATAGCTTAGCTAGAAATGTTAGTTCAGCTGATATAGGTAAGTACATACGTTCAAGGGAATTTCATCCTACTTTGTATAGAGTGACTGTAGGAAAATAATCTTAAGGTGGGCCATGATTCAATTTGGTCGACTGTACCTACTTAGGTATCTACTTTTTACTTTCTCGTATAGTATAGAGGATGTCTTGTAATCGTCAAAAAATTCGACCTCGAGATTTTGACGGATTTACACGTTTTGGACGTCTCTGTCCAAAAATATATTTTTTTTAATTATGTCTGTGGGTGTGTCTGTGCGTTAGCACGATAACTCGAGTATGCTTTAACTTATTGCAACCAAATTTAACAGGCATGCATGACATCAAAATATAAGGTTGCTATCAACTTTTGAGTCGTCGATCACGAAAGTTAAGCCACCTAGTGCGCGGTCGGTACTCGGATGGGTGACCAAAATTTAACATGCATGTATGACATCAAAATATAAGGTTTCTATCAACTTTTGAGTCGTTTCCGGTATACGAGAAAGTCAAGGGGAGACCACTCCCGATTTTTTTATGATAAGTGATTGGCAGACAAGGGGCCATCCATAAATTACGTCACACGAATTTTAGGACTTTTTAACCCCTCCCCCCATCCTTGTCACAGGTTGTCACATTTAGAACCCCCCTGATGTGACGTCACACATTTTTTAATTTTATGCATGTACTTAGAAATAATCAAAAGAAAACAGTTATTTTAATTTTTTCTTATTTTTATTAAATAATCTTTCATAAAATCAACATCAAGTCAAATATTTTTGATAATAGAGAAAACAAACGACTAGTTACGAAACAATACAGTTGATTGTTATTGCAAGAGAGATAATCTCATAGCGAGAGTGTTAAAGTATTAAAAATATAGATCGAGTTCGAAAATTTTTAGATTTTTTTATTCACATATAAATTTCGCTTTAGTAGGTACCTACTTTAAATTTTAACATGTAACGTCACAAAGCTTTTGACCCCCCCGTGTCACACCACACAATGTCACATTCTGGTGATACATATAGGTATAGTTAACGTGTGACGTAATTTATGGATGACCCCCAAGCATGACGGCCTGCCTGGTGGTAAGCAGCCACCGCTATTAGACTCTTGCAGCACTGACTATTCCCTTCCCTACCCCGTGGAGCTCTGACGACCTTACTCTCCAACAGAACCACAACACCACTAAAATGAAGTGTTATTCGACTGTGGTCTTCTGTAAGTACTTCCGCAGTTCAGGCTGTTCCAAATTCGAGCTGCTAGTCCGTGCCCTGCCTCGACTAAATGTAAGTATGGAATAATTTTGCGTTTACAAAAGCGTAAATATTTTTAAAACTAGAAAATGCACTGAAAAGAAAATCTACCTGCCCCTGGAATCGAGGATGCTGGGTTCGGTCCGAAAAAGGTTACGGAAACGAAGCACGCGGGTTCATCTTTGGCTCGAATTGGTGCGACCCTCGCAACACTCTTGAGGCTTAGATAAGGAATTAGATAATACAGGCGGCTGCGATTGCGGAGGATGCTGGGTTCGATTCCCGCCTGGGGCAGGTCGATTTTTTTCAGAGCATTTTCTCGTTTTAAATATATTTAGATGCTGTAGATGTACGAGAACTTAATCTACGTTTTATTTTAGTAATTCTCAAGAGTGCCGCACCCATTAGAACCAAAGATATTGAACCCGCGTGCTTAATTCCTTCCCCTAAAACCTTTCGTGTCTCTATAGTCTAATACTACCTATTTCATAAGTACAGACTACATACTGTCTTTATAAAAGGCCTAATAACTTAGGTTTACCGAATGAAAGGGACGACAATTTCATGTGCTACCGCGAGTAGGTACCTAAGTATATACTATTATATATTTTTTGCGTCTAGTGCCTCATAGAATGTACTTATCAGGGCATTCCCTTTCTACGATGTTTTCCGCATCTTGTACTATAAAAAGTACTGTCCTTTATTGAACCACCATAGTATCGTCCAAGCTTTACAGTGAACAGTATCCCACTAAAAATATGGCTTCCAAATTATTGGTGAGTGTGTTTTCAATAATAGTTATGGGACATTCTCAGGAGTTCCGATGAAAGTTAAAAAATCCAAACGCACTGAATAAAATTTCAGATTGATCTGCATCTACAAGGTGGAAAAATAACGTTCATTCATATTTCGATTAGAGCTTTGTTAAGTTATAGCAAAAAAAATAAAATTAACAAAAAGAAACGGGATTTCTTTGCTACAGAGTAGATTTGTCAGTAGCCCGGAATGAGGTTTCCAGAACACGGGATGCGTTCCTATAGGTAGAGAGATATTAAACTTATATATCCTGTGAAGCTTTGAAACTCTGCTCTCTACAATATGTAATTTAAATAACCAACATCCTGAATACAGGTGGGTGTGGATCGGCTTCTGAGTTGATTAAAAAAATTATATTTTTTTCTGAAAAAAAAAAAAAAACAAAAACAAAAAGTACCCAGAAAATATTGTAATATTTTCAGGCTATTTTTTTAATTTTTCAAAAACATTTTTTTTTTTAATATTTTTTTTTTTGAAATCAACTCAAGCTGATCCCATCCTCACCTGTATTCAGGATGTTGGTTATTTAAATTACATGTTGTATAAATATCTTTCTATGAGGTATAAGGATACAACAAAAGACTGGATGCGTACAGATAGTGTAATTTGATTATGAATTTCTGGCCTCTCCTCATCTATCTCGTAGAATCCGCCTTTATCCTCGGGACAGGTATTCTAAATTGATTGGATAAACATATACAATCGTCTTTTATATCCACCTATGTATTGATTTCATTACAAAGAGGATAAACACTTACCTAATGTCCATAAATTGATATTGACTACTTATAGTTGCTATTGAGTATGACCCGAGTAATGATATTTTAATAAACTTCCACTTCCATGGATCTTCTTATGTCTCCTTTCTATTCTTGAGCAGATCGCTCTGTGTCTGGTTGCCGTGGCGGTCGGCACCAAGCCTGACAAGAGAAGCTTAGGTCTTGACGGCTGGAACTCACTCGCTGCGTGGAGTGGTGTGCCCGGCTGGTCTCCTGCACCTGCACCGGGGTCATTCGGTCATGGGCAAGGTAAGAGTATTAGTTAGCAGTTGAGTACGAGGGGATTGACAACTCAGTGTTATAATCGTCTACGTCTAGTAGCCTTACATAGCTAACAGTGACGTTTATCATCACGTACCTAAGCTTGTTTGCCAATCAAATAGCAAAAAAAAAGTTGTACCTATACATAAAAATGTTGTAGCACAATGGGAAAAAAAAATAAAGCCAAAATTTAAAATGTTAAAACCACTTTCCACATTGTCTTATGAAGTCTATGACATGATTTCTGATTATTTTTTTTAAATTACTTGATGGTAAATAAATAAATGTTTACTTAGATAAGGTCAATTTGAAACCTATTTTATATTCTCCCAAGACTCGAGCTCGGATGTAGCTGGTGCCGTGGCGGCAGCGAAAGCGGCGGCTGCTGCAGTAATGGCGGCGCAGCACGAAGTGGCCTCAGCGAAGCACGCGGCTATTGAGCAGCAAAGCATCGCCAGCGCTAAGGAGGTGGCTGCTGCTCATGCCGCTCATAAGAGGTATAAAAATTTAAGATTTTTTTTTGGGTAAAGGTGCTCACTTACACTTGACCTACATATAAGAGACGGAATCATCGCACCAAGAATAAAAATCATTGATTTGTTTGGAACAAATATTCATAAAATGCTTGAAAAAGATGCTTCAACTTTTTATGTCATTGTAATATTCTGTGAACGGTAACATTGTGCTACATCTGCACACTCTGTAGGCCTATTCGCTAAGTTTTTTTGACAGTTGAAAGTGATCATCACTAAGTGAATTTCATATTCATTGCTGTTTTATACGTCACGCTATTATGGCACTTGTCGTGTAAAAACAGCAATGGATATGTAATTCAGTCAGTAATGATCACTTTGAACTGTCAAAAAAAGTTAGTTAATAGCCCCCTTATCCGGGTCGCAGGACCATCTTAGTAATTAAATTTTAAATATTTTTTACACATTGTTATAGATACTACAATATTATTTCAAAACGTATACAGGAATATACCTACCTATACTATACTGAAATGTTTCGATTTATAGTGAGGAAGCAGCCCGTCATGCTCGCGCCCACGCCTTAGAAGCTGCCCAAGCAGCAGTGCAAGCACAAGCACAACTTGCCGCTGCAAAAGCACGTGCTGCCGTTGCGCAAAAAGTAGCCGCTGCCCGGGAGGCTGCAGCCGCTAAAGCGCTGCAAAGAGCTGCTCACACTGAAGCTGCTAGGCTGCAGAACGCTGGTAGGTATATTTTTATTACAGGCTCCTCCAATATGTTTTTGGTGCTTTACGCTAGTATGTTGAAATGGAATCATGAACTAGGCAATGGCAGATGGCGTAGGTTAGGTATCTATCTTGTCAACAGACTTCATGATTATAACTGGTGAGGCGGTGAAAACCTTATTCGATTCTCAACGTCACACACAAACCATAAGATTTTCAATATTTCCTCAATGCTCGTGCATCGAATTAACACAACTTTCAATGCACAAAATCAACTCAGTTTTTTTAAAACCTTCGAAATAAAAATCTGTCTGTCGCCATGAAAGCACCAACAAGCACAGCATCAGGGAGTCGATATTACTAGGTACTTACCTATAATAAACGTTTTAATGATAGGTAATATACAGGGTGTAAAAGACATGAACAGTCAAACGAGAACCATGTATTCTGCTCACCATCATAATTTTTTTTTTCCTTTAGACTATACCTGGGAAATTGATAGTTACGATTTTATTGAAGGACAAAGTCATAATTTTTTTTTTATTTTTTTATGAAAACGTATTCTATACGTTATTTCTTAATTATTGTCCAAAGAAACATTATCATTTTTTTTAGTATTTCATAACAAAAAATGGCTTCGAAACGTTAGCGTTCAATGTAGCTCACTCGATGCGCACGGACACTAACGAACGGGGCCGCCGTCAAGCAAAATTATCGCGGTTTTGCAAGTTGCGTGCGAGTTGAGCCCTTTACATTGCGCGGTACAATTTGCAATTTTTTGTAACACCAAAAAATAAAAATCATTTCCCAGCAATATTTTTTTTGAAATATGTCTTATTTTGATGTATAGAATACGTGGTTTTCGTTTGACTGCTCATGTCTTTTACACCCAGTAGAGACATGCCCAAAAGAAAATTAACACCTAAATAATTTCGCAGACATAGAATCCCTGAAGCTGTCAGTGATTCAAAGCTCCGGCGCTGCCGGCGCGGCAGGAGCAGCCCAACACGCCGCTACTGCAGCCGCCGCAGCCCTCATCAACCCTGGCTGGAGCCCTGCTGCCTGGCCTAAGCCCTGGCCTTCCAACGGCTGGTCACCCTCATCGGGACCCTGGGCGTGGTCTTAAGACGAACGGTTTATAGGTATAGCTTAGGCGAATCTCACACTGACACGCATTGCGCTGCAGTCTTCGAAAACATTAAAAGATTCCGTTCCGACCATGAGTGAATTGCATGTTTTTGTTAAAAGCCCCTTAGTGCCCTTCAGTGTGACTTACCCTAGAGACATTTTAATTGTAAAAAAGACCCGCGTTTTTGGTTAAAGTTAAAAGCTACTTTACTTGCGTCACGATCACAATTTGTCAACCATCACTAGTCTGTAAAAAATGCAGTGTGATATCCGTCCTAGAAATATCTATGTCTAGATATGCTTCTTTAAGGAGGGGTCGTTGAAGAAAACCTTTTTATTTTTCAATACATTAGTAATAGTTTTTGTTAATCTGTTTCTGTAATAAATGAATTAATTTGTATTTCTAAGTGTAAGTGTTTTCTAAATGCTGTAAATTCGTTCGTTGACATCATTAACCCAATTTTTACTGCTAGGTTTTATATTTAGTAGATATAGTGAGGAAATTCTTGTTGTGAAGCTAGATAATCTAATCTCGATGATAGTACCCAATAGATTTGCGATTAGGGGGCTGATATAATCCCCAAGATTATGGTTTCAAGCAGACAAATTTTACTCATAAGTATTAAAAATTGTGTATAAGCTTAGCGAATAGTTTTTATTTTTTAATAAACTTTTCTATTTTACAATATGTATTGTTTTTATTTTTTCCCGTTTTGTTTTAGAAATTTCGTATTTCAAAATTCGTTCCAAACTTGTCGCCATTGATTTAAGTTTCACGCATGCGTTGTTGCCTTGACAACCCGAGATTGGCTCCATCTGTGATCTGTTGTCAGCATCCTTCATCTGTAACTCTTACGTAAAATCTTAAATAAATTACAATAATGTGATCTTGATAAAAACAAAGGAAATGCTAACAACAACTTTGTATTAAGGTAAGAATATTATAAAAATCTAATAGATAGATTTTTTTACTTATCATTTGGATAGAAATGATGGGTGTGACCCGTATGTGTTAATTAAATTAAATGGTCTAAAGTAATTGAAATTAAATGGTCTAAATTAATACGGATTGATACAAAATTTTATTACAAGAGAACGATCCGGTTATATGTGCTACCAAAATTTATTCCAATGTTTATACTCAGACCAATAAAATACTTTTTTATTGGTCCGAGTGTTTATATAGAAAATCTTCAGTGATTATACTTAGATAACCAAAGCGCAAAGTTACTACCTATTTGAATTTGTAATTTATTCTCTACTAGCTTTTGCCCGCAACTTCGTCCGCGTGGAGCAATTATTTTTGGGAGCATTTTTAGAATTTGTTTGCATTCCCTATCACCTTTCGTCTCCGCACGGGTCAAAATTTCAAAAACGCTAGATCAAATATTTATTTCTTTCTTATCAAAAAGGCCTAAATTAAAATTTTCATAGTCTTATTGTGGTTTTATCTTCAACAATGACGAATTTCCATACAAGTTTTCCCGGAAGCATGCCCTAAATCGTGGTATTCAATAAAAAAGATTCGTTTAAGGAAGTACTAAATATCTTAAGATTTAAGAAAAATATATAATTTTAAATTCCAGTCACCATGGAGGTCAGTATGGAGCCTCACAATATGTTCCAATTGGTACTGGTGATATTGGCTTTTTCTGGAGGTATAGAGGCTGCAGATCACGAAAGGAGGCGATATACCAATCCTACTTACTATAACGTTGGAGGAGTATTGTCTAGCAATGAGTCTGTGGCCTTCTTCAAAGATACTATATCGGTAAGTTATGGCAATAATGGCATAAGTAGTTATTATGTCGTATAGTCGCCACTACACATTACGGCAAAAATTGGGTACGTAATGCTGTAATTACCTTCCTACCTTAGATAGATACATAGTGACCTGAGCACCACAGAAAACAGACGTGTTCCGTCCACCGTAGACTAATTTGATTGGGGGGCCATCCACATCCCCCCAATCAAACAGAAAAAAGCTGTTTTACAACCCTTACTGCACATTTTTTTATTTCCAGAACTTGAATTTCAAAGACCAGTATGTGCCGCGGGGCGTTACCTATCATGATTATTCGATTCTGATGGACCCAAATCCCATAAAAACAGCCCTGAATGTTTGCAAAGACCTCATCGCGCATAGGGTAAGTAAATTGTAAAGGCAAACACGTCATTTTTACATCATAGGATAATAATTAAATATTGTATGTTTTTCACGGCTATCATCGTCATCAGTCAAAGTGATAAAATCGAGTTTTTTTTCAAGAACAAGGATTTTTATCTTTATTCTTAATGGTCAAAATGGGCAACGAATATGAACGGCTATATTATGCCATCACACAACATGGTCTACTGTCCACCTACCGGAATTCAGAGGTCCCGTGTTTGATTCCCAGGGGAGTACCTAACATACCTATACTTTGTGCTGTTTGGTTTGTTTTAATTTCCCCTGGCTAGCTAACACCATCAGCAAAACATTTGAATTTCCAAACCTAAGCTAGCTGTTACGTGAGCATAAACGCGATGCAAGGTCCAACCATACCAGGTTAAAGATAGGCCTGCACTTGACTGACTGAATATACATATATACACCATTATCTATAATGAGCATCACCTATAAATTCTCGTTCATTCATGGGTTGACTGGAGAGATCTCTTCTAGAGATAAGTTCGCCCCTGCAAACTATGTACAGTTATACGTATTTTTGATGTATTTTCAAGTGCAATAAAGGAGTATATAAATCTTTTCATGTAGGTGTACGCAGTCGTAGTGTCTCACCCCCTGACTGGTGACCTCTCCCCAGCCGCGGTGTCGTACACCAGCGGGTTCTACCACATCCCCGTAATAGGAATATCGTCAAGAGATTCCGCTTTCTCCGACAAGAACATCCACGTTTCCTTTCTGAGGACAGTGCCACCTTACTCACACCAAGCTGATGTGTGGGTTGATGTGCTGAAGCATTTCAACTATATGAAGGTCATTGTGATCCATAGCTCAGATACCGACGGGCGTTCCATCCTAGGAAGGTAAGAACTTGTTTTTAAGTACCTAAGTAGCTGGTTAATTAAAAATCTTCAAAATCAGGGCTGGACTTCAACAAAGCTGTGACAAGCCGAGAGGAGAGGAGATGCGTTGTAAACAACGAATATAGGATTTCGTTATTTACACTTCTCGTCTTCGCTTATTTTCACTGGATACAGGTTATGCAGATGATAGATGTCTTATATTTGAATGGCGCGGTTAAAGCAGATATCTCAACTGTTGATTAAAGCAGATATCTCAACAGGCGAGGGCCAAAAAATTCCCAACATTCAATGCTCATCGCACGCAGCTTATCTTTGCTATAGCCAGTACAAATCTCACTACCGGTACCGCTAGCCTCCACACAGCTGTAAAGCATCTCCTCTCTGCTTCACACATTTCCAATTTGGCAGCGTCCGGCTCTTGCAATGGAACGCATTACTTAGCACTGGAACATCGGCCAGGTCAATAGTAACCGAAATTGCCGAGAATCTATGACGACTGAGTGACTGAGTGATAAGAGTAGATGAAGTGAAAGAAACATGTAAGGATAGTAGCAGACGGTAAGAAGTAATCCCTAATCTCTATGAAAGAAAGGCGCGATGTCTACGTCTATCGTGTGTAAAAGAAAGTAATTCGGAATTGATTTGTTTAGATTCCAAACAACATCACAAAATGTGGACGACGACGTAGACAGAAAAGTGGTGGTGGAGCAAGTAATTGAATTCGAACCGGGACTGGACTCATTTAGCGACAAGCTGGTAGAAGTCAAGAGCGCTCAAGCTAGAGTATTCTTAATGTATGCAAGGTAAGTGGTCGGTACTCTCATTAAGAATTGAGTCGCCGGGCCGTAAATGACTGTACGTACACAGTCTCACCTCCTATAATGTTATGGCACTCCATAAACTCGAAGAATACGAGCGAAACAGACTAATGCCACGATAAATGGTACATTGGCTCAGGACTATAGGATATAGGTAACAGATTCTAATATAAATAAATAAGAGAGTGAATAAATAAGTGCTGTAGGAAACAGAAGTATTTTCAGAATTATAGAAAGAATCTAGAGTGACATTTCGAATTCTCTAAACAAGAACGTCATGCTTTTACTTTTAGTGAATCTGAAAGACTTTTGCATTCACATTACACCGATTTAAATAAAGCTTCGTATTTATAAACCATCTTCCTACTGAGGTATCAACTAGTTCTACTTTGGATACAAAGTCCCTAGTTTGTAGTAAAACCAGTTGATGGTTGAGATCACAAACCTCCCTGATCGAACTAATAGAGGTAGGTACGAGTAATAATAAAAAAAAATTAATCCTGAGAAATATAATTTTGTATGTATTTGAAATGAAATAAAGGAGATAATTCTATAATCATAAAATCATTTCTTGATCATAATAAGTTTCAAAATAGAGAATTTCTATCTTGTGTCATTAACCAATATGCCATTGCTAGGCGGTGGACTTCTTGCATGATACAACTAAAGACAAATGAGACAAATAGTAGGGCCATAAAATCACCACTAGCCTAAACGGGATTGGCGACCAAAAATAATTGCAGCTAAAACCCAATTCAAAAAAGGGAGAAAATTTCATTGTTGACCCATTTAATGTTTAGATCACAGCAAAAAATGTTTTGTTTTTAAAATTGGATTCAAAACGTGCAAATACTCCACTAGGCTATTTTCAGCCTTATGTTATGATCTAAATCTTATAATTCGTTTCTCAGTGCATGTGCCAACGTCGATAATTTCAAATCAATAACAATTACCTGACTATAATTTTAAATCCACTTGAAATTCAAATGGCGATGCTGTTATTAACGGTTTAAGACTGATTTTAGCAAAACGGACGCTGAGATAATCTTCCGTGACGCAACATTTCTGAACATGACGACAGCTGGCTATGTATGGATGGTCACTGAGCAGGCACTAGATGCAGCGAATGCACCAGAAGGTCTCCTAGGCCTTCGGCTGGTCAACGCGACGAATGAACACGCTCATATACAAGACTCTATGTAAGTTATAGAATACATGTTTACAAGTAGATTTGTATACGTATCCTTTCATAATGCGACTTAACTTTGGATTTGGGATTGTTTAACTAGCGAAGCGAAGTCACGAACAAAAGTGGCTAGGCTCGCCAAAATTTTGCCAAAATATTATTTTTCTATCCGACAAGAACAGTCCTCTTTTAATTAAAGGTATGAGTATGAGATAGAAATGGCTTTCTAACAAATATATCTGCTCTACCAACCACACTTTTCTGTGATGTGGCCGAAGTCAGAAGACATTAATAATATAATCATGAATAATATATTCGGAATAAATATACATAAGTACTCGTAAATGAATATTTTAATTTTAAAACGAAATATTGTATAGATTAAAGTCAATAAGTCAATTCATCAAATAGTTTCTTAAGTATAATGCTTTTATAAGTTTATGTATGGCATGAGTGCAAATATTTTTGTGATGTTATGATGACTGAAGAGTATAACTTCCACTCCTACAGATACGTCTTAGCATCAGCTATACGGGATATGAATAACACAGAAGAAATTAACGCACCACCGTCAGACTGCGACAATTCTGGCTCCATTTGGAACACAGGTCGACAACTGTTTGACTTTATACGTAAACAGAAATTAGAAAACGGAGCAACAGGATTCGTTGCATTCGACGACCACGGAGACAGAGTTCTAGCTGAGTATGATATGGTGAATGTGAGAGCTCAGGGCGAGCACGTGGCTGTCGGGAAATACTTTTACTCGAAGGTAAGCATTTTAGTTCACTTTCACTCATCATAACTAAAGTTAATATCGGATCACCTATTATTAATGTTATATAAGTGCTCGTAATAATCCCGTATTGAGTTATAGCCTAACCAACGGATTTGGTAAGATTTCGATTGAAAAGCAAAAGTACTTTCAAATAAGAAATTGCTTTAACTGGTTCTAAGTAAATCTTAGTTTGGAATCAAATAACAAAGTTCAAGTTTTATACATTTTAATTGATAAGGAAACTCAACTAACCGATTTTAGTTTTTATATTGATTTTTGATACAGGAACTGCAAAAAATGCGATTGGAATTGAAAGAGCAAGAAATAATATGGATGGGCCGGAGTCCCTCTAAACCAGAAGGATTCATGATTCCAACACATTTAAAGGTAAAAAATTAAATATTCTCTTTTCACATTATTTTCCCCCTCTTTGGCCAGCCAGGGATAGGGTCGATTCCCAGGAGAATATCAATAGGATATGCAACGCGTTTCTAGCTAAGTTCTTTCATTATTCTAGGGCCAGCAACTGAAAAGGTAATTTCAGCAAAAACCGGATGTTTTATCTCAAGCATTCTATGGTTATTGATTTCATTTATTTGGACGGTTATATTAATTACAGTGATATGGTGAAGACTTTCGGGCTAAATATATTAGGAATATAGAAATTTAGGTGTAGATTGATTCGGGATAGTGTGCATTCGGGTTAGAGATATTAGAATTGACGTTCTTTAAGGCTACAGTTAATTGGGGCTTCGATTATCGGAATTACGTTTTAGAGTAAATTTCTTGTCTTTATTTGTCAACCTCTCATACTTCTTTTACCTAGTTACGAATTGTTTTTGATTTCTCGTTTTACGGTCCTATCATGTCATTAGGAAACACACCACCGCTCTCCACATCACTCGCACGTGCGTTCCACCAATCGAAATTTATATCATCAATTTTGCGTTAGGTCTTAACAATAGAAGAGAAGCCCTTTGTGTATGCTCGACGTATTGAAGATGGCAGCGATTGCACTACAGAAGAAATACCTTGTCCACATTACAACGCAAGCGAAGATTCCGGTAAGCTAACAAGAAAAGGTTTTGTTTTTTGATTCTTAACAGGGAATCTCTTGGCCTTCATTTCACTTGATGGTAAGTGACGATAAGGCCGAAGATGAAATCGAGCTTCACCTGGATGTTCTGGAACCCTCAAAGTTAACATTATTGATATATTAGTAGATTTTGATAAGATGTTGGTAGCTAGCAAGTGGGCCAAACCACCAACCAAGCCGAGTACAAATTTGTACTCTCCTGGGGATCGAACTCGGAACCTCTGGATCTAATCCGATGGATAGACTACTGGACCACGGAGGCGCTTAAATGGTTTAAAAGACATACCATCATAAAATTCTTATAAGCTGTTTGGCTGTTCGTCCACCGAACTGATTCTGAAATCCGCTTGCCTATATTACCGAATATTCGGTAAAATAATTACTCCCGGTGTAGTTTCCGAACAAGATATAACTACCGCTTCTCGTCTCGTTGAACTCTATCTTTGTATCTAATGCATCATATTAAAAAGAGACACAAATGAAAGTTTACGAATTCCTATCATTGAAACCTTTTTCTACAGGTCAGTTGTATTGCTGCAAAGGATTTTGTATGGATCTGTTGAGATATCTTTCTAAAGCGATCAACTTTACATACTCATTGGCTTTATCTCCTGATGGGCAATTTGGCAATTATATTATAAAGAATCTATCAATGCCCGGAGCTAAGAAGGAGTGGACAGGACTTATTGGTATGTTGAATGCGGTGTGAGCGGTATTTTGCTGAAATTTTTATCATAGATGCAAAATATCTTGAAAATGTCAGTAGCATTGTTGTAGCGCCTTTGAAAAATATAGGTACTTAGGTACCAAAATAAATGGAAACAAAAAACTAAAAGAAAATACTGTCGTCATCAAGTGCTGCGATGGGACTAGAACCCGCGATTTTTAGCGCTACTTATTAATATTACGTCCCAAGTTGACGCATTTCTAATGTATTATATTGTTTAGAACATTTCGAAGTTCTCCATCATGCTTTGAAAGTCATGTAGAACCGTTGATCCTCGTTGATATTGCGACTGTTTTCTGGTGTATTTCCAAGGCTTCTAGTATAAATCTACAATGATCATCATGACATAGGTACACTAAATTCCTTATTACGTTCCATCTTCAGGAGAATTAGTTTATGAACGAGCGGATATGATAGTGGCTCCATTGACTATAAATCCTGAAAGAGCAGAGTTTATTGAATTCAGCAAACCATTTAAATACCAAGGCATTACGATTTTGGAGAAAAAGGTACGGTACATTTTGGGTCTAAATAAACGGTCAGCAAATACACTTCATCTGCAACATTGCTGCTTGGAAATATGGTTGTGCAATCGATTGTATCCGAATTGTATGCCTAACATGTACAGACAGCATATAGTCATCATAATAATTATTACACGCTAACTACCTCTAAACGGACTATGCATGAAAAATCAAAGCACGTTGCAATTTTGCAGAATTCCTAATATTCTATAGAATTCTGCATAACTGGCTCCGCTCGCATTCTGAGTGTAAGCAATGCTTAAATTTTTAAATGATGCACTAACGTCAATTGCATTGCTTTCAAGCCATTTCGTAACCACTTCCATTGCAGACCCTTTGTTTAGATCCCTCAATAAATTAATCCATTCATAGAATCTGGTAAATTAAAGTTGTGCTTAAACTTCCAGCCATCCCGCTCCTCAACGTTGGTATCTTTCCTGCAACCGTTTTCAAACACGTTGTGGATTCTTGTAATGGTGTCAGTGCACGTTGTGGCATTGGTTTTATATCTTCTGGATAGATTTTCACCATTTGGAAGATTTAAACTAGCTAACATCGACGGCACTGAGGAGGATGCTTTAAATTTGTCAAGCGCTATTTGGTTTGCATGGGGAGTGCTTTTGAACAGCGGCATTGGAGAAGGTACGATTATTTTATGACATAAAACGTATTTTATTACAATCATAAATACTGATGAATTTTCAGGGACTCCGCGAAGTTTTTCAGCTCGAGTGTTGGGTATGGTTTGGGCAGGTTTTGCTATGATCATTGTCGCTTCCTACACTGCCAACTTGGCTGCCTTCCTTGTGCTCGAACGTCCGAAGACCAAGCTCACTGGTATCAACGATGCGAGAGTATGTATTGCAATTGTAAATTCAATTGCATAGCTTTTGCTTATATGAGATAATGAAAGCTTTATGATGACATAACTACGCGTATTTTGATATATTATTTATATTTAACCCACAGCTACGTAATACAATGGAGAATCTAACATGTGCAACTGTGAAAGGATCTGCAGTTGATATGTACTTCAGGCGTCAGGTGGAGTTGTCCAATATGTACAGAACCATGGAAGCAAATAACTATGACAACGCTGAACAAGCTATTGAAGATGTAAAGCATGGGTAAATATATTTCTTAGCAGTTTTTGTTGTAAGTATTACAATCTTAGCAGCATTACGGCTTGTGGAGTTTTAATAACAAACTAAAAAATGATCCCTATTTTGTGGGTTTCCTATTTTAGTCAACATCAAAACGTTTTACCACTAAGAGAGGGAAAATGAAAGCAGTTATTTCTTACTCCATATCTGGTTGAATCTCCATAGCAGACATACTGGCTGTTATTAAATTGTTTCGCTATCAATGGAAAACCAAAGTTTGTCCCTATATTTTGAACCTTGTTGCCTCATATTGGACTATTTTGCAGCATGAAAATTCTACGTCCTAGTACATCGGAGAACATATATTATTATGTATCTAGAAAAATAATATAGATATAACTATTCACATATTTACTTAAAGCTATAAGTCTTCTATTGGAAGGTTATCTCCTGATCTTTTTCAATTTTTAATTATTTTTACAGCAAACTGATGGCATTCATCTGGGATTCTTCGCGATTGGAATTCGAAGCTGCACAAGATTGTGAGCTTGTAACGGCCGGAGAATTGTTTGGTCGTTCTGGATATGGAGTGGGTCTACAAAAAGGTTCCCCTTGGGCGGATTTAGTCACATTAGCTATATTAGACTTTCACGAGAGTAAGTACCTACTCCGTAGAACTCCGTAGTGAATTTGGGTAATCAATTTATTTTTGATGACTTACCTATTTCAGGCGGTATAATGGAATCTTTGGACAACCAATGGATTCTTAGGAACAATATGCTAAACTGCGAAGAGAACGAAAAGACTCCAAACACTTTAGGATTGAAAAACATGGCTGGCGTCTTCATACTTGTGTTAGCTGGCATTATAGGGGGGATAGTTCTTATAGTGATTGAAGTGGTATATAAACGGCATCAGATCCGCAAGCAGAAGAGGATGGAGATAGCGCGACATGCAGCCGATAGATGGCGTGGTGCTGTTGAGGTAAACAAAGCAAAGGCGGAAGCCTTTTTGAACAAATACCACATCAAACACCAGATAGAGAGCAAAATATAGACCAAAAGGCATTCCTCGTCGTAAACGACGGCAATCTAGTCATTCAAGTATTAACGACCAATATTTAAGTTGTTTATTGAAAATAAACTCGTTTCACGGTCATTAGATTCTTAATTTTTTTATGTCACATAAAGTTGACCCCGCTGCTTATCTGAGGAACATCAAGTCGCTGGAAATATTATAGTTTGATGTCGTAAGTAGATTTACATCTCTCACGCAGTAGCCAGGTTTCTCCTCTTCCCGCCACTCAACCCCTTTACTGGACTTGAGAATGAGTTCTATCTTCTGGAGCCAATAGATGCTAGTGGTGTTAATGGAGAATGAAGCCTTCTTAGTTGGTTTAATCAATCCTTAGAGCGTTAGTGTTACGATTCTAGACCTATAGCCTGCTTGATTTCTACCTGGACGTAGAACATAGTTTAAAAATGGACTGGAGTTTTTTATACCTCCAAGAATGTTAGCTCTGACTGAGCATGCAAGGCCCTGTATAGTAAATTTCCGCAACTTGCACTTTGCATGCAGTTGATATCTAAGTTCGTTGATGTTAACTAAAAGGGACTGACACTTGGATATTTTCAGAAACGCAAGTCTCTACGAGCGGCGATTCTGCCTTCACAACGTCGCGCTAAGTCGAATGGAGTTAAAGAAGCAGGAAGTATAAGTTTGGCAGTGGATCGTGGAGCGAGAAGACGCGACGAGCCACGTGTCCCACGATACCTACCCGCGTATACACCAGACGTCTCACATCTAGTAGTTTAAACCTTCGTGATACTTAAATGACTAGAACATTAAATGATTTCTAAATATAATGTACAATTGTACATTTATAAATTGAATAATCAATTTAGCAGCGGACGTGAAGCCTTAGCTGGGAAATGGCTGCGCGCCCAGCTGCCAAGTAATTGCGAAATGAGGGTAGTTGATAAATGTAATTTATGAAATTCAATTAAAGATGAGGATATGTTAAAAGTCCAACATGCATGACAATGTTGAATTTAGTCACTGGTAAAGTTCGGTAATGGTGTCAATTCTTTAGTGCGTGAAATACAGTCAGCGTCATATTCATCTATAAGCGCCCAACGTGACCAAAAAGATTTCACGTACAGATAGGTATTCCATTTCTTTTTTTAAGTATTAGATTTTACCTAAGCAATCTAAGTTACCATATTTATGTAATAAAAAGACAAAGTAAACCAGACAAAGTATTCAAAATATATGACCAGTCTTTCTTTTAAATTTATCTAAACAGTAAGATGTCCAAAATTGTGTTAGCAAGTAAATTTAAACCTTAGAACCTTTTAATTTTGTAATATGATTTTGATTATCGGCCTATGGTATTTAATTAATAGATAGTAATCAAATCTCAATATTAAGTCTGTATGGATTAAGATATATTGGATACTGCATGTTTAGATCTACATACATATATGGTGACTTTTGTTCCTTATATATTTTTTTTGTATTTCAATATTAAGACTTCTGTTACAACAGAATTAAAACCAATATGAAATTATTATCAAATATGGCAAAAAAGGTAGAGAATTGTTTGGTTGTTCTGGATAATAACTGATCATATTTAATTTTATTGTGTAATATTTTGAAGAATAAACGATGGTAATTATCAGCTTAAGGTTTATAAATCGGATTTCTACTATTTTTTAATGTATGAGAATAAAAAGTGAACGCTGAAAATATTATTGTCTATGGAATGTTAATGTTGCCAGATATTTAATTTACGACAAATTATTTATTAGGAAATAAAATTAATTTTGATTAAGTGTTTTGGTTTGCTTAATTTAAAATAAAACACAGAATTTAACACATCTATATATTTACATAAGAATTTTAACAGTGCCATAATGGAAATTTTACATTGTACCCTATTAGAGCTATGGTGCTCCATAAATATCTTCAGAAGCAAGCCAAAATAGTACATTGCCGGACAGAACACAAAGCAGGAATGTATGGTGGCGCTGTAAGGTCGTGGGTTCACACCACACTGCGGCCAGTCAAATCTTTATTTCGATTTCAGTGACAACAGCATGGGATGCTGCGTGAACCCTCAGCCTTACAACTAACAACGATTCCCAACAGTTCAGCGGGCACGCGAAAATGAACAGTAAACAACATTAATAGAGGGTATACAATACAATAAAATATTACATGCAAGTCGATCTACATTCGCGCTCAGGTTGTGCTAATTGTTGCTTGACGCGTGCAATGACGTATTCACATTATCGACTATTCAACATCTATTTGTTTACCTAATAAAATGGTAATGTTGTCTTAGTTAAATCTTCCTCAAATACCTATAAACTACATCCTCTAAAATACATATATTTATATAATATAACAGTACTATTAGAATGAATTGTAATAATAAAATATTTTGTTTTATTATACAGCAATAAAGAATATTACAGGCGAAACCTCGTACAGTTAGAGATGTATTAATTGACATCACCAGAAGCCAGTAACCTGAATGTACATTTAATATACAATTTCTGGCGACTCATCGGTACCTCACAATATAGTTTCTAAACAGCGATAAAATTGTACGCATTACAATATAATTAATTAGGCAAAAGGAAAACACTTACTTTATATTATTATTATAGTTCTACTAATTACGAATTTGTTTAAATAACTGTTAGTTGTAACAAGTGTAATTGTATGGGGCACCATTTAGTCGGTGAATTTACGGTTGGGATTGCGACCGAACAGGGCTGTACGGATCTCCGGCAGCAGCTGCTGGGCAATCAGCTCCAAACGGGACTCAAGGGTGTTGCTGATCTGTAAATCAAACCATGAACATTGTTATCTTCACAGATACAGAATTCTGAGCACCCACAGAAGAAAAGAGAATCATATAAGTAATAGAAAATGGCACATTTTTTTATATTATATGATTCTTCTTAAAATGCCGTAGATGTTATGAAGTAGAGATCATCTAATCTAAAATTGAACTTTAAACTTGTTGCTGATGGTACTTTTATGAGTGATCGAAACGCAGCCACGTTCGTGTCTAGCCGGCGAATGAATCAACTGATTGACCTATAACTAATTTGAGTGTGTTGCATCTGTTCACTGATTGTGCATGTAAAGTGGGGGACTCACGATCAGTCCATTCGCATCAGTCGGCGCGATGTGGATGTCATCCAAAAATTGAGCAAACACACGATCGCTCCATTCTCGTCACTCCAATTTACCTTCATTCTACCTGACACGTTACGAAATGGACGTGGGATCGGCAACACATGAGCGCGCGGATTTGTAATTTGGAGCGATGGATTGATGGATTTCAGATTGTTTGGATATCACTCCATTAGTGACGAAAAATTTTGGATCCAAACACAAGCCACATGAAATTCAGAACAGACGGAACAATTTTGGCGAATTTTGGAGTGATGGCTTGACGTGATGAGGCTTGGACCGATCGTGAGTTTCCTATTCAAGAGTAAGACAATGGAGGGACGTTCAGTTTTAGATTAGACAATCTCTAGTATTGTATATCTATCTACACTACATATCTTTTTAAAAAAGAAAACTATCGGTATTGAAATAAATGGCCTACCTCATTATTTCGTATTTAACATTGCAGAACATTAATATAAGTACTTCAGTATTTTTCTTCTTGTCAGAATAGAAGAATAAAGTTTTAAATTACTAGCAACATTTTAATTGATTGACATAATAACTAATATGTATTTGTAATAAAGATATTTTAGAATTTGGTGAACACTTACAACTATTATTTCGGAATTATTTGTGTTAACGATTGTGCAAATATTTTTAAAATTAAAAAATGCACTGAAAATAACCGATTGTCCAGGGCGGGAATCGAACCCAGCATCTTCCGCAATCCGGGCGGCTGCGTCAACCACTACACTACCGGGACTTAGTGCTTACTATTATGGTAACAGTAAGGGGATGTATAAACTATTAAATAAAAATAAAAATGCATATTCCATATTGTAGCCACATTTTGTCAGTAACACTAAGCCAGTACTCGTACTCCTTAAAAAAAAGGGAGATGCTGGGATTAGGGAAAAAAGCTACTCCTTCGCCGTGGTCCAGACAGACGGTATAACGCACCGATATAAGATTAAAATAATTCCAGGATAATGTGTAACTCAAATATCTTACCTTAATACGTCCCCTGGCAGCAATGAGTTCAACACCACCGCAGGTATCTGCTGGCAGGTAATTCTCTGTGTCGATCTTGAGAGACACATCCTTCCTGATCTTAGCCTTGTAGTCTTGTTGGGCTCTGCCTAGCAAGGACTCTACTAAGGCCTTGTCGGCCTGTCGGACACGGAGGGTCACTGTGGGTTCCATCAGCTGGAACATACATTGTGAACATTAATTTTATTGTTAAGATTAAGGTTTTAGACCTAAGTCCTCATTTTATTTCCAACATTAATGCTGTAGGCGCTTAAACCACTGAACACAGATAGTATGAATGATGGGATGTGAATCTATGTATATGGCAGACATTCAAAGAGACTTCTTCAAGCCTGTTTAAGAATGAACTGCAAAACTATACCAGCACTACTAATGAGGCATGAACTAACACAGTTTGAATTCATGCATATTGTAACTGCTAACTAATCTAGTATATAAAAATAAGTCGGGTTTTCCTTCCTGACGCTATAACTCCAGAACGCACGAACCGATTTCCACGGTTTTGCATTCGTTGGAAAGGTCTCGGGCTCCGTGAGGTTTATAGCAAAGAAAATTCAGGAAAAATTTCAACAGAAAAGCGGAGGAAAAATTTCAACAGAAAAGCGGGAAAATCTTTTTTCACATACAGCGCCATCTCTGATACATAGCATGTACTACAAACCAATATTTTAAGCCATCTGGTGGCGAAACGGAGTTCGTCGGGTCAGCTAGTATAACTATAACATCTTAAAGATAGTTCATATGAATAATTTTATCATCACTTTTTTGTTATTACTAAAAAGTAATTCAACTTTCAGCATTGGATATGTTTATGTCAAAAAAACAAAAAGTTTTTATAACCAAGCTTATCTCTAAATTTTTCAAAGTTTGCATGTTGGTATGTGCATGGACAACACAAATATTATACACAAAAAATGCTAAAACTGTAACCCAACTAAATTATTTCGGACCTGCGCTAGAAAAAAAGCATTGAAATCGGTTAAAACCAGGGTTTAGAGGTAAAATCAACTCCGCCTATAGTCAGTTGGTTAAAATGTAGCCTATGTTGCTCAGGCAGTAATAACAAATCAATAGACACCTTATTCATCAAGCTATGGAGGAACAGACATAAATACAAGCATACATTGTTTTAGACTGCTAAAATCATAACCCTCCTTGGCTTTGCTGTAGTCAGCTAAACAAAAAGATATTCTATTCTTAATTAATGGCGTCGCGATACATTAAACGTACGCATTTTGCCAATGTCAAATGAAAATTTAACTAAAGTAACGAAACTTGTACAGTTGATTTGAGTTAAAAATGAAGTCTCTCAATACGTGTTTTTACTACAAGAACTCGGGGGAAAAACCGAAAAAAATATCTATATCCGAAATCCATATCTTATCCTTAGTTTGGCAGGTACTAAGTGGTAAAATTGTATGTTATAATAAAATACATTACCTGGAATAGAGCTTGGACCATAAGTGTGACTAACAGATCTGTGTATAGTTTGGTGTCTTTAGGGACTTCAGCCAGGCGCTTGCGAGCTTCATCTAGTACATTGCGGACGTGATCTTCACGTACTTTGAGTACTTTAAGACGAGCTTGGTTCAGCATGTTCGAAGATTGGCTGTGGGAAAGATATTAATATTTTATAAGATATAATTAGAGACTTGCAAACTTGTTGGGTAATATTGTATTATAGAGAATATAAAGTTTCTTTTATGTAATTGAATTGATAATCCTATTGTTTTAATAAACTTGAGAATAGAACTTACGTATAGGTACAACATGTTACTGAAATAATGCACATCCTGAAAGTAGTTTTCTTGGAATTGTCTAATGAATCTGAAGAAAAGAAAGTTTACAAATCCAGTACGACGTATAATATGAAATAAAAATTACTGAAATTGTTTAATTTGCATATTAGAAAGTCTTGTAAAATTCGTCCTCGAGATTTTGATGATGGATTTACATGTTTTGGACCTCCCCTGGTTTGTACATTAGCACGATAACTCAAGTATACTTTAACTTATTGCAATCAAATTTAACGTTTTAACAAAATATAAGGTTTTTATCAACTTTTGAGTCGTTTTTGGTATACGAGAATGTCAAGGGGAGACCACTCCTGATTTTTTACAATTGTTACTGACATTGGTTGTTCTACTACAATATTTAAAATTATTAAACATTCTCAATCTCAATAAAATTTAAAGACTTCAACTTATAAACTAAATAAATGAACCAGTCAATTATTTTTACATACATAGTCTCTCTCTCTCTCATAGGGGTAGGTGGAGATTACATCTTTCCATTAGCTATGATCCTTACATATTTCTTTCGCTTCAAATACTCTCATCACAATTTGTTCAGTGATTACAAGTACTTTCAATCTGGCTTTTCAATAGAATGTTTTGATTACTACAGTTGCATTAGATTTTAGAATGGTATATCTCTATCATGATTATTATAGTAAATTTATACTATTACTATCGTTTGACATAAAAAAACATTTTAATCATGTGATGCCATTTCCATTTTAACACAAGATGGGTTCTAGTTTATGCAACCAGAACCAATTCTATTTATTAACAAATATAATTTTTCTTACATTTGCCAATAGTTAAACATACATACATTTTACTGTCACATGAGTGAATACCATAGATAAATATTCACCCAATCAACCGAATTGTATTGGTATTTTTTTTTACTAAATTGTATGAAATTGAGAAAAGGAAAGTAATTTTAGAAAATGTAGTAACAAGTTTTTTTTCTGTACGTAGGTATAGCATTAACTACCAGACTGGTAAAGATGTAAAGATTCATTGTGACCTACATTTTTTTCTGGAGTTCAACTTGTTTCTCCTTCTTTTCATAGTACTCCATGATCTTGAGCCGCTGCTGTTGCACCAGACGGCCTTTCTCGATGTTGAATTCCTCTTCGGCCTTTGCATCGATTTCTTCGGCTTTTTCGTTGGCCTCTTGTTCGATGAAGGCCATCATATGCTTGATCTGTTAATGGAATATCGTATATTAATAAGTAGATATAAAAAGTACAATTAAAACGCTCCATATTAAAGAACAGAAGGTGCCTATTTCAAGCTAATTTGCGAACGCTATTTGGATCAATCATCCTGACAAATGCATGTCGTGTAGCGTTAGCCAAATCGCATTTAAATTAAAACATACCTGCTTTTGAACATCTGCATCGCTGAGCGCCATGGCTGTAGTTTATTTTAAAACAACACTAACACGTAAAACAACCGATAAAGAGCCAGAAAAGTAAAAACTGGCTCAAAGAAGAGTAAGTCGACGCCTATCAGACGTACTCCTTCATTGAACAATCATATGATCCCGGTGTTGCCAATAAAATTATAAGAATTCTACCGTAACTTTCATAGACACTACTAATTTTTTTTATAAAGTGGGGAACTCACGGTCACGTCCCTCCATTTCTATCACTCGACGCGATGTTGATGTCTTCCAAACATTGGGCAAACACACGATTGCTCTATTTGCGTCACTCCAATTTACTTTAACTCTACCCAGCGACTTCTGACACGTCATAAAATGCATGTGTGATCGGCTTAGACAATTTAATACGGGACATGTCAAGCGGACGCTTCCCCTCTGCCAAAGTAGATGAACAAAGTTCATGTCAGTGTATAAAAACTAGTTCGCCGCCTCTATCGCTAAGCGGACCTCGTAAAAAATATTGATTGCGGAGTGTTTTCTTGCAAACGACGACCAGAAACATTGAAGTTATCCTAAAACGGAGTTGCATATCACACGGAAGTAATTTTCTATTCAAATGCGACAGAAACAACGATATACTTAACAACGTTAGGCGATGTGGTGGTACGCGGGTTAGCCGAGCGTGCGAGTGTGCACTCGTAATAGCGATTACAATTTTTGCAACAGTGTGGACGAGTGAGTAAATGTGTGCTATGGGTGTTTGCCTCACCTCCCGCGAAAAACGGCAGAATGTTTTCAGTACTATATATTCGCTGACTTTTTTGGCAGATGAAAGTGATAATCACCAAGTGAATTACATATCCATTGCTGTTTTATACGACACCCTAGTATGGCACTTGTCATGTAAAAACAGTGATGGATATGTGATTCAATCGGCGATTATAACTAACATCTGTCAAAAAAAGGGAGTGAATAGGCCTACTGTGCGGTTTGCGTGCATTTTAAGGACAGTTTAACGTGTGCAGGTGCTGAATGCGAGCGAGCGAGAGAATATTTACCACTCCTGTGACGTAAACTGTGCGTATATTGCACGTGAACCGCTCATGAGTAGGACGTGCGCGCTGAATTGGATGCGTCCAATAGCCGTTCGTGGCACGCAGTGTGCATGGTTCGTGTACATACGTGCACAAGTCTGGATAGAGTTTCACACATTTTGACCCCTCAACTATAAAATAATATTAAAATAGTTATTAATGACTCATGTATATAATAATAAATTTAACATGCCAAGTTTATGTAGGGATTATAAAAGCGATATTATTTCCTTTAAATATATTTTTTTTTCTGAATCTGGAACTTCACTACTGCTGGATTGACTTATTGACTGTATTGATTTTTTTTTTTACTTTTTATGCTGCAGTAAAACTGGTTTCACTAAACGTTATTGCAGTTGTACTGACTGGCTGAATACTTACAATCCAAGACAAAAATTCATTGAAAAATTTTAAGGAAATATACAGAAATAATATTTTTGAGGGTAGTTATTAAAAGTGAGTGCAATTTGATTTGACTTACTGAAAGCTATTCCTCAGAGTTATATTACTTATTTCTTGCAGCTTTTGAAGTTGATACTTAAACAAGGAACTTATTTATTTAAATATTTATAATGAAATATGCGAAAACGAGTGGCTAATCGACATAATACCACAAATCCCCGTTATCATCAGAATCAACGTAATCATCAGGCTCCGCAACGACATCGGGTTGTGTATTTTATGCATCATAGTTTTTTATTGTAATTTTAGCAATCTAGCAGTTAAAATAGTGATGATAGAATTTATTATGTGAAACAATATTTTTGTAGATATGGCAATTATTTCATATTTCGCAAATAAGTCATTTCATATTATTTTAATTATGAACAGATGACAACAGCATACATATTTGATAATAGCAGATTATACGGAATAATTTTTTAATTGTATTACAATAATTGAAACAAAATGTTGATTAAAAACCCCAAAACAATTATTAGTATTGTATGTTCTCAGTAACCACTTCCGTTTTTAGCAATATGGCCGCCAGTTGTTTAGGGTAATGTGGCGTTCGACAAAACTGAGTGAAATTGTTATAATATTTATTAGTGACGTAAAGATGTATAAAGTTTTCAGCGTTTTATAGCAGTGTTTGATGACAGAGACGTTCATTTGAATGTTTTAGTTGGTGTTTGAAATTTTGAACGCATCTAGATCGTCTTCTAAATTGAACAGTCAACAAACTTTTGTTTATTTCATTAGAGTGGATTTATAGTTTCTGCTGGGAATACTTGATTATGAACCATCCATACGTGTCTTGAAATAGTGGAACAAGGACTGAAGTTGACACATTAGGTAATTATATGATTTGTACTAAGTACAGTAAGTAAAATTTATAACATCAGTCAGGGTCGCCATTGTTTGACAGTGGACTGTTATCCATAGCAGAATAATTATTATTGTGCTATGTTACTTGTATTATTAATTACTCAATTCTTTAAAGTAATCTGTCATCATCACTTCGTTTATGTTGCATGTAACCAAACATTGTTTGTTGATATTCTTGTTAAGGAACTGCTATGTTTTGAATTTTGGGATAGCCCTATAAATAAGTTGTTTCTCAATTGTTCTAGTCTTTCAGAGTTTCAGAATATCCAAAAAATATGATACAGCGTATTATAAATTGTTTACATATGTTTTAGTTTTGTTTACCATTCATAAACTTACTCCTTGAAGGTTATGCCTTTGAATTCTTGTTGCTCAGAATGCTCTGCCCGAATCTACCTTTCTTAAATTAAATCAAAGCTGCAAAAATATGATATTTATTTAGATAAGCTATATGACTTGTTCCCTTGCAATCAAGATAAACAATAAGTTTGTTATTCAGGGTGTACACATGAATTCAAAAACTATTTTCAAGATATCAATGTCAAGTCAAGAAGTTGAGAGGTTGTGTACCTGTTGTGAAGTTAGAAGTTGGACACAAGTGTTAGTGGGCTGTAACTGTATGATGTGTTAGTATGATTATAACAAATAATTCAAAAATACATTAATACTAAGAAATATTGTATAGACTAGTATGTAATCGCTCATTTTGGGAGTTAAACACATAAATGGTGTGTGTCAGTCAAAAGATAACTGTAGTGGTATGATGTATATTATTTTATTTCTTAAAATTGCGGGCAAGCAAGCCTGTCTAAATTAATTGTTGTCACAATTGTTGAACTGCTGTAGAAGGTTCTTGACCTCTCTGTATAGATAAATAATAATATAAAAAAAAATTGCATTCTTCTCTTCTGCAATTCACTTGTTCACTTTTGATTCATTCTAATTACTATGCTGGATAATACTGGATATTCCTTGGATAATTGACCAATTGTTCAAAAATGTATAGATATTAGCTAAGTCTACTATAGTGTAATCTTTACTTACGTAAATATTTACTTACTTAGTTTATTGGTAACAGTTTACATATTTGTAATTTTTATTTTACTTCATTGACAGCGCTTTCTTTATTCATTTACAGACAGATGTTAAAAAATACATATTTGGTTAGGTGAATTTGTATATTGCAAAATATTTACTGAAAGTATATTATCGTATTCTTGTATACACAGTTGACTAGTAGGTATTAATTTTGATATATGCTGTGTTATTGTTACTTTATCATTGCTTTTGACTTATTTTAGATTGTATGAAATAGTATGTATTTAAACACCAGTAGAGTCTAGAAGTCTAGCATTAGGATTAGATCTAAACTTATAAAAAATTGCAATTTTCAGCAAGAACATCATAATCACCCTGTTTACAGATATATTTTCTATCACATATTACAACAAAACTAATTAATAAAATCATATTTGACTAAAAGTAAGTAAAGTGTAAAATACTATTGTAACATCATACATACATACATATATTCATGCTCACAATCACAAATTGGGTTGAGCAGAGCTTCAGGTAACATTTGGTTACATACAAAGCCATGTCTGGCAGTATGGGCCATACAGTACCCCCCAAAATAGTGGCAGGTAGCCAGCCTGTCACCTATTGTAACATTATGATGACAAAAAGGACATAAATTAAACAGTACATTTTGATGACATTTTTTTAGGAAATAATCTTCAAAATGTTACCATTAAAACATCCCAAATTATTATGATATTACAAATAGTTTTCAAATGCACATAGGATTGGACTGCTTAATGTCAAGAACTTTTTTTACTGATTATTCATAATATTGTGTTGAGATACCTAATTACTTAGTCTTATCTAATCTACCTGCCATATTTAAAAAAACAAACAATATTACTTGCTCCAAAATACATGTTTGACAAAACATTGCTGAGCAGTAATCAGTAATGGTCATTGACCTTTTTAGATAGCTCTGCTGATAATGTTAAAATACGCGAAAAATCTGAATGAAATTTCTTCAATACATTTTGTTGACTGTCCTTTTTTTTCTCTTTATTTGGGTTTTCAGTTACACATTTTGTACTAATACTAACATTACATGAAGTCATATAGTAAAAGTGAACCAACATCAAAAAACCACAGGTTACTAAAAAAAATACTTAAGTATAGGCGGTAAAGTCATCCTGGTGCCAAATGCATCCCATGAATTACAAGCGACAGTTAGATTGACTATACTAACTATTATATAAGCCACTGACAAAATTACTTTAATTTAATTATAAAATGTAATAAGTGTACTTATTAAATACCTACCATTGGCCGAAAGTCATGATTGTTATTAATTTAGATGTGTTTAAATATTTCTTTTCCTTTGAAGAATTATCAGTAGAACACAACTAAATAAGGAAAAAGTGATGGTATGTAGTTGCAATAAGGCATTTCAGGTCTGTTATGATAAAATAATGAGAAATGAAATGCACTATTGTATATGGGATACCACAGCTTGTCATTAATGTTATTTTTGTATTTTTATTCTACTATTAATTTATTTTGTCACATAAATATATTCTGAAGTTAAACACTGAATTATTGAATAGCAGTTATATGGCCAGCCTCAGCATTAAATCAACAGTTTAGTACCATGGCATAGCAACACCTTCACTTGTAAATTTTTTTTATGATTATGTGTGAATGATTATAATGACAACATTGGCCAACATTTAAACAGGCTATTATTAAATGTTGGTTTTAGGAATTTTATTGTATGGAAGAAATGTCAAAAACTAATGGTTAACTTTTAATTGCTTGTTTTACGTGTTGGTGAACTCAATCCGACAAGTGTTAAGCTATTTCTGAGGCAGTTTGTAGTATTAAATAATTTTTATATTGAGATGATATGCCTGTACGTCAGAAATATTTCATCACAAATATAGTATCCAGTATAGTGTTGTGTATTTTAGTATTGCTTGTAAAACTCACGTGAGAAGTTATCCTTCTTTGCATGCAGCAAAGAAATTTTATTTGTTTTTTTTTTATTTGTTACTGATATATTCTGCCGTTTCACACAATATTAGGTCTATAAACAGTCTTTTGGCTACGTCTTATATTAAAATGATTTAATATACAAAATCAAAAAATCTGTAATACGGGGTATAAAAACAATGTTCTGTCTCTCAATGTTCTGTGTATCTCATTGCGAGAGTGCCCAGTGCCGAAATTAACGTACATTTCTTCTTACCTTAATAAATTTGATTGCTAACATAAGGTTGTTGCATTTCAGGTTATGGCAAACTTGAATTTCCAGCAAGCGCCTAGAAGCCTAGCGAGCGGCGGCGTGGGCGTTAGCGGGCGCGGGCTGGTATCGGGCCATGTGACGCCCACGTTCGGCGGCGCGCTATCGCCGGGCCGGGGCTCCACGGCCATGCCCGGCGGCGCGCCGCCCACAATGGCCTCCAGGTCAACACTCCTAGGGCAGAGGGCATTCGCGGACCGGAGGGTGCCCATGCAAACGGCCTTGTCTCAAACTAATTCCAATTCAATGGTGAGCTTTAAATGTTTTACAAACATACACACAATCACGCTTACAATCCCAAAAAGGGTCGCGCAGAGCTTCAGGTAACATTCGGTCATGCACAAATCCACATCTGGCAGCCTAACGCCTGCACTAAACCCAAAAATCCTTCAGTAAACAAACCAACTTTAGCCAAGAACCAGGACAGATTTTACACTCAAAATCATCTTTGCAGTCCTTATTTTGAATGATTATTGCCGCAAATGGCCTTTACATCTCCGGCGAAGATTTTAAAGGGTCCTGGTCGTCCAACCTGTAGTGCGAACTTCTTGTAGAGGGTTACTAGACAACATGTATCTCCAGTGAGTGTCGGGCCATGTGAAATCCACGTTCGAAGGCGTGCTGTCACCGCGCTAGGGCTCCATGACCTCGAGGTCCACACTCCTAGGCCAGAAAGTCTTTGGGGACCTCACGGTGACCATCAAGGTTAACAGCCAATGACTCGCTCCGCTTGTCCATAGCTTCACCCCATACATGCGTCATGTAAGCACGCTAAAAGGTCACTTGTCGATCGTTTCGGCCTAAAGCCGTAATGTCAATCGTTGATCAGAGTGACCCTCTAGGTAACGGATCAGGTGGTTGTTCAGGATCCCTTCCATAACTTTGCATAGTACGTGTGTAAAGTTACGAGTATCGAGACTGAATCGAGTTTGAAAAAGTCGCAATGGTCTTATGTGGTGATGCTATTCTACTCGGTCGGCGTGAAGATTTTTATTGATCCCCCTTACGTGTTCTTTTCAGTCAAGTATGGGCAATCTATCGAGGTTCAACGCGGGCAACAACTACCATAGTGTGTTCGGCGAAGGCGGTGATACGTCGACGCCCCCGCTATTGGACCTCAGCGAGTTCCCGTCGCTGACGGCGAGAGGCGCGGGCGACCAGGCACCCGCCGCCGCACCTCCGCCACCAGGCTCTAAACCTTACGGTAAACGAAACTGACACTACACTTGACATTGTTGACAGTCTGTGTATATTTGTATTTATGTATGTTCCTCTGTTCTGCGATTTTGATGAATAAGGTGTCAATCGATTCGTTATTATGGTCCGGTTAACATAGGCTACATTTTAACCGACTTAACAATAGGTGGAGTCGATTTTATCTTTTTTTTTTCAAAGTTTTCACCCGGTCTTTTAACTTAATTGAAATAATCTGTTAATATTTTTAAGAAGACCGTCATGAATTCAGAATGCAAATGAAAATAATATGTTGATAATTATAAAGAATAGATTAGGGATGCCCCAACGCGGCGATGGTCATCTTAAAAATATTAATAACCCATTAACCACTTTTAATTTTTTGATTTTAAGAGCTTTTTTTTGTGTCGGAGATTACCTAATTTTTTTTTTACATAAAATAAAATAAATTAAAAATATTCAGTGCGCTCCTGGACACTGGTGACTAAGACCGGTAACAAAACAGAGCGGTGCCAAAATCGGTTGACGCTGGTCAGTTGATCTACTGATTTTGGCGTTGCGTTGCTGCACCACTTGAGCTCTGTCTGCGCACGTGCATACAACGCGCTTCAAACGGCTATTGGACGCGTTAAGTTCAGCGCGCGCGTGCTTTCTTCTTAATTTTTTACTATGACGGGACGGCAAAGAGATCTTCTAGCACATGCAGCCAGTCTTCAGTTTTATAAAATTTCTATCTTTTTGATTTTTGCATCAAAATGAGGGGGTCACGCATTTAAATGCATCTAGGAGTGCTTGAAGAGAAATGCATGGCAACAGACCTCATCATGGCGACTGATGGTCGAAATCCCATTATAAAATTCTCAACGTCATAGACACCACAAAACCTTTATTACAATGATTCCTCATAACTGATCGTGAACACGGATCCGTAGGCAACGAAACGACACCCCTTTCACTGCATAAAATCCACCTTGAAGCAATGTTGAATTATCGAAACAAAGATTGACATCCAGACGCCATGGTTTCCCCACCAAATACTCCGCGCGCGCGTGCTTCTCGCGAACTGTTCGCATGCAAGGAACGCGCGGTGCGCTTGTAAGGAAGGATCACAGATAGGGTTCCCAACTATACTGTTAAAAACAGTATTATACTGTTTTTCACAGCATTATACTTTTTACTGTTGAAGAAAAATAAGGAAAACAAAATACTTTTTCCAGCACTGATTGTGGCGAGGCGTATGAGGTTTTTAAAAATAAAACTGAATTGATAACTTTGGCGAGAAGCACTAAAAACATGTCTTTAAAAAAATACTGTTAATTTTTCTAAAGTACTGTTTATTTTCCTTCTCAGACCTAAATATTTATTTAGTTGTAGTCATTACATGGAACATTAAGGCAAAAAAAATATCTTACAAGACGGCAATATGAACAAAACATCTGCCAAATTATTAATTTATATATACTTTATTTCTTTTAAAAAAAGTTGGCAACTCTAATCACAGGAGTGGCAAACTGTCTCTTGCATATGAAAACGCCAAAAGTCTTTAAAATGCACGCGAACCGCACAGGTCGTGTTTCTTGTGGAAATTATTGTTTCGATAAAATTTCAACGCGGCAACTTGTCTAGAGGCTAGTGAACCGCACGGTTCGTGCATGCGCAGCACTGGACATAGCTTAGGATGTGCTTTCGCCCTAAAGTTTGTTGTGCAATATGTTCGCCAGTGGGTATGGTGAAGCAGCCAACGTCTGAGCAGTCAGAGTTCACGATGTCGTCGGAGGACTTCCCCGCACTGCCGGGCACGTCGACGGGGGCGACACCCGCGCCCGGCCCCCCCGCGCTCCCTCACCCCGCCGACTATACCAACCACACGGCCGACAAGCCGCGGAAGGGGATACAGACCTCGCCCGACGGTCAGTACCACACTCAACACACTCGCACAACTGCTACATACATGTCATCACCCCGCCCACTACACCAACCACACGGCCGACAAGCCGCGGAAGGGGATACAGACCTCGCCCGACGGTCAGTACCACACTCAACACACTCGCACAACTGCTACATACATGTCATCACCCCGCCCACTACACCAACCACACGGCCGACAAGCCGCGGAAGGGGATACAGACCTCGCCCGACGGTCAGTACCACACTCAACACACTCGCACAACTGCTACATACATGTCATCACCCCGCCCACTACACCAACCACACGGCCGACAAGCCGCGGAAGGGGATACAGACCTCGCCCGACGGTCAGTACCACACTCAACACAAACACACTACTGCTACATACGGTCAATTACACGCACACACTCGATATGTCGAATATATATGAATACAACTCCCCCAATGGTCAGTGCGCTGCAGACAAAACTATTACATACGCCGGACGCCAAACTGTTCGTAACGCGCTACTAATACACACATATACATACATAAATACATTACTACATACATGAACAGTAGTATTATTGGTCTCCTTTGACCTCCTTGCCTAAAAGGTCAATACGTGGTCACTACTAGAACATAGTCACATACACGCATGTACACACATGAACACTGTTATACAACACCATTCTTATTCTTGACCCGTGGCTAGATGATGTGGATTCAGTATATAGACCTCTCCCGACAGTCATTGCGATCAAAACTACTACTATAAGGTCGACTATACATCATATAACATATAAAAATATCGTCTTGTAATGGTTACAAATTATTGCCTAGTTTATAATCACGCAATGTTGATTCTATTCTGCCATTCCATACATACTTTGAAGTATGTGCAGACGGAAGCACGTCAGGTTACCACAAACAAACAAATTTTTTTCTTCTCTATAGCCTTTGAAATTTATGGAAGTAATTTGATAATTGTGGATAGTCTGATCTGCTGGCGACTGTGCATATTATTAAATTTTAACAATACAAGGGATATACACGACTTTGTCAAAATAAAATATCTAATTTTCATGCAATATTTACTAACAAAATTTGATTTAACTATTTATGCTTTGCGTTTTATATTGTGCCATAAACTAATGTTAACATGTGCTAATATTATCTAACTTTTTGTCTGACTTTACTTTTTTTTCCCCCAAGTTGTCAATCAAGGAGCACATACGGAATATTATGGTGTGTATTCAGTGTTATGTAATGATTATATTAAAGACGATCAAATATAGACCTTATAACTAGTTATTAAGGATATTTCGGTATCAAAGTTTGTGGAAAAAATCCATTATGTTTGTAAATAAAGCTGCAAGTAGAAACTAGGCTTGCCCAATACCTAGATTGGCTTAAAATCTTCTGAAGTTTTATTTTATGCAATGTAGAATGAGCTTTATTATGTATACAAATAATGCATGTTATCGCACGGGTGTTATTGAGTCGAAAGTTTAACATTGTAACTCTGTATAACGCAAAGATAAATATAGATTTCATTGTTATTCGATCTTAATAAAAGCTAGTAGAGTTCATAATTAGGCGATAACTGTAATGACAAGTGCTGTTGTGTGTGTTTGACTAAAATCAATAATGTTGCTTGAAAGGATATCATTTGTTACCTACGGCTAAAGATACAAGGTGTAGAAAGACCTAAGAGAAAGCCAAAGTCTACTCATTCTATACTTTAAAACAAGATACATATAAAAAAATATTGCTGGGAAAATATTTTTATTTTTTGGTGTTAAAAAAATTCCGCGCTATGTATACAGAATGGTTACATTGAGCGCTAACGTTTTAAAACCATTTTTTGGTATGAAATACTTAAATTTTGATAATGTTTCTTTGGACAACATTTAAGAAATAATGTTTTCAAGTAGTTTTCATAAAAATATTGAAAAAAAAAATCTATATTTGACCTTCAATAACTTCATAACTATAGATTTCCCAGGTATAGTCTAGAAGAAATAAATCGTCCTAATGATGAGTGGAATACGGTATTCTCGGCTTTGTCATCGGTCTTTTACACCCGTTATAGTATGTTTTGTTTTGTAATTCCAATAAGAGAATTAAGAAAGAAGTTTTAGCAAAGTAGTTAGTGATTCGATGCTGAAAAAGTGTTTTTTTTTCTGTAATACCTACGGAATGGTAATTTGAATAAACTAAATATTGTATTACCTACCTATATTATTATTGACGCGTTCTGTTTCTAAGTTGCGCAATTTATCTCTTCTTTTCGTCTATACTTAACTTATTTTCTTTATTCTAGCTAGCGTAAGCACATCAAGTAAGAAAACCTCTTTATTTTCCTTACACAATAGCCAAATTCGAATGATATCCTTTGATTTTACGTTGGATTTGTATTGGATGATTGAGTTGTTCAGATAAAACGAAATTTCTAAAGCTCTTTTTTGTGTAGCAGAAAGAACGTACACTATAAAAGTAGTTTAATTAAAATTGGAATCGATCCGATTTTTCTTCGAAACGTTAATTTGAAAACGGTCATTTGGTTAGGCGATTCTCACACTGGCTCCGCGCCCGGAGCAAATCTGCGTCACAGCGCGGTTTGCGCGGCGTCTCCTGAGGCCTTAGTACGAGTTTGTTAGTTTTCGAGCTCGATCAAACGTATCGTCTCTTTTCATACATTGCCCACTAGCGCCCCTAGCGTAAACTATCAGAAACAGTGGCCAATGTATGAAGAAAGACGATACGTTTGATCGAGCTCGAAAACTATCAAAACTCATACTAAGGCCTCTGTACCCCTAGTATGAGTTTGGTAGTTTTCGAGCTCGATCAAACGTATCGTCTCTTTTCATACATTGCCCACTAGCGCCTCTAGCGTAAACTATCAGTAACAGTAGGCAATGTATGAAAAGAGACGTGTCATCCTGAGGCAAAGATTAAATGCCTTCCATGCTCAGTAAATATATATAAAAATGAATACTGACTGATTTACTGACTGACATATCAACGCACAGCCTAAACCGCTGGGTCTAGAGATTCTAAATTTGGTACGTAGGTTCCTTAAAGGATTTTTGGAAATTAACTCTCGAAGTTGGTGAAAAGGGTGTGAAAAGTTTCTATGGAAATCAGTCATTTTTAAAGGAAAATGCATAAAAATTGGAACATGGCCTTTCAGTTAGAAATTAGGTATTTTAATATTTTGGAAATTCAATCCTTAAAGGGGTAAAATGAGGGATTAAAGTTTGTATGGAAATCTGACATTTTTTAAAGTAAAATCGATGGCGCTTGGGGGTTAGAAGAAATAAAAAGAAAATTTAAACGCTGCCGTAAATAACTATTCTACGCGGACGAAGTCGCGGGCAAAAGCTAGTTAGCTAATATTGGAAAGCCGGTGGTACTTACTCAGACGGTCCTACATACAGGATTACAGGCCTACCACCTAGTAATATAAATCTATCCATGTCAATATTCATTCTTCTAATTGATTAATTCATGTATCCTAACGCATTATAGTCCGGCGCGGTGCCGTTAAGCCTTTTTTATGACGATGGAAAATCCATTGACGGACCATACCGCACGCTGGTTAGGCGTACGGTGTTGTACAAAGCGGGTTTTCTATACAAACTATGATACTTGTATACAAAATTGGAATCTGCCATCCCGCGCTACGCGATGAGTTCGGTGCAGTGTGAATCGCCTTAACCATTCGAGCGTTATTTCTGTATTACGTTCTATACAGTTTAGTATGCACGCCATTAAGCACGCTACCCTCAAAATTAACATTGAATTGTGTCTTTCAGGCAAAGTGACGAATATACCAGAGACTATGATACCTAATCAGTTCGGCATCGTGGGTTTATTAACGTTTATACGAGCGGCGGAGACGGACCCTAGTTTAGTTTCACTGGCGCTAGGCCAGGACTTAACGGCGCTGGGACTGAACCTCAACTCGCCGGATAACCTATATCTCACCTTCGCTGGACCTTGGGCGGATACGCCTTGTAGGTAAGAGTGGAGATTTCCGCTTTCTAGTCCGCTAAATATTGACGTCAATCTGAAATTGATCCGTGATCTGATAGCATGCAGCCCTATGGGTGACCAACCAATATTGAGCTTTGCTGCGCTGTGGTGCGCTATGCTCTATTTAGGAAAGTCGCTAGAGAATTGGAGTTTAATGAAGTAACAAAAACCTTTCTGCTCTGCGCTTTGATTAGAACATAAATCTTAACTGAACCCAGTACAGCGCAGCATAGTAGGTAGGTTTTAATAAAGAAACATACAAACCATGCTGCGCTGCACTTTTTGCGGCTGCGCTTTGATTAAAACAAATCCCAAGAACCCAGAGCATCACAGTGTTGTAAACTATAATGAAGAAACAAACAAACCTTGCTGCGCTGCGCTTATTGGGGCTGCGCTTTGATTAAAAGAAATCTTAACTGAACCCAGCACAGCACAGCGTAGTAAATTATAATGAAGCAAGAAACCTTGCTGCGCTGCGCTTTGTTTAGTAAACAAATCTCAATTGAACCCATCAGAACGCAGCGTAGTAGTTTATAATGAAGAAACAAACAAACCTTGCTGCGCTGCGCTTTATCCGACTGCGCCTTGTTTAAAAGACAAATCCCAACTGAACCTAGCACAGCGCAGCATAGTAGAATATAATGAAGAAACAACCCTTGTTGCGCTGTTTTTGTGGCCGCGCTTTTTTAGCACAACAAAGCGCAGCATAGCTCAATGTTGATTGTACTACACCTTGAGGCGGATTATACCATGGATTCCATCACACTTTGTGCAGCGTTGTGTGAGGTGCTTAAAATCAAAGAGTAACTGTCTACACTAATAAACAGAAAAAAAATGTGTTTGTGTGTGTAATGAATAGGCCTAAAAACTTCTAAACCTAGTGCTATATTTTCACTGAGTGACATTTTATTTAAAACAAAACACTTTGAAGAGGGCGTAGCGCTGATTATATTCAGTTTGATTGTTCAATATTTTGCGGACAAATTAAATATTTAAACGTAGATTTCAATGTTGTAGTTATTCGTAAATACATTTTAACTATAAGCGGGTTCGATTCCCGACCATAGAGGTGATTTTTGATTGTTTATAATTAATTAAAAGTCAGTCATATTTAAAATACTTTCCCTAAGTGTTATATTATAAAGCTGAGGAGTTTATTTGTTTGTTTGGTTGAACCCGCTAATCTCAGGAACTACTGATTCACATTGAAAAATTATCATTGTGTTATAGTCCATTTATCGAGGCAGGCTAAGGCTATATGTTAACCGACGATAATGCGAGCGAAGCCGTGGGCGACCACTATTATTGAATATACGTAATTTTGAACTTTTATTTGATAAACTAATATGGAATTATAAACAATAAAAGTGAGATAAACTTTGAACTAAACTCGATGTCATGCTAGCCCAGCGCTTGTGAAGTGCCACCATAAAATATTCGGTAATTTATGTGAATAAACATTAGAAAACTTTTTATTCGACTATCAAAAAGGGTAATGCTTTTTCAAAAACTATTAAAGTGGATGATGTTATTTACTGGACTTAAATTATACAATTTTCAGGCCACAAGACATGGACTACCACGTGCCTCCCGAATACTTGATAAACGGCTCTATAAGAGAAAAGCTGGCACCTCTACGACTGAATCGATATAAGGAAGATCTATTATTTTATTTGTTCTACTGTTTCGTTGGAGATGTATTACAAATTGCAGCTGCTGCGGAGCTGTGAGTAAAATTTATTTTCATTTCATGGGTACATCTGGTCAAATGTGCTTAAAAAAGATTTTGAATTCTATGACTCAGGGTGAAAATGGTTTAAAGAAATTTTATTTTTGGATATTCTGACTTGTCCTTCTAATCTATAAAGAACTCACTTCTCATTTCCATTTTAGCTGTCAAATGCTAATGAATATTTTTCTTCAAATTTGACTGGTGAAATCTATACACTTACATGCAATGAAATCATGGTTCAGAACTCGATAAACCAAAATCTGCAATAAATAAATAATAACTTTTTACCATGTTTGTTAAACAAGAACCTAAGCTTACATTAGACCCGAGAGCCTTCTGTCGCTCTCACTCACTTTGAAATTAAGATATGATTGAAAGAGACAGATAGATCCGAAAATACGATCGTGGTCTTACAGAGTAGTGACTCAGCTTTTACTGTGACACATTTTGGTTTATTGATTTTACGAATTGAAAACTTATATATATTTCGCGATTTCACAGTTTCTTCCGATAGAATAAGTTGTTTGTACTTATTGATGAGATCTTCAAATGATTTGAAGGTTGTTGATGCTTTACAAATAACCCTGTATCTGTGCTAATAGTATTGTTGTGTTGTGCAGATACAACCGCGAATGGCGGTATCACACGGAGGAGAAGGTGTGGATCTCTCAAGCGCCCGGCATGCCCATGGTCGAAAAAACATCCACGTACGAACGCGGCACCTACTACTTCTTTGATGCGCACAATTGGCGGAAGGTAATCATTATTACTTATTACGATTGTATTAACTTCTTATCGTGTGGCCGTAGCACAATTATCAGCTCGGAAAGGGAACGTAACAGTATCGCCTGTTTTTATTAGGAACGCTACGGAACGTAGCGTATAGGCTCTTTTTACTATGAATGCTACGCAACGTGTCGTATCGCCTCTTTTTACTATATATGCTGCGGAACGTAGCGTATCGCCTCTTTTTACTATGAATGCTGCCGAACGTAGCGTATCCCCTATTTTTACTATATATGCTATGGAACGTAGCGTATCGCCTCTTTTTACTATGAATGCTGCGGAACGTAGCGTATCGCCTCTTTTTACTATATATGCTACGGAACGTAACGTATCGCCTCTTTTTACTATGAATGCTGCGGAACGTAGCGTATCGCCTCTTTTTACTATGAATGCTGCGGAACGTAGCGTATCGCCTCTTTTTACTATATATGCTACTGAACGTAACGTATCGCCTCTTTTTACTATGAATGCTGCGGAACGTAGCGTATCGCCTCTTTTTACTATGAATGCTGCGGAACGTAGCGTATCGCCTCTTTTTACTATGAATGCTGCGGAACGTAGCGTATCGCCTCTTTTCACTATATATGCTACGGAACGCCAACGCCAAAATCGCGCCAAAGTGCGCGCAGCCACAGATATAAAATGAAATAGTGCTATACGAATTGGCGCAGTATTGTATCAATGGTCTGTAATCGAAATGTAAATAAAAAAAATATAACATTATAGAGAAATAGTGTTATAATAAAAAATTTTAATTACATTTCGATATACTATTTGTAAAGTTCGTGAATATTAACTCGTTTTGAGCTTTATATTTTAAATTTTACGATGTGAGCAGCGGCGTAACTATAGGGTGGCATGGGTGGCAAAATGCCACGGGCCTCCGAGGAATAGGGGTGTCACTGACATTTTTAAATTTAAAGAACGAAAAGTTTCAAAACTAGGATGGGGGGGGGGGGTATATGAATATGCCACGGGCCCCACATGGTATAGTTACAAATTTAAAGAACGAAAAATTTCAATGAATTTGCCACCGGCCCCACATGGTATAGTTGGATGTGACAGTAGATGATGTATATTTTATTATTGTTTTGTTATGAAAAGAAATTATGTTGATTGCGGTAATTGTTGCAGGTGGCGAAAGAATTCCACTTGGACTACAGCAAGCTAGAGGGCCGACCCCAGCTGCCGCCGCACGTGCTCACGTAGCGTCCCCGCTGCGCCCACTCTCACACACCTAATGTAGTTTTGTTATATAAAAAGTACAAGTTTAAAAAATTTATGCAGTTTTATTATCATCTTAAATCAATCGATAAATACCAGACGTAAATCGCGCTTGCTCAAATACTTTCATCATCCAGGTATACAAAAATAATACGTCCTTTTACAACCCTATTGTAAGAATGTGTAGCACTTACAATGAAATGCAATGTATGTAGGCAAATGTATTAAATAAAAGGCAAAGTCCTGACTCACTGTCTGACTGATCAACGCCCAGCCCATACCCTTGGACCTACATAGCTAAAATTTTGCACAGAGGTTCCTTTTATGACGTAGGCAAGGGATAAGGTAGGATTGTTCGAAAATCCTAGTTTTGTATGGAAATCCGTCATTTTTAAATTACTTAACACTGCAAGTGCGTTGCCAAAATTCGGTGAAAATAATATCAAAGAAATAAATATGCTAAATAAAATTCCAACAATTAAATATTCGGTCAAATGAATAATTATGCGGAGACTTTATTGTAACTAAAATTAGTCTTAGCGATTTTGGACTAAATGTTGCTATACCAATTCAGGAGTGGAACCATTAAAACTCTATATTGGGTTTTACTATTATGTAGGTACTAAATAAAAAGCAAGTTGTGTACGTGTAGCGAGTATATTAAAATTTCACATAATGAAAATTTTTAACGATAGCATTGTATTTCCGTATGTATATTGGTAGCTACATAGAAAATTAAAAATTTTTCGTGTCTGTGATTATTAGTGAGCTTAATTCAATCTTCTTAGTTATTGAACACTTTGTGGGAGCACAAATTAATTATGTATTTCATAATACTTTTATTATAATATAAAATCAACAACGGACTTTACAGTATAAAACTATTTATCTTTATCAGCTAGCGAGTAAAATGAATTATGTAAAATACAAATTTATATTCCTTAAACTAGCTGTGATCAAATTGAAAAACGCGATTAGTTTCTGCGATTGTCGATCGATCGGTTGTTGTTTGATGCCTAGTTAATGCTATGCTAAATAATATATCCGAGGGGATCAGTCTACGTCTTCTGTGCTGTTAGAAGGCGCGGCGGTGGGTGTCTTAGACTCATTCTCCTTCATTGTTGGCTCATCATCGTCGTTTTTGCCGGGAACCCACAAACCGGAGTCCACACATCGTTTCATGTAGTAAATGGCTTCTTGCTCTGGCATTTTCGCAATGGTTGCTTGTAGCATCGGCACATCTTGTGCGTCGAAGCATTTTTTCAGTTCCTGTGAAAGAAAAAAAATTAATAATAATAAAAGACAGAAAACCTGGGAGCGTGCTATCGCGAACTCAAATCTGTTTCGCTTAGGCAAATAACGCAGACATTAAAAAAAAATTCGGCAATCAAGATTCAAACGATTTTAAATCGAAGAACATAATGGACTTGGCATTGTGATTATTATCTTAATCTTAGATGGCCAACTTCTTACTGATATGAATATAATAACTACTTATTCTAAATAGTACTTGTCGGGATGGCACTGTCGCCACTACGTAATACATAGTATTACAATTTATAAAAATACGTAAATGCTAATGTTTTGTAAGGTCATAGCTATGAGTGTAAAGCCCCATTTTCAATTTTGCTTCGCGAATTTAAAATAGCCTCATCCATCGCGAAACTATCGTTTTCGCCGGGAAGCCATCTGTAGCCACACTTTCGGGTCCCTACCGAGCCATCTGAAAACCTAATATTCTCAAGGTCTTCTACTACATATTAGGTCTCAAACGCCCAGAAAGGTGCGTTATCCACCACATTGAGAAACCTATGATTTTTAAAAATGTCAAATAGCCTGGGCGTTTGACCACAACCACGCTTGATGGAAAGCGATGATGAGGCCTAAGGTGGTACACGCTCGCCTAGAAGATGCTTGTTCGCTCTGGCCTTAAAGATGTCCAGATTATACTGATCCGGGAAAACAGACCTCGGCAAGGAGTTCCACTCCTTAGATACCTCCGCATAATGAAGGCTGAAGCAAATAGCTTTGTGCGAATTGGAGGAATGTCGACAACATAAGGGTGAAAGCCCTCGCCGCGCCTAGTCGTCCTATGATGCTTTAAAATTAACTTACATCAGGTAGTTCTTCATAAACTTCAACTGGGTCTAAGCCACCAGGGCCCAACCTCGCCTTTTTCTCCTCTTCTTCCTGTTCACGAATGGCCTCTTGAATCTTCTCTGCTGCTCGCTTCTTGATTCGGGATTTGAACTGCTCAAGTTCGTCATCGAAGGAGTCTTTGTAGGTTTTCTCCGCAGTTTGAATTCTGTAATTGCATAAAATGTTAAATAGGATTTTTCCACTATCAAGGTTTATCAATCATCGACGTCGAGGTCCGTGTATTCCCACTGCAGTCCCAGTGGAGTAGTCCCATGATGGGACTATTGATATTTTTTTTCCAGAGGTTCCACTGACTGGACTATTGGGATTTCATTTCCCTGTAGTTCCATGTGATACTCACATGCATAAAATGCATAGTCTACATATGGTTATTTATAATATAGTTTCATTAATAAAAACTTCATGGTAACTTTTGTTGAACAAATATACTTAAAGCTAAGGTTTTGTAGCATATAGTCCAGATATACATGCCGTGGCAACCTATAGTTAAGTTTGCACTAAGAAGGATTGTTAAGCACTTAGTTTTATGCTGTAATAGTGTAAGATTTGTAGGGTTGTCTTTTTGTAATTATTAGTAGGTACCTAGTAGTAGTAGGTACAAACATTTTTTTAAAGATTTTCAAAAAGCAAAGCCGGGTCGACAATGTAGGTCGAATTGTTCCTGATCCTCTGGGAAAAAAAATATCAGTAGTCCCATGATGGGACTCTGAAGTACTGGGAATACACGTCGAGGTCTACCAAACATAAACGTTACTTCGTGAAGTGGACAGGATAACCCAACACGCACCGTTACGTCGTCTTAAAATCTATGTCGATGTGGTGACGAACCAGGATGCATGTTGCATCATGTCAATAACCGAAGGAGAAGGATATGTCTATTATGCTCCACTTTTCGAGAATAACTGAAAATCCCCTGACCTGTACCTATGCTTAAATAAGTGGCAAAGGCTCCAAAGCCTTTATGCGTGTAAAAACACCAATGGTCTATCCTCACACATCCATGCCGTGGCCGTGCCCAGAATGTGGCCGGGCCATGTTGAGCGGACGCTCGGGCTATAAAGTTCCGTTAACGTCCCGGCACGGCACGGACGTGTATGGATCAAGCTTAAGGCCGTTACTCCACTGCGGCGCACGCTGTGCACGATTTTCACGCCCACGTTATTTTATTAGCAGTGACGTCAAATCGCGTGGGCTGTCTAGCGAATTGCATGCCGTTAAACGTGGGCGTGGAAATCGTGAACAGCATTCGCCGCAGTAGAGTAGCGGTCTAAGGACGCCCACGTTTAGCAATTCGCTTGACAACCCGCGTCGTTTGACGTTGTCATTACTAATAAAATTACGTTGGCTTGGAGTTTCTGCAGAGCAGTAAAAACACGTGTTGAGAGACTCCATTGTTAACCCAATTCAACCATACAATTTTTGTTACTTTAGTTACATTTTCACTTGACATTGGCAAAATCCGTACGTTTAATGCGACGGGACGCCATTAATTAAGAATTGAATAGAATACGTTGGCTTGGAAATCGTGCACAGCATTCGCCGCAGTGGAGTAGCGGCATTAAGCTAACATTTGACACGATAGGCCGCCATGATATTTGGTCATAATAACATGTCAATTGTATTGTATTCGCAAAGCGTTAGAGCCTTACACATTGAGAGTTTTTGCAGCGATACAAACTTGATTCAATCTTAACATAGCATCGATACAGTCGCAAATCGTCGTACTTTTACACACACGCGTAACTAAAAGCTGCGATGCAATCACGATGCAAACGCTATACAGCATCGATTCAAACGCGATACAGGATCGATACAAATGCAATGAAAGTGGCAGCACAGAGCTGTTCTTTCCCCCCCTACCCAATATCTGAATCGATGTAATCGTGCGTGTGTCGCTACTCACGCGCGCCTCCTTCGATACAAACCCGATGCAGCAATCGCTATAAACACGCGGATGAATTGATACAAATACTTGTTGATTGCTGGTGTCGCGATGCAGCCGCGTGTCAAAGTTTGCGTTTATATCGCTGCAAAATGTAGCAACGTGTAAAGGACCTTAAATGGAATAGATTGCCCACTTGTCTAGGCCCTCCGACACAGCGTGTGACACCGTTGCACGGTGTCCTGGCGTGATTTTTAACAATGTGCGACGTAGATTTCCACGTTACAAAGACGCAATGTGGCACTGCGGCGTATACAGGTGATTGGTAATTAGTGGTGTACACAGGTTGATTGGTAATTAGTGGTGTACACAGGTTGATTAGTAATTAGTGGCGTACACAGGGTGATTGGTAATTAGTGGCGTACATAAGGTGATTGGTAATTAGTGGCGGACCCGTTAAGGTGCGATAGAAGAGGGCAATACTAGTCGATTTCATTATGGGATGTACTATCCGAAAGCGAAACGTTTCTGAGATATAAATTATTTTAGAATTCCATTTACAATTACCACTCATAATAATTACCAACCTGTGTAATACAATATCCTTTACTATTTTTTTATATTGTACAAAACTGTATTTATCATAGTTCTTAGGTATGATATGATGAATGCCATCCATATTAGACTGTGTTACGTTGTACGTTGAGTTGCAAATATGTAATCTGTACCAGGCTTAAGGTCTTTAATATTAACAGTGGTAGATTGAGCAGTAAGATATTATAGAATTATTTTTGCGTTTACAAACACATAAATATTTTTAAAACTAGAAAATACACTGAAAAAAATTGACCAAAACTGAATAAAAATGATCGAGATGCAGCTGCCCGGATTGCGGAGGATGCTGGGTAGGAGTCCTGCCTGGGGTCGATTTTTTTCAGTGTATTTTCTAGCAGTGAGATATTACCTGGAGAAGAATGAACCAATACAAGCTCTGGGATCCACGTCTAACTGCTTAGAGAGCTCCAAAATGTATTGCATGCAAATAGTCTGGTGGGCCACGTGAGACATCAAGTCATGTTTCTGAAAAAAGTTATCAGGGGACTTAAAAATGTGTTCAAGAATTGAGTTGAGTGAGGATACTTTTTAAGGGTTGGCCCATGAAGAAACACCCATTGAATACCCAAAAATACTCAAACTACTTCTCACTTACACCTATTGATAGTGTTCTTAATAATCCATTTCTGGGAAGTAATGATATACAGGAAACTAATGAAAAATGTTAAATTTTAATGAAATATTTCTTGTTCCACCTTGGTTGCAGCGACAATCATATAATTTTTCAAAAATCCAATATTCAGTTTTTGTTTTCATCAAAATCAGGCTTGCGACTCCTTTCGAGTAGTTTTCCATATGCCTAAAAGCTTAAGATTTGGCTCTGTACCCTTAGTATGAGTTTTGATAGTTTTCGAGCACGATCAAAAGTATTGTCTCTTATACATTGCTCACTCTTTCTGATAGTTTACGCTAGAGGTGTGGGCAATGTATGAAAAGAGACGATACGTTTGATCGAGCTCAAAAACTAAAAAACTCATACTAGGGGTACTGAAGGGCCCCTTGAAAAATTCACCCTGTATACTTAAATGAAAGCAGTAAAAATGTTGCATTCAATTACCAAAATTTAATGTAATGCAGTTGCGTTACGAGTGCAATGACAAAGCCAGCAATTGCAGTTGCCAGCAATTCAGAGTTGTACCTTAAATTTATACTTCTATGTATACTAATATCATAAAGAGAAAAGATTTGTATGGTTCAAAAACTATTGCACCAATATTAAAAATTCTTTCACCGTTAGAATGCTACTTTTTTATTGAGTGACATAGGCTATATTTTTTGCATGAAAATTATGCAAACAAAGTTGCCTGTGGGGGTCCTAGTTTTATATAAAAATAAATACAACATACCCCTTCCATTTCCAAATTAATGCACCAAATAACCAAATAGTTTGCAGTTTCCTCACATGCTAGTTGACTGTGATCTAGTAAGAACTTCTTGGTGTCGTCATACTTTCTCAACATTCCATACTGCTTAAGAGCTTTCTCATGCTCTTTAATGAATGCCTTCATTCTAGCTTCTTTCTCTTCTTCTGTAAGATTTTCATCTTTTGCCCGTTGTGGTTTTGTATTTATAACAGTCTTTGTAAAACCTGGCTCGCTGATTGTGTCTACATTCCAAGGAGTTAGTTTCTCTTTCTTCTTCAATTCGTCGTCTTTTTTCTGTAGCATATTATGTTCTTTTTCCAATTGTTCCAATTCCTTCTTCAAAGAATCAAGATTAGTACCACTAGATTCAGCAATGTTCTTTTTAGTTTCTGCTAATCTTCTTAGATTTTCGGCCTTTTTTTGGTCATGCTCTTCCTTTTCTCTTTTGCGTTCCTCCATACGGTCAATACGTGCTTGGTGCCGCCATCGGAAAAGCGAAGGCGTATCAATATTTGGGTGCGTCTCGTCTTCATCGTCAGAAATCTAGGATAAATTAAATTTAAAGCGGTTTTAAGTTTTTATTAGGGCATATGTCGTCTCTTGTACAAAAGTAATTCAATAATTGTTTGACACCTAAATTATGTTGGAAATTTAGTAAAATAACGTTGTAAATACCAACCTCAATGTCTTTCCATTTGCTGTAGTCGACCATGTTGGAATTTTATTATCACCTAAGCAATACGAGATCACAATGAAGATACTTCAAAATTGTTTTATGATTTACCGTGAATGAACACAAGGAAACTTGAATAAAAGCTTTCTCGAAATCGAAACAATATCCGGAATATTCTCGTGATTGACAGTAATGCCAATGTCAATGTCATATTGTTGTCGTTTTAAATTCTCTGTATTCCGGGAAGAAAAGGGATCTGGCCCATATAGCCAAATTTTGGATAAGTATTTTTTATCTTCTTTCTGTAGTTTGCATTCAAATGCAAGAACTAAAGATGTGTTCAAGGTACACGGGCGCAAGCCCCTTTTTCAGTTCCGTGCGGATGCTTGAGGGAGGGCTCATATCCAACTGTTGTTTTAGTTGAAATACATGTCGAAGAATCTGAATACAAGCAACGCCATCTAGTTTTAGTTTTAAGAGTTACGATTGTAACGGTTGATTTTTTGAGGACGTGTGATGATGCAGGATGGCCGTGACGGCGCTATGACATTATTAGGTTCAATTGTAATTGAATTTGTTATTTTCATTAGAAATAGTCCACGAGGGATTGCGAGTGACGTCAGCGCCGCACGAGCTATCGTACGATGCGACGTAATAGTGGTGGGGCGCGCCTTTGTTGCAGCGGTGCGCCAAAGAGTATATAATACACTACGTTTAAGAGTCGGGACTTCATACAAGCTTTTTGACTGCAGTTTGAGCTCAGATCTAGTACCAACAGAGACACACAAATAAAGTAATGCCAACATGACAAAATCAAACTAAGGACGTGGTGTACGCTACAGAATGTCGATATCGATAAAAAAGAATGGGTGGGAACTGCCTGCATTGCAGACAGGTTTTTTAATAATACGAAAAGGAAAATAAAAACCTCTGTTAGTTTGGGAAATATTGAGTTTTATTCAATTACATGTAATTATTTTCATACAATGGAATAATTTTATTTTTGCGTTTACAAACGCTTAAATATTAATACTAGAAAAATGCACTGAAAAATCCCTCCTGTCCCGCCTGAGGCAAGTCGATTTTTTTTTAGTGCATTTTTCTAGTTTCATACAATTTATGTCACTGCAAAAAATAATAAAGTTAGTATTACAATGTGGGAATTAAATTGTTTGTAGGATGCACTAGAAAAGTTTTTTGGCATAATGAGACAACATTGTCCAACTAATAAAAACCCGACATGTCACCACGTTACAGCTGCCTTAAAATCTAATATATTAACCCGCTTAATTACACCAGTGAGCAGAGGAGCTAACTGTGAGGAAGACAGTAATAAAGCAATCATTGATTTTGAAGATTTTTTCCAGCCCGTTGAATCATTAGAAAAGATCCACATCAATGATGCCTTCTGACGATTCTGCGGGATCCGTTTGGTTGACATAATGTATTTATTCCTAAAATACTTTGGCATAGTGAACTTGGCATATTTTTATTTGCATAATAACACTATGGCATAATTGCTTTTAATATGTAGTGTGGCATAATTGTAATTTAGACTAATATATTTAAACATAATTTTTAAGTTGCCCTTATTTTTTAGGCATAGTGGATAGTGGCATAATATTTTGTCTAGAGTCTAGTGTTTTATGCATCTACATGGCTGAGTGATGGGTAGGTTAGGGTTATTTTTTATGACCAGGCGGAGTGCACTGTTTTTGGAAGAGTCAAGTGTTTTATGCAACTACATGACCAAGCGATGATTATGTTTATATTGATTACAGTTTGATACCGTTATGTCTTTTTAAAACTATGGTTGTGAATGTTATTCTTAAATATGATTTAGCCGACTGTATTTATTATTAAAATAGTTATGCTAAAATCTGATATGGCTAAAATTATTATGCGTAAGTATCATTCGTATAGAGTACCATATGCCAAAATATTTTATGGTTTAAATTTTAATGCAAATGGATAGTGAACCCTATTCTGCAACAGTTTTAGATAGTAAGCAGGCATTTATCTGAAATAATAAATAAACAGAGATTAGTAAATAGTATCGTTTGAGTTTACGGTGATCATCAATTCAAATTATAGTTCACCACTTACCATCGCGGACTATGGGTAACGGGTGCCTTGTTCTGGTGACCAATCAAAGTCACATCTGGTCCTGGAATAAATCACTCATTAGCTTCAGGAATTGAGCTATCATACCATGTCAGAAAAATAGTTTATGTAACTTACCAAGGGTGGAGTAGGAGCCGTGCTTATACGGTTGCAAGTAATGATCATACCCGACGGGCACCGTGTTCAAGGCGGCAGTCACGTTGAGATCTGAAAATATGGAAGGGGGTTAAACCCAGAAAAACTTTTGATGATGATAATGAGAGATGTTAATCTTCTGGCAATGCTTATCTTCTGTGCAATACATAGGCCAGCCCTCTGATCACGGGAAACCTCAATTAATTTGGAGGTTTAGATATTTTCTTTTTCTTTGTATTTAATTTCCATTATTTTATAAGATTAGATAAGGATTGAAAATATTTTATATGTATTAATCAAATGCAGTAGTAATGAAACATTCAAATACATTTTATACTCAAATGTACGAATATAGTTTTATCGATAATTTGGTACGTAGTAAGGACATCACTACGGAGCATATGGTTTTTAGTAATGATTTTAAGACAAAGTATTAAAGTGTCCAGAAATTCTTTCTAATTACTTAGCGTCAATAAAATAACATGGAAAACTACTTACCGCTTCTCATCTAGTGGGAATTGAGCCATGAAATCCCCGCTTTTGGTTAAATTTCCTACCAGATTTTAGTCCACATATTTCACATCTTGTGTAATACATTTTGCTGTTATGCACTTATATAAATGATAAAAATCAGTATACATTTAATGATAATAGTCACCGAAAACAATAAATACGCACACAGATGGAAAAATAAACTAAAACGACGCTTTCTTAAAATTTTCAAGAACCGCCCGCCGCCATATTGACATTAGTGACACTCCAGCAGCGCGAGACAAGGAAGGGTAGATAGGAAGTAAGAGACAAAACACCAGTCGCCATTAAAAATTGCCTAAACTCCATACATTTTTTCTGCAGTATTGAGTTTCGGCAGGCTGCGGTGCGCGCTCGACAGAGCTCAGTCTAGTTCGAGGCGTCGCTGAGTGCGGACGTGTCTATGGTTGTATTAGGAATGCTTGTGGAAGCTATGTCCGACGGTTGTGTGATAATAGTTAGAGAGAAGTGAAGGCGAGTGCCGGTGCAATGTAGAATGTGCGCTAGGTAAACCTGCACACTGGGTCACAAGCCCCAGGCACTACTCTGGTTCTCCTCTTTGTGATGTGTGTTGATAAATTGACTCGGCATTCGTATGTGAGATAATGATTCGGCTAAATCCTGACGTTATCCCCGACATACATATATTTCAGCTTTGCTCCGTCTTGCAAATGGATCTCTCCATTTAAATGCAGCTGGAATTCTTGCGTGACAAAAGATTACATGAGGTCGTGTAAACCACTACAAAAATAAACTTCGTAGACACTATAGTTTTATAGTATGTATGTACATACCTACCCACTTAATTTCAAGGAATGCTTAAAAATATACTCAGAGTAAACTTTTTGGTCGGATTTAAACTGAGGTTCTAAAGTAACAAAAAAATGTAAGGTACATTTGGGTTAAAAATAGAGGCTCTCACACGTGTTTTTACAACAAGACACAACGAGAAACTCCAATGGATATGTAATTCGCGAATGCACTCGATGATTTTCACTTTCATCTGTCAAAAAAAGTTTTCAAAAAGGCTGGCAGCCTCTGCCGTTTCGGCTCTCATGGTAACTGCGGTTCGTAACTGTGGGTGTGGCCTGCTCTACCTTCACGCCTCCGGGTTTTATACCAAGTTTATAGGTAAACCTGGGATCCACAGTACCAATAACAAAGAGAAGACAAAATTGAAACTTCTTATTTCTTACTTGTCTCTTTTTAACAACTAGAGCACACGTATGTCACGTGACCATCTAATACGTACGCACGTCATCATCATCATCTTACTTGTGTGGAGCGTTAGAAAGAGACAGGTAGGAAACGGAAACATTCAAAGGTTACCTGTGGTCAATAAAGTTGTCTTCACTTTTTTATTGTTAGTCTGGCTTCCAGTTTTACCCATTTTCTTGATAAATACACTAGGGTTTGGACAGTAGTACTACATGGGGTCGGGGTTGAGTAATCGGTTTTCTAACTAATTTTGAGCTTATTAAGACTAGAAAAAATAGACCTAAAAAAAATTAACCTGCCTCAGGCGGGAATCGAACCCAGCATCTTCCGCAATCCGGGCGGCTGCGTTAACTACTACGCCAAATGAACTGGCTTATTGTCTTAGGTTGTATTCAATTTATAGGCATACGTATAAGTTTCAAATTGCCTCAAGGACATTTTTTGCAAGAAAAAATAGTTTGTTACTTTGGAGCTATAATGGCTGACTTAGGCCTTAGACAAAGAATCCTTTAGGCCCACTATTTCCCAGCCAGGTTAGCAGCTCTGTCAGCTTGCCTCAAGTACCTACTCAATTCAAATATATCTGCCGGCTCTCCATTGGGCTATTTATACAATTTCGTAAGAAAATAGCATAATATTTAAAAATGGAAAGGCGGTCGTTCCATTTTTAAAGGAATAGAATAGAATAAAATAAATATATCTTTATTGGACATAAGTAGGTACATCAACCAATACAAAAATGAACACAGAGTAAAACAATGGTTTGTATCACTTAGGAGCGATCTCTTCCAGGCAACCTTAGGATGGATAGGATTTGAAATAAACTGTACTAGGAAAGATGGCGACGTATAACTTAAAAAAAAAAACCATTTAAAAATAAAACTACTTAAGTACTTGACCACGGAAATATCAATAAGGAAATACTGTAAGGAAACTTGAATTTCGTTCATTTTTGCAAAATTGTACAACTGGTCGTTATTTTGCAAGCAACGGCCATAGAATTTAAATTTAGAGTGCGTTCCAAAACCAGGTGAAGCCAAGTAGACAGCGTAAGAAAGCTTTCTAATTGGTGTAAATTAACTATAGTTTAACAAAACTAACCAATGGTGAAAGCGCTTCTTAATAACGACCAATAGTGAGCTACCATTTACTCTACCCCGAGTAAATTGAGATCGTTTTGGAACGCACCCTTAATTAATGCTTTCTCTTCTTTTTCGCGAGCGTAGTCAATATGGTTGTCATAGTTGTAGTGGTTGTAGTCATGGCTTCTGTTAAAGCAGCGGTGACGTTGGCGAATGGTTCCTCTTCCTCGATCACTTGGCTGTCGTCTGGGATGCTGATTTGGAACTGGAGAAGCACCACCAGGTATGTAACCATGGTTGCCATCAACTGTGAGTAAAGAGAACGAAGTTAATATTTAGGACAGTATTTCAATTAATACATTATTGGAGCGTTCAGCGCGATACCATGACATCGGGGTGAAGATACCTACTTGTTTCGATAATTCAGCAATTGTGCAGTGAGTGGTGTTATTTTGATGCATACAAGCATTCGTGTTGACGAGCAGTATGGGGAATCATTGAAATAAAGGTTTTGTAGTGCGTATGACGTGGAGAATTTTATAGTGGAATAGCCACCTCATCAGTCACCATCATGAGATATGGCTGCGAGGTATATCTTCAGGTATACCTTAAGAAGACCTCATCAGTCACCATCATGAGATATGGCTCCAAAGTATATCTTCAGGTATACCTTAAAAAGAATTTGCTGATTATTATCTTGCATGCTCAGCCCAAATAGAAATGGTTGCGTGTACTTGGCGCGTGAGAAGTTATACTTCTTTGCCCACTGCAAAGAAATTTTATTTAATTTTTAAGTATATAAATATTTTTTTGTTGTTTTTTTTATATTAAATAATAAATATTTAAAAGTAAGAATCTTATAAAATTATGTAATTTATATTTATTTCGAGATATAATAAATTTAGTATTTCTAATTTTGAAAATCTTAACTATGGAAGCAAGCAAGCTTCACCCGGAACATACAACCACTGCCACTGAGGGACTGATCATCTCGCCACTATTTTGTGCCATTGTGATTATGATTATACTAAAGCTTTTTAGGTATTTTAATTGTACAACATACCGATTTGAATAGTGTACGGTTGACATCGAAATATCCACCCAAGCTGATTTGCGAAGGGTTCATTTCGGTGGCTCGAAGAAACATGTTGACTTCCGTCTGGGCGTCCGTGTTCATCCAGGATAGCTCCACCATCAGCAGCTTCTTTTGGAAGTTGGTTCGCACCTGTTTTATTCGGGAAAATACGTAGGTAATTAATTGTATTTTTTAGTGTTATATATCTTGAAGAAAACCTCCTGTGTATGCAACCTTCATAGGAGTAGATACGACATGGGAATTCGAGTTAATTTTCTCCTTCTCTATTGTCATTTTAAGACCCACTTTTTGGGAGATTTATAGCGATTGTCGAACATTATGCCCAGGTACTCCAAAGTCTCAGCCATGACTTTAACTACGTTATCTCTGTAAATCGAAGCTGAGTAATGTAGTCTTAACATGTAGTCAAAATTTACGTTGATGCCAAGTCCTCCTCGTTGCCATTGTCGAGAAGTAGTGACTGAGACTGTAAAACAAAGAAGGATTCGCACTACCGTACCTGTTAAAAATCTATGGCGGCTACATAGATGTTTATTTGCACCTGGACCAGATCGAACGGGTCAGATATTACAAAGTTAAGGGCACTGAAATTTATTCCTTCCTTTGCTTCTTTTATGTTAGACTCCAGACTTTGAATTGAAGGAGGATGAGCAGAGGTTGAAAAAAATTACTACCCACCTAATGTACCTAGTTCTAAATACATTCTACGTACTCTGTCTGGCGAAGTTTTACGATAGTAATAATAATAATGTAAGTAGAGCACAATTCACATTCACCTGAGACAGCCACAATAAACCAATTCTTTGTTTTTGTTATGTATATTCGATCAGTGAAGTACAGGGCACATTTCAATCACTTGTCGATTATATTATAGTAGACCGCGGTCAAAACTTGTTATGCAACCAACAGATAATGTTTAGCAACTTTGTTTCCCTTATTTTCCTCCCTTGCTTTCCGACAGTGACGTATCGTATAGAAAGATAACAATGAGAATGCGTATTACAAAGGAAGTAGATAAATCTCAGAAAAGAGGTTATGAATCAAAGTCATTTAGCACGATCCGCACGAGTCTGGAAATAGAACACCAGTCTTTAAACTTAATTAACATGTGACTGTCCAATGTCCAATGCTCGAAAATGTCCATCGAGCTTCACTGGAAATATTTTTAAAAATAAAACCCGAAAAGCAGGGATTTCAGTTCAGGTATTCAATGACTCAACGGTTAAATTTCGGCGTTCTATTTCCGAATTTGTTTTGATACGATAGGCCACATATATAGATTTTACGAAAGGAAAATGATGGAAAAGGTACTCTAAATTAGAGCACTCCTGGGGAGAAATATCAGTATTTCTCCAGGATGAGCGAAAAAAATTGCGAGAAAGACTTCCTTATTCCTTACACAAAAGTTTCTGTCAGTGAGAACGGTTTCGGGAGTTGCTGGATTCCGATTGCTGAATTCCGACTAAACACAGAATATTGAGTATTCGCTAAAAACACGGAACGCTACACAGGCATGTCACGCGAGGCATGTCTCCACCGCTAGAGGATCTAGGGTAATCTAGGGGTCAACAATAACTACTTAAATCTTCAGTAGACCAACAAATAAAAGCCGAGGACAGATGTTACACTCTAAAAGATCTCAACAGTCCGGCGTGGCCTTCTATCTATGTTTATTACAGTAAATTACATTATCCATAAACGTCCTTTGGTTTTCCTATAATACAATTAAAAAAATACTTACGTTATGAGATGCGTAGTGGGCCTCATCGCATATGAAGAAAAGTAAGAGGATACTGCAGCTAGCAGTCACCGCAAGCCCTATATCTTTAATTCCGAAGCCTTCAGAGATCTGGCTGAGGAGCCCGTAGATAGACAAGGTAATGATGAGGAAAAGGAACAAATTCACGAAAGTGAAGGTGTAGCAGTTGGCGATGCCGGTGTCCCTGGCGATCTTGCTCAAACGAAGCCAAAGGGCGCGGTAGTCCGATACTTTCTTCGCTGGTCCAATGTTACGCAGAGCCTGAAGGAAGTAATAATTTAATCTAGAGCGTCTTGGTCATCTCATTTCTCTCCAAACTACAGTTAAACTAAAATTAAAACTTACACTATAAACATTAAGTTCTACAAACCTGATGAAAATCTTCAGCTAGCACATTAGCGCATTTGCTAAGAGTTTCACATATTAGATACCAATAGCCACCAAGCATATAGGTGAGAATATGCAGGAAAACATATGGTATTAGTTGCAGAGGTTTGAAATGCACCATGGTTATGTGGGTGATGATGACTGATGCAGTAGACAGAACTGGGATTATAATCGCTATTGCCCATGACTTCTTGTACAAGTTTATAGGAAGAATCCGGCCAGAAAGTTGCCTGTAAACAGTCTGAAATAAAAGGGAACATTAAAATAATCAGTACTGACAATATATGTATTGTACATACTTAAGAACAATAATTCCAAAGTAGTTTTAGTAGGTGGTAGACCCATATGTAGTGTCGTCTAGGTAGGTACCTCCGCCTTTCTTATTTCTGCCGTGAAGCAGTTCGCTGTGTTTCGGATTGAAGGGAAAGGTAGCCAGTGTAATTACTGGGCATGAAGGTGAAGGGCATATCATCTTAGTCCCCAGGATGGCAAACGCACTTGCGGTGTTAAGTGATTTACACTTATATTGCAAGTGTCTATAGGCGGCGGTGACCACTTGATATCAGGTGGGCAGCAAGCTTGTTTGCCATCTCGTAACATAAAAAAAAGGTACAATAATTAAAACCCAACAATAATTTCAAAGAACAGTAATTCCAATAACAGCAATGGATGTCGGGGAGCAATATAGAACCATCTGTGGAACCATATAGAACGTGACGGTATCGGATGAAATATGTTACATGGAACGAAAAAAATCGTACGCTTGGAAGATTTTAGGAAAGTATGATTCGAAGCCGGTTTTTCCATATTCAACAATAGACTTTTCGGTAAAATGTTCATTTATGTAAACCACTGTCGCTATGTGATGGTAGCTCTGGTATTTCAAAGTCTAGAGACTGCGGTGACCGCTGATCATCCTACATAAAAAAGTCACATCCTTATCTCAGAGCGTCGAAGGCAGAGATCACTTCTTTCAGCTTAGGTACTTATTACGATCCTTAGATATTTATTTTGCTTTATCTATTCTCATCACAGTCTTGACACATGCTCGGCGATTTTGAGTAGGTGCTTTTGACCTGACTTTTCTTTACGATGTTTTCGATTTGATCGATAACTGTTTACCTAGCTAGATCTTTTCGTCCCGCATCGCTACTTGCTTGCTGATTTAAATGAGCATAATGAACATAATATAGTCCTTTGTATGTATTTATATAATAGAATTGACAAAATAGCATAAAATTCTGTAAAAAACCTGTTATAAGAGAAACAAGCAAGAAACTCAGTAACATTTTCCACCCTAATATTTTTAATAATCCTTGAAAAGTGTCATAATCACAAACATTTACTGGAATAATCATAATAAAAACAAATGAACATTTTGTAAACAGAGCTGAAAGTTCCCATATTTTTTTTAGTACACACTTGACTGTGGTTAGAAGGCACAAATAACTCAAACCCTTACCTCAAAGTTGACCCAATCGTTGAGTACCCCAGCAATTTTCCTGGTCTCATACCAAAGTATTGGAACTGCGATCATTGGGAACAAATACACCGTGAAGAGATATTCAATTACAGCTTCCTCGAATTTACCTTCAGCAGTTCTCAAAATCTGGACTTTGTGTAGTGATAAGTATAAGACGTAAGCGACCATTGAAACGAAGACTATAAAAGAATATACCATGGAAGGAGATGCAATTTGAAATTCATTTCGACCAGGCGATACTCTAGTTAACGGGAGCACTCCCATTATTCTCAATACTGTAAACACTGGCTTGATATTTTCGTAAACAATATCTCTATTGACTCTAGGATTGACTAGATTGTTCTTCAAAGGCTCTACAGCATTAGGCGACGAAGGTTTTACGTGTGGAGTCCGAGCCGGTGTCACATCCAAAAATATAAGATTTGGTTTGGCTTTTTCTTCGAATCTGTTAGAATATCCATTCGGTACAGTTATATTCGTTGTCGGAAAAAGGCTGTTTCTATAATACGACATTTTTAGTCTTGACAATTTGGAGGTTGAACATCGACTGGGTTTCGGAGAGCAAGCTTAATGATGTTATGGCGTCAGCATGTCATATTTCATCGGTGACAAGTTGATTGCAGCTACGTGGGCATTTTGGCGTTAATATTTCAATGCGTACTTCACCTTGAGCAAGACCTTTAGGCTGAATCAAATGATTCTTTAAATGGTAATTGTTTGTTTTGCTACTTTTCCTTATTAATAACTTCGAACTTAGTGAAATTACGTTGAATAAAGTTTGAATAAAAACCGGGAAATGCTAGAGACCATTCACGCCTTTGGACGAACTACTTACAAATTTATCAATACCTATATACATAAGAAAACTATTAACATGAGGCTTTTTTTGTGATGCAGAAAATTTACCTATTGTTAAAATTTAATGTATTTTTAACAAGCATAGGGCCTGCCTGGTGGTAAGGAGCTACGGTAGCCTATATGTAGGTATACGCTAACAACACTGATGTAACACTCGCGCGCTGCCAACCCTATGGTATGTTTTTTTAACAAACGAATACTAAGTATGTCTTTCGCATAATTCTGACTTTTACAGAGTGAGATGGGTCATGTTAGGGGCGGGGCCAACTCCTTTGTTTTGTATAACTATAATTTGTATCGCCTTTTTTGTGTATAACATTATGGACTTTGTTTCCGAAGTAAACATATTTTATTTCATTTTTTTTTTTATATTTTATGCTCTAGAACTTATAAATCTACAAGTGTTTGGTACATGGGGTATGAAGCCGGCACCTACCCATGCTAACATAGTCATATAAATACTATGGTGATATTGTTGAAAATTGTAAAAATATTTTTTTTAATTTTCCATACATTTTTTTTGTTCGAACTATTTGTATGAAGAGTTCAATTTTTTTTTACAATTTAAAGTTTTTGATATCACCATAGTATTTATATGACTATGTTAGCATGGGTAGGTGCCGGCTTCATACCCCATGTACCAAACACCTTGTATAACTCTTGTAATCTTAACCGGCACCGTGCTTACATTTAAGTGACTGATTTAGTTTGTTTTTTTTTTACTTTCTCTTATACGTAGTAAGTATAGAGGAAGTCTTGTAGTCGTAAAAAAATTCGACCAAGAGATTTTGACGTATTTACACGTTTTGACGTATTCACACCTCCCTGAATCAAAAAAACCGTGTTTGAAATTATGTCTGTGTGTGTGTCTGTGCGTTAGCACGATAATTCGAGTATACTTTAACTCATTGCAACCAAATTTAACATGCATGTATGACATCAAAATATAAGGTTTCTGTCAACTTTTGAGTTGTCGATCACGAAAGTTAAGCAACCAAGTGCGCGGTCGGTACTCGGATGGGTCACCAAAATTTAACATGCATGTATGACATAAAAATTTAAGGTTTCTATCAACTTTTGAATCGTTTCCGGTATACGAGAAAGTCAAGGGGGGCCGACTTCCGATTTTTATGCATGATATTGTAAAATTTAGATTATAATTACTGCGCGCGTTCTTTTAACGTTACTGTGTGAGGTATCCACGGAAGATCAGCGTTGTGGCTCCACGGGGTCTCGATATTATGCTGAGTGGAAGTCTTTTCATTGCTAAGCTGAGTGGAAGCCTTTTCATTGCTAAGTAGCTGTAAAAGTGACATGTTGTAATTTGTGATGTTTGGAAATGAATAAATATTTCCTTTTTTTCAGTGCGTTTTTCTAGTATTAATATTTACGCGTTTGCAAACGCAAAAATAAAAATATTCCTTAATGTAAGGTAGTTTCATAATATCTTAACTGAGCGTCAAATATTTGCAAAAATGTTTCGTTCGGGTCTTAGAAGTGCAAATTTCAAAGTTTCGATGAAACAATGTTTACCATAAAAACATAAGCACCAAGCACTGACAAATTTCGACAGCGAAAAGCAGTGTCTCGGTGGCGTAATTGGTCAACGCAGCCGCCCGGATTGCGGAAGGTGCGGGTTCGAGTCCCGCATGAGGCAAGTCGATTTTTTTCAGTGCATTTTTTTAGTATTAATATTTACGCGTTTGTAAACGCAAAAATAAAATTATTCCATAAAATATTTTATTTCTTTGTTTCTTTTTAAAAAGTATCGTCGTTAGTTCCTTCTGATGAACTTTCTGCAGACACGTCAATAATGAACTGCTCTAAAAATATTCATGGCACATTTATCATACTAGCCGGTCTTTCGTGGCGTTTGTGTGAAACGGACTTTATGTTGATTACGTGGACCAATAGCAAAGCAAACAAAATTTTCGGTACTCGTTTCTTAAAAAAATAGACTATAGTCCCCTTCCCTACCCCGTGGAGCTCGGGCGACCTTATATACTCACCAACATCAACAAACATCACTGTATGTATAGTTGTGTATTGTTATTTATTTTGATTCTGGTCTTTTGTGAGGTGGTTACCTTTCTGTGTTCTGTGTGGTTACTATCACAGTTCGGAGCTGCTCCAGATTTGAGCGGCTAGTCTTTCCACTGTGCCTTCCCTTGACTAAATAATTTTTAAAATAACCGTTATAATTAAATTGTTATTGTCATTTTTAGGGTTCCGTACTTCAAAAGGAAAAAACGGAACCCTTATAGGATCACTTTGTTGTCTGTCTGTCAAGACCCTTTATTTTGGGAGTGCTAGGAGGTATTAAGTTTGAATTGAATTGAGCTGAATAAATTTGCCCGAGGTCTATGTCTCTCATACAAGAAGACCTTAAGCTTAGTGTTTATCGAAGAAAGACAGGTCAACTTTTGACTGCAGCCCTTCGTCACAAACGAACCACGAGAGCGAAGTTGTTGCAGAGACACGCAGACGGTGGCCAACGGAAACTTCACTTTACGGATGAAAACAACTTTGATTAGGTTACCTTTTGGTTACATTTTGATTTTTTCGATTTGATAGTATGAAGTGTTATATAACCGCAATTTCCAATAAGTAACTAAAGGTTTTGGAAACTGAATTCGGGAAAATCTCGGAAAAATGTGGAGAATCGATTCCTGAATTATTCCTCGGTGGGCAAGTCCGACTCGCACTTGTCCAGTTTTATTTTTGTAAATATGTTGACAAACAAATAAACTAGTGATTTGGTTTCTAATTTATTATGAGTTAATTATAGTAAGTTAAGTCGAACCCAGTCCAAAATGACTCCCTCCCTTATACCACAGTCTAATTATGTGTATATACTGGATGTAAAAGACATGAACAGTCAAACGAGAACCATGTACCTATTCTATACATCAAAATAAGACATATTTAAAAAAAAAATTTTGCTGGGAAATGATTTTTATTTTTTGGTGTTAAAAAAAATTGCAAATTGTACCGCGCAATGTAAAGGGCTCAACTCGCACGCAACTCGCAAAACCGCGATAATTTTGCCAGACGGCGGCCCCGTTCGTTAGTGTCCGTGCGCATCGAGTGAGCTACATTGAACGCTAACGTTTTGAAGCCATCTTTTGTTATGAAATACTGAAAAAAATTATAATGTTTCTTTGAAAAATAATTAAGAAATAACGTATAGAATACGTTTTCATAAAAAAAAATTATGACTTTGACCTTCAGTAAAATCGTAACTATCAATTTCCCAGGTATAGTCTAAAGGAGGAAAAATTTTATGATGGTGAGCAGAATACATGGTTCTCGTTTGACTGTTCATGTCTTTTACACCATGTATACTTACAATACTTTGTGCGTAAATCATAGCGTCTTTTACAGAACATTAATTTATCTGAATAAAGTCTGTACGCAGGCATTGTATACAATGCCTATATCGCACGGAAGTTAATATACGAGCAGAGCAACGTCGACGGAGAAAAATCGGGAATGGAAAAATACGAGAACTCTGAATAAGTGCTCTTTGGAAAAGATCTTTTTTATCGTCAACTCATAACTTTTTTCGAACCTATTTGCGATAATCTTTTATTTTATGCCTGCTTTCTTTTAAGTAGGCACCAATGTTTGAACTATGGACTTTTTTGTTTTTTTTTCTGTTATTTAGTTAACAGAAAAACATACGGTCTGCCTAGTGGTAAGCAGTTACCATGGCTATATACAAGGTTTTCGTATTTTTTTTGCTAAAAATATTTTTTGTGTTCGTGGATGACGTCATTGTTTAACCTCCAATGAAATTAGGATTTTAACAAAAAGTGCTGAAGCAATTTCGGTATTATGTATACATGGGACCACCTCTGAAGTATGACCTTCCTAACAGAAAAAGAATCATCAAAATCGATTCATTATTGACGGAGTAATCGCGTAACATATGTATACAAAAAAAATATACAGTCAAAAAGAGAACCTCCTCCTTTTTTTGAAGTCGGTTAAAAAACATACCAGCAAAATAAACCATATGTAGAGTCGTCTAGGCAGGTTTTCTTATTTCAGCAGTTCTCTGTGTTTCGCATTGAAGGGAAAGGTAGTCACTGGGCATGGAAGGCATGAATCTTAGTGCCCAGGATGGCAGAACGCACTTGCAGTGTTAAGTGATTTACCCTTAATATTGCAAGTGTCTATAGACGACGGTAACTACTTAAGACCAGGTGGGCCGCAAGCTTATCTGCCATTTCGTAATATATTTAAAAAATACAGTTGAATTGAGAAACTCCTTCTTTTTTTGAAGTCGGTTAATGAGTTCATTGCCATGCGATGCCGGCAGAGTAGAATAGCATCACCCCATATCGTCCAATGGGTGTCGTAGAAGGCGACTAATGGATCAGAAATTAGGTATTGATCACCTAATACTCCGTCCACCAATCCGCATTGGGCAAGCGTGGTGGACTACTGCCTATACCTCCTTCGTTGAAAAGAAGAGGCCTTGTGTGGGTCGAATTATAAAGGCTGTGATGATGAATGAGTTCTGGTAGGCGAAGTGCTCTAGTGAGATTTTTCTTAACAAGATGCTACTTTTCTCATATGGATTTCAGTGTGAAGCGAAAGGACCGCGTCAAAATCAATATATCGTCTACCAAGCAACATAACTACGGTGCACCTTCTCTTAAAAAATCACGTACTAAGTTAGTCAACAGCTACCGAATCTTCGAAAGTTCTCGAACCTTTCAGAGAGTAAACAACCGTAACGATACTTTCTCTGTGATATATTGGACACTAAAAACATCAAAACTTGACAACGACGATCTGGGAAAAAATGTTTGGAGGAGTTACTCGGAAGTATCTATCATATGCCGGGAATAAATAAACAAACACCAGGCTTTTGGCTGTATGTACTACATCATCATCATCATCAACAGCTCATATAATGTCCCCGAGGGGCTCGAGCTTACCCCACATTAGGGGCGAGTAGGCCTTAGTCAACCACGCTGTCCAAGTGCGGGTTGGTCGACTTCACACACAACCTAAGAATTTCTTCATAGGTGTGCGCAGGTTTCCTCACGATGTTTTCCTTCACCGTAAAAGCGTCGATTAAACGTACATATGAATTCAAAATTTGAAAACACATTGGAATTGAACCAGTGCCTCCCGGGTGGGAGACGACGCTCTTACGCACTACGCCACCGCTTACGTTCGCTTACGCTGTATGTACTTGAATAAACATAATACTGTGTGTCTATGACCCTCTATAGTTCTGAATTTTGTGAATAAAAGTACCTTGTAATCCGACAAATTAGAAATCATAAAAATATCTAATTAAACTATGAATCATACTACATAATTACGTATGTGGAATTTAGTACATTGAACATCCTATGTAATATTTTATTATATAAATAAAATGTGGTGTCGCGTATAAGTTACAACCTGTCCAATCATGCATTATATTAGTGATGATTTGCCGAAATTTTTATAAATATATATATTTTCACGCTCACACCATATGTAGGGTAACTACAATCAACAGTGATAGGTGTGTCGGATTACAAGGGGCGGCGGATTAGACAGGGGCCGGTTCCACTTTATATAGGATTTATTAATATAACTGCTACCTGTATTTTAATCTCACGAACGCGCATTGTTTTTGACTCACTGAGCGATCCCGCCTACTGTACTGTACTGACGCCACAGACATTATTACATCTACACAAACAGTAATGCCTCAATTGCGTTGGTGATATAAAATCGGGAGTGGTCTCCCCTTGACTTTCTCGTATACCGGAAACGACTCAAAAGTTGATAGAAACCTTATATTTTGATGTCATACATGCATGTTAAATTTAGGTCACCCATCCGAGTAAAGACCGCGCACTTGGTTGCTTAACTTTCGTGATCAACTACTCAAAAGTTGATAGAAACCTTATATTTTTATGTTATACATGCATGCTAAATTTGGTTGCAATAAGTTAAAGCATACTCGAGTTATCGTGCTAACGCACAGACATAATTCCAAAAACGGGTTTTTGGGACTCAGGGAGGTCCAAAACGTGTAAATCCGTCAAAATCTCGAGGTCGAATTTTTTGACGATTACAAGACTTCCTCTATACTACGTATACGAGAAAGTAAAATAAGATATATTTTTGTGCATTGCTTTGCGGCACGACAAGATTCTTTACTATGTGACGTTGCATGTTGTATAAGGGTCCTAATGCTATCATAGCACTACCCTTCACAAACGATCGCTATCATTTTATTCAGAATGCTAGAATAAAAACGTCCAACGATCTTCAGTAATGTAAAGTTTGCAAATCTTGCTCTGACGGACCCTTTCTAGATGATTTGTGACGTCCACAAGCCCCTCAGACGTGCCTCGGCATCGCAATCATAACTATGAGCCCAACCGTCATTTTTATAAGTACTCTCAATGCGCCATTATTATATCCCTTTGCTTTCGTTATATAAATTGCTAAATCAAATTCCGGTCTATATATAGAACAAAGTACCATTTCACATAATTACTAAGTTAGGTACTTATTTTTTTTTAAATAACTGATACGAATAGGACTCAACGAATTAGGAATTATATAGAACACGAACTCCGTCAAAAAATCGTTACACGCAAACTATCTCCAAGTGGGCGGGGCCGAAAAAGTACTATCAACGCGTCCATCAGTCTGCCGCGACAAGCGTCCGTGTCATTTAGTTTTGCGAAAAATACAATAAACAGCTCATTTCCCAAGGACAAAAATGACCTCCTGTGCGGTAAAGTGGTGTAAAAGACGGAAAGAAGGAAGTAAAAACCAAACCGGGATAATTTATCTCATGTAAGTAAAGTAATTTCATGTTTTGTTCGTCTTGAGTTGTCTGTGTTATGCAATCAGTAGCCAACCAGTTTTTAATATGTTACCATTAAACTAAACATTTAGTATTAAGTATAGAGTTTTTAAAAATTGGATTTCCTGCTGTTTCTTATTAATAACATATTTATTTGAGTTTCCCCAAAAAAGATATTCGACGATCAGTGCATTGCAGCTTTCCGTTTAGAAAGAAGAGATGATGACTCGTTACCAACTAATGCCAGTAAAGTGTGCTCTATACGTTTTGAGAATGAAGACATAGGTATATTCATATACATGAAGACATAATAATCCATAGATATTGGATTCAAATCGTTATAAACTAAATAAAAATAATTATGATTTTCCGTGGAACGTATAACGGGTTTTGTTCACCTACTTGCCCAGTGAATACAAAACGCAAATTATGGCGCGAAATTACAGCTGACAAAAAATTGGCAGCCAATATTTAGAAGATCATTCTATCCATAATACCATAGTATAAGTAAACAAGTACGCCGACTGAGACCCCGTGCTAGCGATAATTGCCTACTCGTATAGGATGGTAGAGGGTTGTCAAAAAAAATGCTGGATCTATTTTGATACCTTTAGCTTATAACTAAGCCAAGTGTCCTTGAATTAACAGGTAAGCACAGCATTAGGGCTCGATAATATATAGTTTCATATTTTTTTGTGCATAATATAGATATATTGACGCCGTCGTGGTGGAGTGGTCAGTATAGCTGGCTACACATCAAGCGGTCCGGGTTCGAATCCTGGTAGCGGCAAATGTTTGTGTGACGAACACGAATGTTTGTTTGCGAGTCATGGTTGTTTATATATTTATTTAAGTTTATTTATAAAAATATCTAAAATTATTATGTATATAAAAAAAAAAGTCCGTTATCTAGTATCCGTAACACAAGTTCTTAATGATACTTACTTCGGGCTAGATAATTGGTGTGAGCGTGAAAATATATTATTATTATTATTATATATTAATAATATATCTCAATATCAGTTACAATATCAAGATTGTTAGTCTAGCTATAACTAGTTTAAAAGCCTAGCACTCTTCTTAAAGGAGTTTACCAATAAACACCTATAACGATGCTTAAATTTTACTATGAACAATGACCTTCAATCATAAGATTACCAATAAAAAACTATTATATATCATGGGAATTGTATATGCCACTTACTTTTGAAAAACTAACCGAAATTCGATAGATCCTGTATTATGCAAGGTGCAAAAGAAATAAAGGACGACCTCAAAGTTGTTTGTTTGAAATCGGTTTCTGAATCGTTACAATAAAAAAAAACAATTTGTTTAAGAAATTGGCACCAAAATAGTTACAAATTTCCTACTTTGAATCAAAAAATCAAAATCAAAATCAAAAATAATTTATTCAACATAGACTCATCACAAGCACTTGTTGACGTCATACATAATTAAATTAAATAATGTTTACACTAAGGCTAAAGCTAATGCTGGTTCCGAAAAAAAAACTGAGAGAGCCCGCTGAGAAGAACCAGTAAGAAACTCAGTTAGCTGTTGTCTCTTCTTAAAAAAAAAAAACAATTTATAAAACAATATTATATAAATAGCTAAAATCTTAAAGTATTAAACAAAATGAAAAACAATACATTAGCAACGTCTTAATTCTTATTCCTTATGGTATATATATCTGTTTAAACTAGTCCTCCTCTTAGTCAATAATAACTAGTACAGAGATTATTCATTTCCAAGCGTTGTTATCAGCAAGGTAATCGTTTATTTTGTAATATGCTTTAGATATTAAATTTTGTTTAATAAAAGTCTTAAATTTGGTATCTGTTAAACCGGTCACTTCTTCAGGTATCTTATTATAGAACCTTATACAGTTACCTAAAAACGATTTGTTAGTTTTGGCTAGTCTAAATTTGGGCACATGAATTTTATTTTTATTTCTAGTATTAAAGTTATGTACATCTTGGTTCTTAGTGAATAAATGTAAGTTTTTTCGAGCGTATAAAAGGTTATCGAAAATGTATTGGGACGGCAAAGTCATAATATTGATTGTTTTAAATTTCTCTCTTAAAGATTCGCGAGTTTTCATTTTATAGACGTATCGTATAGCTCGTTTTTGTAGAATAAATATCTTTTCTATATCAGCTGCTGCGCCCCAAAGCAAGAGTCCGTAAGTCATTAAGCTATGGAAATAAGAGAAATAAACAAGACGTGCTGTTGCTTCATCCGTAAATTTCCTTATTGTTTTTACTGCGAAAGCTGCTGAACTCAATCTACTCGCTAAATTTTCTATATGAGGTCCCCACTGTAATTTTGAGTCAACTTCAATACCCAGAAATCGTGCTTTCTCTACTAAATCTAATTTGTTTCCATTTAACTCTATTTCCAATTCACTACAATTTGTATTTGGGGGGGAAAATCTAATACTTTTTGTTTTCTTTGCATTTAGCACCAAATTGTTTGCAGTGAACCAATAAGACACTTTTCTCAAGGTTTCATTTATATTTGCCTCATCAGATTTAATATTCTTCCTATCCAAAGAAAATAGAAGTGAGGTATCATCGGCAAATAAAACTATGTCTGACATTTCTTTTACCACAAATGGTAGGTCATTTATGTACACCAAAAATAAAAAAGGTCCAAGTATAGACCCCTGTGGAACACCCATTTTTATTTGTGATCCCTTAGATACTATGTCATTAATACTTACTTTCTGAATTCGATTAGAGAGATATGAAGAAATAACATCCAGAGCTGTTCTTTGGACGCCATAATGAAATAATTTTCGAATCAGAGTATCGTGATCAACGCAATCAAAAGCTTTCGATAGATCACAAAAGATGCCTACATTATCACAAACACCTTCCCAGGCATGTAATACATTTTTAACTAGTTTAGCTCCTGCATTTATAGTTGATTGGCCTTTCGTAAAGCCGAACTGGTGGCTATGAAATATTTTATTCATTCTAAAATGTGAATTCATTTGAGAAAACATAACACTTTCAAAAATTTTGCTTAAGGCCGGTAGTACAGATACAGGTCGGTAATCGGAAGGATTATTTTTATTTCCTGATTTAAATACTGGTGTCACTTTACTGTTTTTCATTAAATCAGGAAACACTCCTAATTCTATGCATTTATTGAAAATGATGGCTAGAATGGGCGCTATAATTTCAATTATAGATTCTAATACTATTACTGAGATTCCCCATATGTCTTCTGTTCTTTTTTTATTCAATTCTTTGTAAGTTTTTATAATATCCACGTGACTTATATCGTGAAAATTAAAAATAGGTAAATCCCCTTTCAAATTATCAATCAATAATTTTTCTGCTGCTTCAGAAGAGGAATTTAAATGTCTGGTTGTTTCCATCGGTATATCTGCGAAAAAAGAATCAAAAACGTCTGCTACTTGATGTTTATCACTGATTAATTTGTTATGCACTTTTAAAATAGGACCAGGATCTTTAGGTTTTCTTTTCCCTGTTTCATTATTGATTGTAACCCACGTAGCTTTAATTTTATTATTAGATAATTTTATTTTTCTACTTATTAAATCTGATTTAGCTTGATGGCAAACCCTTTTAAATATTTTTGAGTACATCTGTACATACTCATGAAACTTTACGTCTAAACTATATGATTTTTTATCATAAAGGTCATACAAATTATCTCTGCTTTTTCTAATACCTTTCGTTGCCCAGTCGCTAAAAATTAGTTTATTGTTTGTAAAATAATTGTAAAATAATTTTACAATCAAAATAGATTACTTACTTTACAAAAATTGTACTGCATAAGCAAAAATCTACAAGGACATCCAACAATGACCTAGTTGAAAATTACTTACTGTTAATTGTAATTAATTACTGCAATCGGTTAATTTGTGTAATAGTAAGATACTTTGAGGTTGTGCCTTATTTTTGTTACATATTGTATAATATGCAGAAAATAAGATTTTTCTCTGCATTTTAAAATAAGTATTTGATAAGTACAGCTAGAAATAAAATAACTTTTTAGTTTCCAAAAGTCTAGAGCCATACAATGTGTTAGTTGCCCGACCCGACAAACTTTAAAGGCATTTTCTACAGATAATTTCATCATAGAAAAACCCCCATATATGGGGTCGAAATTCAGTTCCCTCGGAGTGGCAGCCTTTTTAATTATTAATCATCGTTTAGGGCGTGCCTTTAGTAAAAGTAGAATATCTCGTTAAGTTTAAGTCACACGGACCTAAAAAAAATACTGCCGGGTAGCTAAAAAGTATGGCAATCTAATAAGCGTCACTTAAACACAAAAAACTCATATTACGTTGTTAAAAAAATAAAATAATCTTATTTTTCTCCAAAAAAAATACACAAAAAATTACATTTCTCCGATTTATACTAGAAATCTTTCTATTATCACACATTTGTCATGATTTTATTTACAACTATTTGAGTTTTGCTAAAAAACGGTATCAACATTATAACCCAACACTTGTTTTTTTTTTTAAGTTATTGGTATTTTTAAAGACGGACATTTTTTTTCTCAATCTTGAATAATCATGATATTGAACATTTTATGGAATAATTTTATTTTTGCGTTTACAAACGCGTAAATTTAATACTAGAAAAATGCACTGAAAAAAATCGACTTGCCTCAGGCGGGACTCGAACCCGCACCTTCCACAATCCGGGTGGAAGGTGCGGGTTCGAGTCCCGCCTGAGGCAAGTCGATTTTTTTCAGTGCATTTTTCTTGAACATTTTAGTTAAATTTAAAATTATCTTTAAATTAGGGTAAAAATAACTATGCAGTCTAGAAAAACAATCAGTTTATTAACAAACTTTAAACATTTTACATAAGAGAGTAATTGTTCAAAATTACCTCTTCGGTTTTAAAGACAAGCACTGGCGCGAATACCAAAATTTTGGGCTATAATTTTGATACCGTTTTTTATCAAAACTCAAACAGTTGTAAATAAAATCATAAAAAATATGTAATAATAGGAATATTTCTAGTATAAATCAGAGAAATGTTGGAGAAAAACAAGATTATTATTACTTTTTAACAACGTAATATGAGTTTTTTGTGCTTTAGTGACACTTATAAGATTGCCACACTTTTTAGCTACACGGCAGTATTTTTTAAAAGTCCGTGTGACTTAAACTTATCGAGATATTCTACTTTTATTAAAGGCACCCCCTAAATGATGATTAATAATTAAAATGGCTGTCACTCGAAGGGAACTGAGTTTCGACCCCACATATGGGGGTTTTTCTACGATTAAATTATCTGTAGAAAATGCCCTTAAAGTTTGTAGGGTCGGAACACAAACACATTGTATACTCGTATATTTTTTTATCAGTCGCGTGTCATAGATACCGACTCATATTTAATATGACTTGACACCTATTGTATTACACCATCCTCGCCGCTGTTAGTAGAGTAGGTAATATACTTTGGGCGTGTACCGCTTAATAATCCGTTTCACACGAACTCGCTTAGGTTTGATATTTCCGTTTCACTCTTAATATTATCCTACTAAGTGAAGATGCGCACCAAATGAATGGGTTGACGAATTGATGAGTAGAAAATAAATTTAGCACGGTATTTTGTTTTGTCAGTGTGCGTATCGCGTTAGTATTATCAGTTTAATTGTATGAGTTTGGGACCATGTTTTAGCGGGCTTCGTTAGGGAGTTATGCTTCTATATAATTCCTAATTCGTTGATAGGACTAGCCCTTCTTATCCGGTGGAATCCGTTAAAGTCTTTGGTTAAAGCCGACTGAGGGAGATTCTAAGCCCCGTGCAAACTGTCGCACCACGTGGTCATTCGCGCGGTGGCGAGTAAAGGTCCTAGCAAACTTTATCAGCTCCGCCGGTCCGTAGTCGTTCCATAGCCGCCGGTCCATAGTCGTTCCGTAGCCGCCGGTCCGTAGTCGTTCCGTAGCCACAGATCCGCAGTCTTTCCATAGCCGCCAATCCGTAGTCGTTCTGTAGCCGCCGGTCCGTAGTCGTTCCGTAGCCGCCGGTCTGTAGTCGTTCCGTAGCCGCCCGTCCGTAGTCGTTCCGTAGCCGCCGATCGGTAGTCGTTCGTAGCCGCCGATCGGTAGTCGTTCCGTAGCCGCCGGTCCGTAGTCATTCCGTAATCGCTGATCCGTAGTCATTCCGTAGCCGCCGGTCCGTAGTCGTTCCGTAGTCGCTGATATGTAGTCATTTCGTAGCCGCCGGTCCGTAGTCGTTCCGTAGCCGCCGATCGGTAGTCGTTTCGTAGCCGCCGATCGGTAGTCGTTCCGTAGCCGCCGATCGGTAGTCGGTCCGTAGCCGCCGGTCCGTAGTCGTTCCGTAGTCACTGATCCGTAGTCATTTCGTAGCCGCCGGTCTGTAGTCGTTCCGTAGCCGCCGGTCCGTAGCGTTCATAGTAAGAAATTTATAGGTAAAACCGGAAGCCACACTAGCAATAAAAAAGTGACGACAACGTTTTCGACCCCAAGTAACCTAACCTAAAAATTAATTAAGGTAGATTCATATTCGTCTACCCACATGATGTTTCTTCTTCTACCTACCGAAACATCATGTGGGTAGACAAGTATGAATCGACCTCGCATACAGAGAAGACATCGCTGTTCTCCAGTTCGCCTGTGACCACGGTCGGTGTAACCCGACTGAAACGTCAGGCATTAAAAGTCATATTAATCGCGTTAATTCCCGTTTTTACTCATGTTGATCATGCAACGCGAAAGTTTAAAAGTGATTAAAAAAATGTAATGTTTTCAATTGATTTATAGCCTTCATTGTTGCACCGACACTAATTTTAATTCCACTTAAGCGAAGTAGGTAGGTACTCTTGATTTATTTATCGGCAACTTTACGAACCATAAAACATTAACTCCTGTCTTTCATAGCCATTACATCAGTCTTCCATTCAATGTCCTATTTACGGGTGACCGGTATGGCGATACGATTTCTGAAAAGTCATCTTTCATTATTTTTTATGTACATCGGAAACGACTTGGTGAAGCGATACCAGCGATTTTTATGATAGTGCTATCTTTTCTTTATAAATAAAAAATCCGTTTCTCTTCCGTATGCCTGTGGCCGTAAAGCTCTGAAAATAGTAAAGAAAAAACAGCCTTCAAAACTAGAAACGGAGAAATAAAAATTCTGTTTATAAAAATCTAAATGTTTTTTGCGGTCGGTCCCAAATACAAGTGACAATGTTTATTCCAAATATTGAGGTTGGCACCGACCTCAACAAAACGTTTAGATTTTTATAAACAGATTTTTTGTTTCTCTATTTCTAGTTTTTATTACAAAATAATTTATTTTTTTCTTTTTAAGTGTTTAAGTATATAAATTTTCAAAAAACTTTCTCGAGATCTTTTAGACACACATGTGATAAGATTACGATATCATCGATGTCAATTAAAGAGGCATTATTAGGGATAACTCAAAAACTACTCGTCAGATGTCTATTAAATTTGAACGGGACCAAATGACAAGCACCAGCTTCCAAAGGTCGAAAGAACCTTTAGAATTGGTACATCCAGTAAAGAGTTATGAGGTAACAAACATAAAAAAAACATACAGTCGAATTGATAACCTCCTCATTTATGAAGTCGGTTGAAAAGAAGCAAGAAAAATACTTTATTGTCTTTTTGCAACATAGACAATAGTTATTTATCATTTTACAAACATAATTATAATTTAATCATAAGACAACGGAAGAGATTCAGCTGATGCATTCACGGGAGTGATTCTCATGGAACGCGCGCGGTGGTTTTCAATCTCTCGTCTGTATAACTTTAAATTTTAAAAGAGAAATTGTTTTATTTTCTCTAGAATACAATGCAATATGACCTAATTAATATTAGACTGCATCATAGCAAAACCGTGTCTGGGTTTAGCTGGTTGATATTTTTTATGATAAACAAACTCGTTATATGATAAACACACACATACAGATACATTTCTTTACAAGTTATGTTTGGTTTATGTGAACTTTAAATATATCTTCTCGCTTGCGGGAAGCAACAGAGTAGAATATATTTATTGCTAATACATAGAAATAAAGAGTATTCTTAACTTCATGTATTTCTACATTTTTCATTACTATTCCGAAGGCAATTACCTATTCAGTCTACAAGAAGTCGCAAGAACCAAAATCTGCATAAATATAAAAAATGTTAAATTTTTGAATACTATCCCTAATATGGAATACCCTAAATAAACGTGTACCTGACCCGCAGCGTAAGTTTTTTAAGTTTTTTTAGTATAAAAAAACTTATTCTACGGGTATTTTGGTTACGTTAAGAGAGAGGTGTAACTTAAACGTGTACATTTTAATGGGGACATTTGCCAGCTCGCCGGAATATCCAGTCTCCACTCAGGGAGTAGTCTGGGCTACGTTTCCAAATTGGCTAAGTTGCCACACTGTCGCCAAGTGTTTTAACCGCTCAGATTATTATGTTAACCGCCATACATTTCAATATAAACTATTTGGATACGTGGCCGGCGACGTCGCCATTGCGTCCCGGTGAGGTAGAGCTCAATTTGTATGGGAAATTGGGAAACATGATTTGCACTTCTTTCTGGTAGAAGCTATATTCACGTTTCGCATATAAATTGGGCTTTTAATGCAACAAGAATAGTTACGTTTTTTTTACTAAAAACTACTGGGTACTGTTCTCATAAACAGTTGTTATCAATTTGCAACCCTACGTAACAGTATTAAAGTTTTAGCATTATCAAATTTTAAAGGTTTTCCATATTCGGCATATTTTTCCGTAATTGGTTACTTCTTCGTTTGATGAGCCATCTCGAGTTCTACCTGTTAAATAAGGTTAATACATTTTTACAAGCATCAAATTATTTATACTATCGAATAGAGAGGTGATGGAATCGAAACCGAGCGTGCGAGTGACAGCCCCCGTTTGAGAGTCCTTCAAAGAGGGCTTGGAGATTTCAATATACCCTAGGACCTCGAATAGTGATGAGCCAAGTTGAGCTCTCAATCGATTCTCGACCACATTCGAGTGACTCGGATCGGGATTGCCTTAGATTTCAGTTAATAGAAATCGATCTAGGATTCGGTGGCTTGACTGTTTTCAACGGAGATATACACAAGTAATTATCTACCTATTTGTTTTGAAATGCAGATGATTTTCAAAATGGTAACAATTCGCTAATTTATGTATTAGAAACATGCACATGGAAAACTAAATATTGATAATGATTAAAGTATTTGTTAAGTATAACAAAACATTTTGACTGGCATACATACATATGTGTGTCTGAGCAGACACACACATGCACGCTAATACAGCTGCCTAAGGTCAAGGTAATGCTAAGGCGCTATGCCGACAGAGCAACGTTAGTTGAAGAAACTATCTACTTAGTTGCAGTAACCATCAACTTTTAATACTTTTCGTTAAAGGTTGCAGCAATAAAAAGGTTCAGTTTACCGTTGCCGCGATTCTAAATAAACTTTTTCAAAACTTGATTGTGACATGTGACATAGAAATGGGTTGCCAAATTTCTTAGTTCGCGTTGGAATAGTAGCCACAGTTTGTTGGTGGTACCGTAACCCAGCACGTGTAGTCCTTAAAAGGAAGGGAGATGGTGGGATTAGGGAGAAGAGCTCCTCAGTGCACTCGCTGTGGTATAGACGGTAGAACGCGCTCAAAGACGCAACAGCGCGACGCAATTGTAGGGGCACATAATTACACCGATTACAAATAAACTGGAACTGACGAGGGTCGGAAGAAGAAAAAGAAGTGTTTATTTTGTTCAGGATAAACACGAGAAAGTCATTGATTTCAATTGCAACCTCCAATTATGATTAATCGATATATGACTCGATTCTAACATAATTCCCATAACTAGTGTACTCAACTCATACACGTCTGAGGTTGTCGAAGACGGTACGATTTACTCTCCCACCTTCCGGGGTATAATGCAATATCCTCACGATAAAACTCTCTCGGTCTGGGGTTTCTTAAATTTATTCTGTATTATGAGATATCAAGAGCATGTTATAGTAAATTGTTAAAATATAATTTTATAATCGAACGCTGGCTTTAAGTAACTTATCTACCTATCCACACCATACAAAACCGTCAGTGAACTAAGAAACAAAAGTCGACAGTAAATTAGGAAAGATGTTACACTCTCAACGTGGATATCGCTCAATGCAGCTTACGAGCACGATTTCACTAAATGCCTTCGTTACATGCTTTTGAATTAGCTGCTGTTCAAAAATTAATATCAGTGAAAACTAATTTTAACTAGACAAAACGGATTTTCTCGAAATGATTCTATTAAAATGGTTTCAAACAACGTGCAAATTGTGCGATTGACAACTATAGGCTTCCATACGAGTAACGTAATTGATTACCTAACTATTTGTTTCTGTGATTGGTAGGTTACCAAGCGGAGTCCACTGCTTTTGGGAGAGTCTATTGTTTTATGCACTTACATGGCTGAGTGATGGGTTGAATTTTTTTTTATTACCAGGCGGAGTGCACTGTTTTTGGGAATCAATGCCAGTTTAAATTTAAACAAACCTTACAACTTATTTTCAATCACGAAAAGATTTTCTAATACTAGTTTTAACTAAGGTTCCACGGATTCGCCGTAGACGGATAAAAGGTATGTAGCAAAACCTTGAAGAAAGTAAAGACATCTAGGTACTAACTTTATTTTGCGTAGCAGAGCTGTGCCACCTTAAAGTGGTAAATTAATTTGACATCACCTTTCAACGTCGAGTATTCTCTTCAATAAACAATTTTCACGTATAATATTTCAATATATATGCAAAGTGGGTAAATTAGTATTCTCATTATATTTCACTTGCGTATTTCAATTAACAGAGAACAGAAAGAAGACACTCAGAATATTCAAGTTACCCCGAACCTACGTATAATGCAAGTAAATGAGTTGCCAAGTTTTTTGAATTAGCATTTACAAAATGGGACCTCCTAACCCTCTTAGCATGGGCGATGAGAACTGTAAAATGTGATTAAAATAATGAAAAAAAATCGGGAGTGGTCTCCCCTTGACTTTCTCATATACCGAAAACGACTCAAAAGTTGATAGAAACCTTATATTTGGATGTCAAACGTGCATGATAAATTTGGTTGCAATAAGTTAAAGCATACTCGAGTTCTCTTCTATTCTATTCTTAATTGATGGCATTCGCAAATCTTAAAGATAATGCATTTTGCCAATGTCAAGTGAAAACTTAATTATAGTTATTAAAATTTGTACGGTAGATTTTGGTTAAAAATGTAGTCTCTCAACACGTATTTTTACAACAAGAACTCGGGAGAAACTCCATACCGAGTTATCGTGCTAACGTACAGACACACAGACACACACACACATAAAAAAAATATATATTTTTGTCTCAGGGAGGTCCAAAATGTGTAAATTCTTCAAAATCACGAGATCAAATTTTTTGACGATTACAAGACTTCCTCTAGATATATTACGTATACGAGAAAGTAAAAATAATATTACCATGAACTTAGCGGCTACTGATGAACGAACAAAATGGTTGTTTATACACTGTAGCTTCTTAACATTGAAAAATATTCCACATTCAAAGGTGAACCAATTTACGCAAAATGACCATGTTTTCGAATTTCATGCTAAACTCAAGTGGTCACCCATTCGCCTTCGCCGGGATGCGCATATTGTCTCCCTTCTCTACATTAACTTGTTTCATCCAACCACTTCTTTTCACTTGAAAAGTCTATTTAAGTTCATTCAAGACACTCACCCAAGAGTTTTGAGATCGTCGGAGAACCGTCTGTACCACGGCGAGTGCTCTGAGGATCTTTTTTCCCTAAGCCCACCATCTCCCTTCCTTTTAAGGACTACGCGTGCTGGTCTACGTTGTCACCGACAAACTGCGGCTACCATTTCAACGCGAACTAAGAAATTTGGCAATTCGTTTCTTTGTCGCACAATCAAGAAATGGATTTCACTGCCAGCACATGTGTTCCCTCCTTCCTACAATCCTGGGTCATTCAAAAGAGGCGTGAAGAAGCTCCTTGCAGGTCGGTAAGGCGAGGGTGGCTAGTGTGGCGGTTTATTTCTCGCACCAGCTATCTTCGCATTTGGACTCCACTTCTGCTTACCATCAGGTGGAATGGAGTTAATTGCTTGACCTTTTTATATAAAAAAACCTGAGGTTGGAGCCACCTGCACAATTCACCAAATTCTATAATAAATCTTTCACTGTACAGACTTTTCTATTATGGAACTCTTTTCCTGTCCGCAAACGGCAAGCACAAACCTTGAGAATCTTTAAGAAACAGGTGGAAGAGTATAACTTATTACTGTGATTATTCACTCGTAAATATACTATATAGGTGTATATATGGATACAATATATTATTTATATCGTATAATAATATTTATTTTATTTAATGTAACTATTATATCTATTAAAAGGTACATCACCACCTTCCCACAAATTAAATTTTCAAATCCTGTCCTTAAGGTTACCTGTAAGATATCGCTTTTAGCGATACGGTCGTCATTTGTACAGACAACAGCACGTTGGGTTACCACAAACTGTCAAATTTTCCCATTCGATTATGCACTTTATATTGAAAAGCCTTAGGTTGAAAATCGTTTGGAGAAATTTGACAGTTTTGTATAGCCCGACGTGCTGTTGACTGTACAAAACGTGTATAAGTTTTCCTGTCTATAGTTTTCCTGTATATAATTGTTTAAAACTGGTTGATGTACAACGAAGTTATATTCTCTTCTATTCTATGTATTTATCTTTGTTCGTTAGCTTAGTATATTTTTTTCAGGTAAATATCTTTAAAACCTCCAGTCTGAAGTCATTTCAGACCCGACTGGAAAAACAATTAAGGATTAAACGGGAAAATAAATTGACTTTCGTAAGGTTTTTCTCCGCTAATTACACGACTGACCATCTTGACTGTGTCTTGGTAAAACATTAGGCCCATAGCAGACAGCGGATATTCCGTTATCACTTTTCTTTGTGAACAAAGCCATCATTTTTATAAGCGGATAAGTTCACTTCGAAATAAAGATTATGCTGTGGGCCTTAGGATTTGTCCTATCATCGGCGATAAATTGCCAACTATCAACTATATTTCGCTCAAAAAACGAAGAAACCTTTATATATGGTATGTGTTGGTAGCTACCTGAGGTAGGTACCTCAGGTAGCTACACATACCATACACGCGCCATCTTGAGTCACAGATTAGAAAGAATAAACTTGTCTAACTAAATCCATAAATTAATTTCTATTAAATCCCTTTAAACAATCAGTGTAAAAACATTTCAAAATTTTAAACATTTTAGTGTGTTAAAATCTTAAAAATAGGTCGTATTTCTATAAAAATAGAGCAATTATCGTAAAATTTTATTCATCTGGAAAATAATTTCATTATTTTAAATATTCACATGAAAAAAAGTAGCATCTTGTTGTTTTGCATGTTTAGTATGTGCAAGGTCGAAATCAAAATCGTGGCACTTAAAATTTTTAACCTAGGATACACTCTTTTAAATAGATTGTCAACGGCTTAGGCCACCATCAGGCCAACAATTTAGTTCATTAACCCAAACCTCCATTACCCCGTCGCGGTGCAACTAAATTTAATTGCGTCAGCTTTAAGGAACCCCGGGCTAATCTTTCTTCCCCATTACCGCCTAAATAGGCTATTGGACTTGCTAATATGTATTTCTTAATCTCCAGCTTGATATAATATTCCTGATAAACTTTGGCTAACCGGCAATTTATTACGGCGTAGGTACAACCTGGGTTTTGTAAGTTATACTTTTGATACTTTGGCTTACTTGACCATAAAAATTTCGACCACTGGTTGAGTAATTTCTAAAAATTAAAGAAAGAAATATTTATTAAGACAATACAACAAACAAACAGAAATATCAAATATAATAATTAGGTATGTCTCAAATGGTCCCAGCTCAGCATATTGCTAGCCTCACGACTAGCGCTGGTCTTCCGCTGGAACCATCAAAATGGTAGTGGTCAGGTCGACCACTCGACTGAATGTCAAAGAAACATGTAATATTGTTGAAAATATGTTTATTTTTCGTTGTTACTTTCTCGTACGTGGTATAGAGGAAGTCTTGTAATCGTCAAAAAATTCAACCTCGAGATTTTGACGGATTTACACGTTTTGGACCTCCCCGAGTCCAAAAATACCGTTTTTGGAATTATGTCTGTGTGTGTCTGTGCGTTAGCACGATAACTCGAGCATGCTTTAACTTATTGCAACCAAATTTAACATGCGTGTATAACATCAAAATATAAGGTTTCTATCAACCAAGTGCGCGGTCGGTACTCGGATGGGTGATCAAAATTTAACATGCATGTATGACATCAAAAGATAAGGTTTCTATCAACCTTTGAGTCGTTTCCGGTATACGGGAAAGTCAAGGGGAGACCACTCCCGAATTTTTATTAAGTGGTTATATTTTGTAAGTGTATATTTTATTTTGTTTATATTATGATATGACTGATCGCCATTAGAGTTTTTAGTAAACAAATTGTCAAAACATTACAATGTTACATGTTTCTTTGGCGTTGACCCAACATACATGGGACTTTTAATCGACTCGACCCTTAAATTGGTCGCCCGACCATTAGCCAAGATTGGTGCGGACGAGTGACTGACCTGACCACTACCATTTTTAGAAATTAGGTTACTCCAAAGTTGCCCCCAAGTCACCTGTAGACGTTTGTATCAATTACGTGCCAATCGCGCGCTGCCAACGCTTTCCTACCCCGTGGAACTACGAAGCCCTGGCATCCTTGTAACTCATATTAAATGATGTACCCATAGATTAAGTTTTTAATGTAAACACACTATATAACATTCTATACTACACCTTAAAGATCGGTTTAACGATCGATGCCCGTGGTAGTTGGGCTTAGTTGGGAGGAAAGCTCTTTAAACTCTTCTTCTCCTTTTAAATTAATGGCGTTTGCGACCCATAAAGATTACGCATTTCGCCAATGTCAAGTCAAAATTTACGAAACGAAACTCCCATTTTAAACTCTATTTAGCACACTTGTTGTCCTGCTCATCTTGCTAAATTAAATATAGTGCCTACTAGCACGTGTGAGTGTGGAAATGATGAAGGCAATCTAAATCATCTTTTCTTTTCTTGTGCCTTTTAAGATAACTCCTCATTTGTAGTATCCCTAACTTCCATTGATGTCCATTGATGATTTATTTTATAGTAATGATATAAATATATATATAATATTATATGTAAGTTTATAAGTGAGAATAACATTAAAATTTAATACACTTTCCTTATTTAATACTTTCCTGATCTTATTCCGTTCCTTATCCGATTAATAATATTATGTATCCGTTTCCTTATCTTTGTCTGTGGCTAATGCACAAACCGTGCAAGCTATAAAAAAAAACTCTATTTAGCTCAAGGAGCTTATATTTTACCTATAGAATGGAGTCTGTAGACAAATGAACAAAGTGAAGGCAAAATTTTTGACAACACTTGACATTTCTTGACATTTCTAGAGAGGCTCTGTCTCTTTCTAGTAGGGTGCCTGTAGCACAAATTAATCACGGACAGTCTTGTGCCACGGGTAAGGTCTCACGTGCTCCCACGGTCCTAAGATATAGGGAGTTAAATGAGACACGAGAGATCCGTGCAGAACAATTTATTAAATGGTGGAAGTGGGTACGACAAACGGTTCTCTAATGCCCAATAGCGTGTACTCCCCTGGTGGTAGCCGGAGATGGTCTCGGTGAGGGTCGCTCGGTGCGACGAGTTAGGGCGGCTTGTACTGCTGCTCACTGTAAGTCCAGCCCTGGGCGGAAGTGAAGCAGCGGAGGCGACAGCGGCTACCTTAGCCTAATCTTGGACCCCAATTAGGGGTTAAACACATTAAATAAATAACTATTTTTGCACACGATTGCCAAATTAGTTAATTAGTATTAGGTCGGTCTTGTCGGTGCTCAATTTACTTAGCGAATCACGTAAGCGCAAGACCGAATCACCAAGTCTTTGTGTGCGATTCCTGACAAGATCGCGACTGCCCGGCGACGCAGGCGCAATCTATCGGAGATTGCCCGCAACAGTCGTATCGTACGGTCACTAACGTTACGTTAATATGCTACATTATAGTGACTCACTATAATGTAGCATATTAACGTTGATATGGAGCACTAAAACCTGTTCGTAAATTTAGAAGGCGAACTCTAAAGAAATATTTCAATTAGATGAGCTTCCTTTATATCTTAATTTATGTAATATTTATGAATAGTGTAATTTTTCTAATTTAATAAAAAAATAAAATTATTCCATAAAAAAAAATTATGTATGTATGTCAGTAAAATATGTACGTGTAACGTTACACTTGGACTTCGTCAAGTTAATAAAACAAAGAATTAAAATTAATAATTATTACTTTAAACTTTTTTTCCTGGGTGCCTTTTAGCACGGTAATGTTATCTATTTTAGGCTCATAAGGAAAAAAAAAACAGTAACCGAAATACGAGGATTTATCGCTTCTGTGACTCTTGATTTTAAGAGGCACGTTACATATTGCTTGTCTCATGTCACGTCAACTCATAGACATTAAATTATTCGTTTTTTTTTTAGTTTCTCCCGGAGAGTTTCTCCCGAGTTCTTGTCGTAAAAACACGTGTTGAGAGACTTCATTTTTAACCTCAATCAACCGAACAATTATTTTTGTTACTTTAGTTACATTTTCACTTGACATTGGCAAAATGCGTACGCTTAATGCGACGCGAGGCCATTAATTAAGAATAGAATAGAATAGAATAGTTTCTCCCGAGTTCTTGTTGTAAAAACACGTGTTGGGAGAGTCCATTTTAAACTCAATCTCCCGTACAATTGTTTGTTACTATAAGTACATTTTCACTTAAAATTGGCGAAATGCGTAAATGAAAATGAAAAAGCTCTTTATTTAAATGGACTTTGCTAAGTATTTTTATTTAAATCCTCAAAAGCCCTACCACCCTTTCGGGACGAAATAATTATTATTATGCTGAGATGGAAAAGAAATGGCCAAAGTAACTAATAGTAAGCTGTGGAGTTCCACAGCTTACAATTTCGTAATGATTTCAACACATCAATACAAGTCAATAAATAATTATCAATATAATTTAAGTTACAGTTTTACATGCGTAAATTTTCGGTAGTTATTACTCCTACGCATTCGGATTATTTATCTTGTGAAAAGCTTTTCTATATAATTCAATTAATCATAATTTTCTCTTAGATTTGCGCGAGCACTACACATTATAAATAAAAAACGTCGGGCAATAATATCATCATGTAAAATCTGATTACACGCGAGTTAAATCCGTAAAAGTTGTTTTATCAATTAATCATATTAATAATTTCTTAATTTCCATATTAATAATTAAATTCCCGCCTGAGGCAGGTCGATTTTTTTCAGTGTATTTTTTCTCAACTTAAACTAAGTCATTAAAATTTTGATACCCACCACCATTTTATGTTATTGTTAGATAGGTACTTACAGACATTCCCTTCAATTTAGGTGCTAAGCATACATTTAAGATCCTCCGGTTAGCAATGCTATAAAAAAACAATGTGTGGTATACCGATCTAGCCGTTCTTGAGTAATGATAATAGGGCCATAATGATGCGCAACTTACCAACTTACTACCAGACTTTCTTTATATTAATAGATAACAATAGACAACCATATGGTCCCTCGCTTCGGAAATCTAAAAAGAAAATAAAATTTTATGTATACAGACACTTTTAACTTGTAATCAAATAGCATATTAAAAACTATCATTTGATAGATTTTAATGTGCTATTTGATTACAAGTGCAGAAGAGCGCAGCCACAATTTTATTAATACTGTCTGTGTGCAATGTATTTGCGTTGCATGTTAGTACATGCAAATGTGAAAGATAAACATTATTACACTAGTAAAATCCAATCAATACTCTCATTATCTTTTTCTCAAATAAAATAATTTATATTACACAAATTACGTATTTTATTTGTAAATAAACATTTCCAACTAAAAATGGGTAAAACTATTTATGTATTTTATCTATGTAACAGTTATTTCAAAGAATTAAATAAAATAATCTATCAATTTTGATTGCCATTTATAAAATGAATGGATAGAAAGGGATATTATTTCCTTATAATTCCGGAAATCCTAGTCACCCTAGTCATTTGTTTACAAATATTTGAATAAGTAAATTATGTACAAAAATTCATTAAATTCTAAGATAGGATTAAATGCGAGTTTCAGAAATTTCTCCCTTTTATGGAGTTTTGCAAAATAACGCTAATAATCTGGAATTACGGGTGAAAAATGAAATTTATAGATTGAACAATATTATATGCAATTATGACACTTACAAGTGAAATTCACACTGCATCCTCAATACTACTCACTTCTACCAGCACGAAATAACTATCCATTAGACATTTCGTACTATTTATCCTTATTTTAAAGTAAAAAGCCGTACCAAAATCGCGAGTCGATATTTATGAATACGTCAATTACGACAATTTATGTCATGTTGAGATTTCGGGACATTGACACATGAAAAGAGTGCTGCCATTACATAAATCCTTTCATTTCCCATAAGTTATAGAAAGAATCACAATGATGATTTTCAAAATAAAATACAAACCTAAACATTAAAAGTAAATATATTATATTTATTTCTTTCATTGATAATAAATACTGATAATTGAATACAATATGTTAAGTTTTTAGCTACTTTTCTACTTTTGTTTTAGAAAGATGGCGAAATACTGGGGAAATCTTGTTTCTATGTAGTCGTGTTTAGAAAGAGATGACGACAATTTCTAGAAAGAGAAATGTGAAATTTGAAATGTCAAGTATTGTCAAAATTTTTGCCCTCACTTTGTTAATTTGTGTAATGACTCCATTCTTAGTATAAGCGTATAAGCTCCTTGATTTAGCTATTTAGTTTATTGTTTTTTTTCTTTTTTTTTTCCTTTTTTTTTGGGTAAATTTTCCTCAGAGGAAGGCTTAGACAAGGAAGGACTAAATTTTCCCTGTTACGGGACGGCAAAGGGATCTAGCCCATACAGCCAAGTCTTCAGTTTCATCTTCTTTCTTGATTTTTGCATTAAAATGTGGGTGCCACACTTTTAAATGCATCTAGAAAGTGCTTGGCGAGAAATGCATGGTACAGACCTAATCGTATAGTGGGATATCCAACCTCAACGTCATATACACAAAACCTTTATTTCAATGATTCCTCATAACTGTTCGTCAACACTGGATGCTTATGCAACGAAACGACACCACTTTTACTGCACAAAATCCACTCCAAAGCAATTTTAAATTATCGAAATAAAGATCGACATCCAGACGCCATGGTTTCCCGCCAAACACCTTACTTAATTGTTAAAAATACTCACTTGACATTGGCTAAGGCGTTCTCACCGCGCAGCCATTAATTAAAATTAAGATGCAAACTCATGCTAGAGCCCACAGTTAAGGTTATGTCTACTTAACGAGTAACGCAGAACTTATCGTTTAATTAAGAGGTTAAGGTTGATGGTAGCGCTAAATATTCTCGGGTACAAATTGTAGGCCATTTGTCTGTCTGTCCGGTGAAATACTTGAGCGTGGCTTCTACCTACTTCCAATGGTATTGAATGATCATGGAAATAGTTTTGAGAATACTACGCCTGTCTTCCTGAGTTTTGTCTAGTCATCACATGCTATCGTATTTCGCCCTGCTTCCAATTTTAGATATTTATTTCACATTTCATGTAGGTACACACAAAGACAATTACAAAATAAGACATTACTTAATGTTCTCTTAGATTTGCGCGAGCACTACACATTATAAATAAAACAACTTTTACGGATTTAACTCGCGTGTAATTAGATTTTATATTTTGTTATTATTGTCCGACGTTTCGTAATACTTTTCAACACTGAAAAGTGTTACGAAACTCCATCCCGAAAGAAAATAGTTTACACGAATAATGTTTACCCGAATCAATGTGACGACGATGTGAGAAACTCCCTTATGTCGCTTCTGGCACTCGCCGGCCGCTGCCGCGGCACTATATTATTCAGTGAAAAAGTAGCATTATAATGGTGAAAGAATTCTAAATATTAGTCCAGTCGTTTTTAAGTCTATTCGTTACAAAGATACATACAAATATTTCTCTTTACAATATTAGTTTAGAAGATGGCACGTATGATTGAACAATAAGGAAGACACTGTGCGTGGCCTAGCAGTAGTAAGGAAGTGAGGGGACGCAGGGTTCAGGAGGGCCAGGCACACGCCTGTAGAAATGCATAGGCAAAAAGGGAGTGGCAGTTGTAATCATGTGCGTTGCTTTTTCAGTGGTAGTGGGAGGGTCAAATTGACAAAATTACATTTTTTATTAGTATTTTTTTATTACTTATATGGATGGAAAATGGACAAGACTCAACACATTTTTTAAATTTTCTTAAATTTTGATTCTAATTTTTTAATTTAAAATCTTACTCATTCTAAAACGACCTAAGTGTAACTGTAGGATTTTTTTGGGTTAATGTCATGGGCTCTACAAAATTAAAAAAGAAAAGATGACACAACTGTCAAAACTTTTAGGTTAAGTTTGGCTTTGGCTAATTAAAAAAAAGATGGATGAGTTTCTCCCGAGTTCTTATTACTATTTTTATTCCTTATTAGAGTTCTTATTGTAAAAACACGTGTTGAGAGACTACATTTTTAAGCTAAATCACCCGCACAATTTTTGTTATTTTAGTTACATTTTCACTTGACATTGGCAAAATGCGTACGCTTAAAGCGACGCGAATCCATTAATTAAGAATAGAATAGAGTAGAAAAAGGGTGGTAGGTCCTACGCTATCCATTTTTACTTTCTCGTATACGTAGTATAGAGGAAGTCTTGTAATAGTCAAAAAGATCGACCTCGAGATTTTGACGGATTTACATGTTTTGGACCTCCCTGAGTTTTTGGACTCAGAGAGGTCCAAAACATGTAAATCCGTCAAAATCTCGAGGTCGATCTTTTTTTGGAACCTGTTTTTGGAATTATGTCTGTGTGTATGTGTCTGTGCGTTAGCACGATAACTTGAGTAACCAAATTTAACATGCATGTATGACATCAAAATATAAGGTTTCTATCAACTTTTGAGTCGTTTCCGGTAAACGAGAAAGTCAAGGGGAGACCAATCCCGATTTTTGGTACATTTAGTTTTCTTTTAAATATCTCTCTAGCAAGTAATAAATTCTGAAAAAAATATGTAGTCTTCTAGGTGACCAAAGCTCCAAATGGTTTCGTAATTAACATAACTCATTTTTTTAATGTTGCCAATTCCATAAAAACATGATTCCTGGTGCAGGGCGGTCTTCGAATGGCCGCAAAAAAGCAAAAAAAGAGAAGAAAGTTCAGTAAAGGATTTTTTTAAATATGGTTTTGATAACTTTTCGAATGCCTTTGATACTCATCAACAGCTCATATAATGTCCCCACCGAGGGGCTCGAGCCTAACCCACATTAGGGGCGATTAGTCAACCACGCTGGCCAAGTGCGGGTTGGTCGACTTCACACACAACCTAAGAATTTCTTCATAGGTGTGTGCAGGTTTCCTCACGATGTTTTCCTTCACCGTAAATTAAACGTACATGTGAATTCAAGATTTGAAAACACATTGGTACGTGGCGGGGATTGAACCAGTGCCTCCCGAGTGGGAGACGACGCTCTTACACACTACCCCACCGACGTTTCTAATACATTTAGCTTTTAATACAAAGTATTTTTATCGCCAGCTTAACCAATGATTAAGGATTTTTTTTTATTATCCATTAACATCATTTTATCGTGTCTCCCTGGCGGTGAATAAGGATTATTACCTATCTAAGATGGCCTTATGTGAGGTACGTTCTTCGAAGGGCGTTCCGTGGGTTGAGGGATCTTAATAACATATTCGGGATTAGGATAATTACAGTGGGATTAATCTTGTCCAATTCCTGATTGCAGCGAAGGTTCTTCGTAACTAGTTGTGCATTTATTACTAAGAGATTCAACAATCAACTGGATTAACTACTCGAAGTTGAAACGCCAGGCATGGAAGTTACCTCAATAAATAGTAATAGTAGATTGTTTTTTTGGGTGTTAAGTGAAAGGAATCAATATTAACGAGTTAATGCGGCAAAGTTGTCACGACGACAACAGTCTTCTTCTATCTTCGACAGGGCGTAGCTCTCAAATAAAATCTGCGATTGTATAACGGAAGCGTGGCAAACAATTGCCCGACGGACATGGGGCCGACATAATTTTGGATCGAGATTACTTTCAGACGACATTACTTTTGTCCGAAGAATGTTTAACCGACCGGACATTTGATCGACAAGGCATTCCACCGACACTACTTTGGTCCTAAGCACTTTTAATTGGGACCGATACGCGCGAGTATTGGTTTCTTTATTTCACTGAAGGTCGTTTCTGGCGCTTCGCGGCACGCAAGCTTCGCTCGCTCCGCTCGCGCGTATAGGTCGCAAGTCTAACCTAACCTAAACCAATATTATACCTACACGGTAGGTATTAAAATCTTTACTTTATTAAATTAAAAGTGCTTCGGACCAAAATAGTGTCGGTGGACTGCCTTGTCGATTAAATGTCCAGTCAGTTAAACATTCTTCGGGCAAAAGTAATGTCGTCTGAAAGTAATATCGATCCAAAATTATGTCGGCTTGATGTCCGTCGGGTAACTGTTTGTCGCACTTCCGTTAATCGCCCAATATTTGCACTTGAATTATTTCTTCTATGTTCTTTGAGAACACCGATAAGTTCCGAATGTCGCCGGAAAATGCCGACCTGCTCCGATCAGCGCTGTTTTTCCAGGCTTCTTATAGACAGACGGCTCCTTCCTATATCAGATTGCTTGCTGAAGCGTTTATCAGTACCGATAAGCGCTGTTGGATCAACGCTGGCAGCTTTCTATATGTATACGCCCTAACGTATGTCCTGTAGGCTTTTGTTTGTGGAATTGAATAAAAGTTTTAGTAACTTTTTGGGTCTTTTACAGGTTGCCAGCCTGACTCAGCAAGACCTATCACTGCCAGATGTGACTTTCTTTTTAACAGCCTTTACAATTGGACCCACTGCTCGTACATAAGGTCTCTCCTTGTCATGAAGGAGGTTTAGGCAGTAGTCCACCACGTTTGCTCATTGCGGATAGGTTTACAGAGTATAAGGTGATCGATCCCCCTTTGCTGATCCATTAGTCACCTTCTCCGACACCCATTGGAGGATATAGGGTGATGCTATTCTACTCTGCCGGCATCAGTGCCGAGATGTGACTTTATGGGTAACCAAATGTTATCTAAGGCTCTGTTCAAGACTTTCCGAGATCTGGCTGGTGGTGTGTGAGGACTGAGGGAGGGAGAGATTAGACCTACATTTGTTGTAAGTTTACTACTAACTCCTTCAAAATTTATTTTGCGAAATACCAGTGTGATCTCAGTTCACACGCACATGGTGCAGTGTCTCTTGATATCAACAGTACTCCTGCAGGTTTAGGCATTCGATTTTTACGGCCGGCCGCCTGTCTCGCACCAACCCTGATAAGAACGACTGATATCTTTCAGGCAGTCGGTCACCCATCCGATTACCGACCGCACACTTGGTAGCTTAGCTTTCGTGATCTAAGAAATCACGACCGCGGCGCCATCGAACTCCGTTCTTTTCCATTTACTCTAAATTAATAATAGCTAAGTGAAAGCCGTGTAATCTGATGCTTATTATTTTAAAGATATCTCACTGGATTTCGAGAAACCAGAGAAGGTCAGGGATAATCCCGAGGAAATCGGAACAGTTTACGGATGAGCCGGCCGGTCCCAATTCCGGTTTTGTTTAATTCTGTGTATTTATTTATTGCGAGGAGGGTAGACCGGAATTTTTAAGCACGTTAATTAAGTTAACGGATCAGATGTACAGCTCTATAGCTATGTTTATGTGCCGAGATTTGGGTACTATTTGATGGAAACATTGAATAATAATTGAAGTAGATTTTATTTGGGTAGTTTCTGGTATTTTATAGTATGGAAAATATTTTTTAGTTATTTTTTTCTTCGTACTCTTATAACTTTTTTCTATACTTGACTTTCTTGGTTTTCATCTCAATCTGATGGTCAGTGTGGTGGACGCGAGCTTCACAAGGAACTATTAATAACGAGGGTCTGGCAATCTTACCACTCAGGCTCTAGTCGGAGAGACTACATTTCAACTGCATTCCGACTGTGAAATTTTAGTTGGTGTGCATTTTAAACAGCTGCACGCTTATTGCAAGCTAGCTGCACGATCGGGGGAGCGATTGCGTTTGAACTGCATCTAAATTAATTGTATATAGGTACCTTAAAGTTCAAATGCAGGCCAGACGCAGTTCGTCCAACTGTATCAGGACTGCACGTTGACTGTACTCCGACTGCAATTTGGCAGTCCAAATGCAGTTGAAATGCAGCCCGTCTGTCTAGCTAGAGCATAAAGCCGGCGCCCACCGACGCATGACGGCGCGACACAGCACGCTCGGGGATGACGCGGCATGCCTTGGGACACGTCGACCTATTCGTTGTAAAATAAGTGAGAGTTCTAAATTCATTTAAATACGGTCGGAAAACATTTTTCCACGTATATTTTACCTTCTTTCTGCGTGCGGAAACTGATGAAATTTAAAAATTTTGTCTACCGATACTAACAATGACATAATTAACCGAGCAACAAAAAATCGAGATTGAGCGACTAAAAATACTAAAAAAGGTTATTACAAGATAAATGATTATTTAAATGATCCAAATACGTGAGAGTAAAATCTGCCCAAAATTTACGCATTCAAAATTGTAATTTATTCATATTGATTTGTAATGATTGACTGTAATGATGTTTTGAATTCATTACGAAATTGTAAGCTGTGGAGTTTCTTTCGCCATTTCTTTTCCATCTCAGCATAATAATAATTATTTAACCAAAATAATTATTTCGTCGAAATGGTGGTAGGGTTTTTGACGATTTAAAAGTACTTAGCAAACTCCATTTAAATAAAGAGCTTTTTAATTTTCATTTTCAGACGATAAAATAATGGCTATAGTGTGGATTTTATCAACTCGCCACTGTGTTTTTAGTTCTAAGATCTACGAATTTGCTTAGTTTTTCTGTGTGTGCAGTTGTTATTATTATTATTATTGTACAGTGTGATTCGAAAAGAATATCTACCATAACTATGAAAATCAAGGACTCTGCAAAGATGAAAATAAGAGCTAAGCTAACCTTGGTAGCGCTGTTTCACAACCACATGGCATAAATAAATTTAAATTAATTAAAACGCTTGAATAGATAAACTATTAGCGCACTAAGACTTCAGACGGGAAAATAAAATTAATATTTGGTTGAAGTTCCAAATAAGTTTTACCGTCTCGGAAACGGAGGAACTTCGAAACTAGTTTCGTGTTTCGTTGCTACTAGTTGATGCTAAGTCCACATCTGCGCTCAACAGTACGCGGTGAAGAAGTTTTGCTGCTTCTCCTATCGTGTGCTAACACTAATAAAATAAATGGAATTTAAAAGAAGTGGAAATGAGACGGGCAGGCTTCTCTAATATGTGGTATTGTTTAATTGTGTTCGATGGACTATTATGCAAACGGTAGCGCCATAATATAGAGCAGACAGAAGCGCAAACCACGTTTCATGTACACCTTGAGGTCATAACGCGAATGTCAATAACCCTACCACTATTTCGGGACGAATAGTAAATTATTACGCTGAAATGGAGAAGAAATGGCGAAAGAATTTTGTGGAGTTTCTTTCGCCATTTACTTCCAATTTCGTAATGATTTCAAAACGTCAATACAAGTCAATAAATAATTATTAATATATTTTGAGTTATTTTATTAAGTTATATTATTTTTATCTACTGGAGTCATCCCTAAAACATTACATAGTAGCTTATCATCTCTTCAAAAACACCCATTAACGTGCTTACTCATGCAAAAAGCCGTTATTTTAAACACCTGTAGAATCGTCCGCAAATTCCTAACATTATAAAATATCAATCTGTAGATTTTTGGCCAAAAGCCCGCGACTACGTTAAACTCCCCAGAAATGGGTGGACATAAGTCATATAAATTAAAATAAAAATAATATCATTATATTAATTATCGTTTATCATCGTATGAAAAACAGTAAACATTTTATTAAAAACAATGGTTTACTTGGACTTAATGACGAGTAAAAACATTTGAACATTTCAGCATTTCACAGAAGCAAACAACGCGCGTTGTGGTTTTATGTTTTGGTTGCGGCGATCATGCAATTATATAAATGTAATTGAATATGACTTTCAATGCATTTACTCCGATGGTATTTATATTTAAGTTGAATGAATTAATGCATATAATCAATGATTAAGATAAATATAGAAAAAGGAAAATACTATGTTATAAAAGGTAAAAACTGGGTGGCTTATTTCTAAAAAAAATCACTTTCTGTGATATGATAGTATATATCATTAATATGTTATTTACTACGGTTTAGGTCAAAATTATCTCTTTGCCCGCAACTTCGTTCGCGTGGAAAAGTTACTTTGAGCAGCATTTTTTGGACTTTGTTTGGACTTCCATACGACCTTTCATGATACGGGTCAAAATTTTACAAAACGCTACCACAAATATTTATTTATTTCTTATCAGTTGCCTACGTTGCGTCACTAGGTGGTAGACCCATATGTAGGGTCGTCTGGGTAGGTACCACCGCCTTTCTTATTTCTGCCGTGAAGCAGTTCGCTGTGTTTCGGATTGAAGGGAAAGGTAGCCAGTGTAATTACTGGGCATGGAGGGCATATCATCTTAGTCCCCAAGATGGCAAACGCACTTGCGGTGTTAAGTGATTTACACTTAATATTGCAAGTGTCTATAGGCGGCGGTGACCACTTAACATCAGGTGGGCCGCAAGCTTGTTTGCCATCTCGTAACATAAAAAAAAATAAAAAATGCAAAGTTTCGTGGTTTTGTCTTCAAAAACGACGAACCTTCAAACTTTTCAACCCCTTCAAGACTTTTTTTGCGCGATAAAATGTAGCCCATATCCTACCTTAAGATCTAGTGCATTTTGTACCCAATTTTATCAAAATCGGTTCAGTGGTTTAGGCGTGAACGAGTAACTGACAGTCATGCAGACAGAGTTACTTTGTTTGCTGATTCACTGAAGGTTTTAGTATGACTTTTTGTGTTTGATCCCCCTTTCAAGTTATTGAGATTGTATACATTAACACTTTATTTGTTAGGCAATACTGTTTATCTGATGCGTGATTAGATACACTTCAATGTTCCTTTGACTTCATAGAGTTATTATGTTGCTTATGAAATATCACCACCTATGTACTTAAGTGATTTGTTATTATGCTCGTTAGTGTAGTATGAGAATGCATTTGGATACATACCTATAGAGGAAGAGAAAGACCGAAGAAAAGATGAATTACCTATTTAAGGCGCGAAGCACACCGTTCTGACCGACCTCATTCGACACCGACATCATTATGTTTCATTTAAATACCGTACTAAATACACGGCAATAAGGTCCCTATTTGAACAAATTCAACGCCGAAATGGCGAGCTACAGCGCGTTCGATGAGGGCCGTTGGATATGTTCAATTAATGACCTTATTGCCGTGTGTTTAGTACGGTATTTGAATGATGTCCGCGCCCCGCGTCCTTGCCCGACGCCAGGTTGGTGTGCTTCGCGTCTAAGACGAGTTTGAGAGATTAGTTCTGAAAGAGCACACATTTATGTTTGAAAGTAGTGATTGAGGAACTCTCTCTAATTTACTAGCTGTTTATTCCAAAATTGCACAGCAATAACAGTGATGAATATAGTAAAAATGATGAGTGTAGTATATGATGTGTATTAGTAAAAGAAATAACTATAAATGAAAGCCTTGCCACTTAAATAACAAACTATTAAGTAAAAAGGATATACCACTATTAATACCTCTCTTGTGCGCTCGGAACGCAGCGGCAGCCTGGAAACTACCTATAAATAATTCAGCTATTTGTTCAGAGACAAATCCAGATAATCCCTCGAGAAGTGTAGCTCTATTCCAACCAGGAGCGGTTTTAAAACTGTTTTCATAACGATTTCTATTAGAGGTTTAAAGTGGTTGGAAATTTTAACGTTAGCATCACCGCGCACTTGAGATTTTTAGTTGGAGGGCATTTGGCGAAACAAATTCTTGGACCGGATGACATTAAACAATCCCACATATATCAGCTTAAATAGAATTTACTTAGAGGCTAGCCATAATAGATCTTTTTAGGTCGCAGTGACGCAAATATTATTTTTTATTTTATTTTATTTTATTTTAATGTATTCGGAAAACCAACAGCTATACAATAAAAACAATTATAAAAAAGTAAATTAGATACGAGTAGCTAATTAAAGGCTTCCACTTATAATGACAATTTACGTAACTGCGAACATTTAGTTACAATGAACTAGAGATATATATAGTTATATACAGTAAAATTAAACAAAGGAAAAGAATATAACACGAACAAGAGAAGTTACAATTACAAAAACTCATCAACGCACTGCCTAATCACCGCTCACTTAAGATTGCTGCAACTGGTATTAAAAATATCTAAATCAAGTTTTTCGCCCACCTCATTGAACTGCGCACTCGCACGATACATGAATGAATTTTGGCGATAGTTAGTTTTAGTGCAGGGCAAATGGAGTGGAGTATAACGCCGATTCGACTTAGTAGGTACTTTAAATAATAGTTTAGATAGAAGTTGTGGACAGTCAAGGACTCCAGTAGTGATCTTAAGGAGAAACGTTAAGTCCGCAACTTCACGACGTTTACAAAGAGGGAGAAGATGATGCTGCATACAAATACGACGATAATTCACGCTTATACCTTTGGTTGGTACGGTAGCAGAGGTACCGTATGAATTTTCTCTGAATGTTCTCAAGACGGTTGACATAAACTAAATATCTGGGGTTCCATACTTGCGATGCGTACTCCAAGTTGCTACGAACAAGAGCACAGTATAGGATTTTTAAAGTTTTTTCTTGCTTAAAATCTTTAGAGTTACGTTTCAAAAACCCTAATGCTCTAGAAGCTTTTGAAACAATATTATCAATATGAGAACTAAAAATTAACTTTGGATCATGGATAACGCCAAGATCCTTAACCATCGTGTCTCTCTTCAATTGTTGACCTTTCAATATATAATTGTAATCTAATGTATTGCGCTTACAATTTATATTCAAATATATTATATAATTTATATTCAAATAAATAAAATGATAATATTCTATAGGATATTATATAACATTTGGTAATAGACGGAGAATGATTAAGATAAATATTAGACATAATACCAAATATAAAATTATTTATAGAAGCCATTTGATGGGTGTCGTAGAAGGCGACTTATTGATCAGCAAAGGGGTATCGATCACCTTATACTCCGTCCACCAACCCGCATTGGGCAAGCGTAGTGGATTTTCTCCTTCGATGACAAGGAGAGGCCTTGTGTCCCAGCAGTGGGTTGAATTATGAAGGCTGTTATGATAATGACGAACTAACAGAACGGACAAATTCGAGATAATGCTACAGAAAAGGAAATAAAAGTTGTATGTTTGGCGCAAGGCTTTATTACCTTCCCAAATCGCCGTCAGCGAATCCCTTATAGTTTAATTACTAAAGCTCATCACGGCAGCGTAGCATTCTCGTTAAATAAGCGAGATTAAATTTGACAGTTAATTGACTATGTCGGTCGGTGAAATGAACGGAATCCCCTACTTATATTGGCTAGGTAATACCTGGCGTGCCTTTGTGTGAGAAAGCCTGGTAATTTGGGCAATGTAATACGGTTTACTTATTAAGTGATAAAATTAAACAGAACGTCGCCTGTTTAATCTTTAAATCCATTTAGTTTGCCTATTAGCGAAATACACATACATACAGTGTATCTGGGTAGTGGGATCCGAGCTTTGAGTACTATAAAGTAACAATCAATTTCATCGATAAATAACCCCTTTAAAGTAGAATTTTCTGTTCAACTATAATAAACTGGCACGCATTTTTATTATTTTGTCAACAAAATGCGGACGTACGCGCGTGTTTATTTTGAAATAAGAACTCATCTACTGGCCCTATAAATACAAAAATGTCTTATTTAAAAGCTAATAATGTAGGCAATAAACTAGTTAAAAAACTCGGCTAAGTGCGAGTCAGGCTCGTGCTCGAAGGGTTCCGTACAATTATCTATAAAAAAAATCACGTTTATTATATATGCCCTGGGGAGACACAAATGATCCCATTGGGTCGAAGTGCACCGTGGGGAAACTCACGGCCCCTACATAAAAAAAATATGTCCCCCCCCCTTAATTTGTTTTATTTTAATTTAATTAATTGTTTTATTTTAATTATTTATTTTCAAAGTGAATATATTTATTTATTTTATTTATTTATTATTATTTAATTATACGGGAGTATACCCAATTACATAATTAAATCATATAAAAAAATATCTAATTACAATATTATGTCAATTTACAATAACAATAAAATACCCAATAACATATCTAATTAAATAAAATTAATAAGAATAATAGTTTTCACAAAACAATAATATTGCACAATAAACATAATTACGGCTATCGACAAACACATCTCAATCGGGGTAGTTTCTCAGGAGTGCGTTGAGCGCCGCATGCATGCTGCACACTGGGGACTGTGCGTGTGCCACTGTACGGCTTGCAGGTCGCGCAAATAACAAGTGCCGACGGTTTGCGTGGTGTCGGGTGTAATTGTCAGGCACGTAGAGCCGCGACAACTTCCCAAGTAGTTCGGAGCATTCAATGTCCCCACGCAGAATTTTTAATGCAGTCTGGACTTGATCACACTGTCTTCTAACTTCTAGAGAATCCATACCTAGCATGCCTAGCAAGAACTTCGTAGGGTATAAAAACGGGTAGTAATCGTAAATTCTTTTATACAAGTACCTGAGAAATGCTTTTTGGACCTTCTCCAGCATCAATTTGTACGAAGCTTCGTGTGGGTTCCACACACATATGACTAAATATTCTGTGAATATTTCAAGCGTCTACTTCTTGCCGTTATCAATATCGAGCAAAAACATGTTCTCGAGCAAAACTATGGGGCTCCCATACACTGTTGTATGGGTTATTGTTGTTGTTTAAATTTTGACCTCTATGAAGGTGAAATAGGGGATGAAAGTTTGCATGAAAGTTCGTCATTGTTTAAGATACAACCATGAAACTTTGAATTTAGGCACTTAGTAAAAAATAAATAAATATTTGTTGTAGGGTTTTTGAAATTTTGACCTCTGTGGGGGTGAAATAGGGGATGAAAGTTTGTATAAAAGTTCGTCATTGTAAAAGATAAAACCATGAAACTTTGAATTTAGGCACTTGATAAGAAACAAATAAATATTTTGTTCTAGCGTTTTTGAAATATTAACCCCTATTTATTTTATTCTGTTTATTAGTATTTGTTGTTATAGCGGCACCAGATATACGTCATCTGCGAAAATTTGAACTGTCTAACTATCATGGTTCATGAGATACAGCCTGGAGTTTCTCCCGAGTTCTTGTTGTAAAAAAAAACGTGTTGAGAGACTCCATTTTTAACCTTAATCAACCGTAAAATTTTTGTTACTTTAGTTACATCTTTACTTCACATTGGCAAAACGTGTACGCTTAATGCGACGCGACGCCATTAATTAAGAATAGTATAGAGATACAGCCTGGTGACAGAAGGTTGGACGGACAGCGGAGTCTTAGCAATCCCGTTTACACTTTGGGTACGGAACCCTAAAAATAGCCCAAATTTATTAATAAAAATCAAAAACAGTATATTACGTATATTACTCCACAGATATACTCTATAATTAGGCTCATCATCCCAAAATGGGTGAATCAGAGAGCCTAAGGTGACATTTCGTTACCCATAAAGCCACATCTGGCATGCAGTGCCCTACAAATGAGATATAACCAGCCTACTCTAAAGAGGCATTAAACCCAAAATAGTGAACCAATAAACGAAGACCATCAACCAGGACAGATCATTACACTCTAAATCATCTTGGCAGTTGGGTTATCATTTCAATTTTAGAAACAAGGACTTCCTATTAGGGACTTACACGTGCTGGCTTACGGTGTCACCGACAAACTGTGGCTACCATTCCAATCATCACAACAGTCTTTATAATTCGACCCACTGCTGGGACACCAGGCCTCTCCTTGCTATCGAAGGAGGTTTAGGCAGTAGTCCACCAGGCTTGCATAATGCGGATTGGTGGACGGAGTATAATGTGATCAATACCCCTTTGGTGATCCACCAGGCGCCTTCTACGACACCCATTGGAATTCTACTCTGCCGGCATCACACGGCCAGCTTCTTTTACTGCAAAAAGCTCACTGCATCTCTTCTTCATCCTTCCTACCGACCAATTTTTGTGGACTCGGTGCAATATGTTAACGTAATGCTTTAGGTTTTTATTGCTGATCCATTAGCCGCCTTCTACGACACCCAATGGAGGATATAGGGTGATGTTATTCTACTTTTGCGGCCAGCATTCTAATGCGAACTAAGAAATTTGGCAACTCATTACTATATCGCACAATGAAGAAAAGGCATTCACTGCTAGAATACGTGTTCCCTCCTTCTCACAATCCTGGGTTAATCAAAAGAGGCGTGAAGAAGCACCTTGCAGGTCGGCAAGGCGAGGATGGCTAGCGCAACGGTTTATCTAGCTATCTTCGCATTTGGACTCCACTTCTGATTACCATCAGGTGGAATTTGTTTTGATATTTGCACAGAAACACAATAAATTTAAATCAATCTTTATTCAGATCTATAACACACAACATTCTCACATGACATTACTTACAATCAATGACATGACAATTGGAGGCAAAACTTGACAGTTAATGAATGCGTTCAAAACTTGTTCAAAACAATGTAATTATTATAAAACTGAATTGAGTCATTTGCTAGACCTTTACTTAAAGAAAAAGATATATAAAACAGCTTAGAGATAAAGCTTTTATGGTGCTTATAGGTGAATAGGCAACTAATTGATATTGTAATAAAGGTTACTTCAATAACGTTACAGCCGCTGTCAAAATATGCTAAACGCGCCGATTAATTAATATATCTTGCAAAGGGTTGCCAGATTTAAATAATATGCAAAGCGAAAATGAACAATCATGTTGTTATTTCCCTGCCTGGTATTGTACGAAAATCTCATTGGAAATTTCCCGAATGAGAAATAAAATGGGCGGAACATTATGGAGGAGCGTCCAGGGATCGGGAATTGGATTATTGTTTCGTTACAAAATTTTCGTGCTCGCAATAAAAGTGTCAATGTATTCAATGAATTAATATTGTTATTAAAGGGCCCGCTTTGAATTTTTCATTCTTTGACTAGTAAAATATTTCATGTATTTTTATATTTCTAAATATTTCTACTACCTACTTTTGTAAGCGATGATCTACTTTAGTAATAAAATAAAAGAATCTCCAAATTGGAACCGAGCGCCCAATTCGATGTATTCAATGCAGTTGGACACTACATTGTTGAAGTGTTTCAAAGAGTGTTTTGTGATTCAGTATCCAATTACAAGGGCAAGCAGAAATACCAGAAAACACATTCAACCAGAAACACAAATACAGACAGAAATACTAAAAACAAAAGTTAATTAATTTTATGGAGCTCGTTATTAGCGGTGCACTGCTGGTACACAAGGAGAGCCTTGTTATTGAAGAAGGTTTAGGCAGTAATCCACCACGCTGTGCTCAATGCGGATTGGTGGACGGAGAATAAGGTGATCAATACCCCTTTGGTGATCCATCAGGCGCCTTCTCTGACACCCATTGGAGTTCTACTCTGCCGGCATCACACGGCCAGCTGTCTTTTACTGACATGCAAAAAGCTCACTCCAACTCTTCTTCATCCTTCCTACCGACCAATTTTTGTGGACTCGGTGCATTTTTTTAACGTAATGCTTTAGGTTTTCAGCCGGTGGTATCAGGCAACCAATCCTCCTTGGGAATGTTATTATTTATTTAGATAATTACATGGAGTTAACCCAATTACATAGTTATGAAAAGCAATTCACAAGCTTATATCTATTTTGTTTAGAAAAGTTTTGTATTCGTCCGTCAAAATCGGGGTAAGCCACAAGGAGTGCGTTAAGTGCATGATGCATACGACATAGCGGTGATTGTGCGCGTGCCACCGTGCAACACGGCGGCCTACGAGTGGATCGAATACGTAGGTAGTTATTAGGCACAAACAGATGAATTAGTAGCGCAGCACATTCGGGCGAGTCCATTATGGGTCACTGGGTGTCATACTAACCGCGAGTGTGACCCCTTGGTGAGATTCAGAATTTATTCAGAAGGGGTTCAGAATTTCCCCCAGTCGGTTTTTACCACACCCACGGGATGAGGAGGCGTCCTATTCGTGACTGGGCATATCTCCGGTTCTTGTAAGGAGCATAATGTCTCAAATGTAAAATAGGCTGAGCGTTTGACCAACTCACGCTTGAAGGAAAGCGATAATGAGGCCTAAAGTGATACACGCTCGCCGAAAACATGCTGGTTCCTGGCTGGTTCACTCTGGCCTTAAAGATGTCTAGATTATACTGTTCCGGGAAAACAGACCCCGGCAGAGTTCCACACTTTAGCTTTACATAAAACACAGTCGGGACCAATTTTGATGATCTATGATTTGTTGGATTCGTCTCTGCCCCGAATAGCAGAATTGAATTAATTCTTAATATCGGAAATATTCACTTAAAAAAAAACCTTAAAAAGACATGCAATATTTCTCATAGTCGATTGTACGAGTACGTGGTATGCTCACGTGTCGGTAAACCTTTGGCTTTATTTGTTCTTGAGCCTGATAACAAAACGATAAATGCCGTAGGTATATCACAAGACGCTTCACTGAAGAGAATCAACCAAAGTGTATGCTTGGGCTACACTTTGATTTTATTGAATTTTGATTTTCTTTATATAGGTAACTATTATAATAATGACATATTATTACTTAACTTTTTTTTTGTATTCATTTATTACGTTCATTAAAATCATAAATTAATTTTAGCTAAAAGGTATAATTCAAGCGGTACGAACTTCGCCGGGTCATCTAGTAGCTTTTATAATTCTTATCCTTAAAATTGCCTTAAACCTTGCCGAAATCTTGATTAGAATAAGACCTATACAAAAGTATTACAAGAATAAAAAGCGGTCTTTCTCTGTCCAAACAAAATCGTCCATTATTAAATTCTATAAGGGAATGATTCCACAGAACCTCAAAGAAACGACGGTAAAGACAAAATGGGCGCTCGTCGATTCAGATCGAACAAAATGAACTCGTTCATTCTTATGAGCTTATAAAGGAATGATCTAATTTGTAGAGCGATGCGCGTCTCTTGCTTCCCTTATTGGACGCATTTGTTATGGCTTCCATCCTGACTGATTGTGATCAGGGGTTAATCTTCATACATCTTTCAATTACGTGACCTTTGGAGGGTTGAATTATTTAAATCAAGTTCCTTTTTCTCTTTTTATTTCAGCTGATGATGAGGTTTTACCTTTGAAAAAGTTCACCCGCAACCCTCAACCACTGAGGCACTGTCAGAATCAGAACACAATTATAATACTGCTAACATCATAGACTTATAATTACTGATCATCATCATCATACCGTCTACCGGAAGCGTTGATGGCGTAGTGCGCAAGAGCGTCGTCTCCCATTCTGGAGGCACTGGTTCGATCCCCGCCACGTACCAATGTGTTTTCAAATTTTGAATTGATATGTACGTTTTTTCGACGCTTTCACGGTGAACGAAAAACATCGTGAGGAAACCTGCACATACCCATGAAGAAATTCTTAGGTTGTGTGTGAAGTCGACCAACCCGCACTTGGCCAGCGTGGTTAACTAAGGCCTAATCGCCCCTAATGTGGGGTAGGCTCGAGCCCCTCGGTGGGGACATTATATGAGCTGTTGATGATGATCATCATCATCAACCAGCCTTTATAACGACCCACTGCGGGGACACAAGTTCTCTCCTTGTAATCTAAGGAGGATTAGGCAGTAGTCCACCACGCTTTCCCAATGCGGATTAGTGGACGGAGTATAAGGTGATTAATACCCATTTGTGATCCATTAGTTGCCTTCTACGACACCATTGTAATAAATTGGTGATGCTATTCTACTCTGTAGACACCACACGGCTATAATTACTAATAATACTGGATATTAATGGATAATATTGATGGCTAACATTATTTTTATGAAGACTTAGGGATCGAAACCTCTTCATCTAATTTTATTCCCACATCCTAATAAAAATTCATTCATTCAAACAGAATAATTATTATTTGTTTCTTGATTTAGTATGGGAAAGTCGATTTAAATACAGAACTTTTCGGTGACTTGTCATGGTCTAACAGAAAAGTTTTTTGATGTCATATCACCGGGGATAAAGTTGTGAACACACGTGATGGTAGCACACGCACACGCATAATAAGTTAAATCAAATCATTTTAATTTCTTTGAATATAGTCACGCGACGCTACACGTAATACGCTGGGTGATGTGCTGACATGTTGTCGTGTTGCGTTCAATTATGTGTTTTGTTTAATAGTTTATGCGACATTATAATAGATTTACGTAATAGATTTTTTTTAATTTTATGTTATTTTACATAGATAAATGTAACGACACCTCTGGATTTAATTCCGGTGGACGAACTACTAGGCCACAGAGGTGTTTTTTTGGCCCACTTGGAGGTAGGTAACTGGATACCGTTGCAACACCTGCATTAACTAGGAAAAAATCACTATGTATTGCAGGTGCGTTGTCATCGTAAAGCCTAAGATGAAATGCCTTCCATGCCCGGTAATTACACTGGCTACCTTCCCCTTCAATCCGTAACACAGCAAACTGTTTCACAGCTGAAATAAGAAATGCGGTGGTACCTCTCCAGACGACCCAACATAGGCCTACCACCGTATAATAGTAGATAGTAGATTTTTACTTTCTCGTATACGTAGTATAGAGGAAGTCTTGTAATCGTCAAAAAATTCGACCTCGAGATTTTGACGGATTTACACGTTTTGGACCTCCCTGAGTCCAAAAATATTTTTATATTTATGTCTGTGTGTGTGTGTGTCTGTGCGTTAGCACGATAACTCGAGCATGCTTTAACTTATTGCAACTAAATTTAACATACGTGTATGATACTAGAAAAATGCACTGAAAAAAATCGACTTGCCTCAGGTCCCGCTTGAGGCAAGTCAATTTTTTTCAGTGCATTTTTCTAGTATTAATATTTACGGGTTTGTAAACGCAAAAATAAAATTATTCCCTACGTGTATGACATCAAAATATAAGGTTTTTATCAAATTTTGAGCCGGCGATCACGAAAGTTAAGCAACCAAGTGCGCGGTCGGTACTTGGATGGGTGACCAAAATTTAACACGCATGTATGACATCAAAATATAAGGTTTCTATCAACCTTTGAGTCGTTTCCGGTACACGAGAAAGTCAAGGAGAGACCACTCCCGATTTTTTAATATTTGTTGGCAAAAACGATCATTTTGGGGTGACATCTCCTAATTAGACGTGCTGATGACGTCGTTTTTCGTAGGCTTTAATTCATATTATACTTTTTGATACTGAAGACTCCTAAATGAAAGTGGATAACGTGAAATTTTTTTCTATCAGCAGAATATTCTGATTGACCTCAAGTTATATCCCCGGGACTTGTGAATGGATTCTCTCAAACGGCCCACAGGGTATGCATTCGTTATTCTTTATTGCCTCCTTATCTTGGAGACGGGCCGTTCTATGGAAATCACACGGTAAAGGACGCGTTACACATACATGAAAACCTAGCGGTATAAAATTGTTATGGAAATGGGTATACAGTCGATACACAAACAAGTTTAAATAAATTAGTTTAGAATGCTAAGTTGCTGAGAGCATTTCTGTAAAGCGGTTGTAGTTACCCAGTAGCATTGCTGAAAAATAACGCGAGTTTAATCCCTTAAGACCACGATATTTAACTCGATTCTGATTTACTTTTGGCTTTAGATGAAACTATTAATAGAGGAGTTTTAAATGTATAATGTGTATTCAAAAATGTGACCCATCTTATTTAGGTCAACTGAGATCAGTTGATTCTAATTTTCTATGGGTGGTCCGTGAATATCCATAATTTTACGCAGTTTTGTCTTTTAATCTTCACCACATTTTAAAATTTCACTTGAATCTATTATGCTTGATATATTACTATTTTGTCGGGGATCGAGCACATGGCACACGGGCAGAAGTCGACGAACAAATGAACGAGAGAGAAAGAGTGAGACGTGAGACGAAACGAATCACCATTGGCAGCCGAGCGGATCGGCAATTTTGAATTATGCATCTCGGTAATTTTCTTCAGAGATTTACTCGATTAGATTTAAATGACACTAGCGCACTAGCCGGTTACTATGAGTTCGTTTGCTATAGGATAGGAACAACCTATTGAATTGAATTATTTAAAAGGATATAAGCAATATAAGTAACTTATCTGAAATTAAATAAGCCATCATGTGTTGATAAATCAGACGGTTTGTAATAATCAACCGATTGAAATACTTGTTCAAAAACAACAGCAGGCTTATTATGTGTTGAATAAATCCGCTAGTAGTTTTGCATCAAGTTCGGAAGTGTTTGAATGTACAAACTCTATGCCAAGTTTACATGGAGATTTATAATTAAGTGTTAGTTAAAAATTACCGATACGATTGTAACCATAGATTTATTATTACTGACGTTTATAGATTGGCAATGAATCGACTAGGGTGAGATCAAAAAAATACACCGGTGTATTTTTTTAGTCTTTGTTTTTTTTTTATTTACATGCGTAATGCGCATGTATGCATGAAAAATAGTACTGCAGTCTGACAGTTGCTGTCTTTTCTACGTGACTGACAGGCCTCCCTAGGCCACCTGCGTGTACATGAAATGGTCTCGTCTATTTATCTCGCTCTAATATACGCGTTAGTATGCTCTTTCTCTTTTACATTGCCGATCTACAGTTTCCTATATCTATGATTGTAACCGAGCCAAAAAGATCCTTTGTTAATACAATATTTTTTCAGTGAACGCTGTAGTGTGACGCGTCCTTCTCTCCGCTATTGTTTCCTTGTTATGTTACGACGCAAATAGTAAGCATTCTGCAGCGAAACTTGGTAACTGTTTTGGTGTAGCGAGCAGCAGAAATTTTTAATATAATTTATTATATGTGAGTTTTGAATATGAAACAAACAAAGCAGAAAAGTCTTGTTTCGTGAACAGATGACATTAACCCAGGACCCATGGTGTTATTGGATAAAGTTACCAATATTTGCTCAGTCCACTGATAAAGTAAGTGAATTAGGTAGCCAGAGCTCCACGGAGTAGATAAGGGCCTTGGGTTAGCAGTGCGCGAGTGACACGTTAGCTTGCAAACAAATAAATAGAAAAAAATCTTTGTTATGACTTTGCGTGCCTTGAAATTAAAAGTGAACAATGAACGAACACTTTTGATTTAAAAAATATAATTTGGTTTGAGATTATAACCCAATGCTACTAAAGGGCAATGTCTGCTTTGTTAAAGTGGCGAATGAAGCTGCGGCGGTGAATGTCCTGAAATATATTTTCAATTGTATGAAATTGCTTTGCATTCCTAGCTTTATGGATACCATATCTGCATCTGTTTGTGAATATTGAAATACCTACATTCTTCAATTTTCGGTTTCTTTCGTATTTGCCTGTTTATGTTCAATAAAGACATAGCTTTCTTTTTATAATCATAGATATATATATAAAAGGCAAAGTCCTGACTCACTGTCTGACTGATCAACGCCCAGCCCATATCCTTGGACCTAGATAGCTGAAATTTTGCACAGAGGTTCCTTTTATGACGTAGGCAAGGGATGTGATGACGGATTTTTCGAAATTCAATCCCTAAGAGGGTAAAATAGGGGATGACAGTTTGTATGGAAATCCGTTATTTATAAAGTAAAATCCATAAAAATTGTTACATAGCCTTCCGATTAGACATTATTAAATTTTTATTATTAGATATAGGTATTAGGGGTATTTTAGAATTTCTCGAAATTCAACCCCTAAGGGGATGAAATAGGGGATGAAACTTTGTATGGGAAGTCCGTCAATTTTATAGTAAAATCCATAGAAATTGGTATATGGCTTTTCCATTTAAAATTAAGAAAGGAGTATTTTAGGATTTCTCGAAATTCAGCCCCTAAGGGGATGAAATAGGGGATGAAAGTTTGTATGAGAAATCCGTCATTTTTATATTAAAATCCATACAAATTGGTATATGGCTCATCGGCTAAAAATTAAGAATGATGTATCTTATGATTTTTGAACTTTAACCCCACGGGGACGAAGTCGTGAGCAAAAGCTAGTATTAAATAAATGTATAATTCTTCTGTCTGTGTGCATGTCGCTGAACTCCTCCTAAACGGTAGCACTGTTTGTTTTTTTTTAATATTTTTTTTTGTATAAATACGATATACCTACTATTTCCGATGCGTTCTGTAGGTATATAAGGAAAGTTTAAACCATTTTTTTTCTATCAATTGGATTATTTCTAAACGTGTTTGTAATACCCGAACTGCCGCGATGATTTTGAGTGTAGCGCCTGTTTTGGTGCTTGGCTTTTGTTTTGTTACATAAAGACGTTACTTTTTGTGTTTGGTTTGGGTTTGGTGCTCCTTTAAGTAGGTGACAGACTACCTTCCACCATTGGAGGCATTGCATAGCCAAAACTGCCAGATGCGGCTTTACGTGTAACGAAATTTTAATCAAAGCTTTGCTCAACGCTCAACCCCTTTTCGGGTTGTTAGCGTGATCGTTTGGACGTATGTATTTAATAAAAGTCTTTTCCAATCAATAGGCAACTTTAACTTGTATGAATTTCAAAATTGTTAATTTTATAATAATAAAAATCTAGACGTTTAAAAGTCTTCTTATTTTGGACATTCTAATTTTACCCTCGCCCTAACCTAATAGAAGGTAAACACAAGGGAATGCATGCTCGTATAAGCTTTGGTGGACTAGCACCTAATCCACTTAACACCTCCCGTCATAGAATCTCATTTTTATGAGAGAAAGGAATTTTATCGCACAAGGTGACGAGCGCTCATCGCTGTTGTGACGGGTTGATGAGATTATTTTTATGTAATTACGTGTCGACAGAGAATCGCGAGTCCTACTCAAGTTCGATAGGGTTGGCAACGTGTATCTATACCTCCGCGGTATAAAAATAGACTACAAATAAAGAACTTATCTCCAACGGTTTGGAAAATGGTCTAAACGATATTTTATTAAAGATAAAATCAAAAAAAATCTTGTAATCCTTTTTCAACTGCTACAATGTGAAGATTCTGTTATAATCCTTCATCGAGCACATAACCAATAGAGTGGTGATACGCGCCCTCCGTCTCCGAAACAGGTAAGCGCTTTTGCGCTAACGTCAAACTGTCAATCTCACCTAAAACAGTATATTACTAGTGTTGCAACATGCTGCAATAACATAAATCTAAACTTGTATCCATATTTGTAGTTCAATAACACGCTGTCCATAGGAAATAGATTTAATTTTTTCGTTGTAAGTAACATTTCTTTGTAAAAAATATTATGAAAACTGTTTGAACTTAATTCGCGTTTTATGTAACTAATTCACTTTTTAGCACTTCCACTGATACTTTACCACTTTTCACTGATTTTATATGTGTTACTTTCTGTATTATTTTATACTTTAACTAGCTACGATTTTCTAATTTTATATTTACTTATTTGACTGACAAGGTAAAACTTTGTTTGTCATCAATTCTTTACTTTGTATTTTTTGTCAAGGTCACCTTCTGGTACTTTTTTTTCTGAAAAGATTTTAATGAATTTAGATTTACGGTAAAATTTATAAAGAAAATAAATAAGTTTGTTTTAATTTAATATTATTAAGTATTTATTTTCATAGCTAAGTAACGATATTGATAAAAACATAATTATGCATGCCTGTGTATCCCCATATCTAGTATGACGCGTAGTTTCAATTGTTTGGCGGAATTATTTTAGAACAAAATAAGTGACATTTCTCCTTTATTGGTTATGTGCTCGATGTAATCGTTGTATCTTATTATGTCCTTGGATTTAGTTATCCTTGGCATCAACCATACGTTAAGGTTGACGCTAATACATCTCGACGTCTTCAACATACGATGAGGTATTTTTTTTAAAAAGATTTTACTCTAGTTATGTCATAAGCGTACATAGCAATATGCGATAGCCACTAGTCTATAGTTAACACAAGAGGTCAGTGACCGCTCGTTTTTTTTAAGCCCGTGGCGTGTAATATCAGAATTTGCGTCCACCATCTTGGACGAGTGGATGCTGTACTCGGAATCGGAACCGTCAAAAACCATCAAAATTATACCCATATTTATTTTGCATTAAAAAGTCGCGTCCGCCATCTTTGATCATAAATGGATTTCATTTGTGCGAATGCGTTGTGTGTCGGCATTCAATAGTCGGTGGCGGCTGCAAGAAGCGAGAGCCGCGGTTTGTTTGAAGCGTTTGTCGACAACTACAAATACAAGCAAATAAAAATATCAGAAAAACTTATTTAGTTAAAACTTGTTTATTTCTGATATATGGTTTAATAGTTATTTGTTCAACAAGTGAGCAAAGTTACTTTTTGCTGCGAGTGCCGATATTAAATCACGAAACACCGAAGTAGTCTAGAACTGAATCACGAGCATAGCGAGTGATTCAAAAATAGACTACTGCCGTGCGATTCTGTAAAGATCTCATTTCTCAACTCGTATCTCATTTCGAATTTAGCTGTCATATTTTATGGAAAATCCTTTGTATTGTTAAGTAAAATGAAAACGAAGGAAGCCATGGTAGTGTATAAAGACATTAAATGTAATTGAGAAATCATATTGATTAAAAATATCCCTTTTATTGTGAAATATTCGTTTGCGTTTGACAGCTAAAATCGAAATGAGATGTGAGGTGAGAAGTGTAGTGGAAGATAAATACAGAATCGCACGAGCGAAAAAAGTGTTTTAGGTGAAAAAAAAAAAAACAAGACAATACTATTTTATACATGTTAAATATCTTTAAATTAATTATAAAAATTAAAAGTAACATTACTACAAATACTTAGATTGAACGTTACGGTCTTGTTCGGAGCTCGCAGCAAAAAGTGTTTTTGTTTGGAGATTTTACGAAGCCAAATAGGTCTTTTGGTGCGGTAGAGGTGAAAAAAATATTGTCATCTTACTAGGATTTTTTTACTTATATTTTTTCGGTGAATATGCAGATATAGACATATAATTAAATTACAGATTAATTGTTTGGTGTCGTTTGCATGAACAAAGCAATAGGCAGTCAAGATTCACAGAGAACGAATGGTCGATGGAGCAAAGGAGTGGCGACCGCGGACCTGAAAAAGCAGCGTGTGTGTGATCAAGGTGAAGTTACGACTTAACTGCTGCCTTAAAAGCTCGTGCGATACAGGCAGCACAAGAACTATCGTTATTACTATTCACATTAGATGACTATGTTCACTAGTCAGTAAGCTTTCATTTGAAAATAAGGTCTGAAAACAGTTTTTATGTAATAAAGAATACAATTCTTCTTTTTGAGATGTGTTTCGATTTCTAATAAATTCATTTATATAGTAACATCACTTATTCTCTTTCATATACTTGTATAACCGTACGGTAGTAAAAAAATATGGGTACTTAATTTTTTAAACAACCGTAGACAGCCCTGCCTAGACTCGTTAGGTGGCCTCAGGAGACACGTCGTTCGCAAATCTTGTTACCCTCATATAATTCGTCGGCTATAGTAATATTCCGCCAAGGCAATATCCGATTTGTTCTTAGCTGAACTGTTATGATCCTGGGCATTTGAATAACTGATACCTTATTGAAAAATTAACGTACACTTATATATATAATTACATAAAATTACACATATAAAACAAAGGCACAGCTTACCTATTAATGTAAGAAATCTTTTCCAGCAGTTTCATTATGTAAGAGGAAAAAAATTAGAATGGTAGAGAAGTTTGTTATTTTATTCTAGCATTTTAAACCTTAGAGAGGTAACACATCATCTGGAAATTATCACATTTTACTTGTTCACATTTTAATGGCGTGCGTAATAGTTTTGCGCGTTTGTATCAAGGCTATGTTTAGTGTATAATAATATAAATTTAATTTCATAAGTTTTATAAATAAGAATAATACATTAGTACTTGTAACTTCGAAGAGTAGATTTAAGGAATTTTTATGAAAGGGTCCACAATACATTTTAGAGCTTCGGCTGAAAATGATCATAAAACTATAGTCAAAATGCCTAATTCAAACGTTCTGGAAAGATTTAACTTATACATAATTTTAGGTAACACGGTCCAAAAATTAAAGAGTTTTTTTTATCATCATGCACTATGCTTCATTATCCTTTATTAATCCCTACTAATTTGTAAAATAAAACAGTTGTACGGTAATGCTTTTAGGGTCCTCATTTCGAAGGTAAATGTACACAGATGACAACAACAGTACGAGGTTTCCCGAAAGAAGTTGAATAATTAATAGCTTTCCATGCAAATAGAGCTTTTCCATTGAATTTAGGTTTTCATTTGTTTGTATTACAAATCAAACTATCCTACTTATTTAGTTTACTGACTAATGCCCGCCAGATAACAATACGATTTCCTCTTAGGTCAACACAGAAAAGGGCTCAGAAAAGTTTTAATAATGATGTAAATTCTCGTGAAGGGGAAACGGTGGGTCGAAAAATACCATATTGGTGTTGCCAAAGTTAAATGTGCTCTGAAACCGCTCATGTGCATTGAAGCAGCGAAGGGTCTAGTGTTCGCTGAATAAGGCTTTGTTTCAGGTGAAAATCAAATTGCGGTAGGCTCGATCGCGAGCTTGCGATTACATGCAGGAGGGATGTTTTTGTTTTAATGACGAAAGGAAATAAGTGACACTTTTTAACACGCTTATATTATGGAATAATTTTATTTTTGCGTTTACAAACGCGTAAATATTAATACGAGAAAAATGCACTGAAAAAAATCGACTTGCCTCAGGCGGGGTTTTCTAGTATTAATATTTACGCGTTTGTAAACGCAAAAATAAAATTATTCCATAATGTAAGGTAGTTTCATCTTAACTGAGCGTTAAATATTTGCAAAAATATTTCGTTCGGGTCTTAGAAGGGCAAATTTCAAATATTTGATGAAACAATGTTTACCATAAAAACATCAGCACCAAGCACTGACAAATTTCGACAGCGAAAAGCAGTGTCTCGGTGGCGTAATGGTCATCGCGTCCGCCCGGATTGCGGAAGATGCGGGTTCGAGTCCCGCCTGAGGCAAGTCGATTTTTTTCAGTGCATTTTTCTAGTATTAATATTTACGCGTTTGTAAACGCAAAAATAAAATTATTCCATAATGTAAGGTAGTTTCATCTTAATTGAGCGTCAAATATTTGCAAAAATATTTCGTTCGGGTCTTAGAAGGGCAAATTTCAAAGATTTGATGAAACAATGTTTACCATAAAAACATCAGCACCAAGCACTGACAAATTTCGACAGCGAAAAGCAGTGTCTCGGTGGCGTAATGGTCATCGCGTCCGCCCGGATTGCGGAAGATGCGGGTTCGAGTCCCGCCTGAGGCAAGTCGATTTTTTTCAGTGCATTTTTCTAGTATTAATATTTACGCGTTTGTAAACGCAAAAATAAAATTATTCCATAATGTAAGGTAGTTTCATCTTAACTGAGCGTCAAATATTTGTAAAAATATTTCGTTCGGGTCTTAGAAGTGCAAATTTCAAAGATTTGATGAAACAATGTTTACCATAAAAACATCAGCACCAAGCACTGACAAATTTCGACAGCGAAAAGCAGTGTCTCGGTGGCGTAATGGTCATCGCGTCCGCCCGGATTGCGGAAGATGCGGGTTCGAGTCCCGCCTGAGGCAAGTCGATTTTTTTCAGTGCATTTTTCTAGTATTAATATTTACGCGTTTGTAAACGCAAAAATAAAATTATTCCATAATGTAAGGTAGTTTCATCTTAACTGAGCGTCAAATATTTGTAAAAATATTTCGTTCGGGTCTTAGAAGTGCAAATTTCAAAGATTTGATGAAACAATGTTTACCATAAAAACATCAGCACCAAGCAGTGACAAATTTCGACAGCGAAAAGCAGTGTCTCGGTGGCGTAATGGTCATCGCGTCCGCCCGGATTGCGGAAGATGCGGGTTCGAGTCCCGCCTGAGGCAAGTCGATTTTTTTCAGTGCATTTTTCTACGCTTATATTAGTTTCACATGTATGTTTGTAACTGACTCTTTGGGCTCGATTTTGACCCACTTTAAACGGTCAGATTTTATTCAAACTTTTTAGTTTTATCAAAAACCGATGACATTACAATAATTCGATAAGAATATCCAAATATCTTGATTATTAACACGTTTATATTAGTTTCACCTGTATGTTTGTAACTGACTCTTTGGGCTCGATTTTGACCCACTTTGAACGGTCATATTTCGTTCAAACTTTATAGATTTATCAAAGACCGATGACATTACAATAATTAGATAAGAATATCCCAATATCCTGATTATTAACACGTTTATATTAGTTTCACCTGTATGTTTGTAACTAGTATGTTTGTAACTAGTATGTTTGTAACTAGTATGTTTGTAACTGACTCTTTGGGCTCGATTTTGACCCACTTTAAACGGTCAGATTTCATTCAAAATTTATAGATTTACCAAAGACCGATGACATTACAATAATTCAATAAGAATATCCCAATATTCTGGTTATTAACACGTTTATATTAGTTTCACCTGTATGTCTGTAACTAGTATGTTTCTAACTGACTCTTTGGGCTCGATTTTCACCCACTTTAAACGGTCAGATTTCATTCAAAATTTATAGATTTATCAAAGACCGATGACATTACAATAATTCAATAAGAATATCCCATTATCCTGATTAGAATCATCAGGGTTAATAAATTAAGCGTTTGGAATGTTAGTTCAGCTATACCCTCTTACCTACTTTTGTACTTCACAATGTACGTAAACAAAAAATTAATTTATTTATATTTTTTTCACTCCAAGCTCTAATGTTTTTTTATTAATGACAACATCGGTCTTTTGGCATTTGAGAAGAAAAAGTTATGTCCAGTGTCATCTGTCACTTACTGAAAAATGGCGTCAGAAAAGTCACGCGCAGGACCGAGGACGCAAATGGGTAAGTCAATCAATTTCAATCTCTTGTAATTTGTATAAAATATGAAAACTTTTCATCATAATTACTTATTAGAATAATAAGTTCACTCTGCAAAGTTATATTTTTGTGTTTTGGTTCACCGTGTTTGAAACTAAGACGTTTTTATCTTTACGTGCTTTTCAAAGTACAAATGTAGATACTTTAGATTGTAACTGTTAAACTACATTTGTACTTTGTAATGTACATATGGATGTTCATTCCATATTTTTAATAATTTAACTTTTGTTTCAGTGCTATCAGAATACGATATAAGCAATACACTAAATGACTCTGAAATAAACTTTTCAGGAGATGATTCTGACGACGATCCTGCTTACACGCCTCCCGCGCTCCTTCAACAAAGTGGCTATGACTCGAATAACAGTTCTGATGATGACGAAGATAGATTAGACATACCAATACCTTCACCAGCTATTTCCTGTGATTCTGAAGTAGTGTCCAGTACGTCAGCGTCACGTAAATATATTCGACTGATTATATGTTACTAGTAAGAAGCATAAATTTTTTGTTTTGATAAGAGTGTTTAATTTTGTTATCTTTAGTTTAGATGATTAATTTTGTTACTTTTGTGAACGTTTTCTCAATTGTTAACATTAAATATCAATAATTTACACAGACGTGTCTTATTTACTCAAATAATGACCATGCAAGTTAAAGTTTGTTCTCACTAGTTCTACTATCGGTAGTAAAAGATTTATTTTAATGGAACTAACTTATTTTTCCTTTTTATTACATAAGATGAGTCTATTTTTAGTGAAAAGTGTTTATGCACATCACCGGTAGGTTCAGGTTATTTTTTGTATGACCATGCGGAGTCAAACTGGATTAATTGTCCTAGTGGAAGCAAACCAAAGTTTATATAGTATTTATATACTTTATAAAGTACAACTTAATCTAATACTTTTGTACTTTATGAAGAACATTGCGAAAATCGAGTTTTTCCGGTTTGGGATTTTTTTCCTTATTTTTCCCGAAAATCTTTGATCTCCATAAACATATCCTGAAAATTTCATAACTAAATTCCGAAAAATCGATGTCCAGTAGGTAGGAGGATACGTCACTAGATGGCATTGTTAAGTTGGCGGTGTCGCACTAAAAACTGGATACTGGATACTTTAGTTTTTTTAAAACTATTATTTTATTCACGTCGTTTTAAGGACTACGCTTGCTGGCTTACATTGTCACTGACAAACTGTACCCATAGTGTAAGTTTATTCGTATAAAAATTTTAACTATTGTAGTTGCGTTAAGAGCTCAATTTGTAGCGAGCCGTTTCGGAGGAGTGCGACCACAAACACCGTAACACGAGATTTTTATATATTACTAGTGGTCATCCCCGCTCGCGGTAATATTGGATAACTTACGCCTACTGGCCGGTGCGCAGTGAAGTTATAATGTATGGCTGCCCAACGATCGAAATTAAATTTAGCGTCGCGGGCGCGCGCCCTCGCGACGTACATTTCCCAGCCGCGTGCTCGGGGCGCTTTCTATATCATGTCTCTTAGAATGTTACATCATTCTAGAGTGACATTATTTGATTTAAAAAAAATATCCACGCAGACGAGCGCCAGTTTCAACCGGCCGTAAGTATCTAAGTTTTCCGCAAACCTCATAGCGGATGTAGAATGCCTGTTAACAGTACACAGTGTACGTACTAAGAAATTTCATTTGACTAACCTAAGAGGAATCTCTTTGTGTTAGAAACTGTTCGTGAGGTTTGCTTAGTTGCAATGAAACCAGTGAAATTTGATGGCAAGCCAACTTCTAGATTCTAAATGTATTGAAATTCTATTAATTAAATATAAATACTAATATTAATATGCTACAAGCTGGCGCCCTGTCACGATGTGGCGTTATATTATGTCACTAAATTTCTAAGGCTTTTTTGGAATTATGAGCGTAATGTATCTAAATGATTATTAAGTTATGTATAGAAACAGATTCTGTACATAAACGTCAATGCTCCTAGCTAAAAAACTAAGTAGAAAAGTAGGCAGTATCAAAATTTTCCATTAGTACATGTTTGATTTCCAGATTTTTAAATCAAACCAAATAAAAATACTAATCAAACAACGTCATCGCCATCGTGTCAAATAACGTAAGCGAGGGAAAGTTAAAAAAAACCGGCCAAGTGCGAGTCGGACTCGCACACCGAGGGTTCCGCCGTACAAACGTAGCGGTTTACAATTTATAAACTGCTGTATCTTTTGATCGCGTTAACTTAGAAGTTTGATTTTTTCACTGCTTAAAGAAACAATAGACGTAGGTATTTGGTATAAATATCAATTTGATACCTTTATTCGTTCGTGAGAAATAAGGTAGTAAGTTTCATTTTATTAAAATATTTTTTTTATATTATGTAACTAAAAAAATCTGATTTTCGCAATTTTTCCTATATTTGCATTATATGACAATGCTTCATGCCAAATTTCAAGATTCTGAGTTTACGGGAAGTATCCTCTAGGTTTTGATTCCTTTGCGAGTGTCGGAAATTTGTTGAAAATAACGACATAATCGGCTGTATCTTTTGATTGGCTTGGCTTAGAAGTTTGATATTTTCACAGCTTAAAGGCACAATAGACCTGAGTATTTCATGTGAATTTTAGCTTGATACGTCCACGCGTTCTTGAGATAAAGGGTCTTGACAGACAGACAGACAGACGGACAACAAAGTGATCCTATAAGGGTTCCGTTTTTTCCTTTTGAGGTACGGAACCCTAAAAAATGCGTAAAATCCAATTTTCATTTTAACGTTATGCCTTACCGCGTTGGGGTCAAACCGATTCCGTGCGACGAACCTAATAATGATTTCATTACCGGGGCTCGGGTCGATGTAACGTCATAAAAATCGGTTTTGGATTTGGTTTCGTTTAGTATAAAACTCATCTCTTAGAGCCGCAGGATCGATTTTATATTCGAATGCATTGAATGTCATTAGCTGAAACGTAACTAAGCAATCAAGGATATTGTTACATAAACAAAATTTTAGAGGGAAATAATTTAAGTGTACATGAAAAGTAATGGGTAATAAGCAGTGGCCAAATTGACTATTTGCTGTAAATAAGAACTTTTGGTAAGCAATTTACTTTTTTTGTTAACACTTTTTTCTCTCGTTCTCTTTTTCCTTCCGTTACCTTTTATTGTCCATAGAGATAACTAAAAGGGAAGGGCAAAATAGTTATTTGTTCAACAAGTGAGCAAAGTTATTTTTTGCTGCGAGTGCCGATATTAAATCACGAACCAGTGACTTCATAAATAGACTACTGAGCGCAGTGAGTGATTTAAAGGCACGACACAAAAAAATATTGCTCTCGTGTGAAACATACAATTTTTCACCTCTCCAGCGAGACAATTGTTATAGGTGAAGAAAACAAGACAATACTTTGTATGTTTATTATTTTAAAAATAATTATTGAAAATTAAAAGTAAGATTAACTAAAATGATTTAGATTGAACGTTATAGTCTTGTTCAGAACTCGCAGCAAAAAGCTTTTTTCCTTCGAGATTTTACGAAGCAAAATGTTTCTTTGGTGCTGGAGAGGTGAAGAAGATCTTCCGGACCCGGGAGAGGGAGCCGGTGAATACTCAAGGTTGCATGGGTTATGTCGCACTTGAGCTTTAAGGGACCACCTACCAATTAATAGTGGTACGATAGCTAGAGTGACTATAGGGCCACATAGGGAAAGCTTCTGACTCCTTATGTGAGGATTTATTTATGAATGTAGCCTATTTATATCGCTCCACAGAAAATCACCGTTCAAATATAAGTATTTACGTATCTACTTTGTAAATACATTTTACAGCGATAGCATACAATGGCAAGCAGCGCGTATTAGGAGCTAGTAGAAATCTAGCCACTATTTAAAAAAAAAATTATAAATGAACCTGTGGACCTACAAAAGTCAATAGTCAACCTAAAAAACCTTAGACAATAAAAGACCTAAAAAAATTTAAATAAAAAAACCGCCTCCAAAACTAAAAACGGGAGAAATAAAAATTTTGATTATAAAAATCTAAATGTTTTTTGAGGTCGGTCCCAAATACAAGTGACAACGTTTATTACAAATATTGAGGTTGGCACCGACCTCAAAAAACATTTAGATTTTTATAAACAAAATTTTTATTTCTTCCGTTTTTAGTTTTGAAGGAGAAAAATTTTCAGGAAACTATCTCAAGATCTTTTAGACACACAAGTGATAAAATTACGATATCATCAATGTCAATTAAAGAGGTAATGCCTCTTTAGGGATTACTCAAAAACTACTTGTCAGATATCGATAAAATTTAAATGGGACCCCATGACGAGCACTAGCTTCCAAAGGTCAAAAGAATCTTAAAAGTCGGTCCACCCAGTAACGAGTTATGAGGTAACAAACATTAAAAAAAAAAACATACAGTCGATGAAGTCGGTTAAAAAACCTACAAAAGTCAATAGTCAACCAGGACAGATGTTACTCTATCATCGGTTCGGGTAAAGGGCATCACTTTTTGCCGTGCGGAAACAATAGGGATGTTAACACCATTTCCAAATAATTACAAGGTGTTAAATTCGTAAAAGGTGATGGCATTTTATACCAGAAAATCTCCATCGTTTCAAATTATTTCTAGAATTTAATTTTTAAGCGTATCGAAATCATATAATATTCAGTCGTTGACTATAAGTATTTTTGACGTCACAAATTCATAATGCCACACAAATTCTGGAAGAATTCCGTTTTGTATCTCAAATCTCAACTGACTTGACAGGCGGCGTGCGGCTTGCGTCAAAACGTCCTCAAGGAGTTAGACAATAGGGGAGACATTACGATTATTTAATAGTTGTTTGTTCTAAGACTTGTGTCTTAGTGAGCAAAGTTATTTTTTTCTGCGAGTGCCGTTTACCTCTCAATCCCCGCTCGGTAAAAATCTTCCGCGAGACAATTAAAATCATTTTTTTTTTGGAATTCTATTGCAGATTGTCTCTGATGACATTTTCTGCGTCACCGGGTTTTTAAGAAGGCGAAGACCTTGGGTCCTCAAGCCTGTAGGCCGAACGTTCCTAGGGGATTACTGGGCGACCGAGCATCTCCGAGCTCTCGACCGCCTAGCGTGCCTAGGGCGTCCGTGTCGGAAGGGCAATTAAAATCAATTGTGTCCGGATATTATTAATCGTCCACAGATTAAATCACGAACCAGCAAAGTAGTAGTAGTCGGCTTACTTCGTTTTTAGTTTACTTGATAAAACCAAGGTTTTCCCATTAAATTTTACAGGTGAAATTGAAGTGGGCTTCGAAGTCAGAAGTGAGATCTATATGTTATACTTAGTACGGCAGGTCAAAAATACTCGAAATTATCGAGCATGTATGGAGGACAGTGATTAGAGATTAAGCGAAAGAAATATGTAAGGATCTTACCAAGAGGAAAGAATATCCTACCCCTATGGTGATTTTAGGTATGTATGTAGACTAATGAACATTTGATGAAATAAACCCGTGATTATTAGAATTTGGGTCAGCCACAAAATGTTATTTATTCTCTGAATGTCGGGTTCCGTAAGGTTTTTGACGAAGGTCGAGTGATCGAGTAGCTTCTGCGGACTCATCTGAATGCTAACTAGGGCTGCCTTTTAAGCTGCGAATGTCCTCGGAGTGACCCTTGATAGCTGTGAAAGATTAACCTAGTGGAAACTATTCCGTTTTATGTTAGCAGTGACATTTCCCTGAAATTTTAATATATTTAAATTAGATTTCTGTCTGTGATTTATTGATGGTGATGCGGGTGAAAGAATCTTATTATTCGAAAATTTTAACAAAGTGGACTGTATTTTTGCGATGAGAAATTGACGCTAAGCTTCGGAGAAAATGATGGAAATGGAACTGCCTGCGGATGAAAATAAGAGATAGGCAGCTACTTAAATTTGGAAAGGATTTTGCACAAACCTTGAAAATATGATGTTCTTCTTCCTGTGTACAGTGTCCAGCGTTCATGTGACAGCTTACCAAGGTCCGTCTTCTTGATTTAGGCAATTCACTAGCACTAGCGGTGGCCACCGTCTTTTACACCGAATGTAATTAGATAATTAATTTATTTGTTAATATTATGTAGACGCGGGTTCTCCGAGAATCTAACGCAAGTATTTCTGCCCGAACAGACTTCTCGTCTCACGTGGTTTTCCCTCCCTTCCAAGCCCGGTTCGTGCGTGGGAAAGGGATGCGATTATAGGGAGGAAGAGGATAGCAGTATTGTCAATTCTCTTGCAACCAACACAAAAATAACATTAAACAAACGCCTAATTGGCGCGTTTGTAATATGGCGCGAACATTTCCCCCGCCCATAAAGGGTCACCTTTATAGAAATTATATATATATATATATATATATATATATTTATAAAAAAATTATATACTATAATATAGCCAATTTAATACTATAAGGAATGTGTTATGCTATAATTCAGAACTACATAATGAAATACATAAATAAAACTGTATAATTTAAGTTATTGAGTAGGTAACGGACACAAACGAGTCACAGGACGAACGAGTGTGCCCTTCGCAGTTCTTACAGTCACAACACGAACAACGTTATCCTTTGCAGGATGAACGGTTTCGATTACACCTAAAGGCCATGAAAGTGATGGGGAATTGTCATTTATGATTATAACTACTGTTCCAACCTGAATTGGAACAGAAGGACTGCTCCATTTCTGCCGCACCTGTAATTGATTTAAATATTCAGCTCTCCAACGACGCCAGAAAGATTGAACCATCTGATCCAAAAGAACATGTCTCTGAAGCAGATCGGATGTGGTTGGCTCTACGAAAGGTGCGGGGAGAGCTCGAAGCGGAAGAGTGTTTAAAAAATGAGCCGGTGTTAGAGCCGAAGGCTCGGAGGGGTCAGCACTGAGTACGGTGAGGGGACGCGAGTTCAAAAGGCACTCAATCTGCGTTAGAACCGTAATAAGCTCCTCGTAGCTGAGAATTTGTTGTCCTATCACCTTAAATAGATGAGTTTTAACTGATTTTACAGTGCTTTCCCAACATCCACCAAAGTGAGGCGCTGCGGGAGGAATAAATTTAAATTTAATTTGATTTGAGGCTAACTCTTCCTCAAATGGAGCGCGATAATCATTTGAAATAAATTTATATAAATCTCGTAGATAATTACGCGTACCTACGAAATTCGTAGCGTTGTCCGAGTATATGTACTGAACGGGACCACGGCGAGAAAGAAAACGTTTTAGAGCTGAAAGAAAGCTTACTGTGCTGAGGTCTGTTGCAAGTTCTACGTGAAGAGCGCGCGTAGTAAGGCAAGTAAAAATACAAATGTATGCCTTTCGAGACTTAGTACCTCGAGCGCGTATAGGCGTGTAGGATATAGGCCCCGCATAATCGCAGCCCGTATGAACGAAAGCCTTTTCAGCCTGCGTTACGCGTTGCGCTGGAAGATTCGCCATTAAGGGGAACTGCGGACGCGGTCTTGACCTAAAGCACGTATTACACTTATTTATTCTAGAACGAATTATACGCCTAGCAGCTAATATCCAAAACTTCTGCCTCAAAATTGACATAAGAAGTTCGGGGCCGGCGTGTAGGTATTTTATATGATAATGATCTACCAATAACTCAACAATAGAATCATGGCGCGGTAAAATAATTGGGTGTTTATAATTATAAGTTTCGGCTGAGTTATACAAACGACCACCGACGCGCAAAATGTTATCATTTATAAACGTTTTTAATTTCATTAATGCGGGCGAACAATTTTTATTTAAATTTAAAAGTTGTATATCTTGCGGGAAATGTCTGAACTGAATATCGCGGATTATCATTTGCTCGGCTAGCTCCAAGTCTGCAGCGGTAATGGAAATAGACTCTCTACGCGGAAGCTTCTTAATAAATCGACCTAGATAGACGAGCGTACGAAGCAGTTTACTCCAAGAAGAAGCACGACTAGCGAGGGTCTGAATCACTGACAGCGGTTTAGGCTCCGAGGTAACAGGATAAGCAGATATTTTTTCCTCAGGTAGGTTTTCTACATCAATATTGTTTATTTTATTTACAGGCCACAGCGACGGCTCTAGCATAAGCCAAGAAGGACCCTGAGACCAAAGCGGATGATGAATAAGCCTTCCGGGCAGTAGACCACGCGATAAGCAGTCGGCGGGGTTATCCACGCCAGCGACATGAAAGAAATACTTAGCGGGAAAATTATCTAGCGTCTTCACGACGCGATTGGCAACAAACGTTTGCCAGCGGTGCGGCGAGGAGTTCAACCAACACAGAGTTACTTTAGAATCTGTGAAAGCATATACATCACATATAGAATAGCGCGGGTTATATGTGTCGTAAACGCGTTTCAGTAGTTTGGATAATAGCTCGACAGCACAGAGTTCCAGACGAGCGATAGACAGCGGTTTGACTGGCGAAACTTTAGATTTAGCACAGATGAGCTGAACGCAGACCCTCTGGGTAGTGTCAGTAATATGTATATACACTACAGCTCCGTATGCACGTTCACTTGCGTCAGAAAAACCTACCAAGCGGACAATGCAGTCCTGAAACACACCTAAATGACGCGGTATCTTAATTTCGTTAAGAAGGGGAAGTTCTAAACAGAACCTGTTCCAAGTCTCACGGATGTTACTTGGCGGTTCGTCATCCCAGTCGAGCTTAAGTAACCATAACTTCTTAATTAATAATTTAGCGAGAAGCACTACTGGCGCAACAAAACCCATTATGTCCCATATTCTAGCCACAGTGGCTAATATTACACGTTTAGAACATTTTTCACTAGGAGCGGTAATCTTGAACTCAAAATGGTCATTATATTTTGACCAAACTAAGCCTAATATTTTTTGACTTGTGGTTTTATCAAATTCTATAGGTTCATTGACCTTATGGGATGCGGGAATATTATTTAAAACATTTTCAGAATTACTAACCCACTTAACTAAGTCAAACTGTCCACGCTTAAACAGCGAAATCAGCTGGTTGGCTGCTGACGTAGCTTGTTCCTCTGTCATTATACTAAATACTATGTCATCCACATATATGTATTTACTAGCTATCTCCCTTGCTAGAGGATACAAGTCACCGTCATCCTCGACAAGTTGTTGGATAGTGCGGAGTGCATGGAACGGACTGGACTTAAGACCGAAACAAACAGTATTAAATTGATAAGTTGTAAGTGGATCATTCGGACTGAACCGATAAACAATTCTCTGAAAACGCCGGTCATCTTCACGCATTTTAATCTGCAAAAACATCTGCCTACAGTCGGCGGAAAGCGCGACGGCGAAAAGACGAAAATTCAAAAGTATGCTAAACAAGTCGGCATGTAAACTCGGGCCGCAGTGGAGGACATCATTAAGCGATAGACCTGAACTGGTCTTGCAGCTCGCGTCGAGGACCAGGCGGAGTTTAGTCGTAGACTTGTCTTCACGCACTACTGCGTGATGCGGTATAATATATGCGGGGTACATCGAATCATCAGTAGCGGGTGCGGGCGACAAATATCCCTTTTCCAGATATTCGTGAATAACTGCATCATACGCAGCGCGAAGCGTAAGAGAACATTCAAGTTTTTTCTCTAAGCTATAAAATCTTTTTGTAGCGGTTTGAAGCGAATCACCGAGTGAGAAAACATCAGCGCGGAAGGGTAGAGATACTGTGTACCTTCCGTCCACATTCCGCTCGGTAGTCTCGCGAAAATAATATTCACACTCGATATCATCCGGAGACTGAGTGGGCGGTGAAGCGATAGGCGATTCATCTATCTGCCAAAATCGTTTAATTAATGTATTTATTTCAGGTTCAGTGTCAACCTTTAAAGTGCTACAGCACGCTACGATTACCTTTTCGCGGTTTAATAAAGCTGGGGCAGTTCCCATTAAAATATAACCGAGCGTGGTTTGTATAGCGGGAGGAGCGGAACAATTACTTCTTATTATATTAGGTAATAAGAGTTGCGAAAATAACGACGCACCAATCAAAACATCGATCTGCGCGGGAGCGAAAAATGACTCGTCCGCTAGCGGCAACCCTCTCAGGAACGGCAACGCGGTGACGTCAATGGGCGTCGAAGGTAAGCTATCTGTTATTTTATCTACAACGAGAGACGAAATATTATATTTTATATTTGTATTGAATCGTGAAGCGAACTGAAAATTAACCAATCCTTTTGTATATTTTTCAGAGCCACCGATACCTCTAACGGTTATATTATCGCGGTTTATATTCAAGCCCAGCATATTGCAACAATCGACTGTCACAAAATTACTCTGAGATGCTGAGTCAAGTAGACAACGAATTTTATGCGCGGTTCCTTTTCCATCTTGAACAATAACTATAGCCGTAGCGAGCAAAACAGTACTGCGCGCGTTACGTTGCGCGCCACGTACGTGATCATTACTAGAATGTAACGACGACGGAGCAATGGATGTCGAGCACAACGCGAGAGCGGCTGAGTCATGCGTATCGGTCGTGTCATGCTGCGGGCGCGCCGATAAGGATGCATGTTGCGAGTGCGAGCGAGACGAGTGCTCGGCGTAAACTTGCTCGTTATCATTACTTATGGCGCGTGTTTGTTGTGCTAAACTATTTGTAGTATTATTATTAAAGTGCAGCATTGTATGATGCTTTCCCGCGCAAATTTTACACTTGGAAACCGAATTGCACTTTCCTGCTCTGTGTCTACCACTAAGGCAATTCACACAGCCGTTACGTTCTTTAACCAATTTGTATCGATTACTTGGGTCCATTTTACTAAACTCTGGACATTTATAAAAGTTATCGTGTGTAATGTCTTTACATAAACACTTAAATGAGTCTGACAACGCTATGTACGATTGGGGCTGAGGATATTTAACAATACCTTTGTTGCAATTGTTAGATCGCTTTGTATTATTATTTAGATTTGTATTTAGATTTGTATTTAAATATGAGTGACGATTTAATATATTTGTCTGTTGTTTTACGAAATCTATTAAACTAGTTAAAGTAGGAATTTTTTCCTGTTTTGTATGCAATTCAAATGCACGGACAGTTTCAGGATCCAATTTATTTAAAGAAATATGTAAGAAAATAAAATCGGTTAAATTTGGAATATTTAAGTTTTTTAATGCGTTTATGGCGGTCACAAAATTGTCTAAAAATTGTTCTAAGTTATGAGCGGATGAAACAGAAAATGATTTTGCATTCAAAATTTGATTGAGGTAGGTAGATGCAAGTAAACACTTATCATCATATTTATCGATAAGAGATTTTATTATCAAATCATAATTGTCGGCACAAGGAGTGACGCCGGCGAATGCGTTCTGCGATTTGCCTGAAAGTTTACCCAATAAATAATATAACTTGTCTGCGTTTGACAGCGAGGGATTGTCATGCACAATAGATTTAAAATTTTCGTAAAATCTTGGCCACGTACGAATATCGCCATTAAATTGGAGTAATTCTATAGGCGGTAGGGTAGGTCTAGCTGACTTAGGCGGCTTATTACAGTTAGACGACGTACTGCAAGCGGGCTTTATATTAGATAACGCAGATTTTATGTACCAATACATGTCTTCAAATGAAGTCCATGCATTATAATCCACGGGCGAGCCCGGATTCAGTTGCATGTTTAATACATTATACTCGCTTAACGACTTCTCAAATTCAACGCGAAGCGTATCAATACAGATAGCGGCTGAAACTAATTGACTATCATCGTTATCATTTTTCGATTTAATTGCGCGGTCATAAATTGTTTGTAAGCGAGAAAATATTGAATCCCGCTTAGCCAACGCAATATTTAAGTGCACAAATTTTTCGGACATTTCACTATTATCGTGTTCAATGTCTGTAAGTTTCTTAGGCATATTGAAAGATTGCAATTAAAGAAATTATAAATAAACGTAGCGTAAACAACTCGTTTGACCTTGACCGAGCGAAGCTATGAGTACCTACCTCAGAATACAGAATAATTCTTTATTCTAAGATGGGTAGATTTATAATTCAGGTAATTTAAATTATTGATGCAAAATGTATAGAATTATGTTAAGAACGATATTTTACATTAAGGAATTATACAAACAATTACATGGCAGGTAGGTATATCGTATTAAATTAAAGTTATGCGGTTTAAATAAGCGGGAGAATTATATACGATCTACCTACGCCAGGCGAAATATAAACGTAATAAAATGTTATAATGATATCTACTCTATTTAGATATATTTATATGTATATATGTGCGGTTTTTATGTAATGAATAAATATGTTTTAAAAGATAGGAATATTTATGTTATAGTACCTAATGAATTAATATTTTAAATAGGTACACAGGTACATAAATAAGTCCTGCTCGAAGAGACCAAAAATGGTGATGCGGGTGAAAGAATCTTATTATTCGAAAATTTTAACAAAGTGGACTGTATTTTTGCGATGAGAAATTGACGCTAAGCTTCGGAGAAAATGATGGAAATGGAACTGCCTGCGGATGAAAATAAGAGATAGGCAGCTACTTAAATTTGGAAAGGATTTTGCACAAACCTTGAAAATATGATGTTCTTCTTCCTGTGTACAGTGTCCAGCGTTCATGTGACAGCTTACCAAGGTCCGTCTTCTTGATTTAGGCAATTCACTAGCACTAGCGGTGGCCACCGTCTTTTACACCGAATGTAATTAGATAATTAATTTATTTGTTAATATTATGTAGACGCGGGTTCTCCGAGAATCTAACGCAAGTATTTCTGCCCGAACAGACTTCTCGTCTCACGTGGTTTTCCCTCCCTTCCAAGCCCGGTTCGTGCGTGGGAAAGGGATGCGATTATAGGGAGGAAGAGGATAGCAGTATTGTCAATTCTCTTGCAACCAACACAAAAATAACATTAAACAAACGCCTAATTGGCGCGTTTGTAATATGGCGCGAACAATTGATATCAATTTGAATTCCCATTTCAATTATGTCTTAAACTTCTTGGACGGGCGTTGCTGTGACTATAGTATTTATTTACTTTTGAAATGTAAAGTACTTATTCTTTTCTTAAGCACGAGAGGAATACCCTATTGATTCAGAGCAGTGCGATAATACTTATTTAAATAAAGAAATTCATTGAATAAATATAATTAATGATGAACTAGCTGACAGGCCAAGCGTAACATTAGAACTACCATAGTAATATTTCAAGCAATTTACATATAACCTTAAGGAATTATACAGATGTATAATGCGTACAGATAGATAGAGTGACTTTATTTTATACTGTGTAGACCTGATGAATGAATAACTGATAAATTTATAAATATCAGTGTTTTACAAAGGTTCCACATGGTGCATGTTTGCTTAAAAAATAAGTGTAAAACTTGTATAAGATATTTACCGTCCAACCAAAATTCTTTTACAGCTACCCCAATACCTGCAAAATGCACATGATTGAATTATACTCAGTATGTCAAATAAATACGATCACATAAAGTTTATATGAAATGATACATAAATATGAAAATGTATAAATTTCTTCTAATCTTTGACAGTAAAGCTTTTGGGCTTCATCTCACTTGATGGCTGATGGTAAGAGATAACAAGCCCGAAGATGAAAGTGATTTTTACAACCAACCAAAATTCTTTTACAGATACCCCAATACCTGCCAAATGCAAGTCACTAGGGCCCCTAAATATGAAAGCTACCAGCACATGATTGAATTATACTCAGTATGTCAAATAAATACGATCACATAAAGTTTATATGAAATGATACATAAATATGAAAATGTATAAATTTCTTCTAATCTTTGACAGTGAAGCTTTTAGGCTTCATATCACTTGATGGCTGATGGTAAGAGTTAGCAAGCCCGAAGATGAAAGTGATTTTTACTCGGAACTGTCAGCTACTCAGGGACTAGCACTTATCGTATCAGTAAATGTCGGAGAGGTGTAATAAAATAATCTTAAAAATCGGGAGTGGTCTCCCCTTGTCTTTCTTGTATACCGGAAACGACTCAAAAGTTGATAGAAACCTTATATTTTGATGTCATATAATAATATGCATATTAAATTTTGGTCACCCATCCGAGTACCTACCACGGACTTGGTTGCTTAACTTTCATGATCGAAGACTCAAAAGTAGATAGAAACCTTATATTTTGATGTCATACATGCATGTTAAATTTTGGTCACCCATCCGAGTACCGACCACGCACTTGGTTGCTTAACTTTCGTGATCGAAGACTCAAAAGTAGATAGAAACCTTATATTTTGATGTCATACATGCATGTTAAATTTTGGTCACCCATCCGAGTACCGACCACGCACTTGGTTGCTTAACTTTCGTGATCGAAGACTCAAAAGTTGAGAGAAACCTTATATTTTGATGTCATACATGCATGTTAAATTTGGTAGCAATAAGTTAAAGCATACTCGAGTTATCGTGCTAACGCACAGACACATACACAGACATAATTCCAAAAAAATATTTTTGGACTCAGAGAGGTCCAAAACGTGTAAATCCGTCAAAATCTCGAGGTCGAATTTTTTTACGATTACAAGACTTCCTCTGTACTAAGTACCACAGAACATAGATATAACCTCTTATATCTATGTTCTGTGCTAAGTACTTAAACGAAAACAAGAAAGTAAAAATAGATCTTAACAGTCCGTCAAAAGAATAAAGCATTTTTTATTTTCGTTTTTGATTTTGATCATTGTTTCAAGAAAAAGAAAACACGCTTCTAGATTATTTTTATTTCCAAAACGTATCATATCATATAATATACATCATAAATGCACTACCTGTGTGCACTACCGACAAATATAGCTAGCTACTTGCACTATGGCACCCCACTGTGAATATTCATAAGCGACTCCATTTCTACAACTATCGCTGTGCAAATGAAAATTTCCGAGTATTTTTCTTTCATAAGCGAATAAATGAAAGCCAACACTACTCGTATTTATGAAGAAATAGAAGTTGCTCGCTTTAAGTGGGCGTAATTTTTTTGTCGTTTTTGAGGCAAGTGCTTGGAAATAGGTAATACTTTCTGCTCGTAACGAGACGAAAATTCTGAGCATTCCACGGCTTCACCATGCAAGAGCCGGGCCCGTGGAATTAGTGAACCAAGTGCATGTTTGAGGGCCTTGTGATACATAAATACACTACCTTCACTTCATATACTATACAGTAATACACTCACCTTCACTATAATCTAACTTGTTAGTTGCCCAGCCATATTTGGTAAGACTCTTTAGATACGCGCTCTTACGGACTTTGTAGATAAACCGAGGTCTTTTGTCTATAGAAAAGGGGACAAACGAGTAGACGATTCACCTGATGATAAGTGATTATCGCCACCCATGGATATTAGCAACACTAGAGGAATCGCAAATGCGTTTCCGGCCTTTAAGGAAAGAATAATATGCTGTTACGAATTCGTAAATTGCCGTAGAAATCACGAGAAAACAATAGAATATTCGAGAAAGTAATCGAAGCTTCCAGAAGGGCCTTCACGAATTAAACGAGAAACTTCTAAGAACGATGGGAACTTTCGAGCAATAATGAACCTATAGTCCTATGACATAAGGTTTATATTCGTCAGATGAGCTAAGTCGTTTGTTCGTGATAATAGTCGAACATTCTAGTGTTTGCGCGGTTTTGGGTAGTATAAAAGGACTGTTGATTGCAGCGTATGGACATTCTAAGTTTAGAAGCGAACAAGTGCGGATCAAAGCGATACTCTCTAAGAGATATAGGGTGATAAACCGACTAAGGCGAATACCACGGAACAAGTTAGTTTATTTTAGAGTGGTGTACGGAATAAAGTCTTGTCAGAGTCACCAGGTGTTCCTATCCAAATAAACGAACCCGTAGCTCGTAACATTTAGATGAAACATCTAAAATTTACAATAACCAAGCAACAAAGTCCAATCACAATGCTAACTTATTCCGTAGTATTCGCCTTAGTCGGTATATCACACAATATCACTTAGAGAGCATCGCTTTGATCCGCACTTGTTCGCTTCTAAACTTAGAATGACCATACGCTGCAATCAACAGTCCTTTTATACTACGCAAAACGAAATCGCGCAAACACTAGAATGTTCGACTATTATCTCGAACAAACGACTAAGCTCATCTGACGAATATGAACCTTATGTCATAGGACTGTAGATTAATTATTGCCGAAACGTTCCCATCGTTCTTAGAAGTTTCTCGTTTAATTCGTCGAGGCCCTTCTGGAAGCTTCGATTACTTTCTCGAACATTCTATTGTTTTCTCGTAATTTCTACGGCAATTTACGTAACAATGCTATTTTCTTTTGGAGATTTCGATTTCGTATCGGTTCGGGAACATCGCTAGCGACAGTTGGTTCCACAGTCTTGTGATTCGCGGCAGAAAATAGCGCGAATAACGCACGGTTGTAGACAACCAAGCATCCAGACTGTGGATGGATTTGACGTCGCGAGGAACGATGGCGGAATGCAGCGGCAGGTATAAGTCCTAACAACTCCGCAGAACAAACACTCCCTGTGATACAAGCGATAGAAGATGCAGAGTGATACCAAATCTCTACGCAATGGCAAGTGTCTACCAATCAGAAGGCGCTGGTTCGCCAACGGTTCGAGCCTCTTTCTAGCGCACATGAGTAGCCTTTACACGGGCATTCTTTCCGTTATCAAAAAGAACACACACAATCGCGCGCGAAGAACGTGTGGTTAAATATACTGGTAAAAAATGTGGGCAATCCTGTAAGCTTCTGAGAACGCGCGATAGAACTTACGAGTATTAGAGGGATTTAGCGGGCTACTCCACGCGCCTGCATCAACTGCTAACTTTGCTGCAACTTTGGAATAAACTGCCTACAGACATTTGGGAAAGTGTGTCAATCACTACATTCAAACACAAGTTGGAAGAGCACTATCTCTCTACCTTATCTTAGATAAAAATATTTATCTATATGTGTATGTATGTATAGGATTATTATATGTATTTAATATTAGGATATTTATATTATATATGTATGGTATTAGTTTTATATTATTATTGCTATTTATTTATTGTATCAATATCTATTTGTTGTATACACTAGGTATATCCCCGCATATAAATATTACACTATCGCTAGGGTTAGCTGGAAGAGATCTCTGCTAGAGATAAGCTCACCTTTGTACATGCCCTTTCTTGTTTATGTTTTGACAATTTTTGTATGTACAATAAATAATTTATAATAATAATAACTGCATGAAACCAAAGATGTAGCCAAAATAACGTGGTTTTAGGAGAAAAAAGTCACTTGGTGTTGATTTTCAACGTTTATTACTCTAGTCACAGTAAAATTAATACACATAAAATCTTGCAAAAAACGAAAAGTAATTGAAGCATAGGTGGCCCGATCTCAAGACGTCTACGTCTGTACCAAACGAGTATTACTCATGAAAGTATCTACAAGAATATGACTTACGTCTTCAAAAGTATGTAAGTACCACACTCAACAAGTCGGAGATAAACATCAGTTTTACGACCTGGCACTACTTGGCTGCAGTTTGATAGCAATCGGTTTAGAAATTGAAAAGTAAACGACATCGACACACGTTTGTTCCGCCCACACTGGAGGGTTACATTGCGACTCTCGATATCTAGTTTTGTGGAGTGTTGTTCGTAAAAGTGACCTGTGGCCAGCGATTGAATGCAAACAAGTCTGTTGTTCTTTTTAGCAAACCTTTTAAAACTAAACTCGGTAGCTCGAGTTTAGTTTTAACTAACAATTTTGGAACTGCAGTCGCACCGTTCAGCGCAGGTTGCGTGTTCAAATTAACACATCACAAAATACAAGTTAAAATGAGTATTTTTGCCAACAAGACGGCATTGTTTAGACGAGAGATTAAAAATTGTCTCTCGCTCAGCTCCTTGATACTCTAATTGTGTTATTTTTTGACCTTATAAAAACTTATTATAAAACAAATATGTTACTTAAGGTTCTATATCGTCGAGTCCGCATATTATTAAGTACCTATACATGTCATGGTAAACTATCATTAAACCTGCATTTAGAAGGATTGTTAAGCACTTAGTTTTAATATGTAATAATTGTTGGTTATCCTAAAAATAAGTAAATAAATAAAATCACAATCATTTCCCATAATTTCGGCCGAGAGACGCACGTAAAGCTGAGAACTAAATTAGACTGAGGTTGTGTGGTTGATTGATTTGAATTTAAGAATTAGTAGGTACTAAGTAGAGTCCACTTAAATACACAATCATTCAATTGTGTTGCGATGAAAGGTCATTAAGAGCGTTCTACCGTTTATACCACGGCGAGTGTTCTGAGCTTCTGACGAGCTTTTTTTACCTAATCCCAACTTTTTCGTTTCTTTTAAGAACTACGGGTGCTGGCTTAAGTTGTCTCCGACAAACTGTGGCTACCATTCAACGTGAACCAAGAACCTATTGTAGGTAGGTACACTTGGTAATGCTTGAAACATTTGGTACAAACAAATGTCATCAAATTCCACGCGCTGCCGCTGTTCAAATGTCGGAGGGACGCTCGGCTAACGCTGACGGCTGGTTGCACCAATTTAATTTTTACAATTTGCAAAAAGTAACACAAAATTCAACTAATTCATAGGAATGCGTTGTTCCATTTTTAAATGTTTTTTTATGAAAAAAGTATTTTAACTTGGTTTACTTGTTTACTCTGTGACTTGGTTGTAAGTGTGATAAGTGTGCATTAAGGTGGACGCATATTTATCCGTCAATGCTAATTTCATTTAAATAGGGTCGGAAATCATTTGCCCACGAAAAGATCCCTTGCCATGCCATGCTGTGCCGTGCCGCGACGTCGGTGGGCGCAGTCCCTAAATGTGGGTCTAAGTTTAAAGAACAAAAGTTTCTTAATATTTATTTGTGTGATCTTGGGTACATGGTTAACATTTATTTATTAAGGTAAGATAAGATAACATTTATTTCTTTATAAACTTAGTCTAGATAACATAGTTAACATCTTAGTAATTAATTAATGCTGACTAACTAAAGAATTACTTACATAATAAAAATTGAGGTCAACGAATTCTTAATTAATTTGACACCTAAACTAAGTAAAACTCTTAGACGTCTAAGAAATGTAAATGTGCGTTAATGTAGGTTAGTGCTTGGCTCACAACATTAATTTATAACAATTAATAATATTTGAGTTCTGTTCCCAAAATATTTAATCACCTATTAGCTAGTTATAAACAACTTCGGTACGGCGCCTTAAGCGCCCTCATAATCGATTGTACTTATATATCTTATGTCAGTATGCTTCCTGGCTGGACATTGCTCACCACCAGTTTTATGCTGGCTTGGTTTATTGAACCGTTGGCAAGACGGATTGAGAGATGAATGACGGATTTTCTTTAATATTCTTTCTTTATGGTACACATAAAACTGTCAAAGAAAACACGTTAAGACAAGGACATGAGCTGATGGTGGAAGGATAAACTCCAGAACAGCTAACTCCTAAGAGTTGGATGATAATTCTTTAAATGTTGTAGGTACGTATAGACCGATATCATAGTTATATTATTTTCAGGTTATTCAGGTGAGCTGATGATGGAAGGAAAAACTCCTTGACTGTTAGGAGTTGGTTGATAATTATTTAATAAAGGTACCTACATAAAGATAAATAGTTGTATTTTTTCAAGTTATTCAGGTGAGCTGATGGTGGAAGGAAAAACTCCTTAACAGTTAGGAGTTGGATGATAATTCTTTAAATATTATAGGTATGTATTAGAGCAATAGTTGTATTCTTACAGGTTACTCAGGTGAGGCAGCAATATATATAAAAAAAAATCTGTAGGACTAGGTTGTGTTTGTGTACAAATAAAATGTGAATTCACTAATGTTTCTTCGTTCTTTCATTCATTCAATAATGAGTGGGCCGGCTTTTTAAATATTTGATTAAGATAAATCACTTTTCTTCTGGAAAGTACACATGTTCTTATAACATGGGATCCAATGGATATAGCAAATGGGACCCAACGTTAATAATAGGGGTTAAAGAATGAAATTGCCGATTTTTTCCTCATTATTCATTAGTTAGTGTATAATTCCTTTAATACAATAGCTATGTCCATTATTCTTTTTTTATTTTAAACTTCATTACAACGACTTATATTTATGTATAAAATTTTATTCTTATTCTTATTTTTTTCACTAGAAATACGTCTTCAAAAACAGCCTGTCCTAAGAGGTGCCCGTCTCCGTTATAAAAATATAAATATTTTTTTACAGATATCAATTCCCATTTTTTTTCTCTATGTATCCTATAGCTTAATGTTGTCTAAATATATCCACAAAATTTAGATTTGTGGTTCCTTAAAAATTGCAAATATATTTGTATGGAAAAATGAATTTTCGATAAATTCTCATATAAAACGGCAATTTCATACTTAAACCCCTAATATCTAAAAAATGGGATCGAAAATTGGGATCCAACGAAAATAAATGACCAAATTGACCTTATCTCTAAAAGGGCTCTCTTCTAGCCTACCCTTGTTTTAATGTGCTAGCAGATGTAACTTATGTAAAATATATGTAGGTATACATAACAATAATACGTTTATGATAGTGGTCAGTGCTCTTTTAACTTATTTTTATGACACATAAGTCAAAATATCCATAAAGATAAAATTGTATTAAACATTCTTCTCGACGCGTTCATTGTTCGATTTATAGCATTATTACAGTATTACATTTGTTATTAAATCCCTTTTTTTATCATAATGGCGCTTACAAAGTCTGCTCACTGACTGATCATTAGTCATATTAGACACTAGCTTTTGCCCCCGACTTTGTCCGCGCAGAATAGATACTTTAGGCAGCATTTTTTGGACTTCCATAGGACATTTCATCCCCACACGAGTAAAAATTTCAAAAACGCTAAAATAAATATTTTCTGTCAAGTGCCTAAATACAAAGTTTCATGGTTTTATCTTTGGTGATGAACTCCCAAAAAACGACTAGAACCACTCTGTGATGAATCTAGTTTATAGTTTCATACTTTTACATTATACCACTTTTTGTTCTGTAGTTTACCTACTCACAAAAACCGCTCAAAAACGTGGCCTGTTTTGCTGGTAGCCCATTTTGTGAATTTAAGTTTACTGCGGAAGACGAAACGCAGAACAATGCAATGATTCAGCAAATATCGGTTCATGTTTAGGCGTGAAAGAGTAACAGACAGACAGACAGAGTTACTATTGCATTTATAATATTACTAGTTGTCGCCCACGGCTTCACTCACTTCAATGGCTATCGCGCAAAAAAGTATTCTATGTCCTTGCCTGGGTCTCAAATTATCTCCATACTAAATTTCATCAAAATCTGTCCAGTGGTTTAGGCGTGCATTCGTAACAGTCAGGCAGACCGACAGGAAGACAGAGTATCTTTCGCATTTATAATATTAAGTAGGGATTGGCAGTAGGAATACCCTTCGTAGAAATCTCGCCCAGAGCGCTGGAGTGCTAAAACAGGCACCGGACGAAGGGAAACGAAGAGAATTGGAAATGAAGTTATTCAAAGTACACATATATAAATTGTGATAACGTTAAGATTTTTTGGCTTTTATTTAATAGATTCTATTAGACAAAAGCCAAAAAAGAAGTTGCGCGTGTCTTCAGGTGAATTCTCATGCGAACACTCCGTCTGTCGGCGCCATTTGTGGAATCCGCGGGAAGTAACGCGCAGTGCGGTGCCAAGCGTCTACGAAACATGCTATATGTATTTTGTATGTATAGCGCAAATTATCGAGCATTCTAGAGAATTCGGGAGCCGTCGTTTTGCGAGGAGAAATTGACTCTTCCCTTCGCCTGCAGTGTAAATTGAACCTTGAGTGCAGGACCAGAGTGGTCGAAGGTGCTCTACTAAGATGGAAAGTAAACTCTTATAATGAGAATAATTTTCGTAAATTTAGATTTATTTAACTTATCTCGTGGACATCTCAGTTCGATTTTAATTGAAAAAATTAAAACTAGATAAGATTTTGAAGTTACTACATGGTTTAATCCTTTTTTTACAAATTAATATAACTTAGTTAGATCATTAGTTGATAGATATTTTTGTCAACTGTGTAATATTTATAACATATTCAATGTAATTCTTGTCCTGATTCTCGCTGTTTTTGTATTTTATTGTCATTCCAATAAATAGAAAAAAAGAGGATAGTATACCGCGCAAATTATTTTTGAAAAAAGAAATTGAATTTTGGAAATAGGAAAACGTACAGGCATAGATATTTTTCTTTATAATAAAAACATTGTATTACATCATAAAGATCCTATAAGAAATAGGGGTAGGAAAACATTTTCTCCATTTGTATTATTTCGTATGAAGACGGTGCTCGCCGTACAATATACACCTTTCTATCGTCAAGGCTTGTTCGTTATTGTACTCAACCACCGCCCTTATTGCCAGCTGCGACACCTCGCCCGTACTGTTCTTGATAAGTGTACAATGGAGCCGTCAGCAACATATATCTCGAAAAAAATATAAGCATTATTTACGAATAAATAAATTGACGATATCACTAGTTACGTTAATGTTACAATGTTTAGTACAAAGGGTTTAGTACAAAGTTATTACTCCGTAGTTTAGTAGAATGGTATTATCTTCTACTTAAAATCTTGTTTTATTGCATACCATAGTAGTACGTCATCTGGCGTACGGCGATCTACCAACTTGATGTGCCTTCCGAACTATGAAGGAAAATTTTTTGAACAATTTTCGGTCACCCATCCGAGTACCAACCGCACATTAGTAGCTATTGTGACCGTTATCTGTTAGCTTTTTTCTCTAATTATGTTTTACAGTAATTTAGTTATTAGTACATAAATTGCAGGCTTATCTAGTATTTTAGGCCTCTATTTCTTAAATTGGGCTAGACAACTGAAGCGAACGTGGTAATTTATACTAATATTACAAAGAGGAAAGATTTGATTGTTGATTGTTCGCGTTGAATATAGATTCCGAAACTACTGGATTCTGATGTAATTTGGTTTGTAGATATTTTAAGACCATGGGAAAGACATAGGATATTTTTAATTGTGATATAACCATTATTAACGCGAGCGGAACCGCGAGCAACTGCTAGTACATTTTATTATAGCTTGTTTCATCGTTTTCTTTTCGGTAATCTTCATTATAAATAACGTTGAAACACATTTTTTATACTAAATATACAGAATCACAGCTTCCATCAGGCTACGATAATAAAGAAGTGACAAAGTAGTCTCAGCAAATCTCTTTGAAGGCTACTGAGGTGAGGGTCAATTTATCTTTGCCGGGTTAAGACTAGGTTAGTCCCGAGATGAAAGGTGAGTCTGAGTACCGGGCGCGGACTTGGGAGATGATTTGCCACGGGGACGTACTAAGGACCTTTTTTGATCGCGGTATTTTGGAGTAATGCAGGATTTTTATAATGAATTCGAATAGAAAGAATGAAATAGTTATTTGTTCAACAAGTGAGCAAAAGATTTTTTTGATGCGAATGGTGACTTTAAGTCACGAAACAGCGAAATAGTCCGGAATTGAACTACTGAGTACAGTAAGTGATTTAAAGGCACGAGACAAAAAAAAATGCTTTCGTGTAAAACATAAAAAAAGTAAAATTACTGGTATTCTGTAGATTAAACGTGACAGTCTTATTTGAAGCTTGCAAGGTTTTACAAGCGCAAAAGAACTCTTTTGGTGGTGGAGAGGTGAAAAAACATTTATTGGTCACACCAGGACAGAACAACAGAAAATTGTTATTTGTTCAACAAGTGAGCAAAGTTATTTTTTGCTGCGAGCGCTGACTTTAAATCACGAACCAGCGAAGTAGTATACAGGGCGTCCCACGGCCATGCCACACGGAGGGAAAGTATATTAAATATTGAACGTAGGATATTTTACTAAAAGAAGACATCGTTTTATTTTTAATAATAAGTAGAACTGCATTCACAGATTACTTAAATAATTAGACAAAAATTAGACAAAAAATCTGTGAATGCAGTTCTACTTATTATTAAAAATAAAACGATGTCTTCTTTTAGTAAAATATCCTACGTTCAATATTTAATATACTTTCCCTCCGTGTGGCATGGCCGTGGGACGCCCTGTATATAAAGAGAAAATTGTTTTATGTGCGAAAAACAAGACAATATTTAAACATATGTTTATTACGTTAAAAACGTAACATTAACTTTTTTCTGAAAGTTCTGGGATTTTGGTTGTTCTGGATTGAAAGTTCTGGAATTTTCTTGTTTCCGCAGTACTTAATACACGTACCATCAGTTGAGATGATACCCAAAAGCTACCTTATAAAAGTAAAAAGAAAGTTTGAGGGAATATAGCTTAAATTGACATAGTGAGGATTACGTAAACCAAACCCAAGAAAACCATATTTTTACATTTGAGAGTACGTATTTAAACTAAAATAATAGTGTACGCTCTTCATTTTGTAACCCTTTAGACGGTCTCTCATAACTGTTGCTATAAATTGTCGCATAAAAAGCAAATAGACTATTAAGATAAAATAAAGCAATAAAGCGTGTTTATGAGGATATTGCTCTGTAAAGGTCAAAAACACCTGGTCAAAAGACATTATTCAAAAGTATATGCAGACGTAGTCAGATTTCGAAGAGACGATCACACTGCATCCTAAATATCACGTTATAAAGACATTTACGACTTAGGCCCTTATCACACATAGCGTTAGCCGACGTTTTAACGGCATTTATTATTACGACGAAGGGAACTAGACAGCATTTGGCAGCGGTGAGTGTCACGTCAGTGATGCAAGCGTCTATAGGCTATAGCGACTGCTCACCACCAGGCAGGCCATGCTTATCTGCCAACCAATTAACATAAAAAAATATACAGCTATTTAAAATAAAAATATACGTATTATCTAGTATCATAAATAACACAAGTTCTTAATTATATATAATTTAGATAAATAAATGGTGTGAGCGTCGAAAAATATTATACTAGCTTCTGCCCGTGACTTCTTGTGTGTAGGATTAGTAAAAATTATAGCCTATATGTTATTTTGGTGAAGGAGCTATTTTAGTCTAAAGATTCATTAAAATTCATTCAGTAGTTTTTGCGTGAAAGAGTAATAAACATCCACACAAACTTTCGCGATTTTAATAGTATTAGGGTTAAAAAAAATAACGTCGCGCTTCTACCGAATACCACTCTACCAATGGAAATCAAAGAAGAATGCTTTTGACTTTACATGTGGGATTGTGGAGCACGAAACTACCGCGTGTGTGCATAATCCTTATTTTTCAAACGTTAGTGGAACGGGCACGGCCTGTTAACGCTATGTGAGATCAGAGCCTTATACCTAAAGTGCTCTAGACTGTAAATTTCAGACGGTTGTCGATTGTTCGTTCGAATATGCACGACAGCATATTAGTTTGAAGGCATTAGATCTCACTTCATTTTTCATTTCACCTGTCAATAAAAATATCTTTCTATTTTAAGATAAATATCTTTAAAGGATTACCATTGGCTCTTTGATCTGTCTATCCTTACACTGATTGAAAAATCTTAATTATTAAAATAAATTTTAGAGGCACAAACTAAATGTTTTTGATGATGAAAGGATGGCTATGAAAAAAAAAAAACGCTTAGTTGAAATTTAATGATGGGTATATTCAAATACGCAGTGGCATATCTAATTAAATATCTATTTAGATATTTTAAAAAAGATATATTACAAAATTCAGGTGAAGTTCTAAATTACTGACCAATTTGCTCTACTATATGTCACGGAAATTAGAAATTACCACTTCTGAGACCGGATCGTTGCCGATACATCAAAGTGACTTATCTCTAGTTGAGAGTAGCTTCAATTTAAAATTAGCCCGGCCCAATTCCGTCCCTGGAACAAGCGGAAATTACGAGTTCCGGTTCCGGCGGCCGGAGACGTTTCGCAGACATGTTCCCGGCGCAGATGTATTTCTCTAAAACACTTTAATTTGCTTACTGCGCCCGGTAAATAAAAATAAACTTTCATGGCAAATGTTTCTGGAAAATTTCCGCAGTTTCGTGTTACTATTTGTTTTATATTAGTTGCGGCTTACTCAGAACCCGTTCCCACTTATCCGATCAGTCTTTTTTCTCGGTCAGTCTAAATGGACGGATGTGCCAGTGGCAGTACGATTCGTATGGAGCTGTTCACATTATGACTGATCCGGGAAAAAGACTGATCCGAGTTATTTGACGGACGTTTTGCCACTGCGACGATCAGTCAAAACGCCCGGATAGAATGAGTGTGAACGAACGTTGCGTCAAGACTGAAGACGAGATCCCCTCCGCCCCGCCCTTCCTCGCGTCGCTAGTCTCATTCGGCGTCAGTGCTAGTTCCCAAGAGATCGTCGAAAGAGGAAAAGGACATTCGAATGTAGTTAAAGAACTTCGCCTCATCATTCCTTAATTCACCCAACAATATTTCAAATGTCCCTGTTGAAAATCGGTCTCGACTCTCGAAGTATAGGATGCACCCAATATCGTCTTCGTTTTCTACTTCTTTTTCGTCTCATTAGTTTCAAATACCACCACAATATAAGAACATCATCGTCGTCGTCCATCGCGTACGAAATATAAACTTAAACTGGCGGCCAAAGAGTATATACTCACTACGTTTTCTGGCGGCGAGTCGAACTACCGACCTTCCGGCAAAACAGACTGATCGGATATAATGTGAACACCCACGTTCGGCACCCGGTTTCAGGGCAAAAGGACTGATCGGATAAGTGGGAACGGGCTCTCAGGGAACGGATGACAAAGACGGATATAGCTATTACGTACTATTAATTATATTTTTACGGCAGTGTGCCCGTCTGACACCAAACCCTCCTTGGGAACGAGTGCTATCTTTAGACAATACCCGGGACCACCAGCTAATGAGAAAATCATCATTATTATTGTTGACAATACACAGAAATATTTTCTGAACATCCTGTAGACTTCTTCTATGGTACAATGGGCAAGAGATGCACATCACTGGTGCGGAGTGTGCGGGGCAGCTCCAGCAGCATCCTCAGTATGATCGCCAGAAGGTTGGACGTCCGGTACGCGAAGCACTGCTGTGAGATATCGAATGGGGTAAGATAGCCGTGATTCGCGGATTGAAAAAACAGGCTGTAGCATTTCTGTAGGTACCTATTTAATGTTACGTGAAGAGTGTATGTCAACAAATAGCTACTAGTTAGTTTGTAAGTAAACTACAACATAGTTTTTAAGTAAAATTGTTACTAGCAACCACTATTTGTGTTCTTTTTTTATGTTTAATGGATTTCATTATATGATGGAATAAATGAATTATTATTATTATTATTACAGAACTTGAAATCGAAACTTACGTATAACTTCTTGATTTTCTAAATCTTTCTGCCTAAATCAGATGTCCCCATTCTCCTACAAGATGTGACCAATACAGATAATATAGGCATTATTATTGATTGTACCTAATAGGTTACCCATTTATATCAATTGCCAATTGATAATAATTAAATATAACGTAATTTATGAATACAAATAAATGGCTTATTGTTTATGACGTCAATAGTGTACATATTTAAGTCCTCAGGTTTTCTTGAAATTATTATTACTTTTATTCAGTGCAATAATACCAAAACATATTAGCAGTATAGTGACATATTATGTCACTATTTAGCGGTATAGTTACATATTATGTCACTATTAGCAGTATAGTCACATATTATGTCACTATTAGCAGTAAAGTGATATATTATGACACTATACTGCTAATAGGTTTTGGTATACTTCTATGGTCGGCCGCCTGTCTGATACAGGCCCTCCATTGGTACACGCCCCCTTGGTGCGATGGTCTGCATTGTCATGCAGAATCTCATCACTCGGGATGAGATTCCTGGAATCCTTTTCGTCTACGTTCCCACGTTCCCACATCGGTGAATAATTATTTTTATATTGTAAATGAACGCATCGTTACCTTCTATATAACCTAGTCCACAATATAAATGGATCTTAATTTTAAAAAATGTTATTGTTATTGTAAATGTTGTCTTACTTGTTTGCTATAAGATGGTCCACATATTGACGTATAACTCAGCGACAAACGTCTGACATGATTTTAGATCACGCTAACACGCTAAAGTCCCTTGGGCCTCGGTCGACCAAGAGACTAGCCGGTAGTGATACTCCTTGGGAGTGGCTCGCCGCCTAGAAATACTATTGAGAGGATTACCTTATTATAGGCATGATGACTGACTAAAATCATCGCCTTCTTAGAAACCCGGTGAAGCTTTTGTATGTCAAAAAAGAACGCTAGCGAGTTATTTGAATGTGGTGCTGATAGACTGCATCATGGAGCTAAAATATATAGTGTCCATCATCATCATCAGCCTATCGCAGTCCACTGCTGGACATAGGCCTCTCCAAATGTTCGCCACTTCGATCGATTTTTGGCTTCTCGCATCCAGCTCCTGCCAGACACCCTGCGCAAATCGTCACTCCACCTGGCCTGGCGACCCACATTACGTTTACCAAGACGCGGTCTCCACTCAAGAACTCAAAGGTTGTCGGTTCTGCGGCTAATATGGCCGGCCCATTGCCACTTCAGCTTGCTAATTCGGTGGGCTATGTCGATAACTTTGGTTCTCTGCCGGATTACCTCATTTCTGATTTTATCCCTAAGAGAAGGGGGTGTAAGGGGGCGAACCACCATCTTTTGCCCCGAGTCAACCTCGCCTTCACGCGGTGCATCCTGCTGATCGACGGTCGAGGCTCTGGCGACCAACCAATGGCGGTATAACCATTCGAACCTAAGGCGCAGCTAAATGTAGCAGGCCGATGACGGGCAGCAGCGTCACCGGTGCGAGAAACTACGCCCTGCGATCGCCAACCCGCCTGCCCAGCGTGGCGATTAAGGGCAAATCCTCCTCATGATAAGTGTCCGTGTATATAAAATTAATTCGACAGATTTTAATAAAACTTCACTTTAATAACAATAGATAAGACTATTTTTGACATTGTTTTCAATACCCTCGTTTTTACGAGGAAAATGACTATATAGTGAGTAAGAAGGCGCCAGGAAATCTCATACCACATTATTTTCGTAACAGCGACGAAAGTCAACATAGAAAAATATAAAAATCTGACCATTATAATACTAATAAATGATGTACACACAGAATTGCAAACCTGAATGAGATAAACATGGAGCATACAATAACGGAACATAAACTTGCCAGTACTTTGTAAACTTGTCACCACAATGCGTGTCGAGGAGGAATATTTAAAAAATATCCTCGGCAGTGCTGTGAAAAAGTTAAACATAGAAAAATGGCACTACCGAAGGAATCCCTCTAAAAAGATTGTGAATTATATTGGGAATTTTCTGTACGTAACGCTGACAGATGAAGACACAGAAAAGGAAATAGAGCTTCTTATAAAATTTGCTAAGTACGATCCGGCCTTTGAATATTATATGGATATCATGTATATAACTGAAGTATGTGTGTACAATGCCCTGATCCCAACATTTAAGAGCCTAAATACGGACGTAAATTTTGAAGAATTAGTACCTGATTGTTACTACGCTGACTCGAGGAAAGAGAATAGAGTTTTGGTACTCAAAGATATATCACTACAAGGATTTGAAAGATATAGCAAAGACGATTATCTTGATTGCAAACACATGGTGATATCTTTGAGAACGATCTCACAGTTCCACGCTCTCTCTTTCATTCTATTCGATAAGAAAATTAAAACTACCAACCTGAAACACTTAAATTCGCTTAACGACGACCATCCAATGGATTTTGAGCGTCATCTACGATACGTTATGGGCAAACATTTACATGTTTTTGGAAATTCCTGCTACGGAGGCTATTTGAGGATGTTGTATGAGAATCTCAGCGAATATAATGCTAATAGTGTACGGAAAGTGAAGGCCAAAGTTTATGCACATGGTGATTTTTGGAAGGAGAACATCTTGTTTAAATATGAAGTGAGTTATCCATGACAGGATTTTTTCCATGTTTTTACGTGTTCTACTTAATTTGGTATCAATTTCAATCAAGGATTAGATTAGATTGACAATATCTAATATGGTCATATCCCCAGAAGTGGCAACTATGATGTTGAATTGATTGTTTGTGAATTTATCGAATTAATTAACTAACATACAACTAAAACAACTTTTACGGATTTAACTGAACTGAACTGAAATAAAATCATTTTCATAAAATATGACAACCTACATCTTTAGTCATCCCGTGACCACGAACGCTGAAAAGTGTTACGAAACGTCGGGCAATAATAACATCATGTAAAATCTAATTACACGCGAGTTAAATCCGTAAAAGTTGTTTTATTTATAATGTGTAGTGCTCGCGCAAATTTAAGAGAACATTAATATACAACTGAATTTTTTAATTTAAATCATAAGTGATTATATTATCTATCCAAAAATATGTTTCAATATGCCCAAGTAGGAGCTTTGTGACCAATATTGGGATAAAAAATGTACTGTAAGATTATTATGTATGTACTTAGCAGGTTAAATATACGACTTTTAGCTAGTAGCAAGTAGCTTCTACTGCGTTCGATTTTAGAACTATAATAGATTTGAAGTTCCATTTTGTTCTTCAACGACCCGTGGAATGTGGATATGCTCTTGAGCTTTTATTTAGTCTTCACGGCAAAGGTTCACGATAGCTAAAATTACGTTTTTGATTTACAGAAAGAAAATCCAGTTGCAGCTTGTCTGGTGGACTACCAACTCACCCGTCTACTGAGCCCAGCTCAAGACGTACTTTTCTTGATAATGTCTGGAACTGATTCAATGACAAGAAAGAGGTACTTTAAACATTTCCTGTCTATTTATTACAATAGTCTACGAGATACGCTAGTCAGGAATGGAGTAGATGCATCAGTGTATACTGAAGATGACTTTAACTATGATTTAAGAGTGATCTTTCCCCTTAGTATAATTATGTGCTTTTTCTCAGTTTCCTTCTGGTTAGGTCTTGAGTCTGTTGAATCTTTGTGTACGCATCAAGACAGGCGGATTCCCCAAAAGGAAAGAGAGGCTATGTGGATGAAATTGAGGGGTATTATTGAGAATCTGACTTCGGATTTCAATGCACTTGGTTTCGCTTAAATTTTTTTAGCCTAACATTGTTATATTGTATTTATGCTTATTAGTTTTTTTTAAGCTTAGTAGAAAAAAAAAGATAATTGTAACATGGTTTTTCATTTAGATAAGTTCTGATTTATCTATTTTAGATTTGATTTTTTGATTGATCTTCTTTTTTTGAAGTGAATAAAAATACTAAATATTTAAGTTTTGCGTTAATGTATATTCTCTCTTAGACATACATATATTATCAATCAAATCAATCAAAAATGCTTTATTGGGAACAAAAAGTTGACACAGAAACAATATCACGATGTTGTCCGCAGGAAGTATTAAACTGTGTAGCAAACAACAACGCCCTCCTCCGATTGTACACTTCAATATTCCAATTTTAAAAAATTAGCTATATAAATTAATAAATTAATAAAAGATAACACTAGGTAACTGATGCAAAGTATACACTCATTTAAATGAATATTTTGGTATGTGCCTGCGTGTATGTGTGTGGGTATGTGTGTGTGTGTGTGTGTGTGTGTGTGTGTGTGTGTGTGTGTATGTATGCGCGTGTTTGAGTGTGAATGTGTGTGTATGTGTTTGTGAGAGATCTGTTGTAGTTTTCTTGTGATCTGCGTAGGAGCCGAGGGATGGATGAAAGGCAACTGTGACTGTGACAAAACATTATTTTAAAAGTTTTTCAGTGTCGTTATATGATAACGTAAGGAGATATTTTAGTGTAACTAGTTTACAGTTACGGGCAGTTAGCGGGTAGATATTTAATTCTTTATTCAGTCGGTTGTACAGTCTAGGGCTGATAAAGTAGTAATGTCGGCTTGCAATGGAAGTACGGTGGGGAACAAGTTTACAAACTTTGTCATGTCTACGTTTAGTATTGATGAGGTCGGGATCAAAGTTAAGTTCCTTGTGTTTTTGTATGATAGACAAAAGAATGAAGATTTGACGGACAGTAGGAACCTGACAGAGTGAGTAAAGTTCGGTAGTTGGAAAATAAATGGGTTTTTTACTGAGTACTTTAAGTACGGCTCTCTGAGCTCTTTCAATTGTCAACATATGGGTTTTGTTTGCGCCACCCCAAGAAGTTATGCAATAAGTTATGATTGATTGCGCTAGTGCGTAATAAATATTCTTGAGGTGTTGAAAATTAAGTACTGATCTTAGTTTTTTAAATACAAAAATGAGTTTTCTGACACGGGAGGTGATCGATTGTATGTGAGGTTTCCAGGAAAGAGCACTATCAATTAAAACCCCAAGGTATTTTATACAAGAAATTCGTTCAATTGATGTACATTCACAGTCGGTGTCAGTAGCTAAATTGGAGCATGTATGGGCACGTACAGAAAACGACGAGGGAGGAATTGAAGCTCGGGAGGGAGAGAAGGTAATAAACTTAGTTTTAGCCAAATTTATTGTGAGAAGATTAGAATGAAGCCAATGCAATACAATCTGCAGTGCTTTCTCTGCGATAATGCGAGTTTCCTGCCAACACCGACCATGTAAAATGAGAGCCGTATCATCGGCATATGTTACTATTTTACAGTTTGGAATGTGAAGATTGCAAAGGTCGTTTATGTAAATTAGAAACAAGGTAGGTCCTAGAACGCTACCTTGTGGAACGCCGAAAAAGAGATTTTCTTCCACACTTTGAAAATTGTCTATCTTGACATATTGGGAGCGTTCAGAAAGGTAGCTTTGGAACATATTCAGACCAACGCCCCTGACCCCCATGTATTCAAGCTTACGCAGTAAAATGGGGATCGAGACAGTGTCAAAGGCCTTTGATAGGTCTAGAAAAACACCAACAGATTTCAGTTTTCTGTCAAAGTTACCGACAATGGTCTCGGTCAACTCTAAAACGGCATCATCCGTTGACTTTCCTCTCCTAAAGCCAAACTGATTGTCTGAGAGGATACAGTTGTCCTTTAAGAAGTCAACAAGTCTGCTGTTTAGGATCTTTTCAAAAATCTTTGACAGAACAGTAAGGACAGAAATTGGCCTATAGTTTGTGACACTGTCTCGATTCCCATTCTTAAAAACTGGGTGCACAATAGCCCTTTTGAAAGCTGTGGGAAAGATACCAGTAGTTAAACATATATTAAAAATGTGTTTTAAAAGAGGAACAAAAACGTGTTTGGCAGATTTTATAACGAGGGTCGATATACCGTCCCAGCCCGTTGCACAATTATCACGAAGATTTATTATTATATTTTCGATTTCCTTGCTGTCGACATTAAAGAGGGCCATGGAATTAAGGGGAGGTTGGGTATGACGGGAAGGCTGGGAAACATTGAAAGAGCTCCCTTTGAAAGCAGATGATGACTGCGCCTCAAGTTCCAGAGCAAGATTTTTACCGACATTTGCGAAGAAAGAATTCACTACATTTATCGAAGTTTCAGGATCACCGTGACCTTTAAGTAGGTGATGTGCTTGAGATTTTTGCTTTTGGAGGTTTGCAATATCTTTCACAATAGTCCATGTGGCCCTAATGTTATTCTTGGCTTTGCATATTTCGTTTTGCTCATATTCACGCTTTACTTTTTTTTAAATATTGTTACAGAATGAACGATAACGGTTGTAAATAATTTTGTGCGTATCATTATTGGGATTGCGTTTCATTCTCCGAAACAACCTATCACGGTGACGAATGCATTTCAGAAGGCCAGGTGTTATCCAGGGTTTAATTATTCTTTTTCGACTAGGAATGTGAATAATACGACTATTATCAATCACAATCGAGGATACTTGTTTGATTATGCTATCCGTCATTATATTAGGATCTTTACAACTGTATACAAAAGAAAAGTCCACCTCTTCCAGTTTTTTAACGATATTGGGAATATCAGGCCGAAAACAGTGATGTTTTGAAGTCTTATTTTCAACTTTGTGGTGACAGCTTAACACAAGCGGAGCATGGTCGGTAATCAAAGAGTCCAAGACGAAAACGGAAGCAACAGCTGGTGTCCGAATTATGAGATGATCCAGGCAACGATTCTCTCTGGTAGGAAGTTGATGAGCAGGAAGCATGCCATGTGAAGCAACAAGGTTTAAATATTCATCAGCTGCGGTGTCAGAGATGCCAGGAATTAAATTAATGTTTAGGTCACCTACGAGAACAACGGTGGTAAAATCTTTCAAAGTGGAAAGAGTACTATCCAGGCTATTTAGGAAAATATTAACGTTTTTGTAGGACGGTGATCGATAAAGAGCTACGACAGCAGTGTTATTGGACAATTTGATGATCATGCAATTTGCTTCAGCCAAGTTTGGTAATTCTACATTGCAGTGAAGATCACTCCGGACAAAAGACACGACGCCATCATTTTGGTTTCTGAAATCTGTCTGAAAACATTCAAAACCAGGCAGAGATGGGACAAATGGACATTTTGACAACCAACATTCTGAGAGAACTATGATATCAAGAGCAAGATTTATTCTCTTTAAAAGAAGAAGAAGGTTATCAAAATTACAATTTATGCTCCGGATATTGACGTGAAACATTTTAAGACCGATGTCACCACTCTTAATGTGAGATGCAACATATTCAGGAGAACAGGTCATTGCTTCGGATACAGAAATATCTTCTATATCTTTACTAATGAATTCTAAATCTTCCATAATGAAACCGATAAAAGTGAACTAAGGTTCCATCCAAAGACCAAAAGCAAAGTTTGTGGCCAAACTGATATTTTTCCATCAAGAATAATTTGTTAAGGGGAATATGGTGACAGTTGGTATTTATAATTTTAATACGTGGCTCGAGTGTGAAGTAAATGTGTGAAAACTTTATGTAAACGTGTACGTTTGCAGTGTAAATTAAATCGTGTGTAGTGTAAATATATAAGTGTAAATTGTAAGTGTAAAATTGTAAGTTGTAAGTGACATACGTAAAAAGTGAAGACAAAACAGAAACATCAACAATACCAAATCCAAATTTTAAAAATGTGATGTGTAGGGAGAAAACTGAAGGAGCTAGTCATATCTGCTCACGGAGCTTGGAAAGGTGGATCTCATCTGTGACTCGAATCAAAGGACCATTTTCCTTTTTACGAAGAAAAATCTTCCCATGGGACACCCAACAGAATTTAAATTCTTTCTCCTTGGCAAGTTCTCTCGTATGGTAAAAGAGTTTCTTCATTTTGGAGGTAAGGTTTTCTGAAATGAATATCGGGGTTGCAGGTCCACTTAGGTGCAGGTGCTCCGTGGTTAGTCTATTTGTGCCTTTGTTGAATTGACGAAACATCGCAACGATTTTTTCCTTCATCAGAACACTGGTGAAATCCACAATGATAGTATTTTTACTCGGATTTTTGTTGTTGATTCTAAATAAATCCTTGATGTCGTTTGGCTGAAGTGGTACTTTCAGAACCGCAGTAGTCTTTACCACGGTTTCCAGTAACGTCGTCTTGGTCTCTAAATTATTGGACGGTATGTTTCTGATTTCCAGACACGTGCTTCGCGAATTTCTTTCAAGGTAGTCCAACCTATCCTCTAGTGACTTGATGTAATCCTCGTCGGATTTACGTTGTGATTCGAGGTCTTTCACTCTATTTTGCAATGCATCATGTTTTTCACTCATAAAATCTAGAGTGGTCCGCATATCTTCAACGGCGGAGCACATCCTGTCACATCTTTTTTCAATGTCCTCTTTGAAATTCTTGAATATCCGTCGCATATCGTCCATGAAACTGTTCAGTATTTCTTCTATACATTCAGACCTTTTACGTTTACGAAGGCTTAAATTTAAGTTTTCTGTTAGTTTTGGTAAATTGGGTTCCGAGTTGCAGCTATGTAATTTTTGCACCACTGCTAGTCGCGGCGTCTCGGCAGTCGTAGCAGTCGCCGTCGGCGCAAGCGCGGTGGGCCCAGCAGTGGATGTACGCGCGACAGACGTAGAAGTGGACGGCGTCTCATGAGCATCAGTTGACAGTGGCGAAGGCGGAGGCGTGCGCTTAAGCGGCATATTATGTGTTCGAGTACCAGGAATACAGCTAGAACGGAGAGTTAAACTTGTCTGCAGGCAGGCCTCAGGGACGGACGGGTCAGTGTAAAGTGGTCGGTATCGATGATTTAGTACAGATGCGCTTTCCGTCAAGTATAACCAGACCCTTGGGTGTCGTAGTATGGCTAAACGCAATGTGTCCCTGGCGCACTCAGTGTTTAACTAATGTGGTGGTCTCGCTCACCTCTATAGGATCCTCTCGAAGGCTCGGTATTTACGTGTGCGCGCACTTGCTTTGTAGCGGCTCTCAAGGAATTATGCGATCCTAATATATTGCAGTATTTATTTCGGACAAACTGTATTAAAATTTAATTATTAAAGAAATAATAAACAGATCTACGAAAGCACGTCTGAACTGCTCAGAGGTCCGGAGGGAAGGGGGAATTATATACAATTATGTTCTATTCTTATTAGCGAACAGTAAATAAAAGAGAAACTGCATATTAAGTATTAAGTATGTAAATAATAAATAATATACTATTGAAGAATTATTTTTATTTTATTATCTCTGTGATACGTACAATGTTATATGATTAACAAGTTTTTTTTTATATATTATGAGATGGCAAATAAGCTTGAGGCCCACCTGGTGTTAAGTGGTTTCCGTCGCTTAAAGACACTTGCAATATTAAGGGTAAATCACTTAACACTTTAAGTGCGTTGCTATCCTAGGGACTAAGATGATGTGTTAAGTAATTACGCTGGCTACCTTTCTTTTTAATCCCAAACAGCGAACTGCTTCACGGCAGAAATAAGAAATATTTAATTTATATCTTTGTCAAGCCAATAAAAGTGACAAGGATCAGGCGGTGGTCGATTCACCAGTCGGCTAAGTAGGCTAGAGCCTAGGGCGGTAGAATTTGAGGAGCGGCAAATTTGGCCCAAATTTTTTATTATGTAAGTATGCATTACACATAGAGAACGAGAAATTTTTAATGTTTCAAGAAAGGGAAAAAGGCTGATGTAATGAGGAAGACAGAGCACAATAAAGTTGCAAATGTAATTATAATTAATATGATTGTGAACTAGGCATATGTTCGATGGACTAGGGCATCGAATTTCAAAAGTAGGTGCGGCAAAAATTTATTAGCCTACTACTAAATTCGTAAATCCGCCACTGGGATCAGGATTCTATTTGCTCGTCCATACCATACCAATTTTTATTAAGGTTTAAAATACAACGTTTATTTAGTTTCAAAGGACGTTCATATATCATAAAGATATTAAGTACATCAAATACCGATTATTTTCAAAGCAACACAGCGACAAAAGCTATGTTTCACTCATGATCAAGTCGTCGAAAGGCGTTAAATAAATTTACATACATCAGCCACTAATTATCATTGGGCGCTCGTTCATCACATCATTTATCAAGCCATATATCAGTGGAACCGGTATTTCGCAAGCCTCCATACTTATTTTCGTAAAATTGCTTGCAAAATGGACATTAATCGAACGCGATGAGCGTGATAAGGCTTTATTAAAATTATGGCAGCCATAAAGCACGGATTCTGTCATTATAATCATTATGCAGGCGTCCGTTGCGCAGAATATAAAAACACGAGTGAATCCGTAAAATCAGCCTTTTTCTCAATGATATTATATTTGAAAAGAGGTGGATAGGTTACTTGCTTGCAAAAAGTGGCACCCTAAAAGTAAGCTAATCAGCACACCCGAGCATAGCACAACATATATCTTTCTCGTTTACTCTATTGCTAGATATCATGTTGTCTTACTCACAACTTACAATATGGCCATGTTAACTCGCCACATACGACAACATGAAATCGTAGACTTTAGGTGCCTATTACTATAAGTAGGTAAGTAAGTAATACACAATGATATTTTGGACCATTTTATGAAGGCAACATATCTACCCCTTTTTAAATATAATATAATTGCTTTTTTGTTTAAAATGTTTATAGTGCATTTTCATTCTTAAAGTCTTTGTTTGTTGCAGCTTTATAAATAAAACACTACATTAAATAATACTGCTTAAATAAAATACACTTTATATAAAATAATATTAAGATAAAACCATCTTTATCAGAGGACAGTACGGTGAGCACTGTCTACATACGAACGGGGAAAACATTTTTGCTACCCTTAATTCTTATCCGATCTCAACGGCGGGCGTGCAGTCAGCGTGCAGCAAGTTTGTAACATTTTGTGTATTTTTCAGACCTAATTTTGAAGCGATGTGAACAGACTGCAAAGAAATTATACATTACTAGCTGCCCGGCCACGCGTTGCTGTGGTAATTTCATACTACTGACCTGTAACATTGTATCTGCAGTAAAAAAAAAATGACTACTTATCAAGATAAAAACTATCCTATCTCTCAAGTTGGATCAAACTGCACACGGTGTACAAATTTGATTGAAATCGGTTAAGTGGTTTAGGAGTCCATTGAGGACAAACATTGTGACACGAGATTTATATATATTAAGAAGATAGGAATATTAATTCTTGATTAAAACCGCTAAAGAGAGATATTTTTATTTACACTTTTAGTTTTGTAAAGCGAGGAGAATCTTATGGAAGCTCGTGCGTAATTCTCTTTACGACGATAACGACTCTATGCTACCGCAGCACGTTCGCGCCACGTCTCCTGTGTATAAACCGCGTCCAAGTGAGAGTTAGTAAAAAAGCAAGCCTAAAAATTGCGGCAAATTTAATCATACCAATTAAGTGGTTTCAATAAAAGTTCCGAACGCAGATCGTTATCGCAGAGGGTAACCGAGGCATAAAGCCTTTTACGAGCATCAATAACTAAAAACTTACGCGCTCCCCTACAAATCGCTGGGGAAGTGCAATAAAATTTCGCAATAAAACTCGAGGTAAACAAATCAGGCTAGTTATTGAAAACGCTCGCGCGGAAATGGGAGCGCCGCGACTATATTGATGGAGCTGATGGTGCAAATCTATATTTGGAATAGTTGCAGGTGGAATAATCCTTGTTGATGATTGCGTGTCCTACCTTCTACCAATCTATATCTTACTTACATACGCACTATGGCGGTTTTCCGTGCTTAAGCGATACAAAACCAGTGTCCTTTAAAAGTCGTCTTTAGGGTCGGCACACTTATCACATTTGAACCGTATCGCCATTTTTACTATGAAAAAGAAGCGATGCGCTACGATCTGAAGCGGTTTCATAGTAGAAAAGAGGCGTTCACTTTCCGAGTTTGATAAGTATGCTATGACCTTCATCATAACAGCCTTTCTAATTGGACCCACTGCTGGGACACAAGGCCTAGCCTTGTCATCGATGGTGGTTTAGGCAGTAGTCCACCACGCTTAGACAATGCGGATTGGTGGACGGAGTATAAAGTGATGAATACCCCTTTGCTGATCCATTAGTCGCCTTCTACGACACCCATTGGATGATATGAGGTGATGCTATTCTACTCTACCGGCATCACACGTCTAACTACTAACTACTGGCTTCATAGTACGTACAGGCCTACCACCTAGTAAGCTCCACGGGATAGGGAAAAAGACTGGGGTAGACAGCGCGTAAGTGTCACGTCAGTGTTGCAACTGTCTATAGCCTACGATGACTGCTTAGCACCAGGGAGCCCGTATTCTAGTCTGCCAAACAAATAACATAAAACATCAGGAGTGGTCTCCCCTTGACTTTCTCGTATACCGGAAACGACTCAAAAGTAGATAGAAACCTTATATTTTGATGTCATACTCCTCCTCCTCCTTGCGTCGTTTATCCTCAATGCTGAGGGTCGTGGCCTCTTTGAACAACGTCCTGGACTATCTTCCGCCAGTTCGCTCTATCTTCGGCGGCGTGGATGGCATCGTGCACCGAGGAGTTTAAGGCCGAGCGAATTTGGTCCGACCAACGCATTGGACTTCTGCCTCTCGGTCTCTTGCCGCTCACCTTGCCCGTTATAAGTAGCTTTTCTAGATTGTCACCTCTTTTCCGAGCAATGTGGCCAAAGAACTCAAAACTCCTCCGCAAGCAAGTGGTACTGAGTCTCATTGGTGCCTTCAGCTCTGCTAGAATCGATTCATTGGTTCTGTGTTCTGTCCAATGAATTCCGAGCATTTTCCTCCAGCACCACATTTCAAACGCGTCAATACGTTGGCGGTCAGTTTTCTTAAGGGTCCAAGTCTCCGCACCGTAGAGAAAGATGGAAAAAACAAGGGTGGTAACGAGCTGTTTCTTAGTTTTCCTTGAGATGTTCCTATCGCTCCATACACGGCCCAGTTGGGACATAGCGCTCTTTGCCATGCCAATCCGTCTTCTGACATCCTTCTCACAGGATCCGTTGTTCGTGATAACGGAGCCGAGATATGTGAAATCCTCTACAATTGCCAGGTTTAATCTACCGGTCATGTTGAGAGACATGTTGCGGTCGACTGCCATAACTTTGGTCTTGTTTCTATTAATGAGGAGTCCCATTTCATTGCTGATTCTTTCCAATCTCTCCAGTAGGATATACATTTCCTCTTCGTTAGCCGCAAAGAGTGTGGTATCGTCGGCATAACGCAGGTTCGTGACTTTTGTCCCGCCAATGGAGATGCCGCCCTCCCAGTCGTCACACACTCGCCGCATGATATACTCCCCGTAGATGTTGAATAAAATAGGGGATAGTATACAGCCCTGCCTGACCCCTTTTTTAAACAGAAACGGTTTGGAAAGTATGTTGTCAATCCTGACCACACCCCGGCTGTCAGAGTATAAAGATTGCAGCAAGGCAGTCAGATGTCTCGGCACCCCTAGCTCGGTAAGTACCCTCCACAGGCTTTGCCAGTCAATGCAGTCAAATGCTTTACTGTAGTCTATGAAGCACATTACGAATGAGATGTTAAATTCGTATGATTTCTCAATGATTTGCCTTATATTGAGAATCTGCTCGCGAGGGCCTCTACCTTTGACGAAACCAGCCTGCTCCTGTGGAATTTGCCAGTCGAGAAGATGTTTTATGCGGTTGTTTATAATATGCAGGAGGATTTTGCTGCTGTGAGATATGAGAGCCAGGGTCCTGTAATTGTCACAAGTCCTCGTAGAGCCTTTTTTGTCAGATGTCATACATGCATGTTAAATTTTGGTCACCCATCCGAGTACTGACCGCGCACTTGGTTGCTTAACTTTCGTGATCGACGTCTCAGAAGTTGATAGAAACCTTATATTATGATGTTATACATGCATGTTAAATTTGGTTGCAATAAGTTAAAGCATACTCGAGTTATCGTGCTAACGCACAGACACACACAGACACAATTCCAAAAAAAAATATTTATGGACTCAGGGGGGTCCAAAACGTGTAAATCCGTCAAAATCTCGAGGTCAAATTTTTTGACGATTACAAGACTTCCTCTATACTACATATACGAGAAAGTAAAAAGTGGTCTTTCTGTGATTGCCACAACGCGTCGTGAGCGTTTCCATAATAACCATAACACGAATCATGAGCTGGCCTTTGAGCTTAACAGATACAACACTAAAGCCTAAATATTTTAATGAAAGCTGAAATAATCCAATTTGTATGCCAATAGCAGACACAAGGGGACATTTAGATACTTGAAGGAAATGTTTCCGAGTTGACATTTGGCGGAATAGCGTAACTCATTATCAACTCGCATTTTCTCGGTAATTTCTGATAAGTCGGTAGACGTTTGTTTTTCTCTTATGCTGGGGCCGCACTTGCGCCTATCGTCCCGAAGTAATGCGTGGCGATACTTCGTATGATATACGCAAGTGCGGCCCTAGCAAAGTTATCGCGATAAAGCATGTGCCATTTCTTTATTTGCACGAACTATCGTGCAATAATCCAAGATGGCTGAAATAATTTCCAGACGTGTAAATTGCGTAGTATTATTATCCTTCTTTGCGTTTAACTACGCATAATCACTTTCTTTACTTCTAAATTGTGTGCTAATAATTACGTAATGCATTTATTATAAAAAATAACTCAGCTGTATCGTATACTTAGTCACCCGTACGCGTCTGAACTAATGGAGAACAACCTTCGAAATGAACAACGCATGTCTGACCACGCAGCGCGATAGGTTAGCGCGCTAAAACCTTGACGTACCGCCTCCCGGCCGATAACGCACACTCAACCCGAATATTCGTGACGATAGCCGATAACGGCCGGTCACATCTGCGTGTATCGTGTCCTAGCACGAAGCTTCGTGACGATAGGCGCAAGTGCGGCCCCAGCATTAGGTTGGTACGTAGCAATTGAACTGTGAACTTCAAATGAGTCTGTCAGAGTTCTGATTTAAAATGTTATTGTTATACTTTCTTTTTATTTTATTTTTTAAATTTATAAATCTATGGTATCTAGAAGGAGTTTCTCCCGAGTTCTTGTTGTAAAAACACGTGTTGAGAGACTCCATTTTAACCAAAATCTACCGTACAATTTTTTTGTAACTTTAATTGAGTTTTTACTTGACATTGGCAAAATGCATAATCTTTAAGATTTGCGAATGCCATTAATTAAGAATAGAATAGAAATAGGTATCTAGAAGTGTCCGCGCTACGCGGAGCTATGTTAATCGATGTGATTACGAACACAAAATATGTAAAAAATAAATATACATATATAATAGATTAAGTGAATACCTTGACTTCCCCGGTACTTATCACTGGCTTCTTGGGGCGCCCCGTTGCTTCTGTCGCCACACACTTCGATTGTTCCGAATCTTGGCACTTATATATAATTACATATAATTAATACTTCTAACACACTAAACGTAAATAATGATTATCCGAAAAACGACCGAATTATAAGCTCGTAGTATCTCAAGGATAAAACCGACACGCGGAGCCGACCCGATCAAATTTTTGTCTACTTAACTGACACGAGCCGCGCAGTGGTGTAGGTCTACCCTACATAAAAGAATATTAAAACCGAACATACCCCCGCCCAATCAGTATCAACTGATTTAAAACTGAAATAAAACTAACCCTAAACTAACTAATCTATAGGTAAGCGTGAAAGCTTAGCTATAGCCCGCTTTAAAATTGCACCGTTAGCTACTTTAACATCCGCAAGCCTGGCCACCCCATCCGTACCGGGATACAATTTAATTAATCGACCGCGACGCCAATGAAGTGGAGGGGCGTTATCTTCCTTTAACAACACCAAATCACCTTCCTTTGGTGGATTCTTATCGTCCGTCCACTTCATACGCTGTTGCAGGGTGTGAAGATACTCTAAATGCCACCGATGCCAAAAACTTTGTGTTATTTGTTGTAACAATTGAAACCGCGTTAATTTATACATCTTCACATCTTGCAATGAATATTCGGGAACAGCGTTTAGAGGCTGACCGATCAAAAAATGACCCGTGGTAAGGACCTCAAGATCGTTTGGATCCGAAGAAATAGGGCACAACGGTCTCGAATTAAGTACGGCCTCTATTTTACAAAAAACCGTAGCCAGCTCTTCAAACGTGAGCTTAGTTTCTCCGATGCTACGCCTGAGATGTGTTTTGGCAGACTTAACTGCTGCCTCAAACAGACCTCCCCACGACGGGCAAGCGGGCGGATCAAATACCCAAGTAATGCCCCGACTAGACATTGCATGACCGATAGAAGTTTGGTTTTTACTCAAAAAATCATTTAAATCCCGTAAATAACTATCGGCGCCCTTGAAATTAGTCCCACAATCCGACCGAATTATAGACGGCAGGCCGCGTCTAGAGACAAACCGAGTGAGAGTAGCAATAAAAGCTTCCGTAGACAACTCCGATACTAACTCTAAATGAACACATTTAGTGGCCAGGCAGACGAAGACACATAGGTATGCCTTGGTGATCTTAGGATTCCGAAACTTGTGTGTTTTAATATAAAAAGGGCCTGCATAATCCGTACCGACACCTTGAAATGGCCTAGCAGCTACAACCCGATCGCGAGGTAAGTTACCCATTAACGGCTGGCTTACAACTCCCTTTAACTTGTAACACGATATGCATTTAAAGGTTACATTTCTAACAATCCGTCTCGCCGATAATATCCAAAACCTTCTTTGAAGTATAGCTAAGAGGGCGTTTGGACCAACATGAGCATTCTTGACGTGTAAATCCGAAATTAAAAGACGAACGAACAAACTTGACCGCGGTAATAATAAAGGATGACGTGCATCATAATTTAACTTGGCGTTTTTAAGTCGCCCTCCGACTCGAAGAAAACCATCATTGTCAATGAAAGGGTTAAGTCGTTTTAAATGACCCTTCAATTGTTGACCCTCCCGTAACTGCTGAATTTCCGAGCAAAAATCTTGTTTTTGTATAAGTTTTATCCAATGCAATGTAGCATGTTTCCGTTCACCTACCGTTAAATATTTATTTTTATTTTTATTATCTTTATTCCGTAAATTATGCAACATTCGTAATATCCAACCCGTTACCGAAATAAATTTATCAAAGCAGCTATAACGTTCTAACAAAAAATCTAAATTAGGTTCCGGGTCACATTTAGTTATCGTTAGGCACCGTAAGCCAGGCAGATCTGAAAGTACCTGATTAGCATTCAACTGAGGCCAAGTAGAATCATCTTCAGTCAGCCATTGTGGACCCCACCACAAAGTGTGGGAAGATAAAGTCGAAGCCGTGCAACCGCGAGACGCGATATCCGCAGGGTTTAACTGTCCCGGAACGTGACGCCATGTAATGGAAACCGTAGAATTTTGAATTTGGGAAACTCTGTTCGCTTCAAACACCTGAAGGGTATGAGGCGACGTACGAATCCAAGCCAAAACAATAGAACTATCGGTCCATCCGAATATCTCACTCAGATCTATGGTTCTTTGCAGGCAAAGACAAACATGATTGAGGAGCCTTGTCAGTAACACCGCACCGCACAACTCCAGTTTTGGAATTGTGAGTCGTGATCTGATAGGAGCCACTTTACTCTTACCAGTGAGTAAATGTACCGAAACTGTACCGTCAGCCATCTGCACCCTGAGGTAAACAACGGCTGCAAATCCTAGCTCCGACGCGTCCGAAAAACCGTGAACACTATAATGTGTAGCCTGCCTTGGAATAATACACCGAGGTATAGATATTTGACGGACACACTCTAAGTCCGCGCGGAAGTTTAACCACTCCCGTTCCAAATTATTATTTAATGGGTCGTCCCAGTCTAGACCAAGTAACCAAAGCCTTTGTAACAAACACTTGGCCCAAAATAAAATAGGATAAATCCAACCGTTAGGGTCATACATGCGTGCAACCGTAGAAAGAATATTGCGTTTTGTTCTATCGCCGTATAAATTTTTATCTAATTTATAAGTAAAAACGTCACTAACCGGATCGTATAAAATCCCTAACACCGAAACCGAATCAAGATTATCTGCGTTGTCAAATAACAGCGGCACCTGCTTGTGATCATCGGGCAAATCGGCCAAAATCGAAGGCCTATTCGACAACCACTTGCGCAACTCATAGCCGCCCGTGCGCATTAATGATATAAGCTCCTGCTGAAGCTCACGCGCTTCAGCTTCCGACCTAGCACCCCCTAAAATATCATCAACATAGGTGTCGCGCTCTAAGATCGCTGCTGCACGCGGGAAACGCTCTCGTTCGCGTTCTGCCAGCTCCAATAACGTCCGAATCGCGATATATGGACTAGACTTTAAGCCGTACGTATTTGTATTCAGCTCATACGTAAGAAGAGGCTCATCGGGAGATTCTCTCCAAAGTATGAGCTGATACTTGCGGTCCGCTGGGTCAATCAATGTTTGCCGAAACATCATGCGAATGTCAGCAACGAAAACCGTATGGTGAAGTCGAAAATTCAAAAGAATAAGGGTTATGTCCCGCTGAAGTTTAGGGCCTGAATGTAGACACTCGTTTAAAGATACACGATTACTTGTATAACTACTTCCGTTGAAAACCACTCTAATTTTAGATTTGTCCGAATTTTTGAAAACACCGTGGTGTGGAATATAATAATGTTCTTCCCCCGAATTAACATTAAATTTTGAAACCGACATATGCCCCAAATCCAAATATTCCCTCATAAATTCTATATACTTGGTTTTAAGTTCCGAGTTTTTCATTAAACGTTTCTCCATAGAAATAAATTGTTTTTCAGCTATACCGCGCGATTGGCCCAACAACGGGCGATTTATTAAAAAGGGTAATCGTGTCATGAACCGGCCGTCATTTAATCGAATCGTATTATTTTTATAAAATGTCTCACACTCCTCATCACAAGGAGTCAGCCGAGTTACCGATGGAAGTTCCTCCACCTCCCAAAATTTTTGTAAAGTGTCCGATAAAGAAATTCCGAAATATTCCGTATCGTCCGAAAATTGAAAAGCCAAATTATTTTTATATTCTACTGGTCCCAATAGAACATAACCGAAAACTGACCGATAGGCAGTAAAACCATCCGAAGTTAAATTAATTCTATCTCCACTAACAAGTTTACCGAAAACATCTGAACCGAGTAATACATCCACCGGTATGGACTTATAAAAATCTGGATCAGCCAAAATTAAACCTCTGGTCAACTCGACCGTCGATTCAGACAAATCAAGTGACGGTTGGTTTCCGACAAGATTAGACAAACAAGTCACTGGTGTTGTGATGATAGGAAACCGTTTATAAACTGGTGAAAACGTAATAAAAGACCGACCGAATGTTTTAAGTGCTTCAAGTCCACCCACTCCTCTCACTCGCTCTTGAGTTGATTTTAAAGTCAACCCGAGTCGCCTTGCTAAACCGATAGTAATAAGAGATCCCTGAGAGCCTGCGTCAAGCAAGGCCCGGGCCGAAATACATGTATCCGAATTGGTGTGAATTTTAATAATAGCCGTAGGTAATAAAATAGTTTTCCTTATTGTGAGTGAGTGGAGAGGGAGCGCCGTATCCTATTCCCTATTACGGGGACCTTCATCGTGACGACGGTTGTCCACTCGTACGTCCTGACTTCTCCCGTCGTATGCGTCATATTCCCGATTATAACGGTTACCGTTATCACGACGATCATCAGATCGCTGTTCCCGTACGCGCTCAGGTGTGCGTGATGGACGCCGCACACGGGAAGGCGAGGTACGCGGGGACCTACCTTGGTTCCTGTAAGACCGGTATACCGGTCTGCCCCCGCCCGTGCGAGGTGGCGACTGCCTAGCAACGTGGTACGCATTATCACGGCGGTCGCGCGGTACGACACCCGACCTATTAAAACACAACATCGGATGATGTTTTTGACTGCCACATCCGTCACAACGAGGAGTATTCCGACAGGTACGATAACTATGATCACCGAAACAATAAAAACAAAGCCGATTAGCTTGAGTAAAATCCTTACGGCCGAATGGAGACAATGATCGGAACTTAGGACACTTCGTTAGCCCGTTATGGCTAGTTTCACCACAGCAAATACAGTTTTGTGTACGCGTCGCAACTAAGTATGTATTGGGACGCCTGGGTACCCGAGAAGACGACGGCACTGCCTCGCCGGAAGAATAGGTAGAATCCGATTTGGTACATTCAATAAGCCGACATTCCGTTTCTAAAAAATCGATTAATTCCGAAAAGGTAGGTATAACATCCGTATCAGCCGAACATTTTTGTTCAAATCTAGTTTTAAGTGTGTTAGGCAATTTAGTAAGCACTATATGCAACAGTAAAAATGACCAGTCCGTAACAGGGAATCCTAAACGTTCCAACGAATTAACCGCCATAATTAATGGATTAAGGAACTGTGACCGAAGTCCATTTAACCGAACTGAAATATTAGGCAATTTTAGTATTTGGTCAACATGTATATCGGCCAAATGACGGGTGTTTTGGTACCTCTTCATAAGAAGGTCCCGTGCCGTACGATACCCCTCATCCGAAATCTTAATATGTTGAACCAAACCGCGTGCCTCTCCTGTCAGACAAGACATTAGATACGCAAGTTTTTGTGCCGGTGATAAGTCACTCCGTGAATCTACTAAACTATCAAACAAATTGTTAAACCCGACCCACTGGTCCATCTCACCCGAAAACGTAGGTAACCGAAGCGTAGGTAAACGCGAAATTAAAGCGTCCGAATCAATTTTTGAGTCCGATTTCTGATCGGTGGAAGATGGTGAAGGAGGCCCGGCACTATCCAATTTAATAATCATAAGTTTATCGAATGATTCTAAAGCCCGCATATAATCTCGACGAGCACAAGACACAAATTCATTTTCAGTTGGAATATTCGGATCGGCGAGTTCAACAATACGTTGATAAGCATCCTCTAAAATATTAAACTCCGTATTTACTGTCATAAGACGCACCTGTAACCGATTTGAATGCTCAGGTTTATCAATTAAATCCGCACTATCAATAAGCCACTGTAATTTGACTTTAAAAAAAGAGCCCAATATCGTTTATAAGACATAATTCAAAAAAGGTTTACGGAAATAGAACAAATAAAAATTTAAAATCCTGCCGTTTACAAGTAACTACGTATTCTTTATTCAAACGTAATCAAGTTGAACGAATACAATGCCGAACGAAAGATAAGAGATAATAAATCAGTGAGTCACCCCAACGCTATACAATATGTGTCTCCGTAAAATAAAATAAAAAATATATTAATGGCGTTTACCATACGATAAAATGAATTTTCATTTACGTAAATGTATAATTTGTTGGTGACAATTTTTAACTCACTAGTAAAACCTACTAGTAAGACCGATGCCGTTATATGACCGTTATAGAACCGAAATTAACCTAACAAAATACCACGCGAATCGAGAAACTAACCACGCTCTGCTACCAAAGAAATGTCCGCGCTACGCGGAGCTATGTTAATCGATGTGATTACGAACACAAAATATGTAAAAAATAAATATACATATATAATAGATTAAGTGAATACCTTGACTTCCCCGGTACTTATCACTGGCTTCTTGGGGCGCCCCGTTGCTTCTGTCGCCACACACTTCGATTGTTCCGAATCTTGGCACTTATATATAATTACATATAATTAATACTTCTAACACACTAAACGTAAATAATGATTATCCGAAAAACGACCGAATTATAAGCTCGTAGTATCTCAAGGATAAAACCGACACGCGGAGCCGACCTGATCAAATTTTTGTCTACTTAACTGACACGAGCCGCGCAGTGGTGTAGGTCTACCCTACATAAAAGAATATTAAAACCGAACAAGAAGACTAAGTTTTACACATTTTTAAGCTACTAGAATGACCTACCCCAGTGCTAATACATAACATGATATACTCCTCCATGTGTCAATTCATACTTATTTACTGTTAAGGTGCCTGGGGCGGCTCCTGCAAAACTACTTTCATTGAGGTACCCTACGAACTTGCTTTATGAAGATACCAAGGCACTTCATGTTAGACAACTCTACATTGGCGCGTCTTTACAATAATCCGTAATTACACAAAAACAGAACAAATCTATACTAATAATAAAGATGACGAATCCCAGCAACTACTAATTCGAAACGAAAAATACTTTTTATGTTAGATAGTCCATTTATCGAGGAAGGAGTCCATTTATCAATTGGCCCTGAAGGCCCACTTGAAAAATTCACCCTGTATAGTTTCTCATGCGGCGGAGTCCACATGCGGATGTGGAGTGCACCAGCGGTTTTAGTGAGTATGCCGTGTCTAATCGGAGCGTCTCTCATAACCCTGCCATCGCGACTGGGTAGATCCGTCAATTTCGATCTTACCCCGTACATCATTGATGTTTCGTTGGTTACAGTGGTCGGATGACCATCACAAAATTCTCAAAAATTCTCATTCTCAGATCTTGCGTAAAAAGAACACGCGCCACTTGACTCTGCAACACTTGGCTCACAAACAATATCCACAACATATATCGCTTTACTTCTTTATTCCAATTGGGCACAGCGTACTAGCTGCTTGAATCTGGAGCAGCCCGAACTGGGTACCTCCATCTTACAGAAGACCTCAGTCAAATAACTCCACTTTTTGTGGTGTTGTTCTTCTGTTGGTGAGTAAGGTCGCCCAGAGCTCCACGGGGTAGGAAAGTGTTGGATTGGCAGCGCGCGAGTGTCTCATCAGGGTTGCAAGCATCTATAGGATACGGTGGCTGCATAACACCGGTGAGGCCGTATACTTGTCTGCCAACCGCTAGACATTAAAAAATACGTAAATTTTTATGATGTACATAAACTAGAAAATTCTATGTAGCTAATAGCCTGGAATAGGCTGTGGTAATTTCCTGCCAAAGTACACTTAGTAATTTGCTTTCCAAGCGTGTATTGTAGAGTTAATTTTCTGCTCGCTACGTGCCTGAAGATATTAAGTCACATATTTCCTGTTTAGCTAAAAGCTACTCCCAGGCACTCGCTAACTGCTAAACGAACTATGCAATACTGAACACAAGTTTCTGCTTGTGTAGACATTTCCATAACATTTAGAACAATTCGTGGCGGGATGATGCTAGGAATTATAAGAAGTTTTTAACGCCTCCATCTCACACTAGTAAGTGATGGTGGAAGCGAGCTTAAAGAACGCACACTTTTCAATTTGGATAAGGATCAGCGTCGCCTCAACTTCAGCCGTTTAGTATGTTCTCCGTATGAAAATCCATACCTACCTACTCTAACGCACAATAATCAGGAACGTAACGACATTGATAAAGTAAAACTTGCGGAGTTTCTTTCCGGTTCTTCTCAGAACTTCTCTCAAGGTCTCCTGGTAGATTCTTGAACCGATGGCATCCAAATTGACTTTCATAAGTGTACAAATTGTACCTAAATGAACAAAGAGATTTTGACTTTGACTTTCGTCGTCCCGCATCGGGATAAGCCCACGAACGGCGTTGGGTGGTGCCGTGAGTGATCAACTTGCAGATTATTTAGAAAAGCTTTTTACAAGATAAATTATTATATAAATGGTCCAAATGCGTGGAAGTAATAACTGCCCAAAATTTACGTATGTAATTTTAATTATATATTGTTATTATTTTATTATCTATTGACCTGTAATGATGTTTTGAAATCATTGCGAAATTGTTAGCTGTTTCTTTTCCATCACAGCATAATAATAATTTTGTCGATTTAAAAGTACTTAGCAAAGTTCATTTAAATAAAGAGCTTTTTCATTTCATTTCATAGTTAACGCCTGGTGGATGGTGAGGTGAAAGGCGATACGGATACGTTCTCTTCCAGATTTGATAAGTGTGCTACCACCTTTATTCGTAATCCTCAGCAACTGGGACGGGCTTTCTTTATTACGCTAACGACCAGTTGCACCAACTTATACTTTTTACAAATTGGCAAAAAAATAACATATTTAAAAAAAGCAATCCATTTTGCTTTACCTATCCCGTAGCGCAACATACGTAACAGCCACTCATAACTTATCACACTGAAAAAACATTGCACTAACAAAGGACCTTTTTGGCTCGATTATAGGGATACCATTTAGAAATTTGAAAAGTCCTGACAAAATGCCTGACAGTTCAAAAAAGTCCGGACATTTTAACCACAAAATGCAAACGTCAGCACCTCAGTCCGCTTAAATAACTTACTTATGTAAGTTTTATTACTCGTATTCCATCTAAAACAAAAAAAAACGAAAAGAACCCTAGAAGTCCGGACATGTCCGGAATAATCCGGACGGATGGTAAACCCTACTCGGTTACAATCACATCTGTAATTTTTAACTAAGACTTAATTATAAATCTCTATGTAAGCTTGGCATAGAGTACATTTGACGTATTTTGTTTTTAGCTACAAACTTTGCAGGTGCTATATTGGGAAACATGCTGGGTTATTTTCTTCAGTACTTTATTTATTTTTAACCCTTACGTTTTTTCAGGGCAACAATAACTTGCTTGTAAGAGCATCAGCTCTTACAGTAATTAAGAAACAGGATATCTGTCACCGTTATCAAAGTTCGCTAGCAGCCTAGCCCAGATTTAATTGCCCGCGAGTCATAATTAAACCAGGCAATTATTCGAATCGAACGCCACTTAGAGGTTTAAGTGGCTTGCCAAGATGACTGTGCGTCACCAATTATCGTTTACCGGAGTTGGGAAGTCCTTACTAAGATGACAGGTGCACATGCAGCACCTCAGTAATTTTGCACTAATGACATAGAACGCGAAGGAAACTAAATACGTAGTTAGGCAAAAAAGTCCTTTATTCTGTTAGCAAACTAAGGTAACAACAAGTCTTGGTAACAATTCTTGTAAGTAAGAAAATACCCTAATACTTGTACCTAAGTAGATTCTGAACTCCGCTGCATCCACGTAGGTGTGGTAACACACTGGGAGCGGGCACTTGGGCAGCGGCAGCGGAGCGATTTCGAATACATCGGTTTCATCGTTAATCTGTAGATCATTATTAATATCCAGACACAATTATATTTAATTGCCTCACGATAGATATCTCCCGAGCGGGGACCAAAAGGTTATTTTGGAATACCCTATTAAAACCGACTATTGCATTAGACACCGCTCGTGTTCGCTAATTGCCGTGTAACATTTGCAGTGCTACCGCAGGATTACTGGTCCACATATATTCTCTGAAAGTTTAATATATGGAATAATTTTATTTTTGCGTTTACAAACGCGTAATACTCAGGCGGGACTCGAACCCGCATCTTCCGCTATCCGGGCGGCTGCGTTGACCAATTACGCCACCGAGACACTGCTATTCGCTGTCGAAATTTGTCAGTGCTTGGTGCTTATGTTTTTATGGTAAACATTGTTTCATCAAATCTTTAAAATTTGCACTTCTAAGACCCGAACGAAATATTTTTGCAAATATTTGACGCCCAGTTAAGATGAAACTACCTTGCGTTATGGAATAATTTTATTTTTGCGTTTACAAACGCGTAAATTACTAGAAACTTGCACTGAAAAAAAAACATTATTTTTTCAGTGCTATTTTCTAGTTTGAGATTATAATCTGAGGTCCGCAGCATTGCCGCGGCAGCAGATATCGGAAGTCCGTCCGCACGTCACTTGGGGTTCACACTGCAAGACAACGCTGTGTTGAGTCTGTATCGGAACACAGCATCAAGTGAGCGTGGACCTTATTGTCATAACCTGCGACGTGCGATCACAACAAACTCTTATATTTCATACCGCTAAAAAGAAAAAAAGGCATATTGCAGAACAACGTTTGCCGGGTCAGCTAGTAGAATTAATTTTATTGTACCTATTTAAAGGTGATTGAATATAACATACGCAGTTCATAATAGTCCTATTATGAGTATTGAATGTGTATGTTGATAGAGGGATATTAATTTTAAACTCTTTCCCGTCGTAATGAGCGCATGAAAACTATTAACAGCCGACAACTCAAAGTCAAAGCACAAATGTACCACAACTATCAGATCTAAATATAAATAAAATCAGGAGTGGTCTCCCCTTAACTTTCTCGTATACCGGAAACGACTCAAAGGTTGATAGAAACCTTATATTTTGATTTCATACATGCATGTTAAATTTTGGTCACCCATCCGAGTACCGACCGCACACTTGGTTGCTTAACTTTCGTGATCGACGGCTCAAAATTTGATAGAAACCTTATATTTTGATATCATACACGTGTGTTAAATTTGGTTGCAATAAATTAGAGCATACTCGAGTTATCGTGCTAACGCACAGACACACACACAGACATAATTCCAAAAAAAAATATTTTGGACTCAGGGAGGTCCAAAACGTGTAAATCCGTCAAAATCTCGAGGTCGAATTTTTTAGGATTACCAGACTTCCTCTATACTACGTACGAGAAAGTAAAAAAGTCAAAGTAAGAAATTATCAACTATCAGATAAAAACAAAAAAAGAATACCCAAACGACGTGCATTCGATTTATAAACTATCGAGAGTGTCGTGCAATTTTAATCACTGAAAACTTTCGGCCGATTTTTCTGAGCTCTCGGTGTTGTACATGCCTGTGATAAATGCTCTGGCAAACGTTTCTCTATCACTCAATCTGACTACAACCCGTTAAACAATCTTTCATTGTTATTTATATCTCTTCTGGATGTTTCCAGAATTCCACAATGTTATGTTGATAAGAAATGATGGCTCATGTATATATGGGAGTCAAGATATATGCTCGTGCAATACACGCAAAAACAATTCTCACGGACATGGAATTAGCGTAGCATACATTAGTACCGGTAAAAGGGGTAGGTTTGTGTGATTATTGTTGATTTTGAGGCAGTCGGTTGAGTCAGAGCTCTGCGGCCTAGAGTAGGCGTTTTAAGTGTAGTGCATACAAGATTTAGTCTGCTGTATTTTGTGGTATTGCATTGTAAATTCAGTAAGTATTTTGCTCTATTGTTAAGGAGCTGGTCTTCCGTACTCTATTTCTTTAAGTAGCAATAGACAACTACAAAATAAGACTTTACCAATGTATTGTTAGAGTGCAAGTCTGTAAATCGATTACTTAAGTGTTCCATCGGAGTGCATCACGTCTTACGTCTCGGGATAATAAGAGCTAGTTGGTTTTTCGAATTTTCTTTTATCCGCTCATTGGAATTATTGTCTGTTTCAGAATTGAATTTAGAAATTCTCTTCTATTTAAAGCGAAATGTGGTCTAAGTTCAGTATAAAATTTTTGGTGCAAATTTTGCTTTTTTCGAAGATTGTGTCGTCTTATAACCTAAATAATTGCTCCCTCTGGTAGACACGCTTTTGTAGGTATGTTGATGAATTGGCGCATGCCGCGTCGAAGTATCGGAATAATAACAAAACCGAGGTACCTACCTATTTAGGTACGTGGGTACAAATCGCGAATACTGCCCAAAGTAACTATTCCACGCAGAGGAAGTGGCGGGCAAAAGCTAGTTTATGAAGGCGAGTTTTTACTTACGTTTACTAAAAACTAACTAGGTATATCAATTATAACTTTTTTTTATATACTAGGAGATGGCAAACAAGCTTGCGGCCTACCTGGTGTTAAGTGGTTAGTGTCTATAGACACTTGCAATATTAAGGTTAAATCACTTAATACTGTAAGTGAGTTTCCATCCTGGGGACTAAGATGATATGCCTTCCATGTCCAGTAATTACCTACACTAGCTACCTTTCTCGTCAATCCGAAACACAGTGAACTGCTTTACGGCAGAAATAAGAAAGGCGGTGGTACCTACCCAGACGACCCTACATATGGGTCTACCACCTAGTAAAGGCTAAAATTTTAAAAAATGGACAAGTAACGAATGAAATATTGATCTAAATATGGGGGAATTACAGAATATTAATAGCAGTTGAGTACTTGGCACTTTTGGAATCAAAAGATTTCGTTGCAATCAAATCTTTTCCAAAATTACTTTCACGTATTAAAAATAAAATATTGCCCTTTCAAGACGCATTTAAAGAAACAATATTTCTTTTACACGTACTTCAGTGGGTTACGTGGAGTGCACAGTCGATTCGATTATACGCGTGGTTAGCTATGTGTTACATGGTTGCGTCTCCCCTCAGGAGGGTCAAGGTTTGAAGTGGCTCTGATGTAAATATAGATATTAGGACGTATTTTATATATTCTAATTAAGCTTTATTACGCGCTTTAATGTGATATCTATAAGGCAAGAATTTTCCAAATTAAAGAGTTTTGAACGACTGGATTTTATTATTATGATGTAAACAATTCTAGAATTCACAATCGTAAAGATGAAAATACTATTCATTCATTAGGAAAGGAAAAAAGATAGAAACATAATTAATAATAAAATCAAGCAATAGAAAAAAGTACCAATACCAAAAACTTTAAAACTACTATACTTGTAATGGAAGAAATTAACAAAAGATATTATAAAAGTTATACCAAAACATTTTTTTTTCTACACTCACACCAATTATCAAATTAAGTATCATTAAGAACTTGTGTTATGGATACTAGATAACAGATAATTTTTATATACATTTAGAATTTTTAATAAATAAACATAAATAAATATATAAACAACCATGACTCGTCAACAAATATTCGTGTTCGTCACACAAAGATTTGCCACTACCAGGACCTGAACCCGGACTGCTTGATGTGTAGGCAGCTATTGCATACTGCCCACTCCACAAAGACGGCGTCAATTTAACTTGTTATTTTGAAGTAATATTAATTTCATATAAAGCATTTTTAAATATTTGTCCTACCCTGATCCCAATTGTATTAGGGGTCGGTGCACTATGGCTTGCTATCACCATACTGCTATAGGTTTTGGCGTTTCCTGACATCAACCCTCCAAGACGAGGTTTAAGAGTTTTTTTTCTTTTGTCAAAATGAAAATTATGGTCTTCAGTATTTATTAAGGTATTTAGAGTGCCACAAACAGTACAAACTTATTTGACCCGGCGGGAAAAATTAAAACTACAATTTACCCATAGACATTTCTATCTTCTATGGTCAGATAAGTTATTGGCACTGTATTTGCCAAGCTAAAATGGTGGCAATCTACAGATCACAAAAACAATTCTTGTGGGCTGTGTTGGGTGGCAATCAGTAGGTCATCCTTAAACGAAGGTTACCTCTAGACATCTTACACTTCCCAGGCATTTGTGTTTGAAATTCAGCTCTCCTTGTATGTTGATCACGTCGCAATCGCAACGTCACACAGATACAACATGTACAGAAAGTAAGCTTCATAAACCGAACTTACGTTATAAAACAGATGGGGAATAAAGCAAAAACCTGTTTTGAATTAACTCATTTATAAAAAAGTTTTTATCTAAATCGTTCCTTTGTCATAGAACACAATGATGGCCAAGGCTAATTTACTTTCTTTTAGAATCGTGTTTACGATAACTTTTATCTTATTTTTTCGTTTCTTTATTATATTGTCCGTTTACCAAGTTAATGGCATATTTTTCAAACATTTCATAGTATGCCAATCACTACATAGTATAAAACAAAGTCGCTTCCGCCGTCTGTCTGTCCCTATGTATGCTTAGATCTTTAAAACTACGCAACGGATTTTGATGCGGTTTTTTTTAATAGATAGAGTGATTCTTAAGAAAGGTTTATATGTATAATACATGCATATTTACATAAGCATTGCACCTGTGCCTGAAGCCGGGGCGGGTCGCTAGTTAAAAATATAAAGAAATTTAATGTTTTGAGAATGTTATCCTAATAATATTAGGGGTTTACGTATGAAATTGCCGTTTTGTATGGAGAATATATTTACGATCTTTTAAGAAACCTCAAATCTAAATTTTGTGTAATTTTGTGGATATGTTTAGACAATATTAAGCTATAGGATACTTAAAGAAAAAATTTGAAAATTGACAACTGTAAAAGAATATTTATATTTTTATAACGGATACGGACACTTCTTAAAATTTTATACATAAATATAAGTCCTTGTAATGAAGTTTAAAATACAAAAAGAATAATGGGCATAGCTATTGTATTATAGGAATTATACACTAATGAATAATGAGGAAAAATCGGTAATTTCATACTTTAACCCCTGTTATTATAAACGCGAAAGTTTGTATGGATGGATGGATGACTGGATGTGTGTTTGTTACGCTTTCACGTAACGGACTACTGAATGGGTTTTAATGAAACTTTACAATAATATAGCTCATATATTATCATATTCGCGGGCAGAAGCTAGTTTCAAATATTGCATCACACAATGTATAGTGCTGTCGAAATTTCTTCAATATACTTTGAATTCTATGATTACGAATTAAGGCTGCAAATTCGAGAAACTTAATAGTTTTGGGTAGTCTGTGTTATGTCCTGAAAATTGATGCAAAAAACGGCCACGCTCTCAGACACGATAGGTATAGACTGCTTCGGTTGATTATAATGAGTAGGGTCGATGAAAAGAGAAGCACTGGGCGATGTAGAAAATCATGGCTGTGAAACATTCTAGAGTGGACCAGCATTAACTCCGTTGAACAACTGTTCCGGCTAGCGACTGACAGAGAGTAATACAGGGCTGACTGCCAACCAATTGAAGAGGGACTAGAAGAAGAATTGCATCAGAAAATATTATAGTAAAGAATAGGCATACAGAATGGAAAAAAAGACCGTGGTTGGAGGAAAAGTACTCAGTAAAATTTGCCATCATCAATATCAAGGGTATATTGATGACGGCAAATTTTACTGACAGGAAACATTCCTTTGTTTTCAGAAATAATTAAAACTGCACTTAAAGATTTTTGAAAAATCACCTGCTTGAGCCGGGAATTGAATCAGTGAAATGTGAAAAAAAACAACCTGTATTTTATGATACCAATTGAAAGAGTCATTATTAAGAATCAATTGTTCAAATTCCCTATTTCGTCAATCAAATCTAACTAGTATGCAGAATGGTTTAGTACATTTAATGGCCCTAATATGAATAAGGAAAGCGACTTTTTTTGTAATCTGTCTTGCATTATACTTTTTCAATCGCTCCCCGCTGAATGTAAATAAAATATAAATAATAGGCAGCCAATTACAAGTTTCTGCAGAAAGAACTAAGTTAAATAGAAGAAAAACGCAAATAAAAAGGTAAACTCTAGAACACGCAACAAGTTCGGAAAGAAATTAACTCAGTTTCTTTGAACTTTTATTAAAATAACCCGGTGCATAAACTTGTAATTGATCATCATAACCTTTTAATTCTTCGACCCACTGCTGGGACACAAGGCCTCTACATGTCATCGAAGAAAGTTTAGGTAGTAGTCCACCACGCTTGCCAAATGCAGATTGGTGGACGGAGTATAAGGTGATGAATAGCCTTTGGCTAAGGGCCTTTGCTGATCCGATGCTACATGCAAACCCAACCAAGATTAGTATTGATTGCGACAGGTTGAGACCTAGTAAGTACCCTTGCGGGTGGATATGGAAATCGTCAAATGCCAGTTATTGATGCCGATTATTAGCTTAGGTTCTCCACTGTTAAAACATACAACTTCGACTAAATCTGCTAAACGTGGCAAGTTTTTAATTCTGCACATGGCACTGTTTGCTTTGACAGCCCTAAGTCGTCGACAGACTTTTTTTTTAATCGATGGGGAATCCGTTTAAGGGCCTACCGCACGCTGGCTAGGCGCACGGCGTGTGTGGGATTCACCGACGCGGACAGCGACGGTACTACTCACTAAAACCCACCGGTACCCTCCTAAGCCCTTATGGGGGTGCTTTGGGATCGGCGCAGTTTACGTGCGCCTTTTCACCAAAGCGTCCCCGGGCAAGTCGTCGATAGACCTAGCCTTGTGAATAGACTATCAGACATCAAATGAGGTAAAAGTCACTCAAATAGTGGAAATTATGTTGAATATCTGAAATTAATAAGTTTATTTTAACACTACATACTGCATTTCATACAGTACACACGATTTGAGTGCAGTCATGGGATGAGCAGCCGTGAAATTACCTCTTCCCGCTGTCGACAGACCTTGCTGTCTTTCTTAAATTTCATAGCCTTTTTACTCAATGTACGACTTCGCGTTATTTGCATTCGTGCTATTAAGAGTTGCACTTAGATCCCGCCGAACTGTACTTATCATGCCCGAAATAGCAGGTTGTCGATGTAGCCTTAGGCTAACGGAACCAGTTAATTAATTGTGAGAACTAATTAAGCAAAAGCCCTAACTATACCAGAGTCTGAGCTATGCCTGTCCTGAATACGAATCGCTACAAAAACATACTTTAACAAACTAATTCAAAATGGCTGGCCAAACTCTATTCAGTGAAACTTTTTACTTTACTCACGTAAATTCGAAGGTCGGTATTGTCGTGTTTTCCTTTTCTGTGTACAATTGATTTTTTTATATTGAAGTCGCCCTGTGAAGGTTCGTCACATTAGTGGCAAAATTTAAAAGTCAACCTATAACTTTGATTTTCTAAGAGTCACGTTTGAAATATACAAATACCGTATAGTTTTTATTTTTATAAAATATTGAAATCAAGGGCTTACTCATAACTCCGCAATGGACAGTCTTATCTCGATGTAGACTGACTTATTTGTATGAAAATAATCCTAAATATTTATTGACTTTGGGTTGAAATCGTAATTAAAATTAGCGTTTGAATTAGCACCTAGTAGAGTCAGGGTTAATGCATGTCAAAAATATTAAAGAATATTAATGTGTTTATTAGTTAAATCACAGATAATGTACAGGTTTGTTTACTGAAGGATTTTATTGTTAATTTTTGGGTCCAGTCCTCAGGTCCAGTCATTTGGGACGAGTCATTATTTTGGAGGTACTGTATGGCCCATATTGCCAGATGTGGCTTTGTGTATGACCGAATTTTACCTGAAGCTCTGCTCAACCCCTTTTTTGGATTGTGGGCGTGATTTTAATATAATTATGTATGTATGTATACTAGTAGTTAAACCAATAAATTTATTCAGAACTACTTATTAATTTTGTTTTAATTGACTTGTTCACAAGATAATACCATCACGCTCGTAATCCAAGAGGGGTTTAGCAGAGCCTTAGGTAACATTTTGTTACATATGAAGCCACATCTGTAAGTATGGCTAGTGCCGCCAAATAGTAACAGGTTGCCAGCTTGTCGCCTTTCAAAATAATAAAGAAAATATCCTCCCTTCAACATTCTTTCTCACGCACCTTCACAACAGCTCATAAATATAATGCCCCACCGAGGGGCTCGAGCATACCCCACACACATTAGGGGCGATTAGGCCTTAGTCAACTACGCTGGCCGAGTGCGGGTTCGTCGACTTCATACACAACCTAAGAATTTCTTCATAGGTGTGTGCAGGTTTCCTCGCGATGTTTTCCTTCACCGTAAAAGCGTCGATTAAACCTACATATGAATTCAAAATTTGAAAACACATTGGTATCACGTACCACAACACACCTTTCTGGTAGAGAATGCTGTGTAGTGTTAAGTCCGCCATTTGTAGTTTTTTTGTGCAATAAAGTTTTTTAAATAAATAAAGTTAACTACAAACTATAAAAAGTCACTAGTAACCTTTAGTTAGTGTTATTATCTAGATAAAGCTGATTTGAAGGGGTTAAAGTATGAAATTGCCGTTTTTTTGCTCATTATTCATTAGTGTATAATTCCATTAATACAATAGCTATGTCCATTATTCTTTTTTTATTTTAAACTTCATTATAAGGACTTATATTTATGTATAAAATTTTATTCTTTTTTTTATTTTTTTCACTAGAAATACATGTTCAAAAACAGCTCGTCCTAAGAGGTGTCCGTCTCCGTTATAAAAATATGAATATTTTTTTACAGGTTTCAATACAGGGTACAAAGTACTAATTAGATGTCAATACAGGTTTCAATACTCAAATTTTTTTCTCTAAGTATCCTATAGCTTAATGTTGTCTAAATATATCCACAAAATAACACAAAATTTAGATTTGTGGTTCCTTAAAAAATCGCAAATATATTTGTATGAAAAATTAATTTTCGGTAAATTCTCCATACAAAACGGCAATTTCATACTTAAACCCCTAATATAATCCTACAATAAATTCGATTATTTACCGTTTATCAATGGGGTCGTTCGTGAACGTGATTGTTTATTTATAACAATATTATCTCATTCTTAATAAGCCTATTTTCAAGGACACGTATATTCGCTTCGAATCCTGGCAACTGGTAAGCAACAAACAAACCAACTTTCAGATTTATTGCCTCAGATATGTTTGAGGATATTTCAGGGGTAACGTCAAAGGAGAAGTTATGGGCCTTTCGGATTCACCCTTGGCAGTCGCCCAAGGAGCGATTTGGTCGTTTGCCATGTTAGTAGCTAAAGAAAAAATTATACAATAACAACGTTAGTAAGCGGTTTTTGATAGGTCTGTAAAGAATTTAAAAATGTTAAATAAAAAAACCGCCTTCAAACTAAAACAGAGAAATAAAAATCTTGTTTAAAAAATCTAAATGATTTTTTGCGGTCGGTTCGAAATACAAGTGACAATGTTTATTCCAAATATTGAGGTTGGCAGTATTTTTATAAAATATTGAAATCAAGGGCTTACTCATAACTCCGCAATGGACAGTCTTATCTCGATGTAGACTGACTTATTTGTATGAAAATAATCCTAAATATTTATTGACTTTGGGTTGAAATCGTAATTAAAATTAGCGTTTGAATTAGCACCTAGTAGAGTCAGGGTTAATGCATGTCAAAAATATTAAAGAATATTAATGTGTTTATTAGTTAAATCACAGATAATGTACAGGTTTGTTTACTGAAGGATTTTATTGTTAATTTTTGGGTCCAGTCCTCAGGTCCAGTCATTTGGGACGAGTCATTATTTTGGAGGTACTGTATGGCCCATATTGCCAGATGTGGCTTTGTGTATGACCGAATTTTACCTGAAGCTCTGCTCAACCCCTTTTTTGGATTGTGGGCGTGATTTTAATATAATTATGTATGTATGTATACTAGTAGTTAAACCAATAAATTTATTCAGAACTACTTATTAATTTTGTTTTAATTGACTTGTTCACAAGATAATACCATCACGCTCGTAATCCAAGAGGGGTTTAGCAGAGCCTTAGGTAACATTTTGTTACATATGAAGCCACATCTGTAAGTATGGCTAGTGCCGCCAAATAGTAACAGGTTGCCAGCTTGTCGCCTTTCAAAATAATAAAGAAAATATCCTCCCTTCAACATTCTTTCTCACGCACCTTCACAACAGCTCATAAATATAATGCCCCACCGAGGGGCTCGAGCATACCCCACACACATTAGGGGCGATTAGGCCTTAGTCAACTACGCTGGCCGAGTGCGGGTTCGTCGACTTCATACACAACCTAAGAATTTCTTCATAGGTGTGTGCAGGTTTCCTCGCGATGTTTTCCTTCACCGTAAAAGCGTCGATTAAACCTACATATGAATTCAAAATTTGAAAACACATTGGTATCACGTACCACAACACACCTTTCTGGTAGAGAATGCTGTGTAGTGTTAAGTCCGCCATTTGTAGTTTTTTTGTGCAATAAAGTTTTTTAAATAAATAAAGTTAACTACAAACTATAAAAAGTCACTAGTAACCTTTAGTTAGTGTTATTATCTAGATAAAGCTGATTTGAAGGGGTTAAAGTATGAAATTGCCGTTTTTTTGCTCATTATTCATTAGTGTATAATTCCATTAATACAATAGCTATGTCCATTATTCTTTTTTTATTTTAAACTTCATTATAAGGACTTATATTTATGTATAAAATTTTATTCTTTTTTTTATTTTTTTCACTAGAAATACATGTTCAAAAACAGCTCGTCCTAAGAGGTGTCCGTCTCCGTTATAAAAATATGAATATTTTTTTACAGGTTTCAATACAGGGTACAAAGTACTAATTAGATGTCAATACAGGTTTCAATACTCAAATTTTTTTCTCTAAGTATCCTATAGCTTAATGTTGTCTAAATATATCCACAAAATAACACAAAATTTAGATTTGTGGTTCCTTAAAAAATCGCAAATATATTTGTATGAAAAATTAATTTTCGGTAAATTCTCCATACAAAACGGCAATTTCATACTTAAACCCCTAATATAATCCTACAATAAATTCGATTATTTACCGTTTATCAATGGGGTCGTTCGTGAACGTGATTGTTTATTTATAACAATATTATCTCATTCTTAATAAGCCTATTTTCAAGGACACGTATATTCGCTTCGAATCCTGGCAACTGGTAAGCAACAAACAAACCAACTTTCAGATTTATTGCCTCAGATATGTTTGAGGATATTTCAGGGGTAACGTCAAAGGAGAAGTTATGGGCCTTTCGGATTCACCCTTGGCAGTCGCCCAAGGAGCGATTTGGTCGTTTGCCATGTTAGTAGCTAAAGAAAAAATTATACAATAACAACGTTAGTAAGCGGTTTTTGATAGGTCTGTAAAGAATTTAAAAATGTTAAATAAAAAAACCGCCTTCAAACTAAAACAGAGAAATAAAAATCTTGTTTAAAAAATCTAAATGATTTTTTGCGGTCGGTTCGAAATACAAGTGACAATGTTTATTCCAAATATTGAGGTTGGCAGTGACCTCAAGAAAACATTAAAATTTTTAAACAAAATAACTTTTTCTTTGTTTTTAGTTTTGAATGCGGTTTTTTTTAGTGTTTCAAGTAAAGACTTTTTCAAAAACTGTTTCGAGTTCATTTACACAAACAAGTGATAAGATTACGATATCATCAGTGTTAATTAAATAGGCATTATTAGGGATAACTCAAAAAGTACTCGTCAGATGTCGATCAAATTTAAATGGGACCACATGACAAGAACTAGCTTCCGAACGTTACATTAATAAATACCGTCGAATTGAGAACCTCCTCCTTTTTTTTGTCAGTTAAAAAGTAGCCTCAAAGCCACTGAGATTTATCTAATGTTGTCGGGATACATATTGATAAGAATGTAGAAATTGCAAATAAGGACTTTATTTATATGGCGTATTCGCACAAAATATCTCAGCAGATTTTGAAGAATTAGCCTTCAAAATTGTTATAACTTTTACTAGGGACCCATTTGATTGGACGGCGACTTACATAATAGCATAGAAATGTAACATAATCATCTCCAGTCTGGGTTCCACAACTAATAGTTCTTCCTGGTAACGTGGAGTTAAATATAAATAAAAAAAGGACACTTAAATTATTAATTTTGTGTCCTTATTTTGTCAATATAATGATATCACAACCTTTTAATGCACGCAAATTGACTCACGCATCAAAAATAATAAAGATATTTACAACAAACCATGAAAATCGTAACTATCGTTTTTATAATCCACGTAGCTTAAGCGGTGTCCAGAAAAATTAAAAGCAATATTGAAATTGGAATTATCATTAGGTACATAAATTGAGTTATGATTATAATTAGGTGGCTACTTACGTGTAATAAGTTGCTTTCACTTTACCTAATCTTTTATTGTATTTCTTTATGAGAAATGCAATGTGTTATCGATTCGGGATACGTTTTCCAAATTATCTTGAAGCAACATAAACTTACTCCATTCAATGAGGAGAACATAAATAAAAAATGTACCATTAGGAATATCTGTCAACCAATAAAATTTTGGACAGCTTCTGCAAAACGCCAGCAGTGTAGTATGAGCATTCAATTATACAATAAAATAAATAAAATATAAAATTTACATCCTTTGACAACTCATGAGCTGAAACATAAATGTAAAAGTTGGTTGCTTCAATTAGATTATTTTGAAACTGAAATTTTACTTAGAACTACTTTATAAAACACACACACACACACACCCACACACAACATAAATGTATTGTAATAAAATAATTTGAAATGTTATATTGTAAAAAAAGCATGTTTAATGTATATTATTAAACGTAAACATAAAACTTGAATTGTAAATTATAGAGAGTGTGTGGGCACTGACTTCTGTAACACAGGTATGTACACCTAGCACAGGAGTCAGGGGTTTCACTATTATATTTTGTACGTGTTTTATGTCAATAAAGCTTATTATTATTATTATTATTTATTTTTCTATTTTTCCTTTCTTTTTATATTTTTCTTTTATTGTGTTTTATATTTTTTTCAGACTACGGAGATGATTTCGAGCGTAACATCTGTTCTGGTTCTTGGCTTTTGCGTTAGATTGTTTACTGATGGACTTCTATTTTTGGGTTTGGTGCCCCTTTCATATAGACGATAGGCTAGCAACCTGTCACTATTTGGAGGCGCTGCATGGTCCATACTGCCGGATATGGCTTTATGTGTAACAAAGTGTTACCTAAGGCTCTGCTCAACCATTCATGGGATTGCGAGTATGATCGTGTGCATGTATGAATATTTTTCTTTCGCTTCCCAAGTTGAATTCACAGCGCATATATATTGTTCTTATATCATATGCTTAATTCCAATGCCATACCGGTCCAGAAAGCACGTTGTGGATAAATTCCCTTATCATTATGCAGCAGCGAACAGAATCGAAATGAAATTTGCTATTGTATCTTGTGAAAAGAATATTGGCAAGTCGACGGTTTCTGACTCAATGGCGCTTAATACTGGGAGTCTAAGCTGAGGTCGAAAGGAGGTTGGGGCTAAGAGGCAAACATTGAATTCGTGGTCAACGAAGTACGCAGGGATTCATATACGCAGTGAACATTTAGCATTGATTAGATTTCATCTTATAGGTTATTAAAAATAAACTGTACCTATTTATTTACAAAGCCGTTTTACTGGTTTATAATGCTGCCATATGAAGCGGTCCAGCTTCGAATCATGTTAGTGACAAGATTAAATAATAATTCATGTTTGGGTGACGAACACGAACATTTGTTCACGAGTCATGGTTGTCTAGATATTAACTTAAGTTTATTTATAAAACACAAATTGTTAGAAGCAAACGTAAGCCCTTATAACAGAGAGCTCCTTGCTTTGATCGGGACGGGATTGTACGGACGACAGCAGATGACTACCCAAAACTGTTAAATAGCTCAATTGGTGTTTCAACCTTAATGGCGTGTCATAAAGCGCAAAATCGATTGAGAAAATTAGACAGTTTGTAGTAACATGGTGCTGTTGACCGTTCAATCCCGTCTGTATACAATCGCGCTGATCGCTCCCTCACTCAAGAGAAAGAAGAAAATGTCTCCCTATCTTTACACACATTAATTATCAATAGAAAAGCTTTTAAAATAACTGTGAATTATTAACAAAAAATATTTCGTGGTATGCTTCAACTACCCTTCTAAAAATTATGCTTAAGAGTCTGGTAAACTTGTAATGTTTATACATACATAACACGCTTGTTTGAGAAATTGGGAATGCCTTTAATAACTTTCTGGTAGGCTTTATGTCATAATAATCGAAGCAAAATTGCTGAATTTCACCCGTTCATACAACTGGCGAAGTGCCCGACGGTGCCAACTGCACTGTAATGATGTTAATATCGACGAAATTTAATACTTTACGTACTGGTCCCCTATTTATATTTTAAAATACTGATATAGGCCAGTAAAACAAAATGTATGGGTTTTAAAATTATTACGACAATATAGGTTTAATAAATACAATTTTACATAATCACGTTGCATTATTATACTCGTCAGATATCGATCAAATTTAAATGGATCCACACGACAAGTACTAGCTTCCAAAGGTTAAAAGAATGTCTAAATTGGTTCACCCAGTAAAGAGTTATGAGGTATCTAATGGTACGTTTACACGCTTGCCAAGCCTTGGCAAATTGCAAACAGTCCCAAGCCTCCACAAATCTCGTTTGGCATTTGAAAGGCGTTTATACGCTTGTGAATGCGTCAGTCTGCAATATACATCCAAGCATGGCGGTCACCGAACTTGTGACGGCTATTGCATTTGGTTTAACGTTTCACGTTTTTTTTTCAAGTGCTTGCGAAAAGTAGTCATCAATATCTCTTTTTTATTTTTTATTTCCTTTACTGGCCTTCCAGTAAGTTCAGCAAGACGAATCCATGCATCTGCTTGTTTCTTCTTATCTTTATGATTTGCATCTTTCGGATTCCAGATGCATGGTTCCATTTGGTAATGTTCCAAAAACGAAAGACTCTCCTCATTCGACCAGCAACTCATTTTTTATTTATTTTTTGAAAAATCAAGCAAGCGTGTACTCGTCGCGAGATCACAATGGCTACTAAACGCGGACCAACATGTAAATGCATCGCAAGCGCTTGCCGCAAACGCCCTTTGATCTGCGTAAAAAAACCGACACTCGACTGGATCGGAAGCAAGCAGGCACAAGCCCACGCAAGCCAAGCCAAACGCTCTTTTTACATGCTTGCGATTGTCGATCCTTGCCAAGGCTTGGCAAGCGTGTAAACGTACCATAACAAACATAAAAACTCTCCTCCTTTTTTGAAGTCTGTTCAAAACCGCGGTATTACAATTTTAACCGTTCCATATTAGATTCAAAAATTTACTAGAAGTATAGGATCCCGTTATAAAACGACCTTCACCGAGATGTTTATTTGATGAAACGTATTTTACATTTAATTTGAAATTTAAAATGTCAGTAAATATGTTGCATATGGGTTGCCTAACAAATTTTAGTTCACGGTATGATTAGAATAGAATAGAATAAAACTTTATTGCACATCTACAGAACAAAAAAGATCACATACAACAAAAAAATTGTTAACAATAAAATGTACAATGAGCGGCCTTATCGCTAAGAGCGATCTCTTCCAGGCAACCTTAGGATGGACAGGATTTGATAGAATAACAATAGAGGGAAGATAGCGTTGCAGCAACTCATCATAACTAACAAAATATTTGAAAAACAGCTTACACTACTATACATATACCTACATATAATATACATAAACCTATTTACATAAATACATACATACGCACATGCATACAAAATATATACATATATATAAACCTACATATATAAATAATATACACTTGATATACTATTGATATAGAACAATCGAAAAACAAAGATTATAGTGACAGATAGTGCTCCTTAACCAGTTTCCTGAAAACACTCAAGGATTGTGCCTGTCTGATATCAGTAGGAAAAAAAAATATTTAAACATTTCACCGGTTTTATTATTAGACAAATTCTATACCAATCGAAAGTATGAAGCCCATAGAATATGCAAACGTTAGGTTGCCTATTCTTTTCCAGTCATAACTCTGGGGTAGCCATGTATGAACAGGTAAATTGATAAGCATTTTGCACCGGTCTGATTATTGAATTAAAATTAAATGAAATTAAAGATTATTTCATTATGAACACGGTGGTATAGGGTTGCCTGCAAAAATCAGTCCCGAATTCCGGTTGTCGAATTTTGGAAAGCAAAATATTGCCGCGAGTGAATTGTGCGACTGAGAGGTCCCACCCAACCAACCATCCGATGCGATAGAAGAGGACAACAGCATAGCAGCTGTTTGAAGTCCGTCCATTTACAGAAAGAGAGTGGGCATGCTATTTGATATTGCTGCATTTGATGATGGTGGCTCCGGACGCAGCCGCCCGTATAACAGAAGATGCTGGGTTCGATTCCCGCCTGGGGCAGGTATTTTTTTTCAGTATATTTTCTAGTTTAAAAGATTTTATTCCCTGTGATCATATCAGAAATGATGAGATCCGCAGGAGAACCAAGGTCACCGACATAGGCCAAAGAATTGCGAACCTTAAGTGGCAGTGGGCAGGGCACATTGCGAGGAGGACTGACGGCCATTGGGGCGGTAAGGTCCTCGAGTGGCGACCACGTACCGCGAAACGCAGCGTTGGTAGGCCCCCCACAAGGTGGACTGACGATCTAGTAAAGGTCGCGGGAAGCCGCTGGATGCGGGCAGCGCAGGACCGACCGGTTTTGAGATCCTTGGGGGAGGCCTATGTCTTATTGGCTGAAATGATGATGATGATGATGAAAGATTTTATTGATCTCACGAGTTTAGTTAAACAGTAAGACGACAAGAGGACAAACTCGTTTTTTGTCGAGAAATTTATTACACGAAAACTTTTAGTGGCCAATAAAAAGGGGAAGTAAATAATGGAGTAAAATGGCGGAACGAAACACTATCTCACTACTTGGAGATTGGTGTAGTTTCACGAGTTCCATAAGTTAGACAGCGACGATTTCTCTCACAAGAAGTAGAATTTAGACATGATTGCTTTGTATACAACATTTGTCCCAATTTTACGGGGAGATAAAATATTGAATTGCTCGTATGCAAATTAAAGTGAACAAATATGAACTAGTTTAAATTACACTAAAGTTTAACTGAGATAAACCCACGAGTATTTTTCTATTCTGCTTTCTTAGTCGTCCTTTGTATGCCTAAATTAATTTTATACCAATTTGCTGAGAATTTCCGGACGCACTACGCCGCCAATGCAATCCCAACGATATCCTCAAGGCATTGTTGTACTGTACTCGCAGGTCGTTGTGTGTAATAACAGAAGAAAGAAGAATAAGGAAAACGAAGACGAAAGAAAATCTCCCAAACACGACGACTTCTTTGGAAGAACAAAGCGCGTAGGGCTCCGGATTATTAAGTTCTTAAACCAGTCACGAGGAAAGCTACATTACATACGACGTCGTCGTGGTGGAGTGGTCAGTATAGCTGCCTACACATCAAGTGGTCCGGGTTCGAATCCTGGTAGCGGCAAATATTTGTGTGAGGAACAAGAATATTTGTTTGCGAGTCATGGTTGTTTATTATTTAAGTTTATTTCTAAAAATATCTAAAATTATTATGTATACATTAAAAAAAATGTCCGTTATCTAGGATCCGTAACACAAGTTCTTAATGATACTTACTTCGGGCTAGATATTTGGTGTGAGCGTGAAAATAAATTTTTATTAATTATGTTATATTATATTGCTTTTAAAATTTAAACCAGATTGTTCTAGCTTTCTGTGCTTTAAATCTGCAAAGAATATGCTAATTAGTACCACTACTACGTTGATCATATACCACTGAGAAACGGCGAGAATTCATTCATCTTCCGAGGAACAATACCAAAATACTTCAGAGGTATTCAAGTGATAAATAAAAAGCACTTAAGCAAAGTAAATTAGCTCCATTCACTATCAGCAAACAGTAATTCCCAGTAGAATAGAGAATTTATTCCAATCTTGAAACAGTGAACACAATTGAAATGTTCGCAGTATTACAACTCTGTAGGATGTTAGGTTTAAAACTTTGGTATTTTCCGCCTTCCCCAATCTTCCCATTCCTACTGTTGGAAATTTCTTTTGGTAACCGCTGGCAAGAGTAGTGGTCATTCTGTTCCGGTCGTTGAAGGTGTTTAGAGGTGTGCATCAATCCAGTACACTTCTTACACACCTAATTGAATTAAATTACTTTACTGAGTAAAAATGTGAAAAAATAACAATAAATGACATATGTCATTTATTGTTATTTTTAGCCAATGACGTAGGAATTCTATGGACCCGGCCTATTGTCTGTAGCCATAGTTATTTTTATATATATTTTGCGGCCAGGGAGCCATATTGTGTGACATAACTGTCAGTTACTGTTTGGTACTTCATGTGTCAACGATTTGTAAACATTATCAAAATTAATATTTATCTTTCTTTTTCTGGAGATTTCTTCATTGAAATTACGCGAAGTTGTGAAAGATCACACCGTCATAATGCCTAAGTGTAGTGTAATAGGGTGTGGGTCAAGGAAAGACGAAAATCAACAAAGATTAACGTTGCACCGGTAAGTCTCAAAATTTACAAGTAAATAGTAATTAGTTTTAGCATTTATGGGTACTCTGAATGTTTTAAATTTTTTATTCATCCATGTGATTCCATTCATGTGGATTTCAATTAAAGATTAGGCTTTATTTTGAATATTTTCAAGCTAAGAAAATGTTGAATTTGACAACTAGTGTTGTTCTCAAATTATCGAAAGTAAATGACGATAATACATAATCATGACAATATTATATTGAAGAGGCCTTAGGGGCAGATGGAGTACATATGCCTTCAAAATAGTATCTATACATATAATATCGGATCATTATTCTTATACGATTTAAAAAAGAGGATTTATAAAAAAAAATACTGGTATCCATAAGGTTGGTTACTCTTACAACTTGGAAAGTGTTTAATTTTTTATTATTATTCATGTCTTCTTTTAACCTTATCAATTGTAATGGATTCATACAGCTAAAGAACACCAATATAAATGAAAATAAAATTGCCTATCCCATACCCAACCCAAATTATTTAAGATTCCAATTTTCATCTGCAATATATATTATAGGTTTTTTTTTTTAGGTTCCAATAAGTGAATATAGGAAGAAAATGTGGTTGGAAGCAGTAGGAGTGGAAAAAGCTCTTTCTAAAGCTGAGTTTATTGCCGGTTCTTCTCAGAACAAGGCCTCTTGGTAGACTCTTAAGCCGATGGCATCAAACTTCACTTTGGCATCAAAATTGTACCTAAATGAATAAAGAAATTTGAGTTTGAGTTTGTATAGTCAAATTAATAATGGTACTACATGTAAATAATAAACATATTGATTTATGTTCTAGTATTTCGTTTTAATATTTTAGCAAAATAATAATATAATATATTAATAATAATATATTTCCACGCTCACACCAATTATCTAGCCCGAAGTAAGTATCATTGAGAACTTGTATTACGGATACTAGATAACGGACTTTTTTTTAATATACATAATAATTTTAGATATTTTTATAAATAAACATAAATAAATATATAAACAACCATGACTCGCAAACAAACATTCGTGTTCGTCACACAAACATTTGCCGCTACCAGGATTCGAACCCGGACCGCTTGATGTGAAGTTAGCTATACTGACCACTCCACCACGACGGCGTCAATATATCTTTGGTGTGTTTAACTTTAACCTATGTTTTAGATATTCGCTCCCCCCAGCCAAGCTTACAACTAGCCACCAGCTTAACGTGCCTTCCGAAGCACAGAGGAAGTTTCACCCGATATCTTATAGCAATAAGGGAGATATTTTAGAAAGAGCACCGGGCGGCGGGCGGGCGCCGTGAAAATATATGGCGTGTGGGAGTGCGCACGCGAGGCAAAGTATATTTCGTTCATAATTAAGGCGCCATACATTTTATCGTCATCCTCTCGGCGCTTTCTATATAATATCTCCCTAACAGGCGTTGTGAGGCTCTATTTTAATATTTTGTCATCATTACGTAGAACTCTCGACCGCGGCACTATCGACCCCTCCGTTAGAGTTGAGAGTGTATAAACCCCATGAGTCATTAATACAATTTGAACTATCTAAGGGTGTAATGATAGCTTTATAATTACTGATGTTTATAGCTTGCCAAGAAATCGTGTTCGGTATTAAAGGCGAGACCAAAAAATGCACCAGTGTGAGAAATGCGCACGTGTCCGTAAAAAATAGTACTGCAGTCTGAAAGTTGCTGTTTTTTCTACGTGACTGACAGGCCGACCTAGGCCGCCTGCGTATACGTGAAATGGTCTCGTCTGTCTATCAGTCTCATTCTAATATACGTGTGAGGATACTCTTTCTCTTTTACTTTGCCCATCTACAGTTTCCTATATCTATGCATTCATTTCATATTGATAAGCTAACTTTATGACACAATAAAATAATTTCACAAAATAATTTATTTCACAAAATAATTTTATCGATATAGCAAGATACTACCGAACAGCACTATAACAGCTGTCAGTCCGCCATTTTATGCGCTCACCGGGCACGGTTTTTTTGTTGTTAGGGCACGTCCATTGAATTCCTACGTCATTGTTTTTAGCTAATAATTTTAGCTAATATGACATATGTCATATTAGCAACTCTACTCCGCGTCAAATGGTTACGGTGATACGAAATTTCATAGTAATGAGAGCCACGGAAAAGTTCAACTTCTCGCACGCTTCTAAGTTGTCAGCGCAATACGAAACTTCATTTTCCGCGCTCCTATTCAACTACACTACGACTGCTAACCGAGACGCAATAGGCCCCCAGACTCGACTACGCAAAGACCCAACTGCAGAACAGTTGGGCTACCGAATGCTTCAAATATGTCTAAGAAAAACGTTAAAGATGTAGGAAAATTTATGATTGCATTATATTGATCTTAATGCGATCGAGCGTGAGTTTTCAGACTTTCTTTTCCCAAGTCATTTACGCAAACTAGATTATTATGTTGGTAGACCGCGCTATTTTGACGGAGAGACCTATTTGGTCCCGTGTTTTCGTCAACATTCCAGAGTAAACTAAGTAATTTTTTTTTGATCCTATAATATGTGATGTATATAAAATTATCAAATCTCGTTAGGTTATAGAGCTGAGAAAATAAATTACTTTACTGGAACATCATTTTGAAGTATTGAAACATAAATAATCCAATATTTCGCACCGTTAAAATGTATGTAACATGCATTTTAAAGGTGCGAAATATTCTACTGTGCTGCTTTTGTACTGAGTCTGCCCCGGTAGAGTGACATTAAGATTACGCTAAGCAAATACTCCCTTCAGTCTGGACGCTAGGAGTGAATCGTGATTGATCTTGCAATCTACACAGCTTATATTAGAGATAAGCAGTACCCATTACCTATTGATCCCATACAAATTGAATCGGATACTAATTTGCATAGTGGGTTCACTTAAAATAACTTTTCGTTTTTAGTGCGTTGACTTTGTGAATGCAAAATGTTACCTATTCCTCCCTTTATGTGTCAAATATATATGCTGCATTTCTTGATTCTGTATACATAAAGTGTGATTTTTGACAAACATGGCCATGTCAAGTGCCAGCCTTCCAGTACCAGTTGCGGGAGGTATCTAGACTCTAGAGCTCTATCGCCTTGTCGTAGAGGGATAGGTGCTAAAGCTGCCCGGCACATATCTGTATCGGGTACAGCGCTGCGTATGTGAACTGGGTTGAGCTTAGAATCGAGTTTGTCATCATATATATGTGCTCTTCTAGATGAAGATACAACATTCCAGGAGATTCAAACGAATGCCCTTTTCTCGTCGTTTCACTCTTATCGCATCTATACATATAAGGAATCGCAGTCACATCTAATGAGAGCTTTGTTAACGAAGAACATTAAAATGCAAGTTATGAGGATTTATAGCATGTAATTTTTTTTTAATTTTTCCGATATTTCGGCTCAGTTACACGCGCAATGATCACGGACGAAGTGGTTCCAGACGCTGTCTGTGAACATGAGCGCATGCAACTGCGCTGAAATATCGGAAAACTGAAAATATACTTGGTAAAAATCCCGTAAAAACAAGAAGAACGTTGTCGTAGAAAAGTTAGGAACAAAACGAAATTTAAATCTATTCCGTTATTATAATCCAGACCGCTTTTAAAACGTTGGAGCTCATATCGACTAAATATGCAGCGCTCAAGTTGAACACGGCGCTGCACTTAACTCGAACAATTTCACTGGTAACTTGAAAGTAGTGCAAATAGCCCCTAACTCATTATTATCTCTCGCGAATAGGACACTAGCGTAAAGCGGGTGTTTTGTGGGGACTATTATAGTCGTTATTTCATACTTTGTTAACAAAGGTATCTTAAAATCAACGTACGGGGAGTACTAAACAAAATTTAGCGCTGCTTTCAGAATGGAGATGGCATTTAACAGATTGATATCAGTTGCGCAATGGCGCGTATGTTGAGCATCAATAGGCAGTTAGATTATCCAATGAGATCGAGGTTTGGTATACGAGTATAAATTCGATTGTTATTAATACAATAGCTATTTTGTGGCGCGAAAATGTAGTTATAATTACAGGAACAAGTTACCACTTATTTTACAAAATTAGTTACAGTTAGTTAGTACATAAAATATTGTTACACTAAGTTTATAAACTTAGTGTAACAATATTTTATGAAAGAACTCCACATGTGTTATGAAGTAGCTTGACCACTTGTCCAGGCACTCAGGTTTTTTTATCTCAACAATTTCTTTATAATTTAATATAATACGTAAATTAATCAATTGCACTAGGTGGTAGACCCATATGTAGGATCGTCTGGGTAGGTACCACCCTTTCTTATTTCTGCCGCGAAGCAGTTCGCTGTGTTTTGGATTGAAGGGAAAGGTAGCCAGTGTGATTACTGGACATGGAAGGCATATCACCTTCGTCCCCAGGATAGCAAGTGGCATAACGCACTTGCAGTGTTTAGTGATTTACCCTTGAAATTGCAAGTGTCTATAGGCGACGGTAACCATTTAAGACCAGGTGGGCCGCCAAAAAATGAACTTCTGTAATAATAAAGATAAAATAGCAAAGTAATTATTTTCTTAATTGTGAAATACAGAATATTGCTTTATTTTATTATCCGAATAAGGGTTTCAAAACAGAATCGTGTAACAAGCCAGTGTCGTCCATTTTAAATCTAATAAACTCCAGAGCTAATATTACAATCGGACCCGCGTTTACACAAATTGCAGTAAATAAACCCGACTTCCTAACTAAATGTGCCAGACGTCGGGGAATTTCGCAACACATGAAAAGGAGGCTGTGTTCTGTGGCGCTGGTCATAAGAAAATGTCCTCTTATTCTACTTTTGAATAAATGGCGATCGCGACACATAAAGATTACGCATTGCGCCAATATCAAGTGAAAATGTACATACTTAAAAGTAACTGACAATTGTACGGTAGATTGAGGTTAAAATGGAGTCTCTCAACACGTGTTTTTACAACAAGAACTCGGGAGAAACTCCATAATGTCCTCTATTCTGTTCTATTCTTAATTAAAGGCGTCGCATTAAGCGTACGCATTTTGCCAATGTCAAGTGAAAATGTAACTAAAGTAACAAAAATTGTACGGTTAATTGAGGTTAAAATGGAGTCTCTCAACACGTGTTTTTAGAACAAGAACTCGGGAGAAACTCCCATAATGTCCTCATTACTATAGTACTCGTATACAAATAAACAATGTCTTATCAAAACACGTAAAAAGAAAAAGAACAATCTAACAACTTGTTCGTTCCTACCAAAAGTTTTTATTCATAGTTAATTTGAGCTAAATACGAGTACTTACCTATTTGGTGTGAGTGTGGTATATAGGAGGTGTTTGGTATAATGGTATAACAAGCGGGTACGGAGACTCATGCTAACATAATCATATAAATACAATGGGATAACAAAAATTTGAAATTGTAATAGTAGATTATTAACCAAGGGGATAAAGCAATGGTGTAAACACAGATGTAGTTCAGTATAAATTTCGGTAAGTATTCCAAATTTAAATCATATTCTCCCCCTAGAGGATGAATGAAATTCAGTACAATTTTCTTTCCCTGTTTTTAACAGATTAAAAATGACTATTGTCATGTTCGCTTTTTGTGGCATAAAATGTCACTTTTTTGAGCAAGTGGTACGAAATAGTAGATTATTAACCAAGGGGATAACGCAGTGTCTTCTGTCGCGGGTGACGATTTAAATCGCGAGCGTAATGAAGGACTCGAGGTTTACTCCCGAGCGTAGTGAGGGTGTTAAAAACTTAAATCACGAGCGAGTCCTGAGTGTAGCGAGGGATTTAAGTTCACCCAAGACTAAGACAGCTTTATCACCGAGGAAAATACTCTACTTTTCGTACCATTTGCGAAAAAATTAACACAATAATAATATGAGATAACGTATTTTTAGAACATTAACTTATTTATAAAAATAAATTAAAATAAACTTAACGTTTATGTATTTGAAGAAAACAAAAACGCGGCAAATTCCTAGACTAATATATTTTGTCGGAAAAGCAAAGGCATCAAGCTCATACGGCCTCGTCGGTTTTCGTAATTTTATTTAATAATCATAACTGCACAATAAATGCGTATTCCTTTTTCAAAAAGATGTATAGTATAATACTTTATATACAAACTCAATGGTGTAAACACAGATGTAGTTCAGTATAAATTTCGGTAAGTATTCCAAATTTAAATCACATTCTCCCCCTAGAGGATGAATGAAATTCAGTACAATTTTCTTTCCCTGTTTTTAACAGATTAAAAATGACTATTGTTATGTTCGCTTTTTGCAATGACGTAGGAATTCTATGGACCCGGCCTATTGTTTGTAGCTATAGTTATTTTTATATATATTTTGCGGCCAGGCAGCCATATTGTGTGACATAACTGTCAGTTACTGTTTGGTACTTCATGTGTCAACGATTTGTAAACATTATCAAAATTAATATTTATCTTTCTTTTTCTGGAGATTTCTTCATTGAAATTACGCGAAGTTGTGAAAGATCACACCGTCATAATGCCTAAGTGTAGTGTAATAGGGTGTGGGTCATGGAAAGACGAAAATCAACAAAGATTAACGTTGCACCGGTAAGTCTTAAAATTTACAAGTAAATAGTAAATAGTTTTAAGCATATAAGGGTACTCTGAATGTTTTAAATTTTTTATTTATCCATGTGATTCCACTCATGTGGATTTCAATTAAAGATTAGGCTTTATTTTGAATATTTTCAAGCTAAGAAAATGTTGAATTTGACAACTAGTGTTGTTCTCAAATTATCGAAAGTAATTGACGATAATACATAATCATGACAATATTATATTGGAGAGGCCTTAGGGGCAGATGGAGTACATATGCCTTCAAAATAGCATCTATATAATATCGGATCATTATTCTTATACGATTTAAAAAAGAGGATTTATAAAAAAATACTGGTGTCCATAAGGTTGGTTACTCTTACAACTTGGAAAGTGTTTAATTTTTTATTATTATTTATGTCTTCTTTTAACCTTATCAATTGTAATGGATTCATACAGCTAAAGAACATAAATATAAATGAAAATAAAATTGCCTATCCCATACCCAACCCAAATTATTTAAGATTCGAATTTTTATCTCCAATATATCTTATAGGTTTTTGTTTTTTTTTAGGTTACCAAGAAGTGAATATAGGAAGAAAATGTGGTTGGAAGCAGTAGGAGTGGAAAAAGCTCTTTCCAAAGCTGAGTTTATTGCCGGTTCTTCTCAGAACAAGGCCTCTTGGTAGACTCTTAAGCCGATGGCATCAAACTTCACTTTGGCATCAAAATTGTACCTAAATTAATAAAGAAATTTGAGTTTGAGTTTGTTTAGTCAAATTAATAATGGTACTACATGTAAATAATAAACATATTGATTTACGTTCTAGTATTTCGTTTTATTATTTTAGCAAAATATCTTTGGTGTGTTTAACTTCAACCTATGTTTTAGATATTCGCTCCCCCCAGCCAAGCTTACAACTAGCCACCAGCTTAACGTGCCTTCCGAAGCACAGAGGAAGTTTCACCCGATATCTTGTAGCAATAAGGGATATATTATAGAAAGCGCACCGGGCGGTGGGCGGGCGCCGTGAAAATATATGGCGTGTGGGCGCGCCTCGCGTGCGCACGCACGCGAGGCAAGTATATGTCGTTCATAATTAGGGCGCCATACATTTTATCGTCATCCTCTCGGCGCTTTCTATATAATATCTCCCTAACAGGTGTAGTGAGGCTCTATTTTAATATTTTGTCATCGTTACGTAGAACTCTCGACCGCCGCACTATCGACCCCCTCCGTGAGAGTTGAGAGTGTATAAACCCCATGAGTCATTAATACAATTTGAACTATCTAAGGGTGTAATGATAGCTTTATAATTACTAATGTTTATAGCTTGCCAAGAAATCGTGTTTGGTATTAAAGGCGAGACCAAAAAATGCACCAATGTGTGAGAAATGCGCACGTGTCCGTGAAAAATAGTACTGCAGTCTGAAAGTTGCTGTTTTCTCTACGTAACTGACAGGCCGACCTAGGCCGCCTGCGTATACGTGAAATGGTCTCGTCTGTCTATCTCATTCTAATATACGTGTTAGTATACTCTTTCTCTTTTACTTTGCCCATATACAGTTTCCTATATCTATGCATTCATTTCATATTGATAAGCTAACTTTATGACACAATAAAATTATTTCACAAAATAATTTATTTCACAAAATAATTTTATCGATATAGCAAGATACTACCGAACAGCACTATAACAGCTGTCAGTCCGCCATTTTATGCGCTCAACCGGCACGGTTTTTTTGTTGTTAGGGCACGTCCATTGAATTCCTACGTCATTGGCTTTTTGTGGCATAGAATGTCACTTTTTTGAGCAAGTGGTACGAAAATGTTATTTATGTAATATTTGTACGCCAATTGAGGCAGAATTTTGATAGGTCTCTATAGCTGTAACAACTTTGCAACAATGTGCTCAAAATTCTTACAAATAAATCATTTAATTTAATTTAATTTTTTTGTTTGTTTGTTTTCTGCAGATTGATAAAAGGGATTTTATGTAGGCGTCAGGCTGACAAACTGTCACTATTTGGACGCACCGCATGGCCCATATAAGTACTGTCACAAGTAGCTTTATGTGTAACGAAATGTTACCTGGCTCGGCTCAACCTCTGTAGGAATTACGAGCGTGTTCATAATTATGAATGTAACGTAGGGTAGTACGGATCAAGTAGTACCTCTAAATAGTGATAGGTTGCCTGTAATAAAATAGTTACTAAACATTTTTTTTACGCTACGAGATGGCAAACAAGCTTGCGGCCCACCTGGTGTTAAGTGGTTACCGTTGCCTATAGACAATTGCAATGTTAAAGGTAAATGACTTAACACTGCAAGTACGTTGCCATCCTGGGGACTAAGATTATATGTCTTTTATGCACTGGCTACTTTTCCCTTCAATCCGAAACACAGCGAACTGTTTTTCGGCAGAAATGAGAACGGCGGTGGTACCTACCCAGACGACCATACATATGGGTCTACCACCTAGTAGAATTGAACATACAAACAAAACCAGACAACCGACAGATGTTACACACTAAAATATTCTGGGAACCGTGGAAATATAATATAAATATTTATTGACTCACGACAAAGCAAATTGCCTGTTGTTCATTATAGATATTTCGCCTCCTCAGTAAGATTGTGCCACTAACTGTCCTACTAATTGGAGTTTAATACGCTAACTATTATTTTCCCTTTAACGGTAGACAAAGGACGACTCTCCACTGTATTCTCCCAAAACAAAGCCATTAATGGATTTCCTTTTCCAACACTATAATCCACTGACAGAAGGATTAGGCGTAAGTAATTAGTTGTGAAGAAATCAGAGCTATCGACATATGACTGCTTCTTTTTGGAATATAGGTAGAGTCATCATCCCCCCACACATCAGCCTACGACTTTCGACCTCTCGTATGAGCTCTATCAAAATAAACTGTAGCCGGGAAATCTTATTTACTCATACAATAATAATAGGGATTAAAGAATGAAATTGCCGATTTTTTCTCATTATTCATTAGTGTATAATTCCTTTAATACAATAGCTATAACCATTATTCTTTTTTTATTTTAAACTTCATTACAAGGACTTATATTTATGTATAAAATTTTATTCTGATTTTAATTTTTTTCACTAGAAATACATCTTCAAAAACAGCTCGTTCTAAGAGGTGCCCGTCTCCGTTATAAAAATATGAATATCTTTTTCACAATCAATTCACAATTTTTTTCTCTATGTATACTATAGCTTAATGTTGTCTAAATATAGCCACAAAATTACATAAAATTTAGATTTGTGGTTCCTTAAAAAATCGCAAATATATTTGTATGGAAAAATGAATTTTCGTTAAATTCTCTCATCTTCTTCCTCGTTTCCTCATGACTGAGGGTCGTGACCACTTGAGGTCGTCATTTTGTGCACCAAGGCTCTCCACTCCACACGGTTTTCCGCCTTCCGGATTGACGTCTGTAGAGTTCCCTGGCAGGCTTCCTTCACTGCATCGGTCCACCGGGTCGGTGATCTTCCACGACTCCTTTTTCCTTCCACGTGGCCAACCACAATAAGCTTTTCCAAGCTATCTGGTTCACGTCTAGCCACGTGACCGAAGTACTTCAGGATCCGCTGGAGGCAAATGGTCGATAAGCGGCACTTGACCTGTAGTTCGGCCAGGATGGACGCATTGGTGCGACGCGCCGTCCAAGGTATTCGTAGCATTTTGCGCCAGCACCACATTTCGAATGCGTCAATCCTGCTGCGAATTCGCGCCTTCAGAGTCCAAGTTTCTGAAGCGTACAGAAATATAGAGAAGATCAGGGTTCTCATTAGCTTCGTTTTGGTTCTTCTGCTAATACTTCTGTTCCTCCAGATCTTCTCTAGTCGCTTCACTGCTGCTTTTGCAATCTGGGCTCTCCTTACCACCTCCTTCTCACAGTCACCGTCCGCAGCAACCAGAGATCCAAGATAGACAAATTTGTCCACCGTATCAAGGTCAGACAGAGCTCCCGTTCGTTCTAACGCGCCCGCACGATCCACAAACATGAGTTTAGTCTTAGCCCGATTGATATGTAGGCCATACTCCACGCTCACTTTTTGTACTCTTTGCAGAAGTTCGGCTAATTCTGTTTCGTTCGAGCCTATAATAGTAGTGTCATCTGCAAAACGTAAATTATTAATGAGCTGTCCTCCAATCCGCACGCCCCCATGCCAATCCTCCAGAACCCTTCTCATGATGTGTTCGCCCACGAGATTAAATAGTTGTGGCGAAAGAATACACCCTTGTCTAACGCCACGGTTGGTCTTAAAGGCATCTGATTCATTGTCTTCGACTCTGATCCTTGAATTACCGTCGAGGTACAGGTTCTGCACAAGAAAAGTAAGGTGGTCCGGTATACCCATCTCTCTCATGACCTCGAACATTTTCCTCCAGCTGATGCAGTCAAAGGCCTTAGCATAGTCAATGAAGCATAGTGCCATAGGCACGTTGAACTCTCTGGCCTTTTCGATGAGCTGCCTGATGTTCAGTATCTGTTCGCGTGTACCTCTACCTCTCACAAAGCCTGCTTGCTCCCTTGCAATCTGACCGGCGATGAAACTTTCGAGCCTTTTGTTAAGGATATGCAGAAATACTTTGCTCGCATGTGATGTTAAAGAGATGGTACGATAGTTCTCGCATTTCTTCGTGGAACCTTTCTTGTGCAGCGGAACCACCACTGACTCCATCCAGTCCTCAGGCCATTGCCCAGTTCTCCAGACTTTCAGGCATATGAGATGAAGAACCTTTGTGCCTTCTGAACCCAACCACTTAAGCATTTGTGCGGATACTCCGTCCCCACCACAAGCTTTGTGTTTTAGGCGCGAAACCGCAGCTTCCACTTCATGTAGGAGGATGTCCGGCTCCCTTTCAGTGAAATCCATCCGATCTTCGACGGATTCATTATGCGCACTGTATAGCTGTTGGCAGTACTGGCGCCACCTCTCCAGTACAAGATGTTTATCCATCAGTGGTATGCCCATTTCATCCTCTATTGTCCAGCTTTTTGGTTTGAAATCCTTAGCAAGGACTTTCACCTTTGCGAACATGTCTTTGGTGTGAGCATGGTTTGCTGCGCTTTCAAGATCTTGACATACTTCGTCGATGGCAGCGTTTCTGTCCCTCCTGCATAACCTTTGAACCATGCCATTCAGTTCCCGATACCGCTGCCTCTCCAACTCCGAGCCAAGTCCACCCTCCCTAAGACTTCTTCTGGCCTCAATGAACGACCATGTGTCCCCTTTCATCCAGTCAGCCTTGGGACCCGACTGTCTAACCCTTCCTGCTACCTCTTTAGCCGTTTCCAGAGTAACAGACTTTAGGGTCTCCCATGAAGCGTGTGCCGAATCAAAAGGATCCACTTTCAACTTCTTAAGGCTTAGTCGCGCCATCCTCCGAAATTCATCTTCGGCCTGCACTGGTAAGTTGATGGGTTTCTTCGACGATTTTATACGAGCAGCCTTCAGGCGGATTTTGACGGCAGCTGCTAGAAGTTGGTGGTCGCTACCACAATCCGCTCCCGGTCGCGTCTTAGTGCAAGTGATTGACGACCTCCATCTTGTGCCAATCATAATGTAGTCGATTTGGTTCCTATGTTTCCCATTCGGTGACGTCCAGGTATAAAGTCTGCGCGGATGTTGTTTGAACCACGTATTCATGACGGTTAAGTTATTCTCCACGCAGAATTCTAGCAACATTTGCCCTCGCTCATTCCGTGCACCCAAACCAAATCTGCCTACAACTTCTCTCAAGTGCTCATCCGATGAAGTGGCTCCTATCTTCGCATTAAGATCACCCAGCAGAACCGTAACCTCTTTAGAGGGTATGCCTTGATAGACTCGACTCAGTGCATCATAGAAGTCAGTGATCTCTGCCTCGTCAGACGCAGATGTGGGTGCATACACTTGTATCAAATTTATCGGGTGAGGCCACGCTCCCAACTTCAAACGGGCTATTCTGTCACTTATGAGTTCATATCCCAAAATTGCGGTTGTGAGGTGTTTTGCAATTAGAAAACCGACTCCACTGAAACTGTTAACTTCACTACCCGCATTTAACATAGTCATTCCGTTGCCTGTCTTCGAATGCCCACTTTGCTTAAGATGCGTTTCGCTTAAACCCAGTATATCTAGTTTGTATCGATCCATTTCTGCCTCCACTACCTCCAGTTTTCCCGTTTTGTTCAGTCCGCGTACGTTCCATGTGCCTATCATTAGAGCCTGATGTCTGGTGTTAAGTCTTTTGTCAGCAGTAGTCCAAATTCTGCAAGAAGCCTGGTGACCCACTGCCTTGCAGCCGGTAGCCAATTTCACACCAGGAGACCCGGAATCCACCTGGCGCCGGGGGTCAGCCGGGTGGCATGACAAACTATTACTCTGTGTTGACCTCATCATAGTTTTCTTGGGATGTATTAGTTACGGTAGTGTCCCATTCCTTTCCGCACCAGAATTTTTAGGAACCATTTATGTCCCAAGGCTGCTGCAGCCTCCTCTAGCTGGTTGCCCGGCTAGGTGTATGGTTATCCCGCCATTTACTCGGTCGCCAGAGCCTTTTCTGTTGTCTAGCAGGGAGCACCACGGCCACCTATTGGTGACCGCCGCCATCCGGCGCGTGCAGGTGAGGTTGACATTTGGGTCGGAAAGATGTTGTGTTCCGTTCTCCCCTTACTCCCCTATTCTCTCATACAAAACGGCAATTTCATACTTAAACCCCTAATAGCACGTTAGCCGTTTACTTAACATTTATACACACTGCATTATTATAGTATTATTTATGGACACAAAATTCTTTCTGGATCTTTTGCAGATAATGTTATTTTAGGGACCATTCAAAGGAAAGCTTATACAATTGCAATGTATAAATTATTAGGTGAAATAGTGCATCACGTAGAGATTTACACAGCAAAGCAACAAACCCTCAAAGAAGATAAGACTAAACACGAACCCGAGAAAAATAAAAAAACAGAGTTAGCCGTGTTGGAATTTTGCATTATGCAGGGGATTTCAGAGCTCGCAGAAGCTTCCATTCCTCGGCGTTGTTGCTGCAGAATTTTATTTATTTTCGGCTTTGTACCTATTTCACAACCAGAATTTTCAGGTGCCATTTGGCTAGTGGCTGAGAAACAGCCAGAGTTGGAAGTAAATTAAGGTGTATCGAAGCGTAGTCGTGCGGATCTGTATTTCGTAGGTATTCGACTATTAATCGATTTCAAAACTGCCGTTCTAACGATATCTGTATATGCAGCGGGATCCCATTATGTAAATGCAGCAGAATTTTAATAATATAATACAATATTTTTTTTCTAGTTTTTTTTTTTCTTAAAACCCTATCGGTTAGCAAATTGGTTATAATTGATTTAGTAAGTAGAAACAACCGACTGATTTTTTAAAACTACCTGGGGTCATGTAGGTCCCGCTATAAGGACAAAATCTTCGAAAGCATATTTGTCAAAAACTATTTAGATATAGGGTGTAGTGAAAAGTTATTTGAAAGGTAGAAATAAGAGGCTCCTTGAATACTAAATCATTTAGTCTGTAAACTTTCAATTAACAAAGGGCCCCGCTGGCACAGGTCAGTATTATTTCATTTTTTTTTCATTAAATTTAATAGGTAGAAATTTTAAAGTACATTAATCGATAGGTAAAAACATATACAAACTCTATTATTTAGGACCTAAACCAAAAATTCATGGGGTCCCGCTGCATATACGGATATGTTCTAATGCAGGAAATGATTCAGGCACATTTAGTTTCGATAAGAGCACTTCAAACGCTGGTAAAGGTCGCGGAAGATAGCTAGATGCGGGCAGCGCAGGGCCGACCGGTTTGGAGATCAGGCATTGGGGGAGGCCTATGTCCAACAACGGGCGTCTCTCAGCTGAAATGATGATGATAATGATGACTTCTAACCCTAATGCGTTCTTCATTAAGACAGCAGAATAATAAGTTATAATAAAAATTTCCACTGCAATGCAAAAATATGAAATGAGGTTTCGACTATCGGAATTACGTGTAAGAGTCGGAAAATCCCACAATAAAATCGCGTGAAAAATTTTGCATATACTTATCTGGTCAGCTCTTTATAACAATTGCCTGTGACTGTTGAAATGAGAGTAAATTTAAATTGCCTTTATCTCACGTGCCCTTAAGTTGAGTGAAGTAAGATGATAAGGCCGAGGTGGAAGTGAGTCAGGGTTGCCAACTATACTGTTAAAAACAGTACTTATTATACTGTTTTTTTATTATATTATAGTTTTTACTGTTGAACAAAAAAAGTATACAAAATACTGTTTTCAGAATTGATTACGGCGAGGCCTATGAGAAAATAGTTCTAAATTGATAGATAAATTGTGCGAGAAGCACCATAAATATGTCCAAATAAAATACTGTTTATTTTTCTTCTCAGACCTAAATATGCTTTCGTCATCATCAACAGCTCATATAATGTCCCCACCGAGGGGCTCGAGTCTACCCCACATTAGGGGCGATTAGGCCTTAGTCAACCACGCAGGCCAAGTGCGGGTTGGTTGATTTCACACATACCTAAGAATTTCTTCATAGGTGTGTGCAGTTTCCTCACGATGTTTTCCTTCACCGTAAAAGCGTCGATTAAACGTACGTATGAATTTAAAATTTGAAAACACATTGGTACGTGGCGGGGATCGAACCAGTGCCTCCCAGGTGGAAGTCGACGCTCTTACGCACTACGCCACCGATGCTTTTAAATATGCTTTATTTCTTCTAAAAGAAGTTGTCAACTCTTTGAGGTGAAACCTTCACCTCAAAACCTTAGTTACTGGAACTATCTTATTACCTATAAGGAACTATATCGCAGCACAATAAAGGCAATTAAATATATAATAGGTTTATATAAAATCATATTCATATTTATTTAAAAAATCAGGGCTTTACAAAACAACAAGACTTCGCAAGGATTCTATACTGATGGCAAATAACCATAACTGTCGAAGTCTTCGAGAATTTCTGCAATAATTTTCTTATATTTATTCACGGCAATCTCTTTTTCCTCGGGTGTATTGCAAACCAACTTGCTACGGACGTGTCCTTCTTCTTGCAGACCGTTAGAGAGCCAGAATGCAGTATTAGCTATAATAAAGCAGGCTGGACCGACAATCTTCAGGTCATTATCTAATATTTCTCTGGGGTAAACTTTGCTGGACTCCATACCGACATTGCGGAGTACTTCATCAAATTTGTTATAGTAAGTATCCAGTAATTCACTGTAATGTTCTTTTCTTAGTTCGGAATCAGTACTGCTAGTTATAAGATATAAGACATCAAATGCTGGACTGGACATTCTAGTTGTTTGGTAATCTATGATGCAGGCAGCAGTAGGCCTATCATTCTGTAACATAAAGGTTGTACTTACAGATGAGAATTATACACAAATATGTACCTACACATGCACAAATTCACGCCTTTCTCCATGTAGGCAGAGATCACGTCTTTCCACTTGCTAAGATCTTATATATTGCTTTCTCATACATGCTCAGCAATTTCAAGTACTTTTGGTTTTAAGACGTTTAAATAAATTGAGATTAGGGAAATATAGCCTGTAAAAACTCAATATCACCATAATCCTCTGCTAAAAGTATCTGTCTATTTGTAACATTTTATTCAGTAAATCAAATGTGACTAATTAGATAGGTGATTCAAATATTTCTGCTTTTATTCTATGGGTCTAGTAGCCTGATTTAAAGGGTCTGATTCACAGGTTTCATAGATATCGGTGTCGTATACGTCCACAGATATCGGTGTCATTGAAAGTCCATACAAAACTGGTAATTTAACTAATTATCTAGAGCCTGTAAAACCGGCCCTTATTATTATTAACATGGATAGCATAGTATAGGGCAAGCTCGCTAAGACGGAATTCGGAACGACATAAAGATGAATAATACATAGCATGACGAGTTTCGGAGTTATATATATTTATTCAGTCCTGCCACAAGTATTAACAAACAGTGCAAACTATATCATTCAGAGAACCTTTTATTACCAACTAAAATACATATTTTTAAAATTTGCTAGTATTGCAAAGTCAATTTGCGAGTCTCTATTGCTTATTTTTCGTTTTTAACAACCAACAGGTCCAACAGGTTGAAATAATAATAAAAAGGTAACTTTTTTTTTAGCTTACGTGGCCACTAAGATTAAATTGCGTGAAAACGGGATTTGTACCACGTACCTCGGTTATATATTATTCCGATATTTAGGCGCAGTTGCATACGCCGAAATACCGCCATGGCGCATGCCTGCGCAACATAACTTACATCTTGTTATTAAAGCTCAAATATAATTTAAAAATACCTAAATTACCTCATACTTAAATAAAATATTCTCCTTCCAAATATCCCCGTGGCATATACACAACTTCGGAACAGAGTAAGCAGCCGCCTCCACATAATTGATACAATTTTCTTGGAACTTCTTCAAAAGCTTCGAGTATTTTGTGTTTAAAAATTTCTGGATGGCTTTGCAAAGTCTGTCATCCAAAATGGCCATAAATCTTTTGTTTGATTTCTCTGATAATGGAACACATATATTTTCTGCTTCCTCGTAAAAGTTCGGCTCTTTTTCTTTCAATATGAATGACAGAGCATGAAAGTTTGCCAACGATTTTAGAGATACTGTTATGTGATCACAATCCAAAAAAGGTTGTTTAGTAAAAGGCTTATAGTTTTCCTTACACATGTTCTGCATTACTATAACCTCTTTGCAATAATCCCTGTTAATATAATAACATTTTGGCATGACATATCGTAAACTTGCTGCAAAATTATCTTGAAATTCCGAATACTTATTCAACAGCTTTGAATAAACGTACATTTCTTTAGCGAACATTAAATTCACAGCGCCGCTCACTCTATACCTCTCATCAGTAGGAGCTAATTTCAAGACCAACTCAACAGTTTCTTTTGATGAATCTCTGGTCACACTAACTGGTATAACCACGCCAAAATAATTCTGACCGATACTGTCAAACTTTTGTAGCGTGTAGTGGCTATCGGTGAAATTAAGAATTTTTGTTACCTTGTCCATGACACTTTTTATGTGTTCCTGAGTGATTGATGCCATTGTGTAAACACAGACAATTTAAACTGTAAGTGCTGAGGAAATAATTTAATGAAATGACTACACCGAATAACAACGTAAAAACAGTCACAACGCGTCGAGTCACGATAACGAGTGACGATTATAGCCGAGGACGGCCGACGCTCTCCCCCTCCCCGTTTTCGTTACCTCTCCCCGCCGGCAGCTGCACCGATGATTTCATTGTATATATGTTGTTATTGTTACTTTCTCGTATACGTAGTATAGAGGAAGTCTTGTAATCTTAAAAAAATCGACCTCGAGATTTTGACGTATTTACACGTTTTGGACCTCCCTGAGACCAAAAATATTTTTTTTTGGAATTATGTGTGTGTGTGTGTGTGTCTGTGCGTAAGCACGATAACTCGAGTACGCTTTAACTTATTGCAACCAAATTTAACATGCATGTATAACATCAAAATATAAGGTTTCTATCAACTTTTGAGACGTCGATCACGAAAGTTAAGCAACCAAGTGCGCGGTCGGTACTCGGATGGGTAACCAAAATTTAACATGCATGTGTGACATCAAAATATAAGGTTCCCATCTACTTTTGAGTCGTTTCCGGTATACGAGAAAGTCAAGGGGAGACCACTCCCGATTTTTTTTAATGTAACCTATGTTGAGCACATATACCGAAGGTTGATATAAAACATTTGTCATTTATTCTAATAGGTACCTAACCAATGGTGTTGTAAGTTTCTAAACGATTTCAACGAAAACTTTAACATCTTTTTTTTCAATAAATGGCTCATTAATGCAATTAAACTAAAATTATATTATACAGAATGAACTTTTCAAGTGGGCCTTCAGGACCAAATCCTAAACTACTTATAAGGAATATCGAAAAATGCTCCAAGGAGTCGCGAGCCCGATTTCGATAAAAACAAAACTGCATCATTGGATTTTTGAAAAATCAATAATCCTAGCCAAGAATCGAACCAAATGATTGTGAAAAAAAAAAGTGATTCTATCATAACTTTCAAACGAAAGGTTAAAGAGCACTATCTCTCTACCGTATCATAAGTATATATGTATTATAACTATATATGTATTGTATATAGAATAGATATTTATCAAATAGTGTATTTATATTTAATTGTAGTTTACATATTATTTATATATCATCTATCATTGTTTATTTGTGATATATACTACACCCCCGTATTTAAATGTTGCAACTAATGCTAGGGTTGGCTGGAAGAGATCTCTTTCAGAGATAATCTCACCTTTGTACGCGTCCTTTGTTTTATGTTATGACTATTTTTGTGTGTACAATAAAGAATATATTATTTAAGGCGTCTTCACTTACAATATAGTTAATTTTTATTTAAGTTAAAACTGTACACATATTTATATCTCACTAGATTACAATAGAGAATCGAGCACATTGAAATGTGTCCACATATTTTTATAGTTTGGTTTTATTGCCACGAAGATGTCCGAAATTATAAGATAGTCCGTCCCTAGTACTTACAGGTGAATCTCACATCATCTTGGGCTTTATCATCATTTGCCATCACATGCGATGTAGGCCAAAGCTCTGTCGAATATAAAAAGATCTATCTAATATTTCATCTTCAAGAGATCGTATCAGAGAATGAAACCTTAGCAATAAACACGCAGAGTACACACAAAAACACTTGCGACATATTTCTTGTTACAGTTTTGTCCTTAGAATTTTTTGTTCATTTGTCGGTATAGTTTCTAGAGTAAGGGAGTCGGGAATAGTCAAATGCATAATATTAAGCAATATGATCCTTATTTTGAGAGGGGGAAAGCATATAAGAGGTAGGTACTTGGAAAAAATTAGGATGGAGATAAGTTACACTTTTTCTATAGAATAAGTGGAAATAGAACATTGTACCGGCTCTATGTATTTAGGTATAGTTATATTTTCCTTTTTTATAGAAAAGTAATGAATTATCTTTCACTAATTTGTCTTCAAAGTAAAAAGTCGTTGTGTTGAGGTCAGTCAGCATTAAAAGTAGATTAACACTTTTAATTATTCATTGCAAGTCACAGGAATAGAAAATCTGTTATATAATTTATAGGACCACTACCAAGTGACGCCCTGCTAGGGCACAGCAAATATGATGTGGCAACTATTGCCTATTTACTAAAGTTACAAGAAAATGTTCAAATTCAAATTATCACATTATTTAATTATATTACTAATTACTCATCACTTACATTATCTATAGTAAAACAAACTTATAACATTATTATAAATTCAGATCATATTATAATCACTTAATTTACTCTATGCATTCTCATTATTAAATTACATTTATATATATTTATAAATTACCTATTTAATACAATCTTTTTATTATTGAGTATAGTCTCATTATTAAATTCTGTACATTTATATATTATTCACTTATACATTATTTAATTGCAATATTATTTCCTTGTATTTATTATTGTTACAAATATTCTTCATTTAGGCATTCATTAATTGAAATCCTGTTCATTGTATTTATCTTCCAAAAATTCTGAGACACTATAGTAGTTTTTAGTACCTTGTCACATTTGCACCGGTTTTCTTTTCGGTGAAGATTAAAGGTTCGATAGAATTTAGTCTGCCCTTGGCTGTTTGCGCTCAATTTGCGCTGCAAAAGGTACTAAAAGACAGCTTCAATTTCACCTCTATCCGCTTGATGGAGCGTGAAATGTTGGAGGATTCTCGGGCGGATAGTTCCTACTATTAGCCGCATTGTAATCAACTTCCATTATAGGGTAACCATGATAATTTTATTTGTGGAAAATAAAAAAAATACAGAGACTAATAATAATAATAATAATCCCCCTGGCATCTTCCAGGGGGACGGTCTGAGTCCATTGTGGTTTTGTCTGGCCTTGAACCCTCTGAGTACACTTCTTGAGAGTTCAGGGTTAGGCTATCGTTTACGGAGAAGTGGTCACGTAATATCACACCTGCTATACATGGATGACCTAAAACTGTTTGCGCATAACAGTTCTCATTTGACAGCCTTACTGAAGGCTACTGAAGCTTTCAGTAATGCTATCAAAATGGAATTTGGTGTGGACAAATGTGCAGTCATGCATGTAAAGCGTGGTGAGATAATGGAATCCGCGGGTATACAGCTCTCGGGTTCTATTCACCTTAGATCTCTCTCCGTAAACGAAACCTATAAATATTTAGGTATGTCACAGGCATTAGGCATCAAAGATGCTGACTTGAAACAGTCGTTACGTGAGCGTTTCTTGGGGCGTCTGTCAAAAGTCCTTAAAAGTCTTTTGTCGGGCGGAAACAAGGTTCGTGCATATAATGGCTGGGTCATGCCGCTATTGATGTATTCCTTTGGCATACTTAAATGGACTCAAACTGAACTGGATGCCCTGGATAGAACAGTTCGTACATTGTTAACAGCACACCGTATGCATCACCCACGTTCCTCGACTATGAGATTGTACATCCCGCGGAAATGCGGTGGTCGTGGCTTCTTAAACGCCAAGACATTGCATAATCGCGAGATAGACAATCTTAGGGAGTATTTTCTCCATGTCGATATGGGGATTCATAGAGATGTAGTCGCTGTTGACAATGGACTCACTCCTCTATTTTTAGCAAAAGAAAACTGGCGCAAACCTGTAGTACTCAGCACTTTGGACCGCAGCGTTGTATGGCAAAGCAAAGAATTACATGGCAGATTCTACCGAGCTCTCCATGGGCCCGACGTAGATCTACTAGCCTCAGTATCCTGGCTCCGGTTCGGTGACCTCTTTGGTGAAACCGAAGGTTTTGTCTGTGCAATTATGGATGAGGTGATGATGACGAACAACTACCGGAGGATTATCCTGAGGGATGGCACATTGGATATTTGCCGTGCGTGCCATCGCCCGGGTGAATCCCTCAGGCATATAATCTCCGGTTGTTCTCGCCTCGCAAATGGCGAGTATTTGCATAGACATAACCAAGTGGCCAGGATAATACACCAACAACTTGCTTTGAAATACAATCTTGTGGCATCCGAGGTGCCGTACTACAGGTATGCACCAGAACAGGTTCTCGAAAATAGCCATGCCACATTGTATTGGGATCGATCTATCATTACAGACAGGACTATTGTAGCCAATAAGCCCGATATTGTATTGATAGATCGACAAGAACGTCGCGCAGTAATTGTTGATGTCGTTGTTCCCCATGACGACAACCTTGTGAAAGCTGAAAAAGATAAAGAAAACAAATATCTTGATTTAGCTCACGAGATTGTCGACATGTGGGACATCGATTCAGCAATTATTGTGCCGATAGTCATATCTGCACATGGACTGATAGCCAAGAGCCTCGATAAACACCTTAAGAGGCTCGCGTTAGGTGGTTGGATCAACAGTCAGATGCAGAAGGCAGTACTTCTGGACACGGCCCGTATAGTGAGGAGGTTCCTGTCTCTGGATCCTTAACCACCGGTAGCCGGGACCCTGATCTTGCTACCGATGGGGAACTGCAGTTTTGTATTTTTAAATGTTATATTTTTTAGTGTTTATACATTGTAAAAATTTAATATTTAGAAATATAATTTTGTATGTATTTTAAATGAAATAAAGGACATAATAATTATGCAGCTAATAAGTCCTATATTTTATTATTATTAGTTTCACCTTCTACGGCAAGTTCGACCTTTAAAAAAGTCCCCGGTGTAGGTAAAGGTTATTAAAAATAAGAAGACTATTTTCTGTAAATTCAACAGACGGGATATTCTATATATATTAAATTTTCTTTCCATTTTCTATGCAGTTTATTGCCTGAATAGAAAATTGATTATCCCATGAGAGTAATGTTGATTGGGGCGTGTAGGTTTTAAAATATTACCCACGTTCAGTTCTCAATAAATGTCCGCAGCCCGAAGTAGTAATTGAGTATAGCTACATTAAGACCATAAAATTTTACAGCTTATCTGCTGAAGTTTGAATATTGCAGGCTAATTCAGTAAAAGCTACACTCATCAAAATTGTCCAGGGATCAAGTACATTTTTATCTCTAACGCTGTTTCACACTTTTATAGGAAATTTTATATTCTGAATTTCTGGAATAAAAGTTATGGAAAATTCTTAATTCAAAGAGTGAAATTAGAAAAAACCAATAAAGTTCCAAAAAAGTTAACATAATAATCCTCAATTGCGACGATACTCAAACGTACTTGCTCCCTAGACACTTTTGATGAGTGAGGTCTTAAGTATAACGTTTAATGCGGTAGGTGAACAAAAATTTTTCAACTCGATTTTCCTCGTCGTTGCCAAACTCTAATGTCTAAATCCTTATGACAAATCTATCTCTAGCAAGACATACTGCAACGACTCCAAATAAATAGGGAGCAGGCTAGTAGAAAGAAGATTATTGGATTTTCAATAAGGTGGAAAGGAATGGAAATGAAGTTTTGTTACATGATCTTTACGTCGATTCAGTTAACAAGAAACTGAACAAGGTCGCTCCTTACGCTTATCTTTGGTTAAATTCATGTTTAGTTTGAACTTTATCCAATGGGCATACTGTTTCATACTCCTATCACACCACAATGTCAATTACAGAAGGACGCATTTTGAATTGGTCTATATGAACTATTGGTGTCAAACGGCGAATAACTATTTTGGACGTCGTCGATTGACGCCGAGCTCCCGATTGGTCAATTTTTATTGCTACCAGCATGTGACCCTAGTAGGGTAATGACCCTATACTAGAGTTTCTCCCGAGTTCTTGTTGTAAAAACACGTGTTGAGAGACTCCATTGTTAACCTCAATCAACCGTACAATTTTTGTTACCTACTTTAGTTACATTGTCACTTGACATTGGCAAAATGCGTACGCTTAATGCGACGCGACGCCATTAATTAAGAATAGAATAAAAAAGACCCTATACTAGGGTCGTATAAAGGTCATAGCACATTTCTCAGCTCGGAAACAGATCAGCATTGCCTCAACTCGAGCCGTTATGTATTCTTCGTATGAAACTCCATACTGTAAAGCTCACAAACAGCGGTGGTCATTGTATTTCCAGCGCTGATGGTGCGTCGTAGTGATACGCTCTTCATCCACGCTTGCTCCTCACACATCCTACCACCTGCCAGCAGCACACTACTGTCGCCGAACATGCTTTCATTCAGAAGGCAACTTAAAGTCGTGATGTTTCGGGCGCAACACGACTTACATTTATTGAATTTGTAGGTCTAAAGTTGATTGTAAATGCGGCGTCGTCACCCCGCCGTAGCCGAGTCGATGACGATTCGATTTGGTTACGTGCTTACGCACAGTTGACGCATGGTGGACGGCGAGGTGAAAGGCGATACGGTTGAGTTCTCTTTGCGAGTTCAAAAATGTGCTGTGACCTTAAGCCAGTAGAAGTATGACCACTGATCTCTTCAGTTGAAGTCTTATGTTTGTCGGTGTCCAATAAAGTTATTTACTGTTTGACACCAATGAAGAACCATTGGTGTCAAATGGCGATGTCACAAGCGGCGTGGGTGTGAAATACAAGCAAGGTATTGAAGACTATTATCAATATTACTGCTCGTGTATACACTGAGGCTTCCACAGACATTTTGGGTAGGGTATGCAATGCAGTATGTAGCGTTAAAAAAAGCGTCCTTCGGTAAGTGAGATGCAGACGTTACTTCGTGTTGTTAGAGGAAAGTTTGTGCCAAGTAATTAAAATAGGGTTGAATCTAGCCCTATAGCCTACATAGTTCTTATAATTTACAAGTGAGAATTCTTTATTTATTCTATGCGCAACGATTTGTTTGCAATGTGCGTCCACCATTAAGCTCATATTTGAATGCTCATTTTCAGTTGTATTGAGCGCAAGCGGTGGGGTATAAATATGCTATGAACTTTATTCTATTTTAAATTTTCGGGTAGGTATCAAGTTTTGTGACCTAAAACAATTGAATTTAATTATTCCTCGCTCCGGAGCTTAGAGAAACACAATCAGGACTAAAAGGCGGTACGTCTCTATTGTCGCTAGTTCTCTAAGGATTGTCTCCGGCGTTTACTGTTACCGAGTGTGACAATTGCAAGTTTCCGAGTTGGATGTTTCGTGCAGTTTGATTTTCAGTCTGAGAAATGTGTCTAGTGTATCGAAGACAATTAGCTTCACCCAATTACAAGAGCTTGATGTATCGTGTTGACTTAGGGCAGTAAGTATTCTGGTATATTGACTTATAATTTTTTAAATCTTTTATCCCAAACTCATGAGTGCACCTAAAATCGCAGATACTCGCCGAGTGTGCCCAATTTTTATTTGAACCATGTGATGCCGGTTGTGTAGAAGATCATCACCCCAATCATCCACTGGGTGTCGTAAAAGGCGACTAATGTATCAGCAAATGTATTGATCACCTTTATACTCCGTCCACCAATCCGCATTGGGCAAGCGTGGTGGACTACTCCCTATACCTCCTACAAGAAGAGACCTTGTGTCCCAGCATTGGGTCGAATTATAAAAGCTGTTATGATGACGATTAGTCTTGGACCGTGACCGTGATGACGATTAATCGTCATCATAACAGCTTCCTAGAATCCTAGAACTGCCAGAAGGTGCTTATTTTCTGAAAGATGAAATATGTGTAGTGTTCTTATAGTATATTGCATATTTAACCTATGCATACTTCTTGATACTTAACCTATACATACTTAACCTATGCATACTGAACCTATGCATACTTCTTGTTAAGTTGGTTAGGCCAATCGACGGCTATCAGGTGTTAAAGGTGAGTAAAAATCGAACTCACTTCACTTTAATTTTGAAGCCTGATTGAGTTATTAAGGGGACTATTTCAAAACTATATACAATCGGCCAGAAAATTCCTTAGGACCAAATATCCTCCAAGAACGTCTGGCTGCCCTGGAATCTTTCATCTAAATACAGAAAAAGAAGTCTGTACACGTAAATTTTATCTATATTTTTTTAAATGTGTAAAGAGCGTGTGGTGATAGATGATTTTTATGATATGCAAGGTTTTTTAATGCTTCCAGGTGTTAATTGAAATTGATGTAACATTAATAATGTCGTATGTTGTATTTATTCATGACAATTGGTTGTAAATATTATAAGTAGTACCTAAACCAATGTTAATATAATATTATAGTGCCCTTACAGGGTTCGGCTCTAAAATATAACATGTACATCCTAAAACCACATGAAGCAATAAAGAGTTTGATCAAACTAAGGGTGACTTTTCACCAGAGATGTTCTATAGACTGATGCTGACACCTACGTTTTTGAAAAACCCCATTCTTTTATTGATGGGGTTTTTCAAAAGCCCCAACGATATGTTTTGACCTTGTCACATTCCCAGAATATTAATTCTAAGAACGGCTCTCGAATGGCAGTCACATAGTGTTACATTGCTATGTTCCAAGCATAATAACATGACAGTCTCAGTGGTGGAGTCACAACGCATAGTGATGTGCAATACTATCATAATCCCATGAAAGTACTTAAATACGCATTTAACATGCTCTTAAGAAGTTTAGCTTCTGTATCGTATATTAGTCAAAATCAGTACCATGCTCAAATTCACCGAGGCTGAGTAATCTCCGTATTTAGTTACAGTAATACTGTTGATGTCCTTTCCGACTCGTTTCCTAATCTCAAATAGCATTTGAGCTAGTCCTGACTCTGAGTTGGCTAATTATTCACTAATTATCGTTTTTCTATTTATTTTGACTAGTTGACTGCTACAGTTATCACTTACGAAAAATTAAATAGCGTATTGTTCAATAATTGAAATAAAATATAAAACATTGATAAAATGAAAGTTTTTGATTTATTATTCTGCAGTTTAATTCCAACAATCCAAAAATAGAATATTTCCTTCTGCTCCGCTCGAGCGCAAGCTACGCACCGTGAGTGAGAGACGCGTGCGGCCCACGTTCTTCACCAACTTCCTTCCATCTGCGCCTCGAGCCTGTGGTATACTCGTACGCTGCGCGCGCGTACACTATGCAAGCCTTGGATGAGTTTCGTTAAAGAGGCACAGTTGTATCTGCACGAGTGCACCTGGCGGACGCAAGATCTAAGCACACCCTAATCTGTTAAATGATATACGACCAATATAATAAGTCGTAAAATGCTTAGCTACATGAATCGTCATTTTCGCTCCGAATTTGAATCTAAATTTAAAAATAGCTATTTCCAGCTGCAATATTCACTTAAATACAAAAAGAGTTTTTAACATTTTGTCAATAATCCTATTGTCTTTATAGTGCGTTAGGCCAGTGACTACTTATTCTATAAATCTAGTACAACACTAAAATAAACTGGGATTTTTTCGAATAGATAGTAGGGATACTTGAAAAATGAATACATTGCACCATGAGTTGATTTTTTCCCTTAATCCTAAGATTAAGGGAAAATTTTACATTTTAGGAAAAACTTTACATAATCTTAAGATCACGCGTACCTGCTGGACTGCGTTGTCACCGACTTACTGTAGCTACTGGCTATTAATTCCAACGCGGCAAAGAAATTTGGCAACTCATTTCAGATTCGAAAATGGAGTTATTTTCTTGACTAGTCCAAAGCCTATATACTTTCTCGTGTATTAGCTTTTACTCCACGTGAACTCCACTTTCCGCAACTATTCGGGGTGATGAGGTCATAATTTGCTTTTTATAAAAATAAAATAATGTTATTTGCTTTCTGTGTTCCTTGTCCTCTTCCATGCTTTGGCATTCGTAGCCGTTTGGAGCCATCCAGAGTTGTTCAGCCATCACGGAACGTGAATGTGGCGGAAATATGAACTTTAATACCTGTTTACACATTTAAATTTGCTTTACCGCATTAAGACCGCATTGTAAATTGCCGTCCGGCCCAGCCCGATGCGAGCCGGTCGATCTGAACGAACCTAAGCTTATTTAAAGTTTCGGTACAAACTGTTGTGCTTTGTTTACCGGGGACAGTACGTTTGAAAAACATCCCTCCGACTCGGAGTTGTCACGGGAAGGTTGCTGAACGAAATCTAACTTTCCCGGAGAACTCACCGGTAAAATGGCCCGAGAAGTTTATTTCACGTGAATCATTAACTACAACTATGTCTTTTAATGGTTTACAGTGGGTAGGAATGTAAATTCTACCATAGCGTAAAAATTACAGGGGTTCAATGCTTTTGAAGTTTAGGAAAATAATAAAAATCAAAATCAAAATTTCTTAATTCATTTAGAAAGTGCATTGTACACTTATGAAAGTAATTTTGATGCCACTTGATAAGAAGTAAATAAATATTTGTTCCAGCGTTTTTGTAATGATGACCCATGTGGGGATTTTTATTTTATTTTTTATTTTATTTTATTATTAAAGGCACAATTACAGGCAACAAATTAAGATAAACACAAAAGACCTTAAAGTTAAATATTCTACACAAATCTGAAGCCCTATTACAAAAGTGCTCAACATTTGCAACAAAAAATAGATAGTAACACTAGTAATAATACAATAGACGTAAGTAATTACATATAACACAGTACATCATAGGCTAAATGGAAAATGAGATAATTGAAATGCAAAGAGAAAAAAAAATACTACAGTTAGATAATATTAAGCTAATATTTAATCTACAACGCGATTTCACTTCTTAGGTGCCAATTCAATTGCTTTTTTAAATGCAAAAGAATTGCAGCCAAATATATCACAATGACGACAAATGGCATTATAGTGTTGACACATTCTATGTAGTGGATCGTTATTAGAAACATTGTTCTTTTTCAATGGAATGTGGAACAACATAGGAATCCGCACAGACCGGGTCGGTACCCTAAGCGAAAGCCTCTCCAAAAGCACACTATCTGAATATCCGTTGGCGATCTGATAAAGCATTCTCAAGTCACTCAAACGTCTACGATCCTGTAAGGTAACCATATTAAAGTAGCACAGACGTTCAGTGTAAGTTGGTAACTTTTTACGCATCCCAAACCTCACACACAGTGCCCTTACGAACCTCCTCTGGACAGCCTCAATTCGGTCAATGTGAATATGGTATATTGGTGACCAAATAGTAGAACAATATTCTAGAATACTTCGCACCAGTGTGATATACAAAATTATCCACGACTTCGCACATCTGAATGGCTTAGCGTGACGAATGACAAATGACAACATTTTGTTAGCTTTATTGCACATAACGTCAAAATGTGATCGAAAAGAAAGAGTAGTATCAAAATATACTCCCAAGTCACGCACTACATTGACACGAGCTATGTTAGATCCCAGTATGTTATAATTAAAAAGTAAGGAATTTTTCTTTTTAGTAAAACTTATGACACTGCACTTTTCCTTATTGAGCGCCATATGATTGGAATTACACCATTCGGTAATTGCATCAATGTCAGCCTGCAATAATTCACAGTCATCCAAACCATCCACAAGCCGGAATATCTTTACATCATCAGCAAAGGCGAGACACTCACTCCTAATAAGGTAAAGCAGATCATTAATAAACATTAAAAACAAAAGTGGACCTAAATTTGACCCTTGCGGTACACCTGACAATAGTTTGTACGGCACAGAAACATAACCATTCAGAGCAACCAACTGTGAGCGGTTTAGAAGGTAAGAAGCAAGCCAGCGGTACAGATTACCATGTATACCGAGATGAAATACCTTAGCCAACAGTACAGAGTGATCAACACGATCAAAGGCCTTCGAAAAGTCCGTATATATGGAATCCACCTGCCTATTACAGTTAAAAGAATCACATAAAAATGAAGTGTATCGCAAAAGATTTGTATTGGTAGACCTACCCTTAATAAAACCATGCTGCTTCTCACTTAATAAAGGCTCGACATGGGCGTAAATATGCGTATAAACCAGTGATTCAAATATTTTGGCGAACCAACTTAGTACGCTTATTGGTCGATAGTTGGATATATCTCGTTTGTCTCCAGATTTATAGATAGGGGTGATTTTCGCCGTCTTCCATTGCAAGGGAAATATGCCTTCTTTCAGCGATTTGTTATATATAATGTGTAAAGGAATAACCAAGGCCGATGAGCATAATCGAATGAATACGGGAGGAATACCATCGGGACCAGCACCCTTTGTTAACGTGACATTCTTTAGTTCTTTCAATACAGTATCAGCGGTCAGCTGATACTGACCAATAGGAAAGGATGAGCAAGGAAAATCTGGAGTGTATGAATTAGGAGAACTTGTACTATACACTGAAGAGAAAAAATCAGAAAATAGATTGCATATATCATGTCCATTATTTGCTATATGATTCTCAAAATACATAGTGGATGGAATAGTGTTAGTGACCTTTTTATTTTTTGTGTAACGCCAAAATGATTTTAAATTAATAAGAAGATCCCTCTCAATACGTTCAATATAATCATTGAAACACTTTTTCAATAACAACTTCACACGTAACCTAAGAGACGAGAAAGTGTCATAGTCTCTTACATTTTTAAAGCGTTTGAACAGGTTATGGTACTTGTTTTTTTGCTTTAAAGTATTTTTTAAGTCTGATGAGAACCAGATTGGATAGTTATTGTTACGAATTCTAGTTTTTGGGGTATGATTTTCGATTGCCATGTACAACTTATCATAAAAAATCTGTACTAGATCATCACAATTATGCGTCTCAGCGTAATGACACCAATCAACCCTCCTTAACTCTGCCATGCAGCTCTCAAAGTCGGTTTTATAGAAACAGAGCTTATCCATGACGTTATTACTTCGCAAAAAAGGGTGATGAAGGGGATGAAGGGTTGTAAGGAAGAATAATAACATTAGAACCGGTTTACCCTTGTTTGGTATAACAACGTTTGCTCGAAAATCGTTTCGTCTAATTTCAGTTGCAATAAAGTCATTTCGCATAATTATTCATTTGACCGAATATTCAATTGGTAGAATTTTATTTAGCATAATTATTTATTTGACATAATGTCATTTCACCGAATTTTCATTTGCACTAATTTTATTTAACCTAATGTTTAATTGGTAGAATTTTATTTAGCATAATTATTTATTTGACATAATGTCAGTTCACCGAATTTTCATTTGCACTAATTTTATTTAACCTAATGTTTAACTAGACTAATAATGATTTGGTCGAAAGATCGAATCGAATATAGTTCAGTTCAGTAATAATTCAGTGAAAACGCCCTAAAGTCGCTTCTGGCACTCGCCGGCCGCTGCCGCGGCACGCTCGCTTCGCTCGCTCGGCTCGTGCGCTTTGTTCATGTCGACCTAACTCGCTCGTCGCTTCGCTCCTCGCTAACCTATTGTTCAATTGAACATTCGATGAAATGAAAATTATACCACCTGAATAATACATCAAATGAACATTATACTTTTTGATCAATAGCGCAAATGTTGTTATCGCAAATGAACATTCGATGAAATGAAAATTATACCACCTGAACAATACATCAAATGAACATTATACTTTTTGATCAATAGCGCAAACGTTGTTATCGCAAATGAACATTCGATGAAATGAAAATTATGTCAATCGATATTATACAAAGTGATTATTTTCTTAAACGTTGTTCGAAGAAATGATTTTCGACTAAACGTTGTTATACGAAACAAGGGTGAACCATTGGAACCGACTTTAATCACTTTTAAGCTTTGGCGTTGCATGATTAATATGAGTAAAAACAGGAATAAACGCTATTAATATGACTTTTAAATGCCTGACGTTTCAGCCGGGTTACACCGACCGTAGTCACAGGCGGACTGGAGAACAGTGTCTTCACTCCGTATGTGAGGTAGATTCACACTCGTCTACCCACATAATGTTTCTTCTGCACCGTCACACACCACATTTACTGTGTCCCTATTCTGTAAACCGACCGATGCGTCCGTATTCTGGCTATTTCTCGTCTGCGTAATGTTTATCGTTGGATTCCATGTCGCTGATAATTTGAAACCGTCTTCCCGATTGAAATTGTCATGTTTCAAGTCAGGCATTTAAAAAGGTAAATTAATCGCGTTAATTCCCGTTTTTACTCATATGGAACCGATTTTGATTAAATTTGGCACAAAAATTTACTTGGTCTTCTGATAGAACATAGAATAAATTTTGTTGTAAAAAAGGGCACGAAGGGGTGTAAGTTTGTATGGGATTCCTCATTATCGAATATAAAACTTGGTATCCAGGCACTTGATAAGCAGTAAATAAACATCATTTTGTTCCAGCGATAATACGTCCCGATGTCTTACCACACAGGTGCAACTTTATCGGCCGATAATAAATTCTGGTCTCTTTATGTCCATGATAATTGCACCAAGGCAGTCAAATGTACCCAAAGCTAAATTTGATTTAAAATAAACTATAGACCTTCGTTTCTGGCGTCTTCTTCGGTCATCTTCCATAGCTACAGTGAGTGATAAAATTTATAAGTTTGATGATAAATGTAAATATTATAAATAGAGTATAGTATTTGAGTAATTTTCGGACACACTTACAGGCACGTGACCGACCATGCACTAATTAGAACACAGTTGGTAAAACCACTACCATTATATATTTAAAAAAAAAAATGTTTTCTCAGACAACCTAAGTTTTCTGGTGCTAAACAGTTTGCAACTTTCGCGAATAAATATATAATCTTGATATTCTTTTAAAAGTTGAGTACATTGCACCAATACAAAGCTAGCAGATTGAAGTCCCGTGTCCTGCTTAGTGAGGTGGAAAGTCGGATTACGTCATTCGTCTCCTCGACTGTGAAGAATCCAAACGGCTGAACCATACTTTCAGATGGATTTTAGAGCACTGACGCGCCAGTGCGAGACTAGGAGATGCGCGGTGCCAAGTAGCCGAATAAACTGAAATATAAAATTCTATTTAAAATGAATTGAATAGAAGTTAGTGACTTCAAATAAATCCTTAAGTACCATATATTTAGGGAAGAATATAATTATAATGTAATATCATATTTTTCGCCTCTCCAGCACCAAAAGGGCTCTTTTGCTTTGTAAAATCACCGGATTTCAGCAATAGATAGAGTGATTTAAGAGGAAGGTTTTAAAGTCTAATTTGTTAAGGTTAAAGTAAGTACTCTAGTACTATTCGTGCCAAGTTATGACGCGCCTCTCCTGACTTAGCATTAAGTTAGGCTAAGGTATGTTGTAATTAGTATTAAGTGATTAGTAATAAACCATAGATCAAAGAGAACATTCGTCGTTTTAATAGTTCTCCCGGTCGCCACATTGCAAACTGGGGCAGGACGCAAGTCTAAATATACTCGTATATAACTCAAAGGTTGACTGACTGACATAGTGATCTATCAACGCACAGCCCAAACCACGGGACGGATCGGGCTGAAATTTGTCATGCAGGTAGATGTTATGACGTAGGCATCCGCTAAGAAACGATTTTTGGAAATTCCACCCCTAAGGGAGTAAAATGTCCACGCGGACGAAGTCGCGGGCGCAAGCTAGTACTAAATATAATACAAACACACACACCCATACGACTTGCTTATTATTATATACAGGGTGTAAAAGACATGAACAGTCAAAGGAGAACCATGTATTCTGCTCACCATCATAACGTTTTTTTTTCCTTTAAAGTATACCTGGGAAATTGATAGTTACGATTTTATTGAAGGTCAAAGTCATAATTTTTTTTTCATTTTTTTACGAAAACGTATGCTATACGTTATTTCTTAATTATTGTCTAAAGAAACATTATCATTTTTTTTAGTATTTCATAACAAAAAATGGCTTCAAAACGTTAGCGTTCAATGTAGCTCACTCGATGCGCACGGACACTAACGAACGGGGCCGCCGTCTGTCAAAATTATCGCAGTTTTGAGAGTTGCGTGCGAGTTGAGCCCTTAACATTGCGCGGTACAATTTGCATTTTTTTTAACACCAAAAAATAAAAATTATTTCCCATCAATATTTTTTTTGAAATATGTCTTATTTTGATGTACAGAATACATGGTTCTCGTTTGACTGTTCATGTCTTTTACACCCAGTATGATAAAGAAATTTATAAAGAATAAATTTCTTTTTATAACTTACCATAGCCCAATTAGTAATTTGTAATTACATAAGAGAGATGTTTCTCCACTTGGATACTTGTACCTACTTCACCTATATTAATAAAACATTTTATCTACACTCATGTCATAATATTCGAATTACGATATCAAAGGTGAACATAAAATGACATATTTTTTAATACAGATAATCAAAATTAAAATTAAAAAAAACAACCTGTAACATAATGACCATTATAACACCGGTTCGACTCATTATGATACAGTTATTTTTCTTAAATACTCGGGAAGGCAAAGGGATCTAACCCATACAAAAAAATATTTGTCTTTTCTGTTGTTTTATTTGAATTTATGTATGAGTGTAGATAAAGTAGTGTATGCAACTGCATATAACACGGGTATTAAAACACTCGTGACTATTATGAAACTCGCTGCGCTCGTTTCATAAACTCACACTCGTGTTTTAATACCCTTCATTATATGACAGTTGCATAAACTACTATTATATTCACGATAATTCTTTATTTTACCTATAGTGTTATAGATGATGATGGATTACGCTGTGATTAAATGTGTGACAGCACTTCTATGATACACAGAAAGAACTAATAATTAGTACCCGACACAATCATGGAAACTCGCGGGAAATGGACTATTTTCCTTTGTAGAAAAATACTCTTCCACGAGTAATTTTTAATCAACATCATGATTGAAACCGAGATTGTCGCATTGACCTACATATAAAATAGCATTTGTTATGATGGAATATTAAATACATTTAAAAATATTGGATATTGTGTCTAATTTTGTTTGGCATTATTTAAAATGTTTGACATTTATATCAAACTAGCTTCTTCCCGCGACTTTGCCTGCTGATGAGCTATATGATTGTAAAGTTTTATTAAAATCCATTCAGTAGTTTTTGCGTGAAAGAGACACTAACACACATCCGGACATCCATCTATACATCCATACAAACTTCGCGTTTATAATATTAGTAGATTAAATAGTCCCGTCTCAGACTTTGTCATGGCGGGTTTTTTTTTTCTTTTCCTATTTAATTTGGTATAGACTTCAAACATTTTAAATATACCTAATACAATTATATTAAAATGGATTATAATTTGCTGATCGAACTCGGGATCTACGGATCTGATATTAGAAGCTGATCCAATTTGGGGGAGTGAACAGAATATCAATAAATAAATCGACGGTGAAATATCGAATATTCAACATATAGGTATGTACGGTTCATTACATCGAATTACAGAGTGGTTTTCTAACACTTCACCGACAGCTACCGCGGCACGCTCGCTTCACTTTCTTGGCTCACATTTGGTTTTAATCCTACTTCTAACCAAGCTTTTTTTGTAACGATGAAATATCCATTTATGAACCGTCAATATATTTAACCGTTGATGACTATTCGACATTTCTTCGTCGACCTACTGACATTCACGTTATTACTTTTCAATATTGCGGCTTACACATGGCGCGTTATATAATAGTAAGAAACTTTTAGGCTTCAGCGAATATTTAATGAATCTTTGGAAATAGGATTTTGGTTACTCTGGAACCAAAGAATGATTATGACCCAAATATATTTAAACTTTATTGCGTTATTTTCTTTAGATAATATCAATTCTATTCTTAATTATTGGCTTGGGGTCATACAAAGATTTTGAAAGAAAGATAGAAACACATTTATTGACCAGCCCAAGACAACACTAAAAAGAAAAAAAATGCACACCAGACTTATTCATAAATATAGGTACAAAAAAGCCCAATATAAATTGTACAAAAAGGAAATTTTGGCGAAAGACATACCCAGGCTAATAGATCTCTGTCTCAGCATGTGATTCTACGTATGGCATAATATATCACAGTGCCATAGAAGCGCTGTTATTATCATCACAACAGCCTTTATAATTCAACCCACTGCTGGGACACAAGGCCTCTCCTTGTCATCGTTAGGAGGTTTGGGCATACAGATTGGTGGACAGAATATAAGGTGATCAATACCCCTTTTTGAAACGTCATCGCTCTTGTGTGGGTGGCGTAGTGCGTAAGAGCATTGTCTCCCACCCAGGAGGCACCGGTTCGAACCCTGCCACGTACCGATGTGTTTTCAAATTTTGAATGCATGTGTACGTTTAATAGACGCTTTTACGGTGAAGGAAAACATCGTGAGGAAACCTGCACACACCTATGAAGTAATTCGTAAGTAGATTAAGTTACAAACGGAATCTCACAACACGTGTTATTACAACAAAAACTCGGGTGGAATTCCTAGATATTATCTTAGCAAGTGTTTTGATTAGACAATTTGTCAATCTAGATGTACCTCCGACATTTTCCTTAAGGGCTAGCGTCGAAACGCCGGAATCCGATAGGTTGACCATGCAATCACCATGTTTAATAGAGGGCCCTCTCATGGATTATTTGAGTGCTAAATCGCCTTTGAAATTTCATTATAGGTCGTTGTGTAGGTTCCTGGTATCGATTTGTTCAATGCGAACGATTAGCTGTTTTATACGGTCCATTAAACTGGCCAAGTAGCAAGATTTACGGACTTTGAAACGATTAAATAAACAAAGTGAATATTTACTTCACTAATAATTAGCAAGGCTCGGAATTGGAAATTAATTATTAAAGTGGCAAACTTGGCCATTGTTACTAATGACGAGCTTTAAAATCAATAATTTCTTACAACACCATTGTTTTTTTTTTTAGTGTTTTTTAAATAATTATTCACCTTTTTGTTAGGGGATTTAATAGCATGTATTTAAATTTTAAGGTTACTGTAAATATTGAAAGCATACTATTTTCTGGCGCAAGTATAGTTAGGTAGTATACTTGAATGTACGTATACCTATGTGCAGTGCCGTAAATAGGGCGGTGCCAGCGGTGCCCAGGCACAGGGTGCAGACCCTGGAGGGGCGCAGAAATGACCTGACCGCGTGTTTCAAGGACGCAGTTTTGAAAGCTCGCACCGGGCGCATAAAAGGCTAGTTACGGCACTGCCTATGTGGGTAGTACGGAACGCAAGCGCGCACCTACCGAAAGAATTTCGTATTGGTCAGTGCGTTTCGACAAGAGTACAGAGTCGTGGAACACAAGCGCGCGACTTCGTGTCGGTCGGTGCATCTAGTATTAGTTGCGCTCTCGACGGAACTACGATTCGAAAAACATCCTGACAATTCCCCGTCATACATTTATTACTAGCTGTGCCCGCGACTTCGTCCGCGTAGAATTTACCAAAAGTAGCCTAAGTTACTCCTTATTACACCAGCTACCTGCCAAAAAAAGTCCCGTCAAAATCGGTCTTGCCGTTTCAGAGATTAGCCGGAACAAACAGACAGACAGAAAGACAAAAATTGTAAAAAAAAATATTTTGGTGTATGTACCTTATAATATATTGTTACTAATTAAGAAGGAGAAGCATTGCGACGAAATGTTATTAAGCTGGTATACCTATAACCTATATTGTATAGTTGAATTATCTTCATTGAAAAAGCAATGTAACCATAGTATATTATAAATTAAACATCGACTTACTTTGGTATGGAACCTGACTGAGATGATTTTAAAGCAATTAACTCTTTATGAAAACGACATCGGATATGGTCAAATAAAGTTACTGGGTCGGCGCAATGTGAATACGCCAAGCTAAGCAGTTACGAGCGTAAGGTCGCATTTAAATCAAACTCGCGCTCAACTATGGATTCTGAAACTTATCCCCGTCATCAATAAGTCCATCAGATAGATTACCAAAAACATTAGATACGTATTTTTTACATAATCAAATCAGTAAATATTTAAAAAGATAAAGAGCATCTAAGTTCTTGTGATTCAGAAAGGGCTTGTGATTCAGAAAACAGTGTTGTTAAGAAATACAACCTTATTATGAGTGTGTATATGAAGATAAAGAATATGACTATGTGTTTTTTGAGTTGTCGATTGTGACTTACTTCAATATAATATTAAAATAATGTTGGATTAAAAATAATCTCTTATCTTTTTACCTATTTCGACATCACGGAATCCTTATTTCAACTCAAAGAGTTAATTTTAAAAGTGTACTAAGGTATGACAACACACGACCTTTCAATACACTGTATCGTGGTCATGATTTGTTTACGTGATAAAAGAAAAAAATACGTGTCTAATATATTTTCGCGTTCTATCTGACAAACTAAATAGCTTTTTTTATTTTTGACTAGCTGTGCCCGCGACTTCGTCCGCGTAGAATTTACCAAGAAAAAAAAAGTAGCCTAAGTTACTTCTTATTACACCAGCTACCTGCAAAAATAAGTCCCGTCAAAATCGGTCCAGCCGTTTCAGAGATTAGCCGGAACAAACAGACAGACAAAAATTGTAAAAAATGTTATTTTGGTGTATGTACCTTATATATACTCATATGCATGTAGTAAAAAGCGGTTATTTCAATATTACAAACAGACACTCCAATTTTATATAGATGTATAGATTTTTTGTCTCTTAGGTACGCCCAACATCACGTCGGGGTCACACCACAAACTGTCAATCTTTTCCAATTTTGCACTTAATTTACATTTCTTTTAAGTTGAAAATCGATGAGAGATATAAATAACAGTTTCGGCCTGCTGTCGACTGTACATTTTTCAGACAATGCAAATCATGCCAAATGAAAATGTAACAAAATTTTAATTTAATTTATGTCTGTTCTATCGAAGTAAGATACACGGCAGATGAATTTTCAGCGTTAGGTACCTCTTTACAGAGTCGCTGATCGCAGTTTCGATGCATATCTGTGCTGGTACAGTGCAGGCACAAAGTTGTCTATGGACATGAGCTGCCCTTACAAGGTACGCTCTCTCACGCGCGGTTATTTTTTACCATTTTGTTTAAGCACACGTACTTGTGTTCGCTATTCACAGCGAAGAACGGCCGTGTAAAGGCTAATCGCGCGCGATAGACCGCGGGAAACTGGCGCGTGTTCGATTGTATGCATATCACACGCACGGCGCGTGCTTTCTTTTCCCTTCCAACATTCCTCACACGCGCTTTAGTCGTGCGATTTGCTCTTTACAGGCGATAGAGCGTACGTTGGCCGCTGTTATGTCGACAAAAGCCGCTGACCTTTTCTGTCTTTAATTTTGGTAATAAAGTTGGATCTAAGTCTTTGGATACACCTGCACAGACTACCCGTGCGGACATGTTCCAACAGTTTGGCACTATTGTATTTATGTCTAAATTTTCTAACATCGAACCTATAATAAGCGTTTGATGTGACCGCCTCCTAATCTCATCGAGTGACTGAAATCGTTCCCCGTAGAACGATTGTCGTTTCCGTGGAACGGCTGCACTGTATAATTGTAAAAATTCAATTTGAAATTTCCATATTTTACGTTCGGTTAATTATCCCGCGAGGATAACATTGCTCGGCGTACAAAATAGACTACGCAGTTTTATATTTCACTTGTGAGCTTAGATTAAAGTAACTTTAATCTAAGCTTGTGAGCCTGTTTTTTGGTGGCGTAAAATTGGAAATATCGGAATTCTTACAAATCGATTGGTGCGAACCCCTTTGCAAGATATGTTAAATACTCGTTAAATACTTTTTGAATTATGTTCTTACCCAGGTATAGATAATCTAAGGTTCAGTTCTTACCTTAGGTTCTTACGGGTTCTTACCGTTCTTACCTGTCATCAATGATATCCTGTTATTTTTAAAAACCTCAAAGAGGTTGAGTAAAGCTTCAAATAACGTTTGGTTACACATAGCCATATCTGGCAAAATGTGCCATACATTGCACCAAAATACAGACAGGTTGCCAGCTTGTTGCCTATATGAAAGAGATATCCAACCCTAATCCTTTAGTGAGCCAACCCAGCTGAGATTGAGGTGACATGTTATATTTCACTCATGTACCCATAGAGTCGGTTAATATTAATAGGCATATCGTCTTATAGTCCACCATGATGGTACTAGTGATCACCGACGTCAGAATCATGGTGATTTTTTATGGAAAAAGTGACAATCGAGCAGACGAGTCGCCGCAAAAATGTGTTGCCGGCCTTTAAGGAAGGAATGCGGCCTATGTCCAACAGTGAGCATCTCTCGGCTGAAACTATGAAGGATGGAATACAATCTTTTTTTAATGATTTTATGGTCGTATCGGTTAAGGAATACTGCTGGCGACAGTTCGTCAAATTCAATGAATTGTCCATTTCTTTGCGTATCATATCTAGGACAAGCCATGCCCAGTTGCATGCAAGTGCTTGTATACGCAATTGAGTTTTACAATACAATATGGTTCATAATAACCACGCCGTTTAAAGATAAGCGGCTACTTAAGTGTCTCTTTATAGGTTTTTTACCTCTGACAGCCCATATAAAGAAATAATAGCTCATAGTAAAAATATAGACCCAAATGAACTTTCAAGGGAAACGTAACTGTAGGAGTCTGTAATAAGAACGTTTTTCAAAACTTTAGTGATTCTGTGCGTTATACTGGAATAAAAACTTAATCTTTATCGTCTTGGAAAAGCGCTTAGAGATATTAGATAATCTGGTCTGGCCATCAAAATTAAATTTTATAAGACAAGTTCTGCTATAATAATATAGAGTAGAACTTAATGCAGCGTACTCACAGAGGTGTAATATTGTATTAAGTGACTACGTTGCTACGATCACACTGCGCACCACTCGCCTGCAGAGTGCAGTGTGTTCTCGCGCTCGTAACTCGATACGTGTCTACTATGGACGACTGGTATACACTTGTAGATTGATTTAATGAGTGGTACCCGCCTTTACCTAACTACTCACAAAAGTATACTTAAGGGCGCTTATGTAATTGTTATGAGCTTGAACTAATTATGATTGCATGACCTTTCATAACCTAATACGCCACTTAAAGAACTCTTATAATATCGCTAGTAAAATTATGTTACCATTTGAGATAGGCTTTAGCAAAATAAGATTTCACTCCAAAATTCAACTGTTAATCATAAAGACTTTTTTAGTAATTTTATTGTACTACTCTTTGTGTAATGTTTGTTTCTTTGTATATCAATTTAAGTGTGTAATAAAGTATATTTGTATGCTATTGTATTTATATTGTATTTGTCATTAAAATTGCAAATTTTCATCGAACTGATTCCTTGTAGATGATATTGTGCTCGTTTTAAATTACCAGGGCTAAGTTTATTCCGAAATCATACAACAAAAAAATCACTTCGATTTTAACTGTGATTTTCGGAGAGGACTAATGTTATGCAGTTATTTGAGCGATAAAAACGCTCAAATATTTTTAAAATCAGAAAATACTCTAAACGAATCGACTGTCCAGGGCGGGAATCGAACCCAGCATCTTCCGCAATCCGGGTATGCATCAACCACTACGCTACCGGGACACTGCTTTCGCCGTCGAAATTTGTCAGTGCTTATGTTTTTATGGTAACATTGTTTCATCAAATCCTGACCAATTACGACGGTAAAAGCAGTGTCCCGGTAGCGTAGTGGTTGACGCAGCCGCCCGGATTGCGGAAAATGTTGGGTTCGATTCCTTCCTGGACGGTTTAATTTGCTGAAGAATACCATCTGTTAGTATTAATCTCACAAAGCGTTTGTTAGATCAATAGCTTAGCTATTTATAAATTGCAGGATTTAAGATCTCTCGATCAGGGTTATAAAATTTTTATCATCATCATTTATTGTAACTGTACTATACAAGGTGTTTGGTACATGGGGTATGAAGCCGGCACCTACCCATGCTAACTTAGTCATATAAATACTATGGTGATATTAAAAATTCAAAATTGTAAAAAAAATTTTTTTAGTTTCCCATATATTTTGTTTTTTTTTGATCGAACTATTTGTATGGTGAATTAATTTTTTTTTACAATTTAAAGTTTTTGATATCACCATAGTACATAAATGACTATGTTAGCATGGGTAGGTGCCGGCTTCATATCCCATGTACCAAACACCTTGTATATGTAGCTATTTATTATTTTTTTATTCGACAATATAGTAATGTTAATGTTGACACAAAGTTACTAATTTTTATATTGTATATTGAATAGTGTTATGTAGATTTTTCCTATTTATTATGACGTTTTCGTTTCTTTTCGCACGTTTTTCTTAAGGTTGAGGCTGAAAATCAGCGATTTGCTCTCGGGCAAATACCTACGCTGAGGTTCAACCTATTTGTGATGCTGCAGCACACACACATACCTCTCACTTTGAGGCTAACAGTTAAATTATATAATAGCTTTGTGGTTAGTGAGATAATTTAAGATGTGTGTAATTGTGCATAAGTTAATTTCATTGTTGTTGTTTTATATATGTGTGTGTGTGTTCTGTTAATCAAATGATTTATCTATCTATCCATATTTTTCCTACCGAATACGAGCCCAATGTTGATAAGTGTGAATCTTTTAAGTTGCTACATTCCTCGCGGTTTTTAGTCAGTCCTATCTGGTGTAAATCTGTCAAATTAATGTTAAAAATATTTTAGAAATCAAATAGTTTTTTGTTAAAATGGACTTGCTATTTACTCTTAAATCGTTAAAAGCCCTACCACTATTGATCCAATTATGGTGACAGGTCTGTATAATGTCCATCATCAATCATCAACAGCTCATATAATGTCCCACCAAGGGGCTCGAGCCTACCCCACATTAGGGGCGATTAGGCCTTAGTCAACCACGCTGGCCAAGTGCGGGTTGGTCGACTTCACATACAATCTAAGAATTTCTTCATAGGTGTGTGCAGGTTTTCTCACGATGTTTCCCTTCACCGTGAAAGTGTCGATTAAACGTACATATGAATAAAAAAAACATTATAGGTACACCTAGATTATATAAAGGATATTCCAAAACCGATGCAACCGATGTAGAGTGGAAATAAAGACAATTATGGACTTTATTATTAAAAAACGTCGGTGGCGTAGTGCGCAAAACGTCCATAATTGTCTTTATTTCCACTCTGCATCGGTATTGGCATATCCTATATATAATCTGGGTGTACCTATGATGTTTTTTATATCAAGGATTTGGATTTATATCAAGTTTGTGGAATATAATATTCTTCTAAACCCTCCAGATATTCGTTCACTAGCCCTTTATGAAGATGTTTCGGGGTCTGCAAGAGAAACTCACAGAACGACTGGCATATTTGGTATACTCCAAATTTCCTCCAAAATTTTACTATTCTGTTGCTACTGGCGCAGATAGCGCCAATATAATAAAAACTGTATTACACCAGTTTTAAACTTTACTTCTTTACTGGAACAACTTATAAAAGCAGCTACGATAACAAGAAAAAACAATTACACCGGACAAATTTTCAAGTGGTTTTCTTTTAGCGGTGACTCAACAAGCATTTACGCGTTTAATCTGAACTGAGAGTAGCGAGCGGCGCTAATCACCCTCCGGAGACCGACCGTCATTTCAATGGACCAACTTTACATAAGGTCTATAGTACACTTGATTCTTTTAGAGTCGGCGATGAGGTAAGTTTTGATGACATTCTGCGGTTGATGGTGCTATTAAAATAATGTCGTTGTAATCAAAGTCATGATGACTTATACTTTCAAGGTCATTTAGGTAAAAGTAGATTAAGTAGCTTGGAACTTTTTTGTTTTTTTTGTCTACTTTTTTGTGATTTGAAAGGAAGTAAGGATTCAGCGTAGCAGAAGCACAGTATACCAAGTCTTCATTCAAACTGGCCGCTATCCATTACAATGTGTGCGTGCGTACTCGGCGCCGTGTACGCACGCACTGTGACGCACATATTGACATAAAATATAGGGGCATAAGGTGGCTGCAGTGCGGGCCGCTCCGTCTCGCTGTGATCGCGCGTTTTTATGTCATTGCACATTCGCTCGTCGCTCGTTCCCGCCCGGCACATTAGCGTCAATGCAAGAGTAGGCTAATAACTCGCCGACAGTCCGCAGATAAACTACTGTTCTTGATATACTGTGGTAAAAGTGAGTGTTAATGCATTAAGTATAAGGGGACTCGTTAAGCCAGTTAAGTTGGGTCACATGTCCCTGGTACTGCTCCTAGCTCCGCTCTGCACTAAGGACCCCGCACCCGCAAGGTGAATCCAGGAATGCTAAGATTTCGCCGCATTTCTAAACACATAAAGGAGTATAGTCAAAAGAGGCACCTCATGGAATGGTTGTCCACTCCCCGACTGACACACTCAAATAAATTTTTAGGATCCTCACACATAGGCTACCTTAAAAGAATAGGAAGAATCAGCAGGACCCAAATCCGCTGCCTCACAGGTGCTCTCACTGGCCACTTTGCCACTAAAAGACACCTGTGTACAATAGGCAAAGCTGAAGACCCTATCTGTAGATGTGCGGTGAGGAGGAAGCATGGAGCACATACTATGTGACTGCGATGCACTAGCCAATAGGCGACTAAAGGTCCTGGGTCTAGGTTACCCTAAACCAGAAGACTTTATAGACCTTATTCCCGCCAACATGGTAAAACTCGTACAAAATGTTTTCGATGTTGGTGGGGATGGGTGATAAGGAAAGGGGAAGCACAAAAGATCCCATAGGGTCGAAGTGCTCTGAGACATAGCCTCAGCCCCTTGCATAAGAATAAGCATAATAAGAATACTATAGTCCACTCAAATTCACTTCGCAAAAGCTACACGTCTGTTAGAGACCTAAGAAGAATGGCTAAAATGAGAATCGTAGATTTTTTCAACGCCTCGATGAACTAAAATTGAGTTTGAATTGTAGAATATGCAAAAGTGCTGGAAATTCATTTCAGAAGATTGCAAACAGATTTCTAACGGGTCACTTTCCAACTGTTCTGTTTTTTTGGTCCTTGTTTTTGGTAAGAGTTTGTTGACTATGGCTGTATCTGTTTTAAATTTTGCTAATATTTGTCAATTCCTTTTATCTTCTACAGTATTTGGTTCTATTGCATCACTTAGATTACGATTGGTAATTAGAATGCTACAATATATAGAAGAGAAATAGATAGAATATATAGAAGAGAAATAATAGAAATAGAATTAGAAAAAGATAGAATAATCTAATCTTCTCTCTCTCTGCCCAGCCATATTGGTACAATTCGACGAGAGCCGCTTAGATAGGGCGATCAGCACAGAATTTACTGAAGTTCTAAACAAACCAAGATCCTATAATAATGTATAATAGGGATTTAGCTGGTACACCCCTCGTTTTTTCCCCTCAACATTTCTTCTCGATCACCCGTAATCATGAGGCATGTTACACTGAATACAACAGATTCCTAAAACGGTGACATGTAAAGACTAAACTAATATAGAGAATATTCTAAATAACATTTGTCTCGGATACTTAAAAACTTTTGAAAGGGACTCAAGGCCTATCGTTTACTAACTAGGTATGTTCCCTAACAATTTATGATATTCCAAGAAGGGAACTTTATGTTTTTCATCTTGTAGACTTTTACGGCGAGAGACATTTATCGAAAAAATCTGGTTCACGGAATCCGTTACGGCATGAATTTACTTATTTATGTAGTCGTTAAGTTGTGGTAAAGAATAAGAATAAGAATTATAAAGTAGTAATAAAGTCTCATAATTCTTCTGTACGAGGTTTGAGTAAATAACTGAGTTAAATAAATTATGTAACAACCCTAGGCCTCTCTATATCGTCTCGCCAACCCTACGTATTGCACGCTTGCGCGGAACAGTCGAGGCTAGTAACCTAGCAACGGGTTAGGTTGTTATTAACAATTGAGATATAGTGAAAAGATTGTATGTTGTATGATGATACTTACTTTATATTATGTTCTTTTATTGTGAATACCATTAATAGGCAATAAATGCTTTGGAACCTATTCCTGGCTCATTTACAAAGGAGTGTTGGCGACAGACACTGGCCACCGGCACCTCTTTTTATATTTTATTTGTATTCCTTTTATGAGATTTTATATGACATATTTTATATTATATTGTTTTTACGTTAGTTGAAATATATATCTTGTACAGTGCGGTTTGTGTTATTCTTTACATTTTGGTGTCAGAAGGACCACCAACAACCTTTGCCACGCACCACATTAGGGTTGACGGGAAGCAGGAGCCCATCGCTTCACCACCCTACAGGCTGCCACAGAGGAAGAAGGAGTTGCTGGAAGGTGAGATTGGGAAGCTGCTGGTGGCTGACGTAATCGAAGAGTGCGAGTCGCCGTGGGCGGCAAACGTTGTTCTCGTTGCCAAGAAGGATGGAGGAGTTCGACTTTGCGTCGACTACCGCAAACTGAATGCAGTGACAGAGCCGGATCGATACCCGCTTCCGCGCATTGAAGATGTACTTCATGCCGCCAAGACAACCGGTTACATGACGACTCTTGACCTTCACTCCGGCTACTTCCAAGTTTGCGTGGCTGAAGAGGACCGTGACAAAACTGCGTTCATCACGCCTTCCGGTACCTTCAGATTCAAGAGAATGCCCATGGGATTGCGTAATTCTGGTGCCACGTTCCAGAGATTAATGGATCGCTTTAAGGCGAACCTATTCGTACCAGAACTTACAGACGTAGATACCAACGGTTCTAATCCGAAGAAGGGGAGACCTGTCACAATTCTAGGTTATCTCGACGATTTAATTATCCTGTCACAGAGCTTCGAGCAGCATCTCGAAGATCTGGCAGCTGTTTTTGACAGGCTTAGTAAATTTGACTTACGCGTCAATAGAAAGAAGAGTTTCTTCGCGCGCGATTCCGTGAAATTTTTAGGTCACATCATAGTACCTGGGGGTCTTCAGGTAGACCCACAAAAGACTTCCGCTATAGCCGACATGCCTTCCCCAAGGAACGTAAAGCAGCTCAAGAGTTTCTTAGCTACATCCAGCTGGTTCAGGCGATTCATACCCAACTATGCTGCTATTGCCAAGCCTTTAACTGACCTTCTGAAGAAGGACAGCACTTGGAAATGGCAGGATGACCAACGGACAAGCTTTGAACGCATAAAACATCTCTTAACAACCGCGCCAATTCTCCGCCAGGCAGATGAGACCAAACCATATTCGCTTAGGACGGACAGCAGCGGCTACTGTTTGGGAGCAGTGTTGATGCAGGGGGAGGGGCATGATGAAAGACCTGTGGAGTATGCCAGTCGTCTTTTAGAACCTGCAGAGCGCAACTATACCACCACAGAGCGAGAGGCTCTAGCCGTTGTCTGGGCAGTCACCAAGTTCAGATGTTACATAGAAGGTTCGGAGGTTGTGGTGAAGTCTGACCACCAGCCCCTACGGTGGCTAATGAGTTTAAAATCTCCAAGCGGTCGCCTTGCGAGATGGGCCTTGACTCTCCAAGAATACAATCTGCGGATCCAGTACACCCCTGGGAGAGCAAACGTGTTGGCTGATGCACTAAGCCGCCCAGCTTGTTGTGACGAGGACACAAGCGGTTGCGAGGTGTGCTTAGTTACACTAGACATACCACACAGGACTCCTGCTGATGTGCGGGATAATCAGCTCAGAGATCCCGAGCTCAAAACTATCGTCGAGGATTTGGAGTCAACCGACGATTCGTTCAGGGGGAGGGGCTGGTCTAATAGGGGGTATTTGATGTCTGACGGGATATTGTATAGATGTGCACCCGAGTCCGAGGACACCGAGTCAGCGTGCCTTGTAGTCCCAAAACATGAAAGGGAGAGTGTGCTCAGGGAGTTTCACGATGCTCCAACCGCGGGACATTTTGGTGTCGAAAGAACGTTGCAGCGCATCAGATCCCGGTACTTCTGGCCAGGGATGAAAGCCTTCGTTTCAGACTACCTAAAGCGCTGTGTAGCCTGTCAGCGCTACAAAGCAGTAAACAAGAAGCCAGCGGGGCTCCTGCAAACCCCGGCGCCAGCTCGAAGGTTTGAAGTGTTGTCTGTGGACTTATTCGGCCCGTTGCCGAGAACTCCGAGGGGCAACAATTGGATTTTGATCGCAGAAGATGTGTGCACTGGATGGGTAGAGTTTTTTCCTATAGAAAGCGCCACCAGCGTCGAGTGCGCTCACATCCTTATATCGGAAGTATTCCTGAGATACGGAGTGCCACGTAGGATGATAAGCGACAACGGTGTGCAGTTCGTAGCTGAGGTCATGCAACAGGCTTGTCATGTGATGGGTATCAAACAGTCTCTGACGCCGTTGTATCATCCCGAAGCTAACCCCGTTGAACGCAAGAACCGCGACTTGAAACCTCAGTTGGCAATCCTCGTAGGCAAAGATCATACAACATGGGATACCCACCTCGCAGCCATCAGGTTTGCGATGAACTCCGCTGTTACAGCGAGCACCGGATTTTCACCGGCTTACCTGACTTTTGGAAGGGAGCTGCGCGCACCGGCGGACGTTGTGGCAGATATGAAGGTTATTGTAGATAACGATAACTTCGTCGCTAACATTACGCCTTATCTCCGTAATTTGGCTAATGCGCTCCTGGAGGCCAGGGATGTGCACGAGCGCGCACAAGCCGTCCAGAGGAGATACGCGGATGAGGGCCGTCGTCCGCCGCCCGACTATATGGTCGGAGATCTTGTCCTGCTAAAGACTCAGGGGGGTAATGACACCGACACCGGGCAAGTTGCAAAGTTTATACCAAGGAGGGATGGGCCGTACCGTATCCGTGAAGTTATAAGTCCGACGACTTATCTGATAGAGGGAGCTTCGCGAGGCGAACCAGTAGGTCGATATCATGTGTCTGCCTTGACCCCGTTCGTAGGCGTTATCGAGTCTCCAGTTAGGGAAAGACGTAGGCGTGGTAGGCCGCGGAGACAGTAGGTGCTAGTCCGAACGCGTGGGCGCTATGTTCGAACTAGAGGGGGAGTGTGTAACAACCCTAGGCCTCTCTATATCGTCTCGCCAACCCTACGTATTGCACGCTTGCGCGGAACAGTCGAGGCTAGTAACCTAGCAACGGGTTAGGTTGTTATTAACAATTGAGATATAGTGAAAAGATTGTATGTTGTATGATGATACTTACTTTATATTATGTTCTTTTATTGTGAATACCATTAATAGGCAATAAATGCTTTGAAACCTATTCCTGGCTCATTACAATTATCTTATCTTGACATATTATACTCATATAATTGGTTTACGACTATTCAAGACAAGTTAATCGTAGCATATTGATAGAACTTATTGTGCAGTGGGATACAAGCATGACCAAAGATCATACCATGAAAATAATTATATAACTAATATACTAAAATTTAAACTGCTTCCTATCGGTCGAGATTTTATGTATCCTTGTTTGCTAATCATCCCGTTTAGCATGACCACCGAAACACGATATGATATAGCCATTCGTCGCTTTGAAATGTCAATAATCATTGGATATAACCGCAAACTTGAAATTTTCGCAGTTCGCAGTTTCGATAAAATTTCAAGATTGCGATTTTTGACAGTTCAAAGCGATAAATAGCTATATCATATCGTGTTTCGGTGGTCATGCTAGGCGGGCATGTAGCCTAAACCATGATAAGTAATTTTCCAATATTATTATCATCATCATCAACAGCTCATTTAATGTCCCCACCGAGGGGCTTGAGTCTACCCCACATTAGGGGCAATTAGGCGCTAGTCAACCGCGCCGGCCAAGTGCAGGTTGGTCGACTTCACAAACAACCTAAGAATTTCTTCAGAGGTGTGAAAGAAGGTGTTCTTAAGAAAGTGTGTGCAGGTTTCGTCACGGTGTTTTCCTTCACTGTAAAAGCGCCGATTACGTACATCTGAATTCAAAATTTGTAAACAAATTGGTGCTTGGCGGGATTCGAACCGGTGCCTACCGGGTGGAAGACAACGCTCTTACGCACTACGCCACCGACGTTTGTACCGACGAATATTATACAGAAGCATTTAAAGCATCTACGCTTATGCCTTTCAGTTGTAAGGTTGCCCATCAGGTTTAAGTCGGCGTCAAATTCGCTTCACTATTCCGATCGTTAACAGCCGTAATCCACATTGTAACTACATGTTCCGAAGTCCCATTATGGGGTTTGAGCCTAAGTGTCCCATTAACGACTATCGTTAAGGACGCCTGCCTATATATCAGGGTGGTGCGTAATGAAGCGGACTTCTTTTCTTAAATTAGTTGCCTCAGATATCTGCAGTTTTACTAAGATGGAACTTTTTCATGTCTTTTGAGAAATGTTGTTTGGTGTAGTTGTTTGCTATTTTAATCATCATCAACCATTAGATCACAGACGTCTACTGTTGATCTACAGGGATCTCTAACCTGATCAATCCTGCACTGCCCGCATCAGTGGCTTCCCACCACCTATACCTGATCGTCGCGTCGGTCCACTTTGTGGGATCCTCCAATGCTGCGCTTCCCGTGGCTGCCATTCAAAGAGCTTTCAGCCTAATGGTCGTCAGTACTCCTCGCAATGTGCTCGCCACTTAATCTGACGCCACATCGCGGACGGTACGGACCGTCGACGTCGACGTGTGCGTGACGCTGAGCGTTGTAATGGAAGAAACGTCGAGGACGTAACACCGCGCCGTCCCGCTTGAGGGGACGTCGCGGTACATTCACCACGCCCACGTCGACGTTCCGTTTCGTCCGCGTTGTGGCGTCAGCTTTAAGGTTCGCAATTCTTGGGCTATGTTGGTAACTTTACTTATCTTATGGTTCTCATGATTTCTGATATGATTACGCAGAGAAACTCCGAGCATAGCCCTCTCCATTGCCCTTTCAGTGACCTGGAGCCTTCTTGTGACACCCTTTGTAAATGATTTTGAGATTCCATTGGTCATCACTGCCAACAAACACGTATTAAAGTATGTATTAAAGATTTTCGTGTTCAGGTACTGCAATAGAAGTAGTAATTTAAATACCAACTATGATATGACAATAATGTAGGCCTATCTGTTAATAATGAATTATTGTAAAATTAATCTTCATATTCAAATTTATTTTGCGGCTTTGAAATTTTGATAGCTACTCGCATAATACACAATTGATAACGTTAACATGGGTAAGTATTGGCTTGAAGTAACTATGCATAATTAGGCATAGAAAAAGCAGAAAAAGAGAGGCTGGCTTATAAAGTAACGTTGTGTGACGTTGGCCGACTCGAGTGCGATGTCACATCACTTCACCGATATCGTACGAGAGGTATCTTGTAATTGTAGCAACGCATGTTATTTTTTATGTCAAGTGGTTGGCAGACTAGCATACGGCCTGCCTGGTAAGCAGCCACCGTAGACTATAAACGCTTGCATCACTGACGTCACACCCTCGCACTGCCAACCGTAGTCACCTTTCCCACCCAGCGGAACTCTGGCAATCTTACTCACCAAGGCATTTTCTCCGTAGTCTAATTTGTTTTTATTTCACTATCGTTGTTCCTGGCGTAACAGTTTGTCCTTCTTGATTTCATGTGGTTTAAAAAGACGGAGAGTGTGACTATAAACACAGGGCTGATATCAAACTCTATGAATACAACGCTTAACGGAATCGAAAGTACGCGTCAAGTACTATGAAGGCCGCTAGACACAGTTTCAATACATGTCGGTGTTCTTTGTCGGTTATAAAATTTCACAAAAATTATGTCGGCGAAATGCGTGTTAGGTACCGCGCAAACGGGCCACCGGTAGCGCTCACGCGCCACTTCCTTTGGTACTGCGCAAATCTAGGCGGTCGGTGGCCGCCACGAGTGTTCAGTGGCTGCCACCGGTTACTGCCGCGCGCCTCGGTACAGCGCAAACGAAAGTAGTCAATGGCCACTACCGTGAATCCTGCGGACACTGTTGAAGCGCGTGGCCGCATACGTGGTTGTTGTGGCCTGTATGCGGAGCCTTAATCGCCCGCCCGTGTAACTCGTTTATTCGTGGCAACATGTCAGTGGCATGTCGGGACCTTCGTATGCGCCCTGTTGCCTGCGTATACTCAAGAGTCAACAGCAGAAGTAGATGATCAAAAACAATACTTCAAAATTAATTAAACGCAAAATAAATAGAAACGTAAAATTCCTAAAAGTATATTCATCTTGTGAGTGTAAGTAGGAATTTGGGTAATACAGCATTAAAATTTATATTATCCAGTTTTCATTTAGTGAACTTAGTTTTGATTTTGATCAGCTACTTTTGCTGTTGACTGTACTAGTTTTTAGTTCTTAGTTTAACACACGCCAACTCGATGCGTGGAAATCACTAATTTCCAAAAAAAAGATCTGCTTACTTTACTAACCCGCCGTAATCTGTCGGCGCCGATTGTGTCAGCCGGATAAGTGTGTAGAGTCCTTAATAAGTGCTGGAATACAAATGCTCGTACCACTCTCATTATCATAAAAACTCCACACCCCAAGCAATAAAATTGTAAAGGACCTTTAATAGACTTGTTTAGAGGAATTCTTAATTATTATCGTCGTCGTTTTCCCCTGAAGCCACCGAGACATAGAGCTCGCATAGCGAAAAAAGGTTCCTTAATTAAAAACTTAAAATGGAAAAAAAATATAATTCTCTTGCGTTCTAGGTCAAACGAAAAGCTGGGCTATTCCATTTTAATGCTTAGTACAGACGCAACATAAAGATAGCGCAGAAGGCAAGTGTCATAATATGACACTTATATATTCTACTATATTATATTACTCACTTTTTTCTCCGCACATACTTCTGTCGTAAAGATCAGTGGGTTTAATGGTATGGACAATAGATTTCTAATTACTAACGTTTATAGATTGGCAATCCTTGGGGGAGGCTTATGTCCAACAGTGGACGTCTCTCGGCTGATATGATGATAGATTGGCAATGAATGGTCTAGGGCGAGCCCAAAAAATTCACCAATGTGTGAGTAATGCGCATGTGTGCGTGAAAAATAGTACTGCTGTCTGACTGTTGCTATCTACGTCACTGACAGGCCGACTTAGGCCTCTGCGTGTACGTGAAATGATCTCGTCTATGTATCTCGCTCTAATATACGTGTTAGTATGCTCTTTCTCTGTCACATTGCCGATCTACAGTTTCCTATATCTATGGTATGGACAATATTTATTTTAAATATGTATTTACTCGTTACAAGTAAAAAGAAAGGCAATACACACGTAATCACAAAAGTGGCCAAAAATATTGTAAATGCGAAACTGACATTTTGCAGAACATTCTACGAAAGTGACTTTTTGCTAAAGCGACAATTTTTTTATTCAACTAGATAAAAAACTTTCTGACGGCCCACCTGGTGTTAAGTGGATACTATCGCCTATAAACACCTGCAATAATAAGGAAAAAAGCACTTGGTATTGCAGGTAACATTTTGCGAAAGTGACTTTTTGAGCAATTTTTCGCGATGAAATATTGCAAATATGACATTCTGAGTCTAAATCTGCCAGCGATCTTTAGCCAGTTGCCAACGACTAGCCCTCTGCATTACTTTTAATTTGTGGTGGAGGAGTGTAGGCGGGACTGAGGCGCCTGTGAGACTGCTATATCGGGGGTAACAGACGTGCTCTAGATCCGAGCTTTTGTCACAGATTAAAATGTTTTCTTATTGAATAATCGACCTTGAAAAAAATTTAACGGGACTAGAATAGCTTACTTTGTTATGGCATTTATTGTTTACTAGTTGGCAAACTTTCACTTCACCATTTATCTGAGTTATTTATAGTTTATAAAAATTATACTTTTTTCAACATTGTCAACATTGGGTAAATAGGCCAGCCTTATTTTAATGTATTTAACCTAAGGTGTTTTTACTTTCTCGTATACGTAGCATAGAGGAAGTCTTGTAATCGTCAAAAAATTCGACCTCGAGATTTTGACCGGTTTACACATTTTGGACCTCCCTGAGTCCAAAAATAGGTACCGTTTTCGGAATTATGTTTGTGTGTGTCTGTGCGTTAGCACGATAACTCGATTATGCTTTAACTTATTGCAACCAAATTTAACATGCATGTATGACATCAAAATATAAGGTATTTATCAACTTTTGAGTTGTCGATCACGAAAGTTAAGCAACCAAGTGCGCGGTCGGTACTCGGATGGGTGACCAAAATTTAAAATGCATGTATAACATCTAAATATAAGGTTTTGAGTCGTTTCCGGAAAGTCAAGGGGAGACCACTCTTAGAATATTCGTATAAGGTCGGTGTTAATAAACCTCAAACTTCTCTTTGAGCCATCTTTTGAATGACCCAGCAATGTAAGAAGAATGCTCAGACCAAATGAAAAAGTACTGACGGAGCACAGCGAAGTAAAACTAAGGCAGGTTTTACATCTATGTAGTGCGTGAGAGGTTTTTTTTTAGTATACTGCTAGGCGTAGTTTTGATAAGTACATTGTGTGTGCGTGTAACTGTGTACCTACGTACCACGGTATAGATAAAACTTATTTATCTATTCCGTGGTACGTACACGGGCGAAGGTCTAGGCAACAGATAATATTTGTAATATTGTACGTAGTTTTAAATACTGGCCTCGGATTTTTGAGTTTGGAATTTTTTATTTGGTCTGAGGAAGAAGGGTGTACTGTACAGTAAGTGTACTGGCGGTGAAATCAATTTCTTGATTGCGCGACTTAGTTCGCGTTGGAATTATATCCACAGTTTGTCAACGTAAGCCTGCACGCGTAGTCCTTAAAACGAAGGGAGAAGGTGGGATTAGCGAAAAAAAACTCCCCGGGACACTCGCTGTGGTAAAGACGAACAATCTTAATGACTCAACATAGCAATGTAATTGAAGGGGCTCAAGATGGTGGGTCTTTGGCGATGTTGATAGTCGCATACGCTACAACCTATCCAAAGCATTGAATAAGTACTCAGTGCCATCCCAGAGGTGCGAGAAATACTCTACGCAGAACCGTCTTGCGTCTTGTATGCCGCCTGGATTGTATATTGTATGTAAAAACGCCATCCTGTTTAAGACGCCAAGTTTCCGTGCAGCTGTATTTAACACGCTTTCGTTGTTTCTGCGCAGCAACGAAGGTTTCGGTGCTGCGAACCTTGATAGCTACCATGGTGATGCTGATCTGTAGCGCCAGGATTGTCTCCTGAAGAGAGACAGGAGAATGAAATGGCGACGTTTACTGTAAACCCGCATACCTGGTTCTTCCTGGCATTGAAGTCAATCATATTAGTTAAACATAAATTTATAACGACAGTTAATTATAGTCCTAAAGTGATAAATAAATAAAGAATTACGCAAATTTTATGTACATTTTTTAAAAGTAGATGGCGTTTTTTATTTTTTGAGTGTATTGTGTTATCTTACGAGCCGTAGAAGTAAGTAATTAATTAAAACCCTTGAATAATGCTGGTGTCTGCAAAACGAAAATATGCATTTGTCTTGTCAGAGATAGGATTCAGAGGCAACCCGGAGGACTAGTTACAGAAAATTTAATATTTTTTCGCAACCTAATACTGTAAGTACTTTTCTTAAATAACTCTTTATAGTCGCCTTCGAAAAAGTAAGAGGTTTTCTATTTGATTAAATGTTTTTAAACGATTATAATTATGAATTGATTTTGATGATTCTTTTTTTGTTAGGTAGGTTATATTTCAGACGTGGTTCCATATAAATTTTATCAAAGCTGTTATAGAATTGCATTTTTAACAGTTACTAGGATGATATTAAATAAAAAATAGACCAACAGTTAGAGGCGTTCCCTTTCCGAACTAATAAGTGTGTTACGAAGATTTTTAGCTCAAAAGTAACCAACCGTCGAAATTTGTCAGTGCTTGGTGCTTATATAGATTAAAGCAAAAGGTGCTTATGTTTTTTATGGTAAACATTGTTTCATCAAATCTTTGAAATTAGCACTTCTAAGATCCAAACGAAATATTTTTGCAAATATTTGACGTCCAGTTAAGATGGAACTAACTTGAATTATGGAATTATATTTTTAATACACATAGCGTATTTGAAAAATAGAAAATGCACCATGTGTATTAAAATAATTCCATAATTTTCAGCTCATATTCATAAACATTGAAACAGTTAATAAGTATTTATTTTTGAATCTGAGTTATTCAGTTTACTATGCAAATTGTAATCTTACTTATGAATAATATAATTGCTTAAATAATTGAACAAGTAACTACATTGAAACGTTGAAAGGGTAGGTATCTCTATTGCCGCCGTTATGTCATCTCACAAGGCACATACAATAGCAGGAAAATGGCGGCTTGAGCCTCAATAATGATGGAACCACCTAAATTTAATTGTTTAGTATTCCACGTATTCCGAAGTCGCATATCTATTCAAGGAATTAGAGATTAGTCCTATTAGAGAGTATGAGAATAGATATGCGACGAAAATTTTACGTTATTCGTGGATTAGACATTTTAGAGACATTTCTCCCGAGTTCTTGTTGTAAAAACACGTGTTGAGAGACTGCATTTTTAACCAAAATCTACCGTACAATTTTTTTGTAACTTTAATTAAGTTTTCACTTGACATTGGCAAAATGCTTCTTTAAGATTTGCGAATGCCATTAATTAAGAATAGAATAGACATTTTAGAATGTTTATTTATTTAGCGGAGAATAGCATTGCTATGTTTGGCTAAGCGAGAATTAATAGCATCATTTTACAATGTATCGTATTTAACTGGTGAGCAGATTAACCTAACCTAAACCTATGCAAATACTAAGTGGGCGACAAAAAATTCATTAATGGGCGATTAACAAATTATTAGTCGGCTATTTAGTATTTTTGGTAGCTCATTCTGGATTTTTTCGTTGCTCGCTAAATTATTTCATTTTTTCAATTACAAAAAGTATAGCGGGAAATTATTTATTTTCTGGCGCATCCAATGTGCGGCTGGCCTTAGGCGCAGGCCAGACACAAATGGCGCGGGTGCGGGCGTAGTAGAGGTAGATTTGGTTTTAGGTAAGTTCTATGAAAAAGTTAGACTTTAATATTTACAAACAATTGAACAAATGGATGAAGGTTGGTGATAGGTTACTCAACTAAGTTTTGAAACTAATTTATTTTCTTAACTTTATCCACTCAAGTCATCAATTATTAGAAGACTTATAAAAAAGTGAATTGTTTTGAAAAACTGTTCTACTGATCTTGCTACCGCCACTTAATTTGTATACCTAGTAGCATCTAACACACCCCGAGGCCCAATAAATGGCTGTCAGTGCTATTATCCATCAGTAATTAATCTCAGTCTGAGTCGATCTCAGGCAATTAACGAGTTGCGGGCAAACCCACCCACATACGGATTGAAACTGTTACAGTGACTATCAATTCGATGCTATTAAATATCGATTCGATAGAGCCACACACTCTACTGGTTCATTGACGAGCTAATGGAATTCGGTGGCTTCTCTTTTCATTGAAAGCTGTCAAAGTAAAGTTTGAAAACAACTTGTAAAAATAAAACTAGAAAGGTAATTGAATAATAGAACAATTTTTAAGGATTTAACTCGAGTGTGTTGTTCACATTTTTTTAAAATATTGCCTTTTAAAAAGAATGTGAACAGTTATATTCGTTACACTTTGCAGCGTTTATGGGCACGGCAAGAATAAAGATGTAGGTTGACCTATTTGACGAAATAGTTATATCTTAGCTAAGTCATAGTTTCGTATACGTTACCTACTTATAACAAAATTATAAGACCTATGTAACGAATATAAAGTAGCTTAATATTTACCAAAGGATGGTGCTGCGAATTAGCATCTTGAGGGCGTCGATCGCTGCTCTCCGTTTTGCTCCGTTCTATATAAATTAATAAATTAAAATAAATATGAAAACTTTACATATATCCCCTATGTCTCCGTAAATAAGAGGCCCTCTTACTTCTTATGTTTTTTTTTTTCGCATTGGCTCACCCGGTACCAGAAAGGATCACTTGAATGACTTCATGACGGACGGATAATCCTTCCTTCAGTGAATTCAATGACTTGTTATCTGAATAAATATTTTCAAGTTGTTTTGCACTTTGATAAATATTCTATTCTTAATTAATGGCATTTGCGGCATTTAAAGATTATGCATTTTGCCAAAGTCAAGTGAAAATGTAATATGATAATACTAACAAAAAAATTTACGGTAGATTTGAGAAAAAAAAATAATAGTTTAAAAAACTAAAAAAACACGCTTTTTTATTAAATCGGACTAAAAAGTGAAAAATAACTTTTTAGTATATAAAGTAAATGATGAAGGAAAAGTATAATTATCATTTAGAGAAAAGCGTGGGGTGCTCAATAACATTAGTTCTTGAAAATATTCGATAGGTACAATTTACTCTGTTTTTTAAAAGAAAAAAAAACTAAAAAATGGTTTTGAAACCAACCGCCAGGGAAAAAATTACAGGGCATCCTACACCTACCAACAGGGGCCGGCGTCAGTCGGCGGCCAATTGGTGCAAGGAGTGCCTAGACGGCGGCGTTAGGGCGGTCTCGGTGCTAGTTGTGCTTGCACAGATCCCGAGCCGTCCTGTAAAAGCGCGAAGAAGGTCAGGCCGGGGAGGATGTTTAGTGGGTAGTGAGGGAACGCCTTTACCTCGAGTGCCACATATCCCCTGCCGTTGGCACCACCCCGCAGGCACGATGCGTAAATGCATTTGACCTCCCCGTCAAAAAAAGGGCATCCTACACCTACCTCCAGTGCTCCGTCCAATTGTAACTGATGCAGTTGATGTACTAAAATAACTGAAACACACAAACAATGAACAATACCGAATATTACCTAAAGTTATTTGTCCAGAATACACCGCGCTTGACCGAAGAATCAATTTCATTGTATAAAGTATTGCGAAACATAGCTTCCAAGTTTATTTCATTTTCCTTTGTCCGTATAACGTAATTTTATACATTGAATATCGAATTCAGCGTATTGTGAAACAAAAAATATGGTTAGTATGGAAAATGAGTTCAGTTTCCGCACCACGAAATTAAAGCCGTTATAACTACTTAGACATGATCTAGTTTTGAGTGATGTATTGACGATAGTGTGACTATTTTCAAAAACAAGAGTGCTTTTCTTCAAAATGTTTAATGTAATTAATATCGTGACGTGTCTACTCTTGGTTACCAACATGAATTGAGTAACTTTCTTGACATAATTTTAAATTAACCAAGGACATAAAAAAAGAGGTAACGCTAGCGATCCCTGCTAGAGGTAAAGAATGCTATCCGCTCAAATCTAAAGCACTTCACTTTGAAAGAAGACCAGAGTCAAACAAATAATTAGTTACTGAATTCGCAAATATTTTAAATTGAATTCGTAGTAATTGAATTCACTTTAATCCAATCTATTCACTACTCACTAACAAGTTTTGAGACAAACGAAACACCGTTTGTATTTAACAAAATTAATAACAATTACGACTTACTCATTGAGACTTTTTGCAACGATATGTACTCAATTAACGCAAATCGTACATTTACATAAATACAATCGCAATGCAGTCGCGGTTCAGTAGTTGGCCGCGTAGCTGCAGTGTTACAGTTCCGATGCAAACACGATAGAGTATCGATATAAACGCAATACATGATCGATACAATCGCAAAACGGTCAGTATTTCATCGACAGCCACTTTCACCCTCTCTACCCCGACCTCTGAATCGATACAAACTTGCGTGTGCAAATTCGATGTAGCAATCGCTACAGACGCGCGTTTCCATGGATATTTAAAGCCGCGTATGAATAAATACGATTACTTGTTACTCGTCGTGTGGACATGCCGCGCGCTATCCAAGGAGCGCACGCTCTCTGCCACGAACGATCCGTTTGCTGTCGGTTTTTTGGTCAGATCAAAGGCGCCTCAGGTGCGTGGATCGCGCTGTGTGGACGATTCTGTGGATCATACAATCAGCCAAAATTGTAATTTCGCAATGTCACCGTCACTTTTTTATAAATAAATTTTTCCCTTATTTTAGAAAAATGAAGGTTGCTACTGCCACAGAAAATTCGGCGCTGCTGCTATACGTGTACCTCTACATCGAAAAAAAGTTGGGCTGAACGAAATATCACGGATTGCTGCAGCGTATTTCAGGGATTGCAAGTTTTAACAAACTGGATCAGCCTAGTAGCTATCCCGCGATCCACGATTCAGGGTCATTGACATGGATCGCGGGATCGCCGTTGCAAAATGGATCATCCGGTGCGGACCTAGTTAATCGCGCGGTTGTATCGCTGCAAAAAGTCGCAACGTGTAAGGAAACATTATGGTGCATGGTGCAGTTGTCAAACAAATAGGTCAAAGGTAGGTAATCCACAAACGCCATCTAATAACAATAAGCGGAACTGACTCGAAAAATAGTAACAATTTTGATTTTGTAGATTTTTCGCGCCGTTAGGTAGTTATGTTCTCACGCACACCATGATCGTGAATTCGAATTCGTGTTCATTACTCAAACATTAAACCTGACAATAGAAGGCGGTGTCATCAAAAAAACTAAATTAAGAAAATTTACTTCTAATGGACGAGTTTCTTCAAAATGTCTTTGTATCTAGAAAACCTCTTTTAACGAAGTTCTGTGTCAACAGTCTCACTATCAAATTTGCATCGCGTGCATGCGGTTTCTTCATCTCGTAGGTAGAGTGTGCAGTTCGTCTTCCATCTCGTCGATAAAGCTACGAGCAAAGCCCACATCCCGGCTTACGGCTTGAGCAAACAGCTGAATGTACACTGAGAAAGCAGAGCATCATCTTAGCGAATCTAGAGACGGCTAACTAAGACGTTACTCTATTATAAACGGGATAAGGTTGATAATAAAATCGAGTTTAGACTGCTGGATTAGATGGTGCATATGTTTGAATTGCATTTCTCAAATTACATCTTTCTATTCAGGAGTTAGGGGTTGATATTGCATACATTTGGATGTAAATAGTTACTACGTTTTATTTGAACGTTATTCATAGCATTCATAAACCGAAGAAAGTAAATTTTTATTATTACTGTCAGGTTTTTATTTTATTTGTATTTTATGGTCAAAACTCCTCTGCAGCTTAAAAAATAAATCTTGCCTTTTACATACTTATTACACTACTACATTACTAATTACTCATAAACATACTACGCTAAAATCCCGAAAGTAAAATTGGGGTGCTTAGAGTCACATCTGGCAGTATAGGCCATGCAGTGCCTTAAAAAAGTGACAGGTTACCAGTCTGTCGCCTAACTTTATTAATTTATTTATTCATCTCCAAGCTAACAACTTTAGTATCATTAGTAATAATATTAATATCAATGTTGTCAAATAATATTTATCTAGAAAAAGTTTATTTACCGACTTGTGGTGTTATACGAGTATGTGCGTGTATTGACGAAAATAAACCACCTTAAGCTATGGATAAAAAAGTTTTATTGCAGGAAAAGTTTAAATATAACTTCGATGAGTTGATACTCCTATAAGCTCGTTTGACATTTTTGCTCACCCTCGGTCATAAGCGAGTCGCTTTGTCATTTCTCTCGCTGTACCACAGTTTTTAATTACTTTAGACACTAATTTAATTAAAGTTTTCAGATTGCTTTCTCCTCGTCTTGTAAGGAAGTGCGGTTTAAGACATGAAATATTTATCTAGATCTTACACGATGTCTTAACATCGTTAACATTTATTACTAGCTTTTGCTCGCGACCTCGTCCCCGTGAAATAGTGACTATAAAAATGACGGATTTCCCATACAAACTTTCATCCCCTATTTCATCCTCTTAGGGGTTGAATTTCGAGAAATCCTAAAATACACCATTTTTAATATTAAACGGAAAAGTCATATAGCAATTTGTATGGATTTCACTATAAAAATGACGAATTTTCCAAACAAACTTTCATTCCCTATTTCATCCCCTTAGGGATTGAATTTCGAGAAATCGTAAAATACGTCATTCTTAATTTTTAATGGAAAAGCCATATACCAATTTGTATGGATTTTACTTTAAAAATGACGGATTTCCACCCCTGTTTTACTCCCTTAGGGGTTGAATTTTGAGAAATTTTAAAATACCCCTTTCCTAATTTTTAATCGAAAGGCTATACACCAATTTTTATGGATTTTACTTCAAAAATGACGGATTTCCATACAAACTGTCATCCCCTATTTTACCCCCTTAGGGGTAGAATTTCGAAAAATGCGGCCTTATCCCTTGCCTACGTTATAAAAGGAATCTCTGTGCAAAATTTTAGCTTTCTAGGTCCAAGGGTATAGGGTATAGGGCTGGGCGTTGATCAGTCAGCCAGTGAGTCAGGACTTTGCCTTTTATATAGGATTGGTACAATATGTCTTGATATCAAAACACTTTTAAAGATTTTGGCATTCTATTTTTACGGCGGGCGCCTTCCACCAACCCTCTTTGGGACTGCTATCTTTCGACTGCAGTCAGGACCACCAGCTTAACGTGCTTCCGAAGCACAGAAGAAAATCGAGTTGAAAATTTTCGATCGCCTATCCGAGTACTGCTTGGTAGCTAAACTTTTGTGAACATTACGAAGATCGAACGACCGCATCGACCTTCTCAAAAATAATTTGTACATTATACCTAGTCGTGCCATAAATTATGTCCCTCATATCGCGTCTAGAAAAAAAAATTAAATAAAAAAACCGCCTTGAAAACTAAAGTTAGTTATGGAATAATTTTATTTTTGCGTTTACAAACGCGTAAATATTAATACTAGAAAAATGCACTGAATAAAAATCGACTTGCCTCAGGCGGACTCGAACCTGCATCTTCCACAATCCGGGCGGACGCGTTAACCATTACGCCACCGCCCGGATTGTGGAAGATGCGGGTTCGAGTCCCGCCTGAGGCAAGTCGATTTTTTTCAGTGCATTTTTCTAGTACTAAAGTTACTTTTTTATTTAAAAATATTTTTTTTTGCTTTGTAGTGTTTTAAGTATATAAATTTTCAGGACACTATCTCGAGATCTTTTAGACACTCAAGTGATAAGATTACGATATTATCGATATCAACTAAATATGCATTATTATGGATAACTCTAAAACTACTCGTCAGATGTCGATCTTTAAAGATCCTTTGGAAGTTGACTTCCAAAGGTCGCAAAATTCTTCAAAATCGGTACACCCAGTACAAAGTTATGAGGTAACAAACATAAAAAAAGAAAAAAAAACATACAGTCGATAACCTCCTCCTTTTTGAAGTCGGTTGAAAATAAAAAAAGAAAGTAAAATTTTAAAAGCACGTATTTTATACGTTTGACAAATGTTAAAACTATTCATAATGACCATGCTTTAACTTTTACACATTTCTCCAAACGTCCTGGCCATTAATCTATGGCCGCACGTACCACATCCAATGGTATCAAGGCGGCTGTCTTCACTAAGTTTGCTTTTAGCGACTCGATATTTCGATGAGGTTTTGAGCAGACCGTCTCCTCCGCCGGGTCCAAATATGTATCATTTGCCTGATTCGATTAGCGTATCCGTGTCACCGACGCGTATCATGATCGCATACGTGGACGGGTGACGATACGCGTATCATTATGTATATATACAACATGTAAATTAAATAACCAACACCCTGAATACAGGTGGTTTGGGATCGGCTTCTGAGTTGATTTCAATAATTTAAAAAAAAAACAAAAAGTACCCCGTAAATATTGCACAACATTTTCTGGGTACTTTTTTTTTTAAAAAAAAAAAATATCGAAATCAACTCAATATCCAAACAGTATTCAGGATGTTGGTTATTTAATTTACATGTTGTATATACGCGATCTTGATACGCCGTTATGATTCTATTGTCAAAATAGCAAAGAAATAGCCGAAATAATAACGGGAAACGAAATAGGCAGCGTAAATGTACCTCGTAGGAAAGTAAAGATACCTAACAATCCCAGGGAGGGATAGATATACATACATATAAGTAGGAATATACATAGAAGTAAGAAATAAAGGTTGTTAAATGTATTGTACAAAGTAAAAATGCTGGACAGCAGTACTGGATAGAATAAGGCCTAAAAATGTAATAGCATTAAGATAAATAAATGTAAATAGAATATATCAGGACATGATAATAAGAACTAGCAAGAATGAGAAAAACAAAGGCTCCATAAATATAATGGAAGGGACCGAAAAATAATAAATAAAAAAAACTACACTTTTAACATGCAATAATCTAAAGTATTAGGATCAGGACATGCAGGGGGCCTATCTTCAAACGCGATGACATCCGTTTAATTCACGTCTAGCCAGCGCTGGGTAGTTTTCGCTTTGTGTGGGTTGCTCTCGTTGCTTCCATATGCAAATTACTTCACACTCCTACAGTTCGTACTACTCGGTCAACTGCATCTAGTTGCTAATCAATTGACTGCAAGACAATTATACTTGCCAGTGAGTCCTTGTTTATTGTCATGGCTGGGTTGTAATGCGATTAGACGACAGTTGATGGAATTAGACAGTGCCATCATCTTCTTCTACCCTAGTTCCAATATATTTTGCTGATAACATAGATATTATTGCACTGAAATATGTCAGAAAATATACTGCTTTATGTATTTATTTACATAAATAAGGTTTGGCAAAGATTTATACCTAACACCAAGGGTCCTACGTGTTTTAGCTAAAGAAAAAGTATTTAGTCGTGTCATATATACAAAATAATAAGCGACAAGAGAAAAAACAAAAAAGTAAGTTACATTGGGAAACCTATATACCTACATCAGTATTTCTTATTTTATAAATTCTTTTTTTAATTCCAAAACTACTAAAAAGATACTTTCGATATTTTGGAAATATATTTTTTTATCCAATTTACAAAAAAAAAACTAATTAAAATCGACTGTTCAGGGCAGAAGTGGAACCCAGCATCTTTCGCAAACCGGGTGGATGCGTCAACCTTTACGCTACCGGGACATAGCTTTCGCCGTCGAAATTTTTCAGCCTTCGATATTTCATAATTACAGTTTTTATTATGAATGAAAAGAAATTAGAATAATTTATACAGAATTTGCAGCGTCTTTATGAGTGTTAGAAGACTTCAAGAAATATTGTGAAGTGCAGAAACCTCCGGCTCATATATTGCAGTTCAACCATACTCGAAAACACGGATAGTCTTTGCTTTAAAATTTTACCTGACTCACGTATCTTAAATATGTCTCTCTGGATCGTTTAATGCCACTGCGACCAGAAACGGCTATTGAGAGCTCCGATCATGTACTCACGTGTGACTAAAGTAGCCAATTCGTGCAGTGGATTTACGGCTACGCTCTCTGCAAGTCTACCTACAAAATAATAATTTATGAGCCTTTGTCATCGACTATATGTACTAGGTGTTCTTAGGCATTGTTCTACTTAATGCATTGTCCTACAAATGCGTCAAAACAGGCAAGCGGTATGGTGACGCGATGCCACAGAATCAAATGATTGCTAAAATTATTACTAAAATTTTGCTTTTTCGTGAAGGTAGTTTTTATAATCTTGAGTGATAAAGTGTGTCCTGGGTCCAAAATTTAAAACCCATATTAACGAGCTAAATGCGTAAAAGTACTTCCGTTTAATATTGTTTTATTTTATACATACTTCTTTTTCGTATTTCAATTTCGTTTCATTTTAAAACTATATTTCATACATATTAAATTAAAATTTATATCCAAAGCAAGGCCAAGCTTCCTGAATGACACAGGTAGTTATATTTGTAACTTAAAAGGAGGTCAATGTTAATGAATACCTCAGACCAATGAAAACTCATGTACGTGACATACGTATGTACAGACAACAGCACGTTGGGTTACTACAAACTGTCAAATTTGCCCAATCGATTATGCACTTTATATTGAATACTCTTAGGTTGAAAATCGTTTGGATAAATTTGACAGTTTTATATAGCCCGACGTGCTGTTGACTGTACGTGACATATTTCAATATTTTTTCATAAGTTCCGAGTTCGATGACTATAATATTGGGTATGTTTTTCCTACGCTTGGCTTGCGACGATTTAAAAGTACTTAACAAAGTCCATTTAAAGAAACAGCTTTTTCATTATATTTCAAATCATGGATCAATTTAACAAAAAAATAACCATGACATTTCTTAGTTTTAACAATTCTTAACACTATTTCTTTAGAGTAGTAGTTAGTGGTATGCTTAATTACTTAAAACCTTTCATGTAAGATGAAGGAAAACATTAAAGAACTAATTTTAAGGGAGAGTAATCGTAACAAGACTAAAGCTCGCATGATAAGATAAGATAAACAAGAAACAGTAGTTCAATTAACCATTGTCTATCTTTGACGCGTCTGGATTAACAAAAAGAAAGTGAAACAATCTTTTGTTTATTTATGTGACGATTAAATCAAATAAAGTATTTTGTTCCTCCGTTTTCCTTGAGTAAGGAATGTCTTATTAATTTAGCGCCGGACGGCTAACAAGCTCTGGGTAAATACAATTTGTAACTGCCGTGTTAACCAGACAACGGAGGGTTTCCTACTTGAAATCGAACCCCTTTGCTCGGATATTAACTCTAAAACCTTTCCTTCAAGAACCATAACATCCACTAAGCATGAGCTACAGTTTGCTACATTGATCCATCAAAACCTCCAATGACGCAAGCTCAACAAATCGATAGGTAGGTAGTAGAGCCTATTCCATTGATGTTTATTATCCTTACTTATTATAGCCATGTGACGCCGGCAGAGTAGAATAGCATTACCCCATATCCTCCGATGGGTGTCGTAAAAGGCTACTAATGGAACAGCAAAGGGGTATATTAATCACCTTATACTCCATCCACCAATCCGCATTGGGCAAGCGTGGTGGACTACTGCCTAAATCTCCTTGGCTGACAAGGAGAGATCTTGTGTCCCAGCAATGGGTCGAATAATCCATTCTGATGTTATCCCCACCAGACAGACTTTTAGTTACCTAATTTTATCATGAGTAGGTAGTTCTGAACATAGTAACTTAACAGAACTAACCTAGGTATCACGGACAGTTCACAATGCAGAGCTTACATGCTGACAGAAGAAACAGCCGCCCACATATGCCGCGGAGTGGCCTGCTGCTAGCAAAATACCTGGGATCTCCTGGTAGCCTCCGAGAGGTAATTGGTGGCGTCAAGGCGCTGGATGATTTCCTGGAGGCATTAGGATGACTGGAGTGAACCAACCCCACAGCCTCAGACACAAAACAGCCGCAACAGCCGTCGATTTGCGGAGATTAAAGTAGAAGAAGAAGAACATGAGGAATATCAGTAGGTTATTTTTTTATGATTAAAGTTCTCCGCTTGGTCATTAAAAATAACCATAAAACTACTGACCGTAAGGTAGCCACTAAAATCGATAGAAAAAGGGTGGTTTGAACGAGTGGAGTGAACTCTACGTATGATTTTCTGGCGGTTCCCCGGCCGCTGTCTTTGCAAGCTCGCCTGGCTCGCTCACTCTCGCTCTTGTTTTAATGACAGTTCTATCGTAACCTAACCTAACGATCATGATCTACTTCTAGACTACTTCTTCACGCATCCGATCAGCCTATGTCCTTCGAGATTTTGTAGCATAGATGTAGCGAACTGTCGAAATTGAAAAACTGTACTAGTCTGACGGATACCACAGAAAAGCTCCATAGAACAGTTAAACGACCACCGTCCCATATTATACTATCAGTACGCTTTAAAGTTATGGAGAAAGTAGATAAGGTAATATTTAAAACAAATACAATGTTACTTAAAGGAGATTAGTATAATACCAAACATTCAGTCAGAGTTTTATAATGGCTATTGAACCGTAAAGATTTGTCGATTTTATGGCTCTTCGAGGAAATATTTTCAAGTATATAATATTCGAGCAAAGAACATTCGATTTCAAGTTCTCGTCTCGATTACAGCTAGTGCAATTTATGGTGGCATTGGTATATTGTTGGCCAAAGAAGATTAGCAATTAATTGAAATGATGAAAACGAGAAAACTAAGAGCACATTTATTGAACAAACCATAATTGATGTGTAGACGACCTCAGGCGTTTCAATGTTTGTGTCAATATCTTAAGTGGAATTCAATTTTATATCCGCTAAAAGCTATTGAGAAAACTTGACCATTTCTAATATCATCACGTACCCATAGCTGTCTATAAAAGATTTGACTTTTACATTGAAGATGACGTCAAAGTAAAAGTCAAATATTTTAGGCCATCAACTTTTGATGATTATTTTCCTCATGCAAAGAATAAGCACGGGAAGTTCATCGGTATTTTGTATACTTTTAACGCTGCGGTATGCAATATTCTCACTCATAATGGCAGTTTTGCGCTAGCTACGAAATTTCATACAAATTCCGGCGGAATATCGCTTGATATTTTTCGCTACCCTCGGTGGTAGCGAATACCGCTGTAATCTGAATAGGCCTTTATCGTCCCATGATGACTAATACTGGTATTTTTTTCTCAGAGGTTCCATTAACTGGACTACTGGTATTTTTAATCCAAGAGGTTCAACTGACTGGACTATTGGGATTTCAATTCCCAGTAGTACCGTGTGATACTCAGACGCATAAAACACATAGTTTTTATATATTGTAAATAAAACAACTTTTACGAATTTAACTCGCGTGTAATTAGATTTTACATGTTGTTATTATTGCCCGACGTTTCGTAACACTTTGCAACGTTCGTGGTCACTGGGATGACTGAGACATCCCGTGACCACTTCAAAGTTTTATTACTTCTCGTATACGTAGTACAGAGGAAGTCTTGTAATCGTCAAAAAATTCGACCTCGAGATTTTGACGGATTTACACGTTTTGGACCTCCCTGAGTCCGAAAATATTTTTTTGGAATTATGTCTACGTGTGTGTGTCTGTGTGTGTCTGTGCGTTAACACGATAACTCGAGAATGCTTTAACTTATTGCAACCAAATTTAACATACGTGTATGACATCAAAATCTTTTTCAAAAAAAGGTTTTTATCAAATTTTGAGCAGTCGATCACGAAAGTTAAGCACCAAGTGCGCGGTTGGTACTCGGATGGGTGACCAAAATTTTACATGCATGTATGACATCAAAATTTAAGGTTTCTATCAACCTTTGAATCGTTTCCGGTATACGAGAAAGTCAAGGGGAGACTACTCCCGATTTTTTACAATGTGTAGTGCTCGTGCAAATCTAAGAGAACATTACTTTATATTTAGTTATTAAAAATATTATATATAGTTATTTTTATTAGTTTCCTTAATAAAAACTTCATGGTAACATGTCGTCAAACAAGCGTCGGTGGTGTAGTGCGCAAGAGCGTTGTCTTCCTCCCGAGAGGCACCGGTTCGAACCCCGCCGCGTACCAATGTGTTTTCAAAGTTTGAATTCATATGTGCGACTAATCGACGCTTTTACGGTGAAGGAAAACATCGCACACACATATGAAGAAATTCTTAGGTTGTGTGTGAAGTCGACCGTTGTATGAAATTAGAAGGGGTGCCCGATGTTGTGATTTTTCAAATGAGTGTAGCACTATTATCTTATATATATAAAAGAAAGTCGTGTTAGTTACTCCACTTATAACTCAAGAACGGCTGAACCGATTTAGCTGAAAATTGTCAGGGAGGTACTTTAGAGCCAGGAGAAGGACAAAGGATACTTTTTATCCCGTTCGACAGCATTCCCGTGTGACTTGACATGAAACGTCAGTCACTATAAAACGTGGTATAACAAAAAAGAATCAGACTTGGAATAACAAAACGCAAATGACAGCTATGTAATTGACGTATAATGACAGCTATGTAATGACGTATGGATTCGTATAAACCTTAGACAAAGATTCTTTGTCTAAGGTATAAACCTTCAAAGGTATAAACCCTTATAAACCTCAGACCAATGATTATAATAGACTCCGCCTTAGCATTTTGAAGCGTGCCGTTTTCTGTTATTTGACATTTCTCGATTGCGTCATTGCGATTGACGTAGGGATGTGAATAATGTATAATAATCATTTGAGTATAGATAACTGTATAAGTATTTTGCTATTCTAATTTATTGGAGTTTTCAAGAGCAAATCAAACACAAAACACCAAATAGAACTAAAAATTTATTTTTGTAAAATTTTTAATTTATAAATTTACAGAAAATATTTACGAAAATGTTTCCATAAACGGTGTAACAAAAACCAATTTTGGTTTGCATTGATTGTATTCTCTTCAGTTTCCTAGGAGATATCATTTATTTTGGCGCTGAGGTAGTTTTCTTTTCTTTAGCACTTAAAATACCGGCAGGCATACGACATGTATTACAAGCACATGCTTGCATACAGCACCTAATAACCTACAGAACATGTATGTTTATGAATATACTATTATAACTAAATCCAAATACAAATTTAAGTAATTCTATTTGCAATATTATTGCCTTGATCGTGCTACTGGCTACTGCTACACTATCTTTAATTTAAACAACATGTAAATTAAATAACCAACACCCTGAATACAGGTGGTTTGGGATCGGCTTCTGAGTTGATTTCAATAATTTTTATTTTAAAAACGATTCTTTTTTTCAAAAGAAAATCGTTTTTTTTTTAAATTATTGAAATCAACTCAGAAGCCGATCCCAAACCACCTGTATTCAGGGTGTTGGTTATTTAATTTACATGTTGTATATAATTCCCGTCTCACGATGTTTGTCCGGTATAAACTCCGAAACTATAGCAACCTGATTTAATCTTTTTTTGTTTTTAAATGTGTGTTTTGTTCCAACTTGAGAATAGGACAGTTTTTATCTTGATAAGTATTCCTCATTTTTTTTAAACTGCAAATTCAATGTTATAGGACAGAAATATGAAATTACCACAGCAACGCGTGGCCGGGACAGCTAGTTTAAAATAAAAATGCCAGTTAACAGTTGCTATCAGTGAAATCGAACCGGCGAAATGGGAGAAAAGCACCGGCTTTTTTGGAAATGTTTCTTTTCAATGAAATTTGCTATCTTCAACATTTTAGTTAGTTTCCTCTGAGAGTATTTTAAAGTTAAAGCTTTTTTAAGTTTGGGTCTCTCAGAATTTATGTCGTAAAAAGAAAAAGGTATCTACTTACCAGTTTTTTTACGTGTTCCCCTTTCACTGTAGGCATATTTTTAACCTCACTACCTACTACAAATAACAATAGGTAGGTACATACTTCGCAATGCGGTCTAGTTATTGTCAAAGAGGAGTTAGCCGCGGTCGGGTGTTCTGCGTAACGATATTTAAAGCTTAGCTACCTTTTGCGCGGTCGGTACTCGGATGGGTGACCAAAACAATTTCCAACTCGATTTTCCTCTGTGCTTCGGAAGGCACCTTAAGCTGGCGGTCCCGTCTGCTGTAGAAAGATAGTCTTAAGCAAGTGACGTCAGGGGTCAGAAATGGCGACTTGAAAACCCTGACACCAGGCCAACCTGTACAGCTTGAAGACGAAGAAGTTCGTGCCATCTTGCTCATACACAATAGAAGAGGGAGATGGCGAGCTTTCAATTAAAAGTTCTTCTTGACGCACTTATGAGACTCAAGTTTAGGTTATATGAGAAATAAAACTAATATCTTAGAAAAAAATATTTATATAAATTCATACGACAACCCATTTTAAGTTAATAATACATTTTTACACACTTGAAACGATTATCTACATTTTCAGCAAGAATTATACACCTATACCTTTCACATATATTTTTAAATTTAAAAAGTTTCTTACAAGATTTATTTATATGTAGTATATTCATATGTACATTGTCTATATATTATATAGTAAGTGTAAGACAGGCACACTGGTATTGATGATGTATTGGGTAAGGTTAAAAAGTATTATTAGGTACATTTATTTCATAAATAAGGTTTTTATTATTTATACTTAATATAACAAATTATTATTTCTCAAATGATAACGAATTTTATAAAAATATTTATAAATACAATAATAATTTAATACAGTGTGCTTTCAAAGCCCTTACTATTGATTGACAAGAGGGTTTTACAAATTTAAATATAACACAGTTTATTTAATGTTATAGATGGCTATGGGACAGTGTACCAATGTCACATTTGGATAATATTTTTACAAAATTAAATATATTAAAAATAACGACTCATTAATAATGAAAATTTGCTGCTCGACTCATTAAAAACGAAAATTTGGTACAATTTACACCTTTACAGTCGTATATTAATTGCGAAATGTAAGTACTAAACATTTCGGCCCTTGAATTATGAACACAGTGTTCTACATTTGGCAAACTAATATTTTGGTATACTCTAAGCTAAAAAACATTTAACACTTAAAATTATCACATTCAGTTAACTATAGAGAAATCACAATGGAAATAATTGAGCAAATAAAATTAATGACTAGATTCTATTATAGTATAGAGGTACATCAAGTATTCAATTATATAGTCGTATTTAAAATAAGCGCTTGATCGTAACAAGTTACAGAGGTTTTATAAAAATTGTGTAAGGGTGCGTCTAGATGTCAGTTGCGCGGCGATTGTGAATATGTGAAAAGTTCGCACTCAGATGCTGTGGACACGATGTGCCTCAGAGTCGCATCTGACAGCTGTTATGTTACTTAAATAATAGGTACAGCGGCTGTATCCAGCTAAACCTTCGATGCCACAGATGAGTCGCGAAACTTAGAGGCGCTCTCAGCTATGCTGTTCCCTTCTCGCTGAGAGACTCCAGTCCAGGGTCATTGACTTCTTAATAACACGGTAAAGGTTATTTGCGGCCTGCAGAAAAAGTTGCTAAAAAGTTTTTTGTGCTTCGGAGTTTCGGTCGACAAGTTAAGCAGATGGTCGCTGCTGCTTTCGAAAGAGTCAAGTAGAAAAACTAGGCACGTCAGTGACCACTAATGTGTAATGTCAGTTTTAGTACCTCCATGCGTGCGGCGAAATCCGCCAGATGTGGACGCTACCTATATTTTCCTAACTTTTGACGCAACCGCAGGCGGAACACCGGAGGAGCGCATTGACCACCTGAATGGAAACTGACAGAACCCGCGATGCGTATTTTATTTAGGACGACATAAGCCCGTTCCCAGATTGACTAAAATCATTTTAAATTTTAAAATCGGTACATAGGCGGTATTCGTGTTTGTTAATTTGCAAGTTGTATCGAAAAAGTGGGTTGTATTGAATAAATATCCATCCATTTAGAAATGACAAAGTTTCAAACACTGTTGTGAGACATAAAAAATCTTCCACTGTAGAACGCTTGATATTACCACAGTATACCAAGACCAGTAATACGTCTTCATACAAACTGGCCGCTATCGTTGTTACGTTGGTAAGTTCACTTATCTATAAGGGCGTCCGCTGCGTTGAGAGGATGCCTGCGCCGGATGTGCGTCGTGGACAATTAGGTCCGTCGCGGGCGGCCTGGCGCCTCACGTAGGACGACTAGTATAATTTTAATCACGCGGGTGTAAAGACGTACCATAATGGATTATGTTGATTACTTTACTACCAACTCAAAAGACGATGTAGCTAAGAGAAATATTGACAGCCGATGTGCCCCGGATTTGCATGAAACAGTACGCCTTGCGAATGCGCTTTGCGCCCGCTAAACACAGCGGACGCCCTAACGGGGCCTTGCAAGCCCTTCCAAGAGCTGATTGTATATGGAGTGTCATGAGTGCAGTATCAATGTGAAGACAGTTAGTACCTTTGAGATCGCATTGTTAACTTGCTCATTTTGCTTACTATGCTTAGTTTCTATATAAGCCTCAAGGGAAATCGAGAGGGCTATGCTCGGAGTTACTCTGCATGATCAATTGTGACCGCAGAAGAACTAAAATCATCGACATTACCCATAAATATCGAACCTGTGTGGAACCTGGCGCGTTCCGACGAGGAGTGAGGGTCTTTGGAGCGGAAAGGTCGTTGACTGGCGGTTGCATATCATGTTGTTAAGAATTCAAGCTATACTTTAACAGCTGTACTACAAAAATAATGTTTAATTTCGAAAGCAGTTGCCAATTGTTGAGTATAAACAATGGCAGATAATTCGAGAATCATGCCTATGAAAATATTTTATTCATACAAATACTATACATTTCTCTTAATTTTTTCTTCAAGTTTTCGTATACATTCCATAAACTGTTTCATAAAATTTAAGCTTAGATATGCAAGTAATTTAACTAGTAATACTGCCCACTCAGGCTACATAATACATATAAATTAATAAAATAATTCGCTTAATATATTTTTTATAATAACATTTGCTAAAATTATATTTTCTTTCAGTTTCTTTTACATAATATAGTTACACACACAATTGTATTTTTCATGTAATACCAAGTAACAAACATATTAAAATATAAACAATCTTGAACTGTAATAGAAGCAGACGCTTCATGTTTAACAAGAAGCATTCCTTTGGTGTGGAGAGTTACTTATAGACGAGCCTTAATATTCTATTAAACTTTAACTGCCAGCAAAATGGAATAGGAGAGAATCAAAGATGGGCAGCAGCGAACAAAGCTTATTAGAGCAAAAATTTTATTAGTCAAACGTAAATTTCAATAATATTTTAAATTTTTATCGTATCAATTTGGTACATTTTCTTAATCATTTCGCAATGTGCAATTATGCTGAATAAAAATTTATCTCTAAAAAAATGTTTTTTGTTAATCGTTAATTTTTGTCTAACGAGTAAAACTCTACTCCTCGGCTGCTTCAGTCCAAACACGTTCAAAGAGGGTGTCACGGACACAGTGTAGACAGATCAGAATTTCATCTCATTTAATCGAAAATAATAATTAACCAATGACAGTATTTAGGATTTCGCTACTCCATCTTTGCTCCACTGAGGTAGTCGAAAGAACTAGTGATCGAGGATGGGTATAAACAGCCTGACTCCAACGCTTTTCCGCATCTAAAGCTAAAAATAACAGTTGAATTCATGAAAGTATAACAGATGTACCAAAGCTAATTGCAGCATTTAATCTATATTAACAATAAAAAAATAATAAATTGTTTTACTTTGATGGAAGGATAGACTAGAAATTTACACGACTTATAATAACACTTATGGATAATTGATTTCTGTAGCTAATTACATTAATAACAATGATATAAATCTTGTCTTTTTAGTGTTGGACATTATCAACCCAATTAACGAGTGTACACTGAATAATCTGGAAGATTTTCATCTATCACTTCTTAATTGTAAGGAATGTATGGAAGTTTATAATACAGTTGTGACAATAAATAATTAATAAGCAGTAGTAAATATTAGAAGACAATAAAAGTGTAAACGCACTGTATTCGTATGAAGAAAGTGTACGAGGAGACGCTCGTACTGATGGCACACCAACTCGTGAACCTATATATAACTATGCGGAAATATATATTAATATGCGGAATATATACCAGAGTATAGTATACATAGCTGCTGTAGGAGTTGTATAAATACAAAAGACCAATTATTACCGATCAAAACGTACGCATGACGTGGAAACCGGTGATGTGTTTTCTGTTGCAATTAAAGTAAACGTCAAATTAGAATAACGTATTTCGAAACTAAAGCAATAACAATACGTAATTATGGAAATGACAAGACATTGAGAAATAAAGAGAATAAGGAAATCAATATAATCATTTGAAGATAGGACATGAGCAATGAGCATCGTATCCCACGTCTGCAAGTTTAACCTGCAAGCCGGTTTGCCTGCAAAGTGGAACATTTAAAAGTCACTTCACGATGCGTCAAGCCTTGATTAACTAAAGCTACCACGTGGGCAACTTGTTCAGAAGTTAAAGGCATTTTGTGATGCTTAAGTAAGAGTGAAGTCTTATTTTAATGGATAAAAGTCTTGAATTATTCAAATTAGTTGAACGGGGCCTAATACACTAAATTGAGTTGACGCAATGAAAATCGCTAGAAAATCACCTTTAGACTAAAACCCGGAACAACCGTCGTACTACTCACTAAAATTATTAAAATTATTGAATTACCCACAGAATTATCCATTATTAACATAGGATTAAGTTACATACTAACAAATTTATATGGATTTTGTGAAAGTCTGAAATAAAATTTACTATTATTATTATTATTTACTTGTGTTGTTTTTCTCAGCTTAATTTATTTAATTATTATTTATATTTACTGTTTTTTTTTCTCCCCATTTTGGGGGTGTTTCAACATAACGCGGGTTTTTACCAAGCGTTAGAGGTTAGTGTAATTATTATTATTTTAGAACATTTTCGAATCTCCGACTTCTAGAGTGGGATTTTTTCTGTTACGCGGACCTTGGTCAAGCGTATCAGATTAATTTACGATGTTGTAGCTGTAGATGATAAAAATTTTCGGGTTATTCGGCAGGTATTGAGGATTGTAGCCTTTTGGATGAGGTATATATAATGTTTTGGGATGCTTAGCATATCAAGACTTAATTATTATTATTATTATTATTATTATTAGTAGTAGCCTTTTTTCCACTAAGCCTCATTTGAGATTTTTATGGGTCGGAAAAATCCGCGGTCATTATTCTAAAGGTAATTTTTTAAAAATTCGAAAGCTACGGAACTGCCTCTACGAAACGGCTACAGAACGTAGAGCATCCTTTTCATAGTAAAAAGAGGCGGTACGGTTCCGAGCTGATAAGTGTGATATGACCTTATGATAGCAATTAAACTTAGGATGATTTTAGAAAATAACTCAAAATAACTAACATTTACAAAGAACCGCAAATAGCTCGTTTTATGCAACTAAAAACAATACTTTGTTTTGCTTTCGTGAACTTTATCCAAAGGTTAGAATAGAACCAAGTTTAAAACAACAAATTCCTCATTTAAAAGGTTATTAAGTAACCTTTCAAACAATGTGCGCTCTAATGAACTAAAATAATTTCTGAGAAATACGTTGGTGGTAATAATAGCTTGCTAATTTATTCGATTTCGAATGTTATGCCATAGTAGTTTGAAATTTTCTTCAAATTTTCATCGAATGAAGTCCGGCTTATATTCCGCAGTGGACGTCAGGCGGCGGAAAGTATTCTCCCAAGAATAGTCCCGTTAACCAATTTGCACCGTACCCAGGGGGCATCCTTTGATAATGGGAAACCGCTGCATACGTACTGGTGCGACTTCCAGTACAATGATACTAATGATCATATTCTCCAAAAGCGGCATACAAGTAACGATGCGTTTTTCTGCGTAAAGGTAAGCGATAACTTCTTTAGTCTATAAATATTTGCAAGACTGGTTGTAATGTTAATCGTAAGTCTGTCTGGAACCCCTCATGTCTCCTAATATTTGCCTCTGTTTTACTTAAATCTAAACCTAGTGTTTATCCCATTTGGGTTGATAATGTTTACTTCCAAGTAACTATAAGTAATTGGTATGTTCCAATGAGTATTTACAAACAGTACATCTACATGAAGCGCATTACTTCCCTCTTAGTCACTTTACAGATCTACAAGAAGCATCGGATGCTGAAATATTACATATTTACACATCTAACCGTAAATCACAGCTCCTGATTGAAAATTCACAATGGAAAGTCTAGGAAATATACAATACAAACACTAATATACTAATTTGAGATCACTTCGGCTTTGGTTTGGTAGGTGACTTTTTTCTTATTGATTTTTATAGATGGGTTCCTACTTTCGCTTTCGAGACTGATTTCGCTGACGGACTCCGCGTCTTGGCAACAGGGTGTGTTGTCGGGGCAGAGGTGGCGGTCTACACACTGTATCGGTTCGTCGAACTGGTGTTCGAGGGTGCGCATGCGATAGTTGTCGCCGCTGCGGCGCGCTCGCAGCGAGCGACGTTGCCGGCATCAGGAACAGCGAGCGCGCGGGCCGCGGCATGGGCCTGCGCGCGCTTGCTGTCACAAACGACACATCTCGTGCTGGGAAACCGACGAGTACATCATCGTTGATACCGGATACTGCAACATAAGTAAAGCGCTTTAAATTAAATCCTAAATATACCTTACTTTTAAATATGCAGGTATAGCAGAACAGGTAGGTAATATGGGATCAGCTCCTACATTTTTTTTATTTGTCACAATAGTTTTGAGCGGAAAAAATAACATAATGTCAATTTGTAAGAAATACAAAGGTAGTCCAATTTAATAAACTCAATATAATCAACTCGTAAAAAAAGAATTGTGTTACCAATTGTCTAATCCGTTGAGGTATTATACATTCATAATAGGACATTTCGGAATAGAACAGGAGTATTCTATCAACATTAAGGTAACATAGTAAATCCGTTGTAACATGCACGGCGCAGATTTTACGGTGATGTTATGATGGAACTAATACGATACGATAGTTGGGATGTTATAACATTTAACACGACAGAGGTAGTCACGACAAGGATAAAAGACATGCAAGAAAACGTAACAACAACAAATAAATTACGAAAAATATTGCAACACAAAACAAAGGTCAGGGCGACACACGCAAAGTCCATCAGATGAAACCCATACACACATAGAAATTGAAAAATTTGACGTGGTCGAAATTTGCAAGGGACAACGTGAAAGAGTGCAAATCAATACACACGAACGTACCTCAAATTACAACGAAGGCGCAACATACAAAGATATTTAAAGTTCGAAGACATCTTCAAATTTGCGCACAACGTTTTAACTGTTGGAAGATGTACGTAAAGTTTAACAAGGCACTTGGATAGCTGTCGGAGAGATCGAAGCGATTAAAGGAGTTGAATCGCTATATGTAAGTTTGTTCACAGGAGTTTTGCCTGAGTTGCTGTATGCCCATCAATTCGCTGGATGAGTAATAGCGTCTTGTCGTGCGTAACTGAAATTTAAAATTGACGACGTTCTAATTAAAAAGCGAACGGAATTTTAAATGAAATTAAAGTGTTGTTTCGAAAGCATATTAAATTTGTAGCCTAGAATGAAGTTTATTCTCTTAATGGCGTCGATTCGAGAAAATATCCGAACATAAAACGAAATTCAGTATACATCTTTTGTATCGAAATATCTAAATTGTTAGGCTATTTGAATTCATAGTAAAAAGTTTCAATATTACAGGCTACTAGGAATTTCATTACAACTATTTTAAGATTACAAGTCCACGTCTGATTTATAAAACGACTTTTTCTTATCTGATTTTTAATTCTGCGGTTGTGAAAGAGATGTACAGAATTTAATTTTACCTCTAACAGATATCTGAGAATCGCTGCTACTATATATATCACGGAATAGATAACAGTACATTTAATTAAATCATTCCTTCATAAAAATATTTATCAGATACAAGTAAAAAATTACAATATTTGTTTTTCTAGTACCTATTAACGAAATCTGGAAATTAAAAGTACCAACTGAAACGATTGAAATAATTTCTGTCAAAGATCAAAGACGTCAATTAAGATCTGATAATGTGACAAATAAATTTAATAATAGAAGAAAAGACGATCTTTTATAAGTTGGATTATCGTCGTATCTTATAGGATTAAAATTCTTCAATAGGTGATTACTTTAAGAGAGTTTCTGGACAACTTTTAAGCCAATTAACTTATAATTCCAAGAGTAATAAAAATTCGTAAGTATATCAGTGATATTATAGATGTCCAGCAGATGTTTGTTCTACATGAAATAATAACTTACTAAACGTTATCTGTTCCGTGTTGCAAAATGTTGTTAATCCAATCGACTCGATATTTCGTAACTCAAATTTACTTTTCGATATTTAACTATCGAATTGATTTAAGATCGCGTGCTCACCTGCGACTGCTTGAAGCGAAGCTGAGGCTGGTATTTCCGTCTCAACTTCCTTGGACAGCACACGCAAAGTATTCTTAAAAAAGCCCTGCAACAAAAAAGTATTCGTGTTAGAACTTTCAAGGTTTCACAAGTTTTCTACAAAACATTTAGGAAATTAAATGGTTTTGAGAAAGTTTAAATGCTATTTGCACTAGCAACACTGTGTTGTAATAATTTTAACCATTCCACAACGCAGTGCTTCTTAATCTTAGTTAAGTGAGAGTTATAGTGCGGGAGACTGAGTTGAAAATGGAATTTCACAACGCATGTTTTTTCATCAGGAACTTAGACTCCCTACTATTTGTGATAGCCATATCACAAATTCAAAAAACTTCATTCATTTATTTATTGTTGTCTTATACTAATTTTAAATTTGTTGTTAAATTATTTTAACAACCAATTTAAAATTAATAAACAATACAACAAACAAACACGCAGTGCACTACACAGTACATTTATTATTCCTCGATACAATAATCTGTACGGCAAACAATTATTGCAGTATCAAATTCCTCAATTGATTAATGCCTTGCCTACGAATATAAAGAGAAGTCTCAATGAAAAAAAATATAAAAAAAAACCTTAAAGAACATTTTTATCTATTTTGAAATAAAGTCTATGTACGAATGTATTTATGCACTTATATTAAAATAAAAATAAAACATAAGAAATATACTGAAAACAAATATAGGACGGCCGGAATTATATCTTGATAATTCTCCCCGTGTGAAATTATAGGCGTACAATATTAGTCACGTTAACAAAAGTGTCTAGTTTTTATTAGTTTTATCTTGAATAATCATAAGAGTAGCATAACATAGGTGAATTCTAGTGCCCGGGGAAACCTAAATTGGTTTATGTGGCACTAGTATAGTATATAGCTTTTTATTGATGTTTAAATGATAATAATAAAAAAAACTACAATAAATAATAATTCGTACAATTTATGAATGAATATTTTTCCAATTCAAAATAGGTAAAAGTGCTAACTGTCAAACCATTAGCTATTGTTGGATAATATCCCAATCTTTTCATATGAAAGACTTATGCTGAGTAGTAAAATATCCGGAGAGTCAGTGTATCAGAAAAATAACCAATTTCCCGTCGAAAAGCCATAATCGTAAATAACCATTTCTATTGCTCCAATGCTTTTCTAAGTCCCGTGGAAGTAAAAGGTTTATGTATTTATCTTAATAGATTAGGCAATTCTTTTGAGTCCGACATGCTAGTTGATTAAGAGGATCAGCGTTATTATGCCACATTGGTGTTGTTTATATCTTTAAGAACTAGGTAAGTGCGTATTGTAGTCTACAGACGATTCTACAAGTGACAACATCTTTTAGAATTTACTCTTTGGCTAACACAAGTTTGGAGCTCGCGTTCTTCCCAAATTGCCATTTGCTCAACACAACATCACACTAACGCACTCGCTACACTCTACACCGTACCCGCAGACGGGAGCGAAGACTTGGGTCACACATGTTGCACTATTCCATGTACAGATATAGGTATGCATGGGTGCTTCACCCAGTCAACCTATATCAGAGACACCCTGAAGTCTTCCGTTTTCTTTCGAGTCGAATCCTGCAGAGACTCTAGACCAAAAGAATACTGCCTCACGGGAAATAACTGTCGGCTGGAATCCCTCTACGGGAGTCGCTCTCCAGGCTAGAGGACCTACCAAAGTCCTCGCCTTCTTATTAAAGATTTTCAATCAATTGCATAATAATTTTCTATGTTTTATTACTTTCTCTTTGGATTTACACGTTTTGGACCTCCCTGAGTACATTTATTTTTATTTATGTCTGTGTGTGTGTCTGTGCGTTAGCACGATAACTCGAGCAGGCTGTAACTTATTGCAACCAAATTTAACATACGTGTATGAGATCAAAATATAAGGATTCTATAAAATTTTGAGCCGTCGATCACGAAAGTTAAGCAACCAAGTGCGCAGTCGGTACTCGGATGGGTGACCAAAATTTAAAATGCATGTATGATATCAAAATATAAGGTTTCTATCAACCTTTGAATCGTTATCAGTATACGAGAAAGTCCAGGGGAGACCACTCCCGATTTTTTTAATTATTTAGTATCACAATTCTACAGTCTGCCAAACTGTGTAACAGTTTGTCGGCAGTGGCTCCCGTGGATTCAAGCTTATTATTTTTATTTTATTCTTAACTAATTAACACTAACAATCAGAGGTTTACAGAATATCTAAGATTACAATGTTTGTACGTGCTTTAGATTTGGTAGATGAATATTATTCTATTCTAGTGTATTGTATTATATTATATTCTATAGCTATATATGTGGTAAGAATCTTAGAACTTTAGTAATTTTGATTTTCAAAATTAAATAGAAACAAGAAAAATATTGTTTTCTTTCTTCGTTTCTATTTCATTTGGTACAATTTCAATTCATTCAAGTCACGACAAATAAAAATTTTATTCATCTACTTGTGATGTTGACTGATGACGTTAGACGAATACCTACTGCTTAGGGTTTTTATCACAGGTATATCAATCTAAGGAGATCGGTCGAATCGCCGAATTCATAGGATGACCGAGTGTCGCGATCAGCGGCCGTACTACATAACATGGTTCTAGTTGAGCATGCCGTAATATACACTATTCATTGCTCGCGTCATAAGGACTGCGAAGCAATGAAAGTTAAGCACAGCCGCAATGTAATACAATTTGTTGGATAGTAACGCATAATTTAAAGCGATTGTGTTTTTATGAATAAAAGTCGGACTAAGGTAGAAGTACGTAATGTCGACAGTGTCCCAGTACTCGTCAGTTTTCCAAAAAATGCAAATATCACTGATATCCTACCACACAAAGCTCTATTTTTGTTGGCAACACATTCTTAGAAATATTTAGCATAATTATAATGTGAACATTCTTTTGAAAAACATATGACGACTACAACACACGCGTTCGAAGGTAAGCATTGCCGATTTTTTAATTTTTTTGCTAATTTAGGTACTAGAACTGACGTCTACCAGCTTATGTTTCTTCCTCTGTCGTGCAGTGTTTTTTATTTACAGGGAGAGTGCAAATACTTTTTGTAATAGATAAGTAAATTGTCTAGCAATATAACCTATAAAATTAATCATTTTTAATATTTAGATTATGTTTTTTGTAAGTGACATATATTGGGTCACAAAAACCGTCACATGACCCCAATAGCCGTCAGTTTACCCATTGATCTGACGGTAATTAGGACACGCTTCAAGTATGAACCTAATTCCGTCGTCACAGGAATTTAGCTCTTATCAATATGGAATAAAAACTAAAGTTAATTGTAATTCTGCCGGTTACCAGGACACGTTTTAAAATTTGCTCCTGTTTTCGTCATTAAAGTAATTTAGATTTAATGTGCCGGCAATACGATCTAAAGTTGATTGCAATCTGTCGGTAACAGGGACATATCTGGAAGTTTGAATATAAATCCGTCATTATATCGAATTTAAATCTTAATAACCATGCAATACGGACTAAATTAAATTAAATAATAGCATTAGTCGTACAAAGTGGTTCGGGCTTTGATTTTATGTGCATTAACTTATAATTTCGAGATTACAAATTTCGTTTCTTTTTTTTTTGAAGTCGGAAGAAGCCAGTTCTTTAATTTTGAGTAGTTGTAAGTCGTATTGTTGTGCTCCAAGGAATTCCGGTTGGTGCGCTTGCTAAATCTGATATGAGTCATTTAGCAACTTTCAGGAGTAAGACAAAACATTATTTTTCTACCGCTTTGCGCATGTTTTTTTTTTGTTTTAATTTGTAGGCATACTTAGGTAAATCAGATTGCAGCATATTTATAATGTGTAGTAACACATTCATTAATGACTCACTAATTCACTAACTTAATTCACTAATTAATTAAAACAGAGCGCATGCGGGAACGGCACTTGTAATTAGAACTAACCTCAAACACTCAATCATGGAACCGTACTCTACATCTCACCTACAGGTCACTTCAATAAAACTGGAAGACCGTGCTGGTAGCATTACGCTCTCCTCAAAATACTGCCCGCCAAGACATAGAATAACAACCCAAATGTTTGGTGACTTCTTTCAAACCTTGGGCCCAAGATTCGTAGCTGGTGGTGATCGGAATGGCAAACATACCTTTTGGGGCTCTCGCTGTACCAATACCAGAGGTCGAGAACTGAAACGTTGCATTAACATAAATCATCTTAAGCCAATCTCGACCGGTGAACCGACATACTGGCCAAGTGATCAACGGAGAGTACCCGATCTTCTCGACTTCTTTATCGGGAAATATTTAAAAACAGCTGTTGAGTCTAGTCTAGATGGATCTCCAGACCACACGCCAGTCATTCTGGACTTGGGCACTTGCCTATTTACACGAGAAACTTCGGAGACATTAACAAATCGTAAAACAGATTGGGAAGGTTTCAAAAGCTACATTGACGAAAACATTACTCTGTCAATCCCTCTTAAGGACCAAAATGAGGTGAATGAGGCCTGCAGATATATCACCAACCTAATTCAAGTTGCGGCCTGGATTAACACACCGAGTCAAAATGTAAAAAGTATGATCTCTAACAATTCACTTGCGATTAAACAAATTATCCTGGAAAAGCATAGGTTAAGAAGGGTCTGGTCCTCGTCCGGAAGCCTTGTAACGTGGGGGGGGAAACTTTCTCGGGGGGTGTGTGGATTTTGATGTCAAGTCCCCTTGGCATTCGAAGTCACATGCCATCGTCGAGTTGTTTTTGTTTCCCCACCACAGCTAGTTCCGAACGGCTATTTCAGGGCCACGACCTATCATTTCAAGTGAAACAGCGAGAGGCACGACCAAATCTATACAGCATACAGGCAGGAGTTCCGCAGGGTTCAGTTCTTGGTCCAGTACTGTATAACATCTTCACTTCAGACCTTCCTGCCGTAAGACTAGGCGATGATATACTGCCACACAGAGACTGCATGGAGTACCTGGGATTTCACCTTGATAGGAGACTGACCTGGAAGCAACATATCAAACAAAAGAGAGACCAAATGAATCACAAGTTCCGAAACTTACACTGGCTCATGGGGAGAAACTCGGTACTATCAGTTGATAATAAGCTTCTAATTTACAACGTCGTATTGAAACCAATTTGGACCTACGGCATCCAAATGTGGAGCCTTGCTAGTAAGACCAATATACTCTGCATTCAGCGTGCGCAGAATGGTATTCTTAGTGGTACCGTTGTGAACCTAATTTAATAATGTTTGTTTGTTAGAGTATAATAATGTTTGGTATCATCATCATCATCATTTCAGCCGAGAGACGCCCACTGTTGGACATAGGCCTCCCCCAAGGATCTCCAAACCGGTCGGTCCTGCGCTGTCCGCATCCAGCGGCTTCCCGCGACCTTTACCAGATCGTCAGTCCACCTTGTGGGAGGCCTACCAACGCTGCGTTTCCCGGTACGTGGTCGCCACTCAAGGACCTTTCCACCCCAGCGGCCGTCAGTCCTCCTCGCAATGTGCCCTGCCCACTGCCACTTAAGGTTCGCAATTCTTTGGGCTATATCGGTGACCTTGGTTCTCCTGCGGATCTCATCATTTCTGATGTGATCGCGCAGAGAAACTCCGAGCATAGCCCTCTCCATTGCCCTTTGGGTGACTTTGAGCCTTCTTATGAGGCCCATTGTAAGCGGCCACGTTTCGGTTCCATAGGTCATCACTGGCAACACACACGAATCAAAGACTTTCGTCTTAAGACACTGCGGTAGATGGGCCGACAATATGCCGCGTAGCTTCCCGAACGCTGCCCAGCCGAGTTGGATTCGTCGATTGACCTCTTTCTGGAAGTTGGACTTACCCAGTTGGACTGTTTGTCCCACTTAAACATAATGGTCGACAACTTCCAGTGTAGAGATTCCAACCTTTACAGGAGTGGGTGCGACATGGATATTAGACATGATTTTCGTCTTATCCATGTTCATTTTAAGACCCACTTGTTGGGAGACTACAGAGATCGTCGAGCATTGTGCCCAGCTCTTCCAAGGTCTCAGCCATAACTACGATATCATCGGCACAGCGAAGGTGAGTCATGTACTCGCCATTTATGTTGATGCCAAGTACTCTCCAGTCCAGAAGCTTAAACGCGTCCTCCAACGCAGCTGTGAACAGTTTCGGCGATATAACATCACCCTGTCTCACGCCTCGCTGGAGCTGTATGGGTTTTGAGTTCTGGTCCTGAAGGCGGACTGACATAGTCGCGTTTTCGTACAGTGACCGCAACACTTGAATGTATCGATAGTCTATGTGGCACCTCTTGAGTGACTGGAGCACGGCCCAGGTCTCGACAGAATCGAAGGCTTTCTCATAGTCCACAAACGCTAAGCATAATGGCAGATTATACTCTTCGGTCTTCTGTATAACCTGCCGCAGCGTATGTATGTGATTTATGGTTTTCGGAGCCTTTTCGGAATACGGCTTGTTCGGGAGGCTGGAAGTCGTCAAACCTGCGCGATTCGTTACAACCCTCGAAAACAGCTTATAAACATGACTCAGGAGCGTGATGGGTCTATAATTCTTCAATTGGGCCTTATGTTTGGTAGATGTATGTTAAATATGAAGAGTATAACTAGAGTTCCGTATTACCTAAGTTCCTGAATTGAGAGACTGGTTAAGTAGGTACTCAGTAGATTACAGAAAATATTTTTTTTTTCTTAATGTAAATTTTTAACAGTAGATATATTTTTGATTGTTTATTAGATGTCCATATAAAGAGGTACATAGTATAAAGTCTGAATTAATTAAAACTAGTTGTTTTATGTTCCACTGACCAAACTGAAGCTAGCACATTCTTTAAAATAATATGTTTCGGTTCAAAGCTGAGAAGTAATTTCTACAGTTTGTGAAACTTATCTGTAAGGGCGTAGAGTTCAATTTGGTATCAAAAAATTGACGACTTCTGGGTCATTTTGACGATTAATGGGACAAACCTGTCGAGTACTGGTACAAATCGTCTTTTTTTCATATTGATGGAGTTTTATTATATTTCGTAATTATTTTGACTTAAAATTAATATTTAAATAAAAACTAAGATACTTTTGCTACCTAGTCATGCAATACACCTTTCATTATCTGATATACTTTAAGCACAGCATCACTGCAAAGTCAGCCAAGTTCAGAAACTGACGGATACTGGGACGTTTACCTTATTTGTTTAAATATTGTTTTTTAAATATAAATCTAAGCAATAATAATAACATGTAAAATCTAATTACACGCGAGTTAAATCCGTAAAAGTTGTTTTATTTATATAAATCTAAGTTTTTCAGTTCTTACGTTTGACAGTTATTCCATTACTTGATAAATAACTGATTCACTGCAATGATTGCATTGCATGTTACAGTTGAACAGGACGGCATTTTGAAAGATAATATCCCCTTTGGGCATACACTTGGCACAAGTTAAACGCCGGCTTGGCCTATCTCCTTGTATTATTAAATCTGTGGTTTTTATTTACCAATAGGTAGACATTGGTTAGTGTATACCTGGATGTCGGAAGGTATAAAGGCTGGTGATGATTAAATAACATTATTCCGCAACAAGGTTACCGAAATATTGATTAAATAAGTACACAGTATTTCGATTCATAATCCGCGTTTTGACTCGAAATTATTTTCCATGTGAATAATGATGATGATTGTTTTTTAACAGAATTACTTTTCTCTCTCAAGATTTCCCATTAATAGACGTCGCTTGTGTCAATTTGAAGCCCATCATTCAGTTTGATCAACTCATTAGACTCGAGGGGTTAAGCGAAACTTTTAAAGATTCATTTAGAATTATCATCAAGGAAACGGGTTTTAGGAGGAGGCAAGGGGCCCATTAGCATTGTAATTCGCTTTTTCCTCCCAATAGGCTGCGGGGTATTCAATTAAAGTTTAATTACATCCCGAGGTATAACCCTAATGAGAAAGACATACTTTAAACTAAAGCGGTGTTGCTGTTTTGTGTTGGGAATTAATTTCATATACCTAAGCGAACAATAACAAACCTTTAAGGCTACTTTTCAACCAATTGTATGACAAGTAGATGGTGTGCGTGCGTCAGGCCTATATTAAACAACAGACTATCCATGACGCAGTTTTTACTCTGTGATAATAGAACCTATAGAACTATTAGTTCTCCCGGCCACGCGTTGCAGTGGTAATTTCATACTACTGACCTATGACATTGTATCTGCAGTAAAAAAAAACATGACTACTTATCAAGATAAAAACTATCTCTCAAGTTGGATCAAATTGCACAAGGTGTACAAATTTGATTAAAATCGGTTAAGTAGTTTAGGAGTCCATCGCGTACAAACAACGTGACACGTAATTCATATATTTAAGATATACAGTAAAAAACACGATGCGCAAAAAGTCTGACACACTAAATACCCTGGTATCTCTGACAGACCGCAGCGCGCACAGTACCGTACAAAAAGTGTGACAAAAAATCGTGAGTGGTCTCCCCTTGAATTTCTCGTATACCGAAAATGACTCAAAAGTTGAGAGAAACCTTATATTTTGATGACATACATACATACATGTTAAATTTTGGTCACCTATCCGAGTACCAACCGCGCACTTGGTTGCTTAACGTTCGTGATCGACGACTCCAAAGTTATAGAAACCTTATATTTTGATGTCATACATGCATGTTAAATTTAGTTGCAATAAGTTAAAGCATACTCGAGTTATCTTGCTAACGCACAGACACACAAACAGACATAATTCCAAAATGGGTATTTTTGGACTCAGGGAGGTCCAAAATGTGTAAATCCGTCAAAATCTCGAGGTCGAATTTTTTGACGATTACAAAACTTCCTCTATACTACGTATTCGAGAAAGTAAATAAGTATTTTCGTGTATCCATATACTTCTTAATGTATAAAATACTTACAAAAATTCACAAAGGTCTTCCTCAAAAGGTTCAAAAATGTTTGGGAGCTTTTTTATCTTGTTTCTCTCAGATTTCTCGTCATCCAAGCCCCTATTTATAAAAATACCTACGTATTACTAATACGTAGTACTAATAGCTTATGAGAAATCCCCGAAAAAAACCGAAAATAGTTATATATACCTCCATTATTTTTAGAACTAGGTCAATGAGAAGTAAAACACTTTTTTTGGCTGGCAACCTGTCACTATTTTGGGGGTATTGTATGACCAATACTGCCAGATGTGGCTTTGTATGTAACCCCTTTTAAGATTGTGAGCGTGATTATATGAATGCATGCTTGCTGTATGCTTGTTTATTCAACATTATCAATATCAATTGTGACATCCGACTGCACGGTCGGTGTGCAGTCCACGTTGGCATACGGTTGCCCAACTGCATTTGAACTGCAATCGAACTGCATCACAATATTAATTGAACCAATGAAAACCAAAATAAAATGTGTAGCTGTTTCTCTTTATGCTCTGCTTTATGAACACAGCTAGGAAGTAAAAGCTCATATCATCAAATCACATAATTCATAAATTTGCAAACAGTTGTAAATTACAAATTTATTTGTATCCAATGTACCTTGAAATTCAAATGTTCAGATGGAGTTGGTCCAACTGCATTAAAACTACGGTTTACTCTTGTTTGGTATAACAACGTTTGCTCGAAAATCGTTTCGTCTAATTTTAGTTGCAATAAAGTCATTTCACATAATTATTCATTTGACCGAATATTTAATTGGTAGAATTTTATTTAGCATAATTATTTATTTGACATAATGTCATTTCACCGAATTTTCATTTGCACTAATTTTATTTAACCTAATGTTTAATTGGTAGAATTTTATTTAGCATAATTATTTATTTAACATAATTTCATTTCACCGAATTTTCAAATGAACTAATTTTATTTAACCTAATGTTTAACTAGACCTATAATGATTCAGTGAAAACGCCCTAAAGTCGCTTCTGGCACTCGCCGGCCGCTGCCGCGGCACGCTCGCTTCGCTCGCTCGGCTCGTGCGCTTTGTTCATGTCAACCTAACTCGCTCGTCGCTTCGCTCCTCGCTAACCTATTGTTCAATTGAACATTCGATGAAATGAAAATTATACCACCTGAATAATACATCAAATGAACATTATACTTTTTGATCAATAGCGCAAATGTTGTTATCGCAAATGAACATTCGATGAAATGAAAATTATACCACCTGAACAATACATGAAATGAACATTATACTTTTTGATCAATAGCGCAAACGTTGTTATCGCAAATGAACATTCGATGAAATGAAAATTATGTCAATCGATATTATACAAAGTGATTATTTTCTTAAACGTTGTTCGAAGAAATGATTTTCGACTAAACGTTGTTATACCAAACAAGGGTGAACCTAAAACTACACGCTGACCGTGCAGCTACTTTGCAGTCGCTGACTGCATACCAACTGCAATTTGGTAGGCAGAGTGCAGTGTAATGCAGTCCGTCTGTGTAGAGCCTTTTTTACGACAAATAAATTTTTATAACTACCCTTATTGCGATCAGGGGCCGCATTGGGATTATATGGGGCTCTCTGGGACTCCAGCATACAAGCTCACCCTGTTAAAGGACAAAATAACACCATTTTTTCTATCCTAATCACGTAAGTGAAGTCATACATGCCCAACTAAGCTAAGTAGCGCCGCGGTAAAATAAATTGTCGCTAATAATTTTTCTGATATCATTATCCCTAACGAAGGACCACGAGGGATTACAGCTAGACCCTACATTAATGTCCTGATGGAGTAAAACGTGCTTCTTGTAAGAGAAACGTTCATTTTGACCTTAAATTATTGTAATATCTTTTATGAGAATAATAATTCGTACGCTTGTATATAAATCTTATGTGACGGAAACGTTCTTTAATAATTTTAGATGATAATGAAATATGATACTAGAAAAATGCACTGAAAAAAATCGACTTGCCTCAGGCGGGTCAAGTCGATTTTTTTCAGTGCATTTTACAAGAGTATTAATATTTACGCGTTTGTAAACGCAAAAATAAAATTATTCCATAATGAAATATGATCAAGGAGCTTATATTTTACCATATGATGTTATCAATGTTATCAATTTGACAGAAATTGTGAAACCAGGGAAGAGTTTTTAGTGTGAAACTAGTTTTATTTATAATTCTATACTAATATTATAAGGCTGAAGAGTTTGCTTGGTTGAACATGATAACATCAGGAACAAATGATTCAAGTTCAAAAACAATTTTTGTTTTGGATACTCCATTTATTGAGGAAGGCTATTATAGGCTATATAATAACCGACATTAATGTGAGCGAAGCCGTGGGCGACCACTAGTCTGAGAAGCTTTCAGCTTGAGAACTAATAGACACGGCTGTTTGTGTTTCTTTGTATTGTATTTTTTTTATTTGTGTGTAAACTTATCTTGTTTTTAAGATTATATCTAATGTAACTATACACCTATGGAGTATTTTGTCTGAAAGTAAAATATTAAATATTTTTTATTTTAGCATTTTAGATAGGTAAATGCTAAAACTTTCGAACTAAACATCATTGTATATGTCGAAAGTTAGCATGGTCTGAAACCGTCAACGACTGAGAACTGGCTATCGTATTATTTGTCAAACTGTCAGAGCTGTGATAAGAAGATGCTAGCTAGCCAGGCGGCATTTTTCAACAAGAAAAATCCACATAGTGTACTTTTTATCCAAAAAATTAGTTTTTTATTCAAGCTGCAATGTATTGCCTAGTTTTTATGTTATTTGGTTCACAGACAAGCATAGTACGGCCTGGATGGTCAGCAGTCACCGTAGTCTATAGACGTGAAATCGCGCGCGACCAACCCTAGTCACTTCCCTACCCCATGGAGCAATGGCAACCTTATTCACTAACAGAAACAAAACACAACAAAAATGCTGTGTCATTTGACTTTGGTCTTCTATAAGGTTGATTTGCTACCCCAGTCCGTGCGCTCCAAATTCGAGCTAGTCCGCTGAGCTCGACTAGAATCAGATCCGCTGGAACGTTTTTGAAAACGGTTGAATGCTCTGTTAGGTGCGAAAATACAAGGAATATCTTTGGACGAAATTTCTATTTTCATTTAGCTTTAGCATATTTTCGCCTTATTGCTCATTTTTCAAAGAGAATAAGATTTCTCAGACGTCAAAGAGACTACAATATAATAATAGTAATTTATTATTATATAGTGCGGATAAACTTATTTTTCCTTTTCTGGCGAATGTTTACAAAGAAAAAACAGCTTAGATTCAAGTAAAATTTTTCACAAAGCTATTTCGACTCGATTTTAAACTTATAAATGCATTATTCTGGGAAACAGAAAAGAGTGACGACAGTGAATTATTTAGTACATTTTTTACATCGCATAGTGTCTTTCAAAATACAGATAGCAGAGAAGGCAAAACGTGTAAGTAAATTCGCAGAGGAAAATGCTTTATCATAAAAAAAATAACATTAATTATGTTATTCGGTGTCTTGTCTTATATATCTTCACAGCCTAGTGGTTCAGATCCAGCGGGCTCTAGGTGCATAGGGTAGTAAAAATTTCTGCTTGTCCTATCAATGTCTGTTGCCACAACATTAGTGTGCATATTGGCGCCAAATAAATCTTGGTTCTCATACCTAGAGCAAAAATCACACCATGTTCTGTCTGTCCAAACAAGTGACGCACACTCGCCCCACCCATGCCGCCTGGCCCGGGGTCCACGGAAGCCTCCTCGTGGCGGACCCTGGTAAGGTGGTGGGGAAACTTTCTCGGCGGGTGTGTGGCTTTTGATGACAAGTGTGTCGCTTTGGCATTCGAAGTCGCCTGCCATCGTCGAGTTGTTTTTGTTTTCCCACCACGGCTAGTTCCGGACGGCCCTTTTGAAATGAAATGAAATGAAATGATATTTATTGGTTATAAATTAAAGATTAAGAAGTACAATTAATTCGGCGGTTTACTAAACTTACTACTTTTCAGGGCCACGACCGCGCCCGAAGTCCCCCGAGTAAGGTTCGATGGCTGCTCCCGGTATCCTCGTCAGAAGGACGCGCCAGGTATGGAGGGAACGCCTATATCGAGTCCCACATATCCCCTGCGGTTGGCACCACCCCGCAGGGACGATGCGTAAATGCATTTGACCTCCCCGCCAACAAAAAAAAAAGGCCAACCTGGCCCAGCACCCGCACCGCACTTAATATCTGATGTCCATTCACCCCCCACCATATAGTATAGTGCCCTTTTCTTATTTAAAAACTACTCGGAAGCTAAGCCATTTAAATTTAAGCGTCAACTACTAAATTTAAATGGGAATACATGACAAGCATCCAAACGTAAAACGAATCATCAAAATCGGCACACCCAGTAAAGAGTTATGAGGTAACACACATAGAAAAAATACAGTCCAATTGAGAACCAGCCTTTTTTGAAGTCGGTTAAAAACTTTACGTAAAGTACTTACATAATTTTCAAGTGCATTTATATCCCTAAAGTAAATTAACGTGTAAATACTAGCCTAAGACGAACCAAGTCGCTACCTAGTTACTTATAAAGTTTTTGTACATTCTTGTCACAAAGTTTCATTGCGAAACATTACCCGCTGCGAATCTCGTTTAATACAAGTTTAGTTTCAATTTCCATGCGCCGTGAAAACCGGAGAATGTTCGCAAGTTGTTTTGTGCGGCTGCATATCTTAATACTCCGGTATTGCAACGATCCATTGTTAGTCCTTTCATCTTATAAGTTGTATGCACGTCACTGTGCGGGAATGTATATTGCGGAGTTATTTTCTTAGTTTGAATTTCGTGGCGCCTTGTGTTTACGGTTTTCATTTTAATGAAGCGCGGAGTTTGCATTGTTTTGTTCATTGTTAAGACGACTTGCTTTTATTATATTTTTTTAGAGTCGCTTCTTTTTAAGTGAAAACATTTTTGCTAAACTGAAGATTGCTATTAAAAGTTATTTATAGCAGCAAACGTTATAAGGTAAATTATTCAAACGTATGACTTAAGATTCCTTAAGTTAGTTATTAAAGGAACATAAGGATGAGTTTATAATATTTACTGTAAAATGTATAAGTACACGCAATTAATTCACATGTAAGGTCAATCTTAATAATATAAAACTACTTAAATTATGGCTCGTGTCCTAATACTGGAAAATTTGAGCCTCCCAGGATTATAAACTTCTGCTTGATCTGTAGCTAGATTTAGGAAGTACAGAAATAGACGTACTTACCACAACCATACGACATCGATGCGACGTTCGTGTGAATACTCCCTAGGTCTATCTACCTTAACAGCTTTAAACACATCCTACTAATACGCCTATCCTATTCACGCCAAAACTACTGATACTTTACAATGATATTGCTCATGCATTAGAATAACATATAGTCTATAATATATCATAAACGTGAAATATGTATGGATGGATAGTTGTGTGATTGTTACTCTTTCACGCCAAAACTACTGAATGGATTTAAATGAAACTTTACAATAATACCTAGGCTATAATTTAACCAACATTGACGCGAGCGAAGCCGGAGGCGACCATTAGTACTTCATATATTGATCCGAGATAAATAAAATTGTAATGAAATGTAGCTTTTTGTCGTTTATTGAGTACAAAAGTATAAAAACGTCAAAAATAAAATAGACTAGTATTTGAGATAAATATTTGACAAAAAAGTGAGTTTTTAGGTTCGGTTTACCATCGTTGCATCCTTTTGTCACAGGCATATTTATCAAAACAGAATCTTCAGGAAGGGATCATATTTTCTTAAAAATACTTGTACTAACAAGAGAATTTTCTTAAAACTATATAAGAACTTAAGAGGTCGTCTCAAATGACAAAATATCGCATCTCATTTTTTCAAAACGTGAAAGCTGACGAAACGAGTTTTCATTCAGATTTCGTCCTCAATATTGCGACGTGACGTCTTCCCACGACTGCCTTTTATGATACAGACGGTAATAACACTTATTACTAAAACCGACTTTTATTCAAATGCGTGATATTATTGAGTCCTGAGTCATGTCGATATTTATCAGATAAGTCGTACCAGTTCGTTTGAAAGGTCAGGGCCTTGGGGACCGAGGAAAAATTCCAAAGATTTCCATATGATTAGTAGCTGTTAATATTATAGGTTTATGTCGGTTTATAATATTTTAAATGTGATGATGAACTATACTCTTTCCTGCACTATCAGTAAAGGTGGAATTGAGTAATTTGCAAGATTTATTTATAAAATCTATGACTATTTTAAGGTCCTATTGTCATACTACCAGATACTTGGCCCATACTGCCAGATGTAGCTTTATATATAAGCAAATGTTAAGGCTCTGCTTAATCCCTTTTAGGATTATTAGCGAGATTGTATGTATGTATTGTACTTTTTATTGATCGTGATCTAAGTAGATGTTAAAAATAGAATCTGACAATTCAAAGTTTCTAGAGCCGCTGTCAAGAGTTGCTGTCAAATGTATAATTAAAAACTACATTGTTAGTCAAAGTAGAAAGCTGTGAGTTTCTCCCGAGTTCTTGTTCAAAAAACCCGTGTTTAGAGACTCCATTTTTACCCAAATCAACCGTACAATTTTTGTTACTTTAGTATCTTTTTCACTTGACTTTGGCAAAATGCGTACGTTTAATGCGACTCGACGCCATTAATTAAGAATAGAATAGAAAGCTGTCAAAACTCAGACTCCCAAGCTAAGCTCCTAAGATAACATAAGTATTTTTCGTTCAGTGGTTTCCTTAAATGATACTTTTCATAAAGTTCTGATTGCATGATTATTTGCTGCTTTATTAAATTGTCTGTTACATGACTTCTCATATCGCTACGTCATTAATTTCACCACAACTTAATGTTGTTTTGTGTTACTTTGATGACAACAATGTTTATAGCTGGAACTTGTGAGAAACTAGATTGCTTAGCTTTCATGTGACTTAGTGAGGCAACTTCGTATCATCTAAGTTTCAAGGTTTAAGGGAATCAACAAACATGCGTGATGCGCAGTCGTTGTCTTTGAAATAATCAGTAACAAACATATTTTTTGTGTAGAGACCAACTGTCGTCATACCTACATCGTCGAAGTTCACTTGAGTAAGCTCGCAGTTACGTAATTTGTAACATAATTATATCCAAAACAGGTCTGACCTCGGGTGGGTTTACATGGCACTATGGCAAAAACCACCTGCTCTCACAAAGTGCAACTTTCAATAACACCAAATTGCACAGCATGTGGACATGACCGAGAATCGATGGAACACCGTGCTGTGTAACTGCGGTTCTTTAACCACTGTTAGCATGAATGTTCTGGGAATGGCCTATTCTAAGTCAAAACATTACAGGCTATTCAAGCACATGTATGTATTTAGGCTGATGGCCTACATATTCAAGGAGCGACAAGAGTAAAAATTTTACATATTCTCGTCAGCAAACCCTTTCATTTGATACCCATATCATGGGAAAGTGAAAAAAAATCGTAAGATTTAGAATGACATTACCTGACTATGAATTGTTATGCAAAATAAATGTGTAAGCAATATAAAGGATAACTGTGCTTTCAAGTTCAGTTGCAAGATTTGACCAAAATGTACAATGTACAGTCGACCAAATTGAATCATGACCCACCTTAAGATCATTTTCCTACAATCACTCTATACAAAGTAGGATGAAATTCGCTTGAACGTACATTTCTAAGTAACGAACCTGTTATCAATTTGTTATACACTGACAGTGTCAAATAAATATGGCCTTTTAAAATTTGTTCAGACTACTACTTGACATCTGACACATAACGTCATTTTATTTTTAAAAATATAATAGTTATTCCATTTTCTCAGTAGTGAAAAGAGTTTAGATTATGAACGACATCTTATTTAAAATTCCAATTGAGACTTTAGTGCAGTGATAAGAAAGATTAAAATTGCATAGATCTCTGACCCGTAATGACGCATTTTTATTCATATTTAAAACGTACTAAGTGCAACACGCATGATAGCGAAGAAAACCTAACTAAATTTATGATTCTAAAGGAATGATCGGCCAAGTGGGTCATGATTCAGTTGGTTCGATTGTACATACACACATACAAACAATATAAGTTAAATTGCTAGCTTGTAAAATGCCCCCCAACGAAAAGTCGACGCCGAATTCAACTGACAACGTCTATCGGGTCGGCTATTACTATAATGTATAGTTTTCAGTGTGGGTGTGTTTACACACGCATACGAGAGTCGTAAATTGATCGAATTCCATTGCAAAGGCACAAGATATTGAGATTGCAGGACAAAATTTACGTTCAGCTTACGAAGCAATATATCGTGTTGACATCCATTTGTCCTTGACGACATCGGAAACTTAATAGCGTATCCGTTTTACTACCAAATCATTACTAGTAACTGCTTCTATTGCCATAGATTTTATGTGCACCTAAATAGCTATAAGTAATGCGAGAAGTGAAACCTAAAAAATAGTTTTAAAGAAAACATTATTAAAGTTAGTTGGCAACTTATCACGATTTTGAGGCACTATGACCTATAATGCCAGATATGGCTTTGTGTTATAATAATAATAAATTTTCACGCTCACACCAATTATCTAGCTCGAAGTAAGTGTCATTAAAAACTTGTGTTACGAACACTAGATAACGGACATATTTTTAAATATACATAATAATTTTAGATATTTTTATAAATAGACTTAAATAAATATATAAACAACCATGTCTCGCAAACAAACATTCGTGTTTGTCACACAAACATTTGCCGCTACCAGGATTCGAACCCGGACCGCTTGATGTGTAGGCAGCTATACTGACCACTCCAACCACGACGGCGTTATGACTGTGTAATAGAAAATATTTCTACAATTTTTTCTTTTATGAACTAATTTGCTACGTAGTTATTAATCAAATCACAAACAAATACGGCCTTAAGCCGCTGCTCCACTGCGGTGAACGGAGAGACTACGCACACGTGTAGAGCGTGTGATGCGTAGATAAGTCCATTCATGATCAGTGAAATATGTAGCCGTGGTTGGCTACGAATTTTGGTTTGGTTTGGACTTCTACCCATGTGGGTCGACAAGCGAACACATGCATGCTCCACTGTGGCGCATGCAAGGTGACCATGTCGTGGTCCGATCGTATAATTGACCTGATCATGAAATGGCGGCATATCATGAAACGCTACTGGACCATAAAAAGCTCGACTACGGTCAAGTCGAGTTTCACGGTCATTTTCTTTACGACCAAGGGGGACTGTTGTGGGAGAGTCTAATCTACATATCTATGTGATCGGTAGGTAGATGATAAGGTCAGGCACTTCATGATCTGGCCAATTATACGATCGGGGCACTACATCCACACCCACGTTAGCCGCATGTGTCAGCTTCGGTTCTTTATTGTGTTCCGTAACATTTTTATTCATAACCAATGTTGATACTGACTCACCATTACCAATTTGAGCGAACACGCTGGAATAAGCCAGTGTACCCGAGTCCAGTTTTTTGAAGAGAAAAACACAGCTGTGTTCTGTGGTAACGCATGTGTAAGCGCGTGTACGACCGTATAAGCGAGAAAAAATCGCTAATCTGAAACTACCCGGAGGGACCATATAAAAGTTCTTATAAAGACATTTAATTTGGACTATAGTGGAAATATATTATTTTTGCTACTAAGGCCACAGATAACATAATACTATTTTTCAAGAAATGGAGGTTGCAAATTTTTTGAGACATTGCAAGAGCACTTTTATTGCATACGAAATAGGAAAAAAAAAACACAATACAAATAGACAAATTAAAGGAAACAGTACAGAATAGGCGGCCTCATTGCTAATAAACAATCCCTTCCAGGTTATCTTTGTATCAGAAATCTAAAATTATCTTTATTAAGCGTTAAAATATAACAGGATATTTAATAGCTCTCAGTTGTTTACTTCAGTAAGCTTACTTTTATTTGCGGATAGAAAATTGTATCCGGCCGTTAGAGACAATAATAAACAAACTCGGCATCCTATTAAAATAGCCCGCGAACAAAAGCCTAAAATATCACTGTCATATTCATCGAAGATTTTACGAAGGTATTCAAATCATTGGTTACGTAAAGATATCTGAAAATCTTATTTCTACAAAGATTGCTTTAAAAATAAACGTCTTATAAAGTCACGAAATTGAAGGTTCCAAAACGAAATTAATTTGCTCAAATCGAAATGTTGTAGGCTCAATCAGCTTTGAAATCATAAAAAAAAATATTGTATTTGACACAATGTTTGATAAACGTAATTACTCTAATTTTTCTTTGTATATTAAGCTTTTCAGACTTTTAATAATTTTAAAAACTATCAAAAGAATTTATTTAATGATTGATTTAATGCTTTCAAGGTTGATCGCGAAAAAAAATTCATTCGGGTTTTCATTATACAATGGCATGAATGTGGTATAAGTTCTACACTTAGTCATCGTATTGTAGTGGGATTGAATAGTGACATTTTCTCAGGTATCCGGGCAGACCCAGATTTAAATGAATATTGTATAATTAGTTGTAGAGTTTTAATATTAATATTTTTTTTTTAATTCTAGATAGTTTAAGATAACACTAACGTTTATGAATATTGATGATATATAGCCACCATGCAACCAACATGTGATGACGGCAGAGTAGAATTAGCATCACCCCACATCCTCCAATAGGTATTGTAGGAGACGACTACAGGCTTAGCAAAGGGATATTGAGCAACTTATACCCCGTCAAGCAGCAAGTCCCCGGCAAGCTTGGTGGCCTACTGCCTTAACCTCCTTCGATGACAAGGCCTTGTGTCCAAGTAGTGGGTCGATTTATAAAGACTGTTATGATGAAAGTTTTCTTCAAGAATGTTTAAAACAAATAGTTTAGAGTTGTCCGGTTGTATGTTTATGGTCCGCCTGATAGTAAAATTGTCACCGTAACATAAAGATGATTGCAACACTGCGGTGCCACTTCTTCGCGCTGCCAACCCCAATCTCTACTTAGTGGGATCTATCATCTTACACCAGTAAAAATTATTAATGGTTTCATGGTTACAATTGTAAGTGTGTCATAGTTCTTGATTCAATTGAACTGTGAATTGGATATTGGAACCGGCGCTAAGTTATTCCAGTGACTGATACTACCCGGATGAAAATATTGGATATACCTTGGCATATCATTAGTTTTGCCACAGTCAAATGTAGATCTGACGATAAATAATAATAATATTTGCATCTCATGTGGGTGATATTTTGATCATAATCTAATTATCAGTAATTACTGATTGAATCGGATTCAAGTGTATACGCGTATTCTGAATGCGTCATCTATTTCAACTAACGCCGAACAGCGAATTCGAATTTTGCAGAAACTCGTTGTTTAAATCGCTTCGCATTTTAATTACGCCAGGATCCGAGCTACGCTCAAAATAAAACTTAACGCATTCCTCTTAATTCGGACAGACTTAGATCCGGAATAAAAACAACATTTCGACAATCGCTGGGGTGGAACATTGCGAGCGATACAAAAGAATAATTCTTGAGATTGATGTGATGATTCTCACTGCATATTTTGGCTTTATTTGAACAACATTTATATTGTACAGACAATAGCACGTTGGGTTACCACAAACTGTTAAATATTCCCAAACGATTATGTACTTTATATTGAATAATCTTAGATTGAAAATCGTTTGGAGAAATTTGACAGTTTTGTGACGTGCTGTTTACTGTACAATCTGCACTTTACTTTGTGGCACTTTTTTTATTCCATGCTGACCAAAACTGCTTCAGTGACATAATTAAAAATAATGACTTTTGTGACTAACAAACACACAGCTTAGCTTTACTCGTAACGTAATGTAAGTTTTTTAGGATAAAAAACGTCATTACTTTAGTTGCATTAAGAGCTCAATTTGTATAGCAAACGTGATTTGCGCTTCTTTTCACTAGGGCTGCTAATAACGTTTTAAATAAAAATTTAGTATTTAACGCAACTGAAATATGTAGTTACGTTTTTTAAACTAAAACACTTACACTACCGGGTACTGATGGTAGATTTCTTCCCGTCAACCTATGAATGTACGAGATGTTAAATGTATAACGTTATGTAGGGGTCTAATAAATCAGGCACCGATTACGTCACTTTATGTTATAGTAATAGATAGTAACGTTGGACCTCCACTATAACGTTACACTAGCGCTCCACGTTGGGCGCCAGTGTACCGTTTTGGCACAAAAGTGCCAGTGAACCAAAAACATATGACGACAACAACTAAATGAATGCCTTGAGTGTAAACTCTAAAACATCTAGAAGTCTAGGTTGCATCTCCCGTAGAATAAATTACTTCCTCATATTACGGATCACAAAAATGCTATTTCATATTCTTAAAGTTTACATTCCTTGTGATTAATTCTCATGAACCGGTTAAGCAATTTCCACAGTGCTTTCAGTAATTTTCGCATGAAAACTTTCAAGTGTATGTTATAAATTATTACAAAAGAAAACTTTTAATTCGAAACTGCAAGAGGTCGTTATTTATTTAACTTTCTCACGAAAGCCATCGAGTGTGAAGAAACCATTTATAACAAATTCGCTGCTGTGAAAATTTTAAGTTGAGTAATGTGAGAACTACCATTTTAAAGTGAGTTAGGATTATTTATTCGAGAAACTGAAGTGAAAGAAAACATGGTGTTCACAGTTAATAAAGTTACTTACATATTTTACATACCAACTTCACGAAAGCATTTTTTTGCGATGGAGAAAAATACGAAAACTTGATTTGTAATTTTGTATTTTCGATACTGATATTGATCATGTTTTGGCTTACTCCCTTGTTATTTGTTGTCCACTTAACTTCGAACATCTGTCATGTCAACATTAACTCACTTTGCCATTATAGGCCCTACAGACTCAGAGACTTCTCGTCGAGACTTGACCCAAGAAACGAGATCGTATCTACATTCACGCGAACTTCTCACTTGCGTTCTCGGTCGTTATGAGTGTTATTGAGAGGTCTTCTTTGTTGTAGATAAAATAAGACTTCAGCGTATTCGTAGTTATAAAATTGTTTAATTGTTTTGAATATTATAAAATATGAGTATTTGTGCTACAAACTGCTTATGAAATTATTTACGTAGAAAAGTGAATTGTTCGCTTTGGCGCGAAATCGTAGCTCTGTCATGTTGTTGTTTTTACTGCGCGCGCCGTCCGCCGTCAGTGTTGCCGTGCGTAAATATTGTGGTATTAAGGGTTCTTAACATCCTCCCCCCCCTTAAAAGGGTGACTTTTAAGGCCTTATTGAGTGACTATTTCCATCGGGCACAATTGGAAAAGTGCTCTTCTTATGACGCCCTTCTTGGAAAAGACGTCGACGACTCTGGATACACCATCTTGACTAGGATGGAGCTTAATGGTCCGCACCAATAGCCATTTCAGTGGCGGTAACTGCTCATCTTTGGACGTTGACGAGTTCTCCAACTTTGACTTCAGTTGCAGTTCGTTCGCCACCTCGCTGCTGCAGATACTGACGGTACTCGTTTGATCAGCGACTTCAAAAATAGTAACGTAGCTTCACGACGAACTGATAGAGGTAGATGTTGATCCGCTCGGAGACGGGCGAAGGTAAAGCTGATAAGGTTCAGCCAATCAAAAAGTGGCCTGGAGTCAACGGCGCTAGATCGGAAGGATCAGCGGACATGGATGTCAACGGAAGCGAATTTAAAATTGCCTCAATCTGTGCGAAAAGTCAACAATTGTTAACAGTGAGGCTAGAATTACCTGCAATCGGTTTTATATGAAACTTAGCTGACTTACAGCAGACGCCTCCTAAATTCCACCAAAGATAGGCGAGTTTGATGAAGATAAATTAAAAATGTTTAACTTAAGCGTAATTATTGATACCTTGATCGCAGATTTAAAATATTATTCCAAGTTCATTGCTTGAAGTACTCTATGATGATAGAAAAAGTTAGTTAAATAAAATAAAATACTAAACGTCAAATCAATTGGCTTCGGAATAAATAAATAAAAGAATTGAAATTTAATAAATGAAAATCATAAGAAAATGAATATTTTTTATTATTTTACTAAAACTATAAAATAAATACTAGTTATAACTCAAATGCGGTAAGTACGCCATTTAGTTTAATTGAATTATCTGTGCACTTTATTTATATCAATTAATTAAAGTACGTTTTATTTATATCAAATAATATGTTTTTTCTTACATTTTATCTTGTAATAATATCTTCCATCTAGAAGACGCTTACGATTGTTAATCAAATAAGCTTCACATTCCTCTTCCTTTTTGGACAATAATTTGGAGGATGATGGAAGCTTTTTAAGACCCCAAAACTTAGCAAGAGATTCATGAATCCCTTGAGAAAAGTTACACTGAACTTTGGAACGGGACTTGGATAAGACAGATAGTGGGTCAATTAGAAAACATGAAACATTTAAATGAAAATTGTCAACTCTAGACCTAACTTGTAACTCACGACTTTTAAATGTATTAGTGACATTACCGTAAAATAATATTGAGTTAATTGTAGTATAGGAAATATTCGTATTGTTTTGCATTTTATTAGTTAAAAACGAAGACTGGCTGCAACTGTCGAGCAAAGCCTTAGCAGAGAATATTTTATTTGTGTTTACGTCAACCAAGTCAACTTCTGCTGTGCTCAACAATATTTGGCTCGGCACTACCACAGGCAACACCATACTAGTCGATGGTAACTGAGAAGCTGCCACAGCATCAGTGACTGGTAAGTTAATAAAAGTATTATTATTATTCTCTTCGATATTGTAATCAGACTGTTCATTTACTAATGAATTGTGTTTTCTTTTGCAGGTATTACATGAACCTAAGTGACAATGTGAAACGTGTGACTTGTTATAATTTTTAATGATGTTTTGAGCAATAGAAATATTTTTGCAGTAGGTAGTCTCAATAAAATCGCGTTCTTCTATTTGAGAATCTATCTCAGAATCCGACACAGAATATTCGATATTAATTTGTATTTCATCAAAGGCAGGCATTAATTCCTGCACGCGAGATAATTTTAATTGTAATTCTCTAATAGTAATGCTATCTAATTTTTTTGTTTCAATCTGCATTAAAGTATTAACATATTTTTGAAAAACTGTTAGTCTAGCCTTTATAATATCCCTTTGATGAATAAAATCCTTTAACGTATCTTTAATACAAGGCAGCGTAGTTTTATTACTATTATTCGGTTGCGCCATTTTTATTTATATATAACACAAACACACGTAATTAATGTAATACTAAATGGAAGTAAGCAATGAAATCGGAAAATTTAAACAAGTAAATAAAGTGTAAAATCAAACCGTTTACAAAACAAGTAATGTACGTGAAACAGCAATGTACGCGCAACTGCAAAGAAGCTGGCTCGTATTCCAAATTCAAAAACACGAAACTCGTCGCTGGTTATAACCCGGCGGAATGTAGGAGTCGGTTGTTAGCAGCGAATCTGGAATTTTACACGAACGACTTTTTAATTTTGTAGGGTTATACGGAAAAAGCAAACAAAATTAGCGCCAAAAAATTATTGAATTGAATTAATGTGAAATTAATATTTTAGCTTTAGAAAGTAATATTATTATTTTAGCTTTATCTGATAATACAGATTTTGCAAGCGATAGATGTGGGACTTCTTTTATTATAGTTTGATAAGCGTAAATAAAAAATAGTTTACAAGAAATTAACAATTGTAATTATGACAAATTAATGAAGTGAAGTAGGTTACTAGCTAACATTAGCCAAAATAGTAGGTAACCTAGGGTTTACAACAAACCTTAGCACTTCTTTTATTATAATTTGTTGGCGTAGACACGCAAAAATAGTTTTATGATAACAATTTATAGGACAAAATAATGAAGTGAAGTAGGTTACTAGCTAATATTAGCCAAAATAATAGGTAACCTAGGGCTTACAACAAACCTTAGCACTTCTTTTAGCAACAAATTATGTAATTAGGTTGCAAGGAAGCTTAATTACACTTGCAATTGGCAATTGCACACAAATACTAATAAAATATAATAATTGATGCTGGAAACAAACGCATACACACGTAGAAAGATTGCAGGTCGGGTGAAATCAGAAACAGATCGGATGAAATGATGCACAAATTAAGGCAATTAGTTTTCCGCTTTGAATTATTGTTTGCAAAAAGTTAATGGAAATTTGGCCTTACTTTTTTATGGCGTCACCTTAATCAACAGTACCATGCCCTTTGTGTTTCTTCAATTGTTCTACTGCCGATTTTCTGCTTTACGTTGTGATTGTCAGTCTGCTCCCTTGTATCACGTCGGGGTCACCAAAATGTTATTGAGAGGTCTTCTTTGTTGTAGATAAAATAAGACTTCAGCGTATTCGTAGTTATAAAATTATATAATTGTTTAAAACAATATAAAATACAAGTATTTGTGATGCAAACTGCTTGAGAAATTATATAAATGAAAAATGAATTGTTCACCAGAGACAATGAGAAATGGACGACTTTGACAGTGCAGTCGCTTTGGTATTCTTGCACAATTTTGTAAATATTGAAATAAAAAATAAAATAAGACAAGCCCTGGTTCAATGCTCGGATTAATATAATAATTAATGCAAATTGGCAATCACACACATGCGGTTGATAACCACTTCCCACGTCACAGTGAGACCGAATGAGAATGTAATACGCTTCTGTTCTCTCGCCCGAGAAACGCTTTGAAGCAGGCCAAAAAACCGACACCGAGCGGAGAACAGGCGAGCGCGATAACGAGAAGGCGAGAAACTAATCACATTCACACTTCTCGGGTGTTCTCAGGGGATCTCGGCGTGAGTCTGGAGGGCGCAAAACAAAGAGAGCTGTCATCACCTTTCACACAGAGTATGCATCTTTTATTCATTCTACTTCTTCCTCTATATCCACTCTCATTTATTCTTCTTCCATAAAAAGTAGTCATCATCATCAACAGCTCATATAATGTCCCCACCGAGGGGCTCGAGCCTACCCCACATGAGGGGCGATTAGGTCTTAGTCAACCACGCTGGCCAAGTGCGGGTTGGTCGACTTCACACATACCTAAGAATTTCTTCATAGGTGTGTGCAGGTTTCCTCACGATGTTTTCATTCACCGTAAAAACGTCTATTAAACGTACATATGAATTCAAAATTTGAAAACACATTGGTACGTGGCGGGGTTCGAACCAGTGCCTTCCGGTGGGAGATAACGCTCTTACGCACTACGCCACCGACGCTTTTTTTATTTACGGCAGATACTCAACAATTCCTCGTAAAAATTAAATTATATAAAAATAATCTTTCGAAATTGCTTTCTAAATAATGTTAAACCAATATTAGGCAAAAAACTAACTTAGCCATTAATGTTGGTCAGGCGACTAGCCTGGCGTGTGGCAACTTTGTCGCTAATGAAACCATGTTTCTTTATTTTTAATTGACGTGCCTTATATGCGACCAGCCGTGGATTATCGCGAGTGCAATTTTTCAAAGCACGCCACAAGTTTTTGCTTTATGAATGTCGTGAACATGTTTTTTATGATTTGAGTATTATATTGCTATTTAGGATATAAAAAAAAATATAGCCCATGTTACTCAGTGAAAATGGAGCATTTGACTGGCAAAAGGATTATTAAAATAGATCCTGTACTATCTGCTTTACTACTCAAGCACACCAATACCACACAGCAAGACTAAAAGATACCATGAGCTACGTTTGTGTAAATCGCAACCCTCTAAATTTATAATTAAACTGGCGGTAGTTTTAACTATTAACTGGCATGACGGAGTCCTGATATTTCTTAAATATGAATCTTCACTGTAACCGAATGTTGCAAAACACAAACAAATTTTCATCTTTCAATACTTTAACGTTCTTTTAAAACTTTGGTTCGACCGTATGTCCAGAAAAAGGAACAAATCGTATAAGAAATTGATTTGAAATCTATGTATTTTTTAGGAAGTCACAAAACAAAGTGATTATTAATATAAAGGCATAAAGTTATCAGGACTCAATTGTGTCATTTAAATTGTTCCAATAATCGAACAATTGGTCTTAATAAAGAGTGTTATACTTCCGAAATGTCAGGTCTTATGAGGTCTTATATTTTATAGAAGAAGAATATTACTAGTACAATTCCAAAACTAAGTTAATTATTCAAGCCACTTTGTAACAACATAACTACCTAACTTGTGACAATAAGGCCTAATGTTGGCAACACTGCGTCCTCTAAAACTTGCCTGTTCCGGCTGCCGGGACTCACTCGTCCACCGGAAAAGGAAGTACAGCAAATGTTGCCAGTACCAAGTAATACTGAACGCTACGTTCGGTCAATGAAATGCCTGGGAATGTAGGTGTTTATTAGCAATTCATATGACTGTTATAAGGGTCGAGCGAGACATACTGAAAATGCGAGGTTATTTAAGTTTGATAATATGATAAGCATAGCATGGAGAGGGCTTTGCTCGGTGTTTCTTTATGAAAATTAAAAATCTCTTTATTTAAATGGACTTTGCTAAGTACTTTTAAATCGTCAAAAGCCCTACCACCATTTCGGGACGAATAATTATTATTATGCTGAGATGGAGAAGAAATGGCGAAAGAAACTCCACAGCTTACAATTTCGTAATGATTTCAAAACATCATTACTGGTCAATAGATATATTTGCGAGATCGAATCAGGGAACGAGGAGATCCGCAGAAGAACGAAAGTGTGCGAGATAGTCCAAAGAATTACTAAACAACATAAGAACACAACATTAATAATAATGATTTATTTGGAACAAGATACATTGGTACAGTCTTTGTACGTTAAATTGCATTAGTTATAAAAACTGTGTCGCAGTACTAACGCCCGTCTCCGGAGACAAAGGGACAGAGTTCCAACAAATATTATGTAGGTAAGTAATAAAATAAACTGTGGTAATTAGCTATATAAAGTTCACTATAACCAATTTATAAACGTACTTACACAAATACTTGTATGTGTGTGAAAAGCGTCACTGTGTGCACTAAAGAATTCACCCGCTTAATATTTGCATACCGGGGCAGTTAATGAAAATCTTCAATTCATGCAATCCAAATCCACATAACATCCATCCGTGTAAGGCGGCGCAAGCGCAAGTTAAACTAGAGGAGGCAGGGCGCGATGGACGATCGTGATTCGTTAGGCAGACAAAGCTAGATCACACAAAGCTGCCATACCAGTGCAACGGCCATACCATATAGTGATTGAGAGTGACATTGAAAAATATTCATATTTTTATTAATAGTACATTACTTCAAAGGCCGCGAAATGGGCAATTGAAGGTCGAGTATGAACTAGGACAAAATGTTACACTTTAAAACATCCCGGCCCAAAAGTCCGGGTTATATAAAATAAACGTAAATAACAATTTGTCAATACGATTGTAGCTTTCCCACACTCTAACAACAAACAGCAAAGAAAGTTGTCTAAGTTATAAATCTTAATTGAACCACAGATTGCACTTTATTTGGACGTTACCCAGGGACTATTTATAACGTACCGGAAAACGAAATTGCTAATAAACGTCAAACAAGAATAGAAAGTTGGCAAACAGTACAATGTTAAAAACAAAGTTTTGAGAAGCTTATCTTTTAGGTTACGCGCTCCTGACTCGAGGACGCATTACAACAATAGAATTAGATATAATTTAATACGGCGCCATGAAAAGCGAAAGGTTTCAGTGTCACGTGAGATATAATAAAACGTCTTTCATATTTTGATCACGTTAAGAGATTTTCTATTTTTGAAAATATACATCAAGGCCGCTCTCTCACGGGTCGGCAAGGTTTCGGTGCGGTGCGTATGCAGCAAATGTCTTACGGCTGCTTTACGGGCTGGTGTCGCTCACGTCGTCTGCATGCTGACTGCATTTTCTTTATTAAGTGGTGAAGAGTTGACGAGCAAACATGTCGTCTGGTGATTCATCAAGCGATGAAGATATTGTTGTAATATACAATTATTTGCGAATGACACGAAAAAATAGAAATATTTGGTGCACCCATATATTCAACGCAACTACATTAGTAGATTATTTGTAGCAGCAAAAGAATTTTTTTTTTTTTTTTTTTTTTTTATAAAAAGATCAAGCAAATGACTCTATTCCACCTGATGGTAAGCAGAAGTAGAGTCCAAATGCGAAGATAGCTAGCGCGAGAGATAAACTGCCGCGCTAGCCACCCACGCCTTGCTGACCTGCAAGGTGCTTCTTCACGCCTCTTTTGAATGACCCAGGATTATAGGAAGGAGGGAACACGTGTGCTGGCAGTGAATTCCATTTCTTGATTGTGCGACAAAGAAACGAGTTGCCAAATTTCTTAGTTCGCGTTGGAATGGTAGCCACAGTTTGTCGGTGACAACGTAGACCAGCACGCGTAGTCCTCAAAAGGAAGGGAGATGGTGGGATTAGGGAAAAAAGTTCCTCAGAGCACTCGCCGTGGTACAGACGGTAGAAAGCGCTCAATGACGCAACATTGCGACGCAATTGGAGAGGCTCAAGGTGTTTAGTCACCTCTTCGTCGCCGATGATGCGGGCCGCGCGACGCTGCAACCTATCCAAAGCATCGAGTAAGTACTTGGCAGAGCCATCCCACAGGTGCGAGCAATACTCCACGCAGGACCGTACTTGCGTCTTGTATAGCAAGCAAAGTTGAATTGGCGTGAAGAAACGCCGCACCTTGTTCAGGACTCCGAGTTTCCGTGAAGCTGTTTTTATCACGCTTTCGATGTAGTCCTTCGGATTCAAGTCGCTGCGAACCTCCATACCGAGCAAGGTGATACTGCTCTGTAGCGTAAGTGTTGTGCTCTGGAGAGAGGGAAGGGAAAGGAATGGCGACGTTTTAGCCGTAAACGCGCACACCTGAGTTTTCTTGGCATTGAACTCAACCAGATTTGCTGTACCCCATTGAGAAACAAGGTCGAGCTCTCGGTTGAGTTCAATGACAAGATTCTCACGACTCTCCACGGTTTCTGCTCGTCCAGCCTTTGCGTGTCCGAAGTAGCCCGCATGCACTGTACTGTCGTCTGCATAGCAATGGATGTTCCCAAGAGGAATCATATCATTGATATGCAGAAGAAACAGTGTAGGGGATAAAACGGAACCCTGGGGAACACCGGCATTCACTGACATGAACCGCGAACTGCATCCGTCGGAGAGGACACGAATTCTTCGCTCATGCAGGAAGCCGGCCACCCAGGTACAGAGCTGAGCAGGCAGACCATACGTCGGAAGCTTGGAGAGAAGACTTTTGTGCCAGACCCTATCAAAAGCTTTGGCGATATCAAGGCTGACAGCCAATGACTCGCCACGTTTGTCCATGGCTTCACCCCAGACATGCGTCATGTACGCTAGAAGGTCACCCGTCGATCGTTTCGGCCTAAAGCCGTACTGTCGATCGTTGATCAGAGAGTGACCCTCTAGGTAACGGACCAGGTGGTTGTTGAGGATCCTTTCCATAACTTTGCAAAGTACCGAGGTGACTGCTATTGGCCGATAGTTGGCCGGGTCTGAGCGGTCCCCTTTTTTGGGAACAGGCTGCACATTAGCCTCTCTCCAAGCTTCCGGCACATGTCCAGAAGAGTAAGAGAGCTGGTATAGGCGCGTGAGTACGGGAGACAACTCCGCTGCACATTTCTTAAGTACAACGCCCGGGATGCCATCGGGTCCACTAGCTTTCCGGACATCGAGTGATTGCAGTTCCGCACGAACATCACGCTGCCTTATTTTAATGTCAGGCATCGTGGTGCCACAATGAGGTAGTGACGGTGGCTGTGCATTGCAATCATCGACTTGGGAATTAGCCGCAAAGAGTCTTGCCAGAAGATCGGCTTTCTCCTGCGGCTTATGAGCTAAAGACCCATCCGGACATCTCAGGGGTGGCAGCGAGGGCTGGCAGAAGTTGCTTTGCACGGCTTTGGCCAGACGCCAGTAACTACGGGAGCCCGTAGGATGCGTTACCAATTCGTGGCCAATGCGTGCGACGCGCTGGGCATCCGCTCTTATGTAAGCCTTCTTACAGGACTTGGAAGCATTGTTGTAGGCTGCTTTCAGTGACTCGATATCAGGAGCTTTAAGAGCCCGACCCCTGATCCAAGCGCGATACGCCGCCTGTTTCTGTGAAACAGCAACAGCACAATCGTGGTTGAACCAGAGGTTACGTCTGCCCCTACTGATGAGATCGGAATGTGGAATGTAATATTCCATACCCAATACAATCTCCTCAGTAATGGCAGCGGCGCAAGCTGATGTATCGTTATCACTGAAGCAGCGTTGCTTCCAAGGGATGGACGCAAAGTAGTCGCGCATACCATCCCAATCTGCAGACCCATAATGCCAGAGCCGGCGTTTAGCAACCGCCAGTTGCGGAAGCTTGGCCTGCGGCACTTTGGAGGATATCAGGCAGTGGTCAGATGAGCCTAGAGGGGCTCGGACCTCTACCTGATATCCCTCAGGATGGGTCGTGAGCAGAAGGTCCAGTAAAGAAGGCGCTTGACTTGCAATGTCTGGGATCCTGGTGGGCTGATCAACCAGTTGTGACAAGTCGTGCGTGAGAGCGAATGCATGAGCAGAGATCCCTGCATGGTCAGTTTTGGAGGAACTTAACCACAAACTGTGGTGAGCATTGAAGTCCCCCAAAAACACCAGTTCTGCATTGGGATACTGCTCCTGCGCGTCATCTGCCGCCCGACTCAGATGTTCAAAAAGTCGAGTTGTCTCAGCGTCTCCGGTGTGGGATCTGTAAAGACACACGTAGACTCTAGCCGAGGGGCCAGAGTCGACGTGTACCCCTAGCATGGAGAAGGATGGGTCTTCCAGGCAGCTCAAACGGCGACAGCAAACATCCGCCCGAACATACAAGCATACTCCGGCTTTCGCTTTGAAGGACTCTTCAAGCATGTAGCCGGGATAATTCAAGTAGCTTGTGTCAGCGGGCGGCAATATTTGCGTCTCCGTCAGAAACAACAATGCAGGTCGTGCTGACTCAAGGTGTTGGTGGACAGCATTGAGGTTACTGTGGAGTCCGCGTATGTTGCAGAACTCAACCTCAAACGGTGTAGAGGGAGTGGGGTTGTGCACCGCTGTAAAACCTGATTGTTTTTTGTTGGCTGCCATGGGAAAAGGAAAAAGAGACGTGAATCGAGTGGGCGTTACCGCGACAGTTCCGGACAAAGTGGGGAGGCTGGTTTCGCCGTGGAACTGCCTAAAAAGGATATTCATCGATCCGCCGGACGGAAGGGCCCCCGTACCCCCCCGGGAGTGGCCGCCGGGACCCCACATCCCGGTCACCAACCGGCACGACGGTCCACCCCGAGATTATGCGTGGCATGATAGGGCAGCCTCGCGAGCTGGTTAGGCACGCTTGGGCCCCTGCACTGTGCCACGGGCGGCCAGCGGGATAACCGTTTCTACGGGTCTCCCTGGCCGGCGGATCGACGCATTCCCCCCGGCATCGGCTCGACCAATGTCGCCCCTGGACCGAACTTTGTCGCGGTAACGCCAACTCAAGCTCTGGTTGTACGCTGGCTGATCCCGAAACGCGCTCAATGAGCACTTCACGGGTTTTACACCACGCGTACGGTGGTAACTAACCAGGCGGGCGTCAGGCCCTACCACCAGTTGAGCGGATGGTCGCTAATAAATCCCTTAGTCGCCTCCTACGACACCCAGGGGAAAGAGAAGGGGCAGTGACAAAGGTATTCTTATAGACCGTCACTGCACGGTCAGAAGAATTGCAGGAAAATGACGAAAAATTCAAGTCAATGTATAGAATGTCAAGAACTTCTTTTATAGAGCTAGTCAGCCTCGTACTACCATTTTGTGCGGGAAACAAAATCGGCACGGGCTCTGCAAATGTCGAGCGTCGACTGGATGATGATGTTGCGTGGCCGCATGTCGAACGCATACCGCGCCGCGCTGAAGTCACATCGTCCCGTGTGCGAGCCAGATATAAAATGTATGGCGCAGCAACCAATCGACACGTTGCACGCATACCAAGCGCGGGTTTTTGCCTCTTGCTTGCAGGCCCGTGAGAGAGCGGCCTAAGCTTTTGAAAACCATCAAAGATGTATGTCGTAAGCAGCAACCGTTTCATATGTTTTGTTTACAGATTAAATTCTTTGCTCTACCTAAAAGCAAGTTACTAAGGGTAATTGGACAACACAAGGCAGTTCTTCATTCGATGGTGTAGGCTGTCCATCAATACAAACTTTCGCGTTTATAATATTAGTAGGATATTTTCTGCTCTATTACCAGTTTTCTTAATAGCCATCGCTAGCTGCGAAGTTTGCTAGTAATATAATATTTCTGCTTCATAACAAGCTGATTTAGTATTTCTGTATTAAAATTAATCTTTGCAAGTTTATTTGCATAATAGTAATGCTTTCAAATGATTCTGTTACATGAATACATTGTATTATTTAAGTAGTAAAACCATTCCCGTTACGACACACGCCATAAACGCAACATCATAAAGATGGCGAAGACACGCAAACATTACTCAAAATAACTTCATTAGCTACCGTTAAGAGGTTATAAAAGATTGAACAGACGCTCATAAGTAAATAAAGGCCAGCTTCGTACAACAGCTTTGCCATAATTATACCTATAAAGATCGTAGAACTCTTATCAGTAGCTCGGAATCTTATCGCCTGTGAAAGAGAGGCGCTGCGCTTAGGGTTAGTAGCCGTTTCATAGCCGCCGTTCTGTAGCGTTCAGAGTAAACCGTTCTGTAGCGTTCATAGTGAACCTACCAGCCTACCAATCACAGAAACAAATGGGTAATCAATTGCTTTACTTGCACGAAATATTATAGTAGCCGTGTCATTGCTTATAGTACCTAGCCTATGATTGCATTGGCCTTGTTTAAATAATATTTGTTACTGTAAAGTTGCAGCCAGGGTTTAGTTTTAGTAAGCCCATTTAATATTTTTGTTGTAAAAAAATTATATATATTTAATTGCTGCAAAGTTAGTTACTTTTAGTTACCAAATTAATGTTGCTAGTAGCCTCAATAATAATTTTTAATGTAATGTAAATTTCAATTTTAATTCAATGCAATTTATAATTAATTATTTAAAAATAGAAAAAGTTATAAGAGCAAATTTCAAAGATTTGATGAAACAATGTTTGCCATAAAAACATGGGCACCAAACACTGAAAAATTTCGACAGCGAAAGCAATGCCCTAGTGGCGTAGTGGTTAACGCAGCCGCCTGGATTGCGGAAGATGCTGGGTTCGATTCCCGCCTTTTGTATGGTATGAAATGTGGAGTTGAAAGCATAAGAATGCTTCATTAAAAATATATTACAGAACAACGTTTGCCTGGTCAACCTGCCTGCCTCGAGAAACGGAACTATAAGGCGCTACACTTCTGAATAACCCAAGATTGTAAGGACATATTATTTGGAAGAAAATTTCATATCTTTATGGTGCGACACAAAAATGAGTTTTATTTTATTTTATTTTATTAGAAAAGCTTACAGCATTATTCACAATGTAAATACAAACAATGGTTTACTATGAGCTAATTACAAGCTTCCACAAGCTTTTAATTAGCTCATAGTTTTCAAGCTTTGCTCAAGTTTCTCATATTCTCAAAATATTTTTAATGAAGAAAGCATACGCTCTAGTTGAGGAATAGAAGGAATAATAGTTTTATAGACCCGTCTAGGCAGCAGTGGATGCCTTTAGATTATAAAAATAGCACACTGCCAGCCGAGCGACTTGTTTATTCAACGTCCATCAATACGTGTCGTTAAAATATGAAATAATCACGACTGCCCCGCGTTTGTAGCTCTAAGCCGAACACAAACATAACTTAGCCCGCCATCCACTAGTGTTTTTTCGTTTGACTTGTCCTCATTGATAAACTGTACAGAATCATCGTAGGGATAAATAAAACTGTTGAGGCCAATTAAGTAATGTCATCTCTACATGCTTTTCTGCGACTTTCTATGTAACAAAGTCAAGGTTGTCGCGACATGCAGGCGGGACGGAAGGGACAAAAATATTTAAACACTGTCGTCTTTTCGCGCTTTGCCCATCCACTAGAACTCATTCCTTATAGATTGGACATTCCGGCAAGAATATACGGTAGTGGATGGGAGGCTAAATATCAGGCTGAGTTTTCTTCCTATCGACTGGTACTAGATGAAATCAACATAAATACCATAGATTTATAATTGCTTACGTTATATTGGCATTGAAATGGATCGGGCGAGACCAATAAATGCGAGTAATGCGCATGTGTGCGTGACAAACAGCACTGCACAATGTACAGCTTAACAGTTAGTGTTACTGTTTTTTCAAACTGATTGACAGGCCGACCTAGGCCGCCAGCGTGTACGTAAATGTTCTCGCCTATCTATCTCGCTCTAATATATGCGTTAGTTAGTATGCTCTTTCTCTTTTACGTTGCTGATCTACAGTTTCTAAATCTTTATATTTAAAAAGAAAAGTCCTGGCTGAATGACTGATCAACGTCCAGCCCATATTCTTGGATCTATAAAGCTGAAATTTTGCACATAGATTCTTTTTAAGATGTAGGCAAGGGATAGGCCCGGATTTTTCTAAATTCAACCCCTAAGGGGATAAAATAGGGGATGAAAGTTTGTATATGGAAATAAAAATAGACTATTTAATTGTAAACTTCACAGGAGTACTCCTATGGATAAATTAGGAAACACGTATTTCAGGTTTCTTCAAAATTCAACCCCTTCAAGCGTAAATCGGGTGACAAAGTCTGAAAACCAATATTGGTACTTTTTAGAAGTGGCCCTTTGATGATGTCGGTGAAAGTTTACAATAAGTTACCTGACAATATTAAAGAAGTTAAGAATATTAATAAGTTTCGATTATTATTAAAAAGTTAACTCACCGATAAATGTTATTATTCGCTACAGGAGTTTTTTGATGATGCATAATAATAATAACAATAACAATAAAACCTCTTTATTTTCATGATCAATATACAGTTAATTTGTTATAATTTGTATTACATTTAAAAAATTAAGATTATATAAATTCAATCCAATTCACTTAATTTTCAATTATTTATAAATTTGATGATGTATAACTATAACTATATCCTTAATTAGCTACTTAAATGTTATGTCTTACTACAATTAATTATTTTAAATATTATTTTAATTTTATGATTGCTGTGCCCTTGCAGGGTTCATGTTTGTGTCTTTAAAAATGTAACATCTGAATGTACAACATGAAAATGCAATAAAGAATACTGAATACTGAATTAGTCATTATCAAATGTAAAAGCATGAAATTTTGAATTTAGGCTCTCGAAAAATAAACAAGTGTATAAATAACTATTCCACGCGGACGAAGTTGCGGGCAAAGGCTAGTCTATGATAAATACCTACATATTCGGTTGGTGTCGAACTATCTCAGGTAATGGACTTTGGCTTTGTCTCCATCGATAGGTATCTCCTTTGTGTTTCCATTTCACGTTTCACTCGTCTGTATTTTGCGAACTTTCACCTCAGATTATTAAGCCAGGGTATAGGCTTTGAAAGTGCGAATCTTTGCCAATTGAATGCAAAGATTCAGGGCCGGATTTAGAGGAGGGCAAGCGGGGATACAGCCCAGGGCCTCCACAAAAGAGGGGCCCCCACAATAGAGACTTCGGAAAAAAAAAATTCATATTCTGACTAGTAAACACCAGTAAACAACTTTTCCTTTCATATTTTATATCGCGTTTTACCTTTACCTACGGTAATTTGTACAAACATGATTACATGAATAATAATAATATCTTTATAATTAGTTCGTTGATTAAAGGTCGTAAAGAAGTATGCCTATTTTTCAACCGAAAACTCGATTGAAAAAGATTGTTCATTTTATTTGGAAAATAATTTGGGGCTAAGAAGCCTCCACTCCTTTGTTGCCCCGATGCCTCCAGACCTTTAAATCCGGCCCTGCAAAGATTGGTCGATTTGCTTCGTTTTGTTAGTTGAAAGAATGGAGCTGTGAAATTACACGCACGTTGTAAGTTTGATTAGCTTAGATGCACTAAGGATTGTACTTTTTAACACGCTTAATATTAGTTTCACCTGTATGTATGTTTGTTTGATGTATGTAATTGACTCGTTTGGACTCGATTTTGACCCACTTTAAACGGTCAGATTTTATTTACATTTTATAGACTTATCAAAGACCGATGACATTACAATAATTCGATAAGAATATCCCATTATCCTGATTAGAATTGCCAGGACTAATAAATTAATCGTTTGGAATGTTACTTCAGCTATACGTCACTAGATGGCGTTGTCATTGTTAAGTTGGCGGTGTTAAGAGTTTTTTTAATAATATAAGTGAGTACTTTCATCGACGGTTATAATTCGCACTAAAAAGTGGAAAATAAAACAACAGTTTAAAAAAACTAAAAAACACGCTTTTATGTTAAATCGAACTAAAAAGTGAAAAATAACTTTTTAGTACAAAAACTAAATGTTGAACGAAAAGTTTAATTACTATTTAGAGAAAAATGTGGGGTGCTCAATTTAATATTGGCCTATAAATTTTGAGCATACGCCGCAGTTAATAAACTCTGTAATTGGTTAATTAAAATCTTTGTTAGGGTCTTTGATTATTTCAAAGAGCACGTTCATAACCTCAAAAGGGTTGAGAAGATCTTTTGGTTACACACAAAGCAACATACTTTAGGTGTCTTGGCTATGTTCGCCTCCTTCTGTGAATCTGTGATGACGCAGAAGGTGGGCCTCGGAGAGCGGCCACGTCTTCACGTGGTGGATAGTGCAGGTGACTATGACCACCAGTCTCCGGCCCTTTTTTTGTTGACGGGGAGGTTAATTGCATTTACGCATCTTCTCTGCGGGGTGGTGCCAACCGCCGGGGATATGTGGGACTCGAGGTAAAGGCGTTCCCTCCATACCCACTAAACATCCTCCCCGGCCTGACCTCCAGTGCGCTGTTGCGGAACGGCTCGGGATCTGCGCACGTGAGCGCAACTACACCGAGACCGTCCCAACGCTGCCCGTCTAGGCACTCCTTGTGCACCAATTGGTGGCCATCAGCCCACAGGGGCTACCGACTAACGCCAGCCCCTGTGGGCCGCTGGCTGACGCCGGCCTTATAGGCATCCTCATCACCGACGGCTGCTCAACCTGGCGCTTCCTCCTGACGAGGACACCGGGAGCAGCCATCGGACTGCTCCCGGGGGACTTGGGGCGCGGTCTTGGCCCTGAAAAGGGCCGTCCGGAACTAGCCGTGGTAGGAAAACAAAAACAACTCGACGATGGCATGTGACTTCGAATGCCAAGGGGACTTGACATCAAAAGCCACACACCCGCCGAGAAAGTTTCCCAACCACGTTACCAGGGTCCGCCACGAGGACGCTTCTGGACGTGGACCCCAGGCACTTTTTGCACCAATTGGTGGCCAGCAGCCACTTCTCCACCGACGGCCGCTCAACCTGGCGCATCCTCCTGACGAGGACACCAGGAGGAGCCATCGGACCGCACCCGGGGACTTCGTGGCGCTGAAAATGGCCGTTTGGAACTAGGGAAAACAGAAACAACTCGACGATGGCATGTGAATTCGAATGCCAAGGGACACACATGACATCAAAAGCCACACACCCGCCAAGAAAGTTTCCCCATCACGTTACCAGAATCCGCCACGAGGGGGCTTCCGGACGTAGACGAGTCTTGTCCGGCCCTAAGTGATTACTGTGTGTTATTAGTGAGTTACCAGTGATTTTTAATGGTAGGACAGCCGTTGTTCTGCGCCGGGTGAGTCTAACACATGCCATACACCTAGCCAGCGTGCTGTATGACCTGTCAATGGATTTTTCATCGTCATTAAAAAAAGGTATCTTTGTTATGTGGGGTGTGGTGCCTATCAACCCCCACGCGTGCCTGACGTCGGGTACGGTAATGTTATATATCCAGTATTGCACCTTCATACAAAGGAGGCTAGTCATGCCCACGTGACCCGAGTTAGGCACACACTCGGTAATATTGGCGGCCGATCGTGTACCGATCTAAGATCCGACCATTTGTATGGATACAATACTGGATTATAATATTACCGTGCCTCGGGCCACCACCTGCCCTATTTGATGCTTATATCCAATGGTGGTGGAACAAGGGATGGTATAACCTCGGCGGCTGTATAGGAGTGTCCAAAACTATTATCTTAGTAGACGTCTGGATGCATACTACGGAACGGAGACCCAGTGCGGTGGTTTGCGGGTTGGAGCCGAGGAATACGCGTGACTATTTGTAGTCTGGACCGGACACACACGGGTCCGACTTCCGACAATACGCATTTGAATTAAACAATTGATTTTTATACACAATTATCTGCCAGTCCACGTGTTGTCGTTGGGTTGTTACGTTAAGATGAAAAAAACTCGGAATTGCTTGATTTCTCATACGTAAAGCCGCTTCATATAATAGTAAGCCACACTACAAAAGGCTTCAGTTGACAAAAAACATCATTTGTACAAGGCAAGTCAGACCGCAGGCTGCGAACCTCGGGTGGAATTATGAACTCTATCCTCTTACACATAAAAAAGAACAAAAACTCTATTACTTATATCAACGAAAGAAAACCGACCCGGGAAGGTCGTAAGACCTTTTTATTCCCCAGATTACGAGTCTCCCACCCTTCAAATGCAAAGTGATTTCGTTTTGTGCATTTACTTATAAGATATAATAAAGAACAGAAACGTGACTGAAGCTTCGAGCTGGTGTTTAAGAGTAGGTAATGGTTTACAGTCATTGTCATTTTAACAGATCCCTATCCAATACATCTATGCAAATATGCAAATGTATAAAGAGGAAAATTTTATTGTTTCTTTGTTTGTTTGCATTGAATAGGCTCCCAAACTACTGGACCGATTATGATGAAATTTGGTATGGATATATTTTGAGACCCTGGGAAGGATATAGGATACTTTTTGGCGCGATAACCGACATAAACGCGAACGAAGCTGCGGGCGACCGCTAGTATAACACAAAGTGACTGCTATCATATATAGGATAGCGGTCACTTTATTGACTGTACCGGACTGTACGGTTATAAATATACTTCGGGTTACATGCAAGCTCCTATAGCTATTCAATATATTAAAAAATAAATTGAAGGCGAAGGATAAGCATATCTAGCGCTAAAGATTATAATTTACTGGTAAAAACAAAGGGGAACAAAATCAGAAAATCTCGCACCAACAATAGATTTTAATTTATCGGTAAAAAATATAGGTACTAAATCAAATCAGGTTCCATAGGTGCTTACTTTGCCTTAAAATAGTTTTGGGGTAACGTGCAATTTTAAAATGAATTGAAATGAACGTTACATTCAATTTTCGAACGATCAAAAGGTGGTATCAGATGATACATTTTTCGTTCATTTTCGCCTTTTATTCGGTACCTTTCACTCGAAATAAAGTGTCTGAACCTCAGGTTTGAACCCAAAATGAAACATAAGTGTTGCATGAATTCATTAATAAATCGATCGCTTGATACGACTTCTAACCTTTGTTATCTGTTCTGTGGGAGTGCCGGTGTACCACAAAGAGACCTTCTCCGTACGCCAGCGGTCACAATTCCCGCCATAGATTCTGTCTCCCCTCTCCGTAACGCGATGGACCCGGCACCCACAACGTGAATCGATTGAATGCTAAGTGTTAATGTTAAATTGTCAATGCAATAATAACTAAAGTTAGTGTCAAATGTTAATGCAGTGCAGATGCAATAAAAGGGTGAGTATCAACGAGGGAGGACACGGAAATAAAATGCAAGTTTACCGATTGCCGTCTTATTGAATACTAAATTAATAAAAGTGCATTTTTGTATATGTGTTGCATGGCGATGACTAACAAGTAGGTCGTACCGACTACGCAAGAGTTGATACAGTTAGTAACAAATATACAGGGTGTGGCGTAAATAGTGGTCCAAAGCCAAGGGTTCGGCGTACTAGGTATTCAACTATAACATACCACTATTTTTACCCAATTTTACCCAAGGGTTTATAGAAAAACATATTTAAACCTTTTTTATAATTTTTTTTACCCTTTTTCATAAAAATAGATGCAGTTTTCACAATAAACGTTCTTTTCTTATTCCGTTTTCTGTTTCTTACTGCTGGATACATTAGCTATCTTAAAAAAATACTATCTTTGATGTAAATTTTAAGATTTTAATGCAAAAATAGCTTATTTTTAATTTTTAACCCAAACTTTAACTTATCATGGATAATCAGACGCGATTTTTGCAAAAAAAATGTACCACACGCTTAGTGCCCATAAACTTTAAAACATGCCTACTAAATACCGATTTCAAAATGGTATTACAATAGTGGATCCTAATAATAAAAAAAAAGTTATTCGTAATAAAGAAGAAGTTCATCAAAATACTATGGAAATTTTGTTACGTTAATATTAAAGCATTATTTGAAAAAAATGTACTATACTGGCAATGGCAATGCATTCAAAAATATCCTTACAAGATACACATTTTAAAATGCTACAATATTGCTAGGTTTACTAAATAAAATTTTTATTTAGTAAACCTAGCAATAGTTATGGCTATTTAATTCGAAAATAACAACCAAGTTGTAGTGATTGAGACCTAACTTAATTGAAATAATAAATAAAAAACAAAGTCAAAGTCAAAGTCAAAATTACTTTATTCATTTAGGTACAATTTGTACACTTATGAAAGTCAATTTTGATGCCATCGGTTCGAGAGTCTACCAGGAGGCCTTGTTCTGAGAAGAACCGGCAAGAAACTCAACAAGTTTTATCCTCCCTTTACAGTTTTCATAGTATTGATTTGGAAAGAGTCATAATTCACATTGTCAAGTCTTTAATAATTAATCATAATAACATAATAAAATAAAGACTCATAATTAAACTTACAATAAATAAATATATATAAAAAATGTGATTTAAGACATCCTTCCTTACAATATTGTCAATTAGAGAATTGAAATTTTACACATTGATATCTCACTAGATAAAAATGGAGAATCGAGCACATTTGGATGTGTCCACACATTTTTGTCGTCTATATATTCCTGAACTTTATAATACGCTTTCTTCATTAAAATTTGTTTAATGTGAAGCTTAAATTTATGTGACGGAAGTTCAGTTACATGATGTGGGAGTTTATTATATATTTGTATACATTTCCCCATGAATGAGTGACTAGTTTTATGAAGTCTGAAGCTTGGTACAGAAAGTTTATTTCTATATCTTGTGTTTAAATTGTGATAATCACTTTTCTTCAAAAATGTATGTAATTTTTTATGAACATACATAATGTTGTCATATATATATTGGGAAGCAACCGTCAATATATTGATTTCTTTAAATAACTCTCTAAGCGAGTCACGAGGTCTTAGTTTATAAATGGCGCGTACGGCTCTCTTTTGTAATACAAAAATGTCTTGAATATCAGCTGCTGATCCCCACAGCAATATACCATATGACATAACACTATGGAAGTAACTGAAATATACAAGTCTTGCCGTCTCAACATCAGACAGTAATCTAATCTTTTTAACAGCAAAAGCAGCAGAGCTAAGTCTTCCTGATAGGGTAGTAATATGAGGATTCCATTGTAGACGTGAATCTAAAGTTATTCCTAAAAATACTGTTGAGTCAACACATTGTATAATTTCTTCGTTAATTTTAATATTTGTACTGACCTGCTTGACATTTGGTAACGAAAATTTGATACATTTAGTTTTATTTGAATTTAGTAACAAGTTATTATTAGTAAACCAACACATTACTTTGGAAAGGGCATTATTCACATCGTCAACATTTTCTGTTTGTCTATTTAGTTTGAAAATAAGGGAAGTATCATCTGCAAATAATACCGTCTCACATAAGTTGCTTACATAGTAAGGCAGGTCATTTACATAAATCAAAAAAAGTAACGGACCTAATATCGAACCCTGCGGCACGCCCATGAGCATAGGGGCCCCTGAAGACTTCGCTTTATTTATAACTACTGTTTGTAATCGGTCACTCAGGTATGATTCAATTATTTTTATTGAGTTCATTGAGACGCCATAATGTTGTAATTTGGCCAATAAGGTTTTATGTTCTACACAATCGAAGGCTTTGGACAAGTCACAAAAGACACCTAGAGCATCTTGTTTGTTTTCCCAAGCATCAAATATATGTTTCATTAACGCAACACCTGCATCTGTCGTATTTCTACCCTTAGTAAAACCAAATTGTCTGTCATGAAACAGTTTATTCAATGTAAAATGAGAAAGCAATTGATTGTAAATAACTTTCTCAAATATTTTACTTAACGCTGGTAAAATGGATATGGGACGATAATTAGTGGGATCACATTTATCCCCAGACTTAAACAAAGGTATAATTTTACTACATTTCATTAAATCGGGAAAAACCCCATCTTTAATGCATTTATTAAAAATAATCGTTAAATATGGGGAAATTACTTTAATTATTGCTGTTATAACTGTAACCGATAAACCCCATAGATCTTCCGTCTTTTTCTTATTTAAAGATTTAAACGTTTTTATAATGTAATCGTCATTAATTTCATGAAAGTTAAAAGAAATATCACATTTATCAACACTAGATTCTAAAAAGGAAACCGCAAATTCAGTAGATGAATTCAGTTTACTAGTGATTTTCATGGGAATGTCTGAGAAAAAGGCCTCCATAGCATTTGCCACTGCTTCATCCGTTTTTACCATTTTACCATTAATATTAATTTCAAAAGACCTATCTTTAAATGACGTTTTACCAGTTTCTTGGTTTATAATTTTCCAGGTGGTCTTAATTTTATTAGCAGAATTTTTAATTTTATTACTAAGGAAGTTTGCTTTTGCAACATTACAAACCCTTTTAAATATTTTAGAATAATTTCTGACATAATTTATAAATGACTGGTCTGTGGACATAGACTTTTCATAATATAAATCATATAATTTTCTTCTACTAACATATATGCCTGGGGTAGCCCAATCACTAAATTTCTTTTTTGAGTTAAGTGAAACAGTTTTTTGTTTAAATATGCTATTAAATTCTAAATTTATTTGATTAAATAAATTTTTATACATTTTATTTGAATCATCACAATATTGTAAGAAATGAAGTCTATGTTCAATATTATTTTCGAAAATCTTCAGGCGACTGTCCGTTATTGGTCTAAAAGTAATTTTTGTTACTAGATTAACATTACGGCGCTCAATAGTGATTTTCTGTCCACTATGATCTGAGTTTACACAGTTGAGTATAGATTTTTCAAGTATATTACAATTACAGAAAATGTTATCCAAGCAAGTAGCTGTAGTAGGGGTGATTCTGGTAGGTTCAAAGAAAGCATAATAAAGATTAAAAGATCTAAATAAATTAATGAACCTATTTGTGTATGGACTTGGTACTAGAATATTTAAATTGAAGTCCCCACAGACAACTATCTTCTTGTTATTGCTACAAATAATATTTAGAACATTTTCCATTGTAGTTTCAAACAGATCATAGTTTCCAGAGGGGGGTCTGTATACACATACAATTATAAATTGCTCAAATTCCACACATGAAATTTCAATAATTCGTTCAATTGAGTGCTTAATCACATCTGAACGTTCTTTATATTTAATATTGTTCTGTAACAAAATTAAGGAACCACCTCTAATGGCAGATTCTCTAGTGAATGCACTTACAATGTTATAACTTTCAATACAATTTAATAACTGAGTTCTTTTTAGCCAATGTTCTGTGAGACATACTACATGTATATTTAGACTCTGTAAGAATAAAGAAATTTCTAGTTCCTTTCCAGATAAGCCTTGAATATTTTGGTGAACTATTTTAAGTGAGCTATTGCCAGAGGTGTCCTCTGTTGTCTTACTAATTAATTTAAATATTGATTTTGTGATGAGCTTATCTGTGCGTCAAAGTTAGTTTGCTCAACAGGAGCAATTGTTATATTATTATAACTAACTTGCTCAAAAGGAGCACTGTCAGAACTACAATGCTGTATAGGGGCATTGTCACACCGTGATGGCCCAATAGAGGCAATGTCAGAATAAGGTTGCTCAATAGGAGCTGTCCGTACAGCCAAATTCTTGGCTGAAGTAGATATAGAAAAGCTTAGCAATTTTGCTAATTGTTTTTTAAAATAATTTGATAGAAAAATTCTATCTCTTGTCAAATAATATTTATTGTTACGATTATTACATGTCAATTTATTAATGTCAAAAACATGTATTTTGTCTTCATAATATGACAAAGTATCTAATTGTATGTTTAATTTATATCTAATTTCATTTTCTGACTGTGGCAAACTATCGCAATAAGGAAATGTAAACATTACAATGCTTTTTACATTTAATTTCAGTAGGTAGTCATAATATTTTAGTAATGATCTTTTGTTTACATTATCCCTATTTCCTATAAATAAAATTAAGTTATCATTATTTTTGAACTTGTATTTTGTAACCTTCTCTATAATATCATCATAACATAAACCTGGCATACAGTAATTTATCACATTTTGCCCCAGCTGATTCATTAATAATAGGCCCAAATCCTTTCCAACTTCATCACTAAATATTACATAATTGTCTTTTATTTTTACTGAGGAACTGTTTTCAATTGTGCTCATAATAGATTGACTGAGTTGTTCAGAGATAGATGGCTCACACACCGACATAGACCATTCAAGTTGATCCAAAGCAATCAGGCCAGGAGCTGTGGAACAATTTTTTAAATCACAAGATTCCTCAAATTTTGTATTGTTCATAAGGTGATTTAGTGTCAATGTGTGGTCCCTCATACCTCTTTTTGATACATTATATTTGTTTGATAAGGTAGTTAAAGATTCCTGTAGCAAGCTAATTTTCTTATTTAATAACATTATATTGCTGTCATATATTTCTTGATTTTGCTTAATTTCATTAGAATATAGTTCTAGTTTATTTAATAACATTATACGTTCTTTACTATATTTAAAATTTTTATGAAAATAGTTATGTTTCTTAATTAATGACTTGTTCTTTCTAATAAATTTATTTATTTTTAAATATTTTTTAATTTTATTTTTGCTACATTCAACCTTGACCACTGTGTCAGATGTGTTAATTGTGTCATTACATGTTAAGTTGAAAGACACCGCAGGATTTATGTTGTATGTAGCAGAAACCATTTCCGGGGCATTACTAACGAGCTCCTCGAATAAACTTTGGTTCTGTGAGGCTGTCCAATTTAATTTGTCGGTTTCTAAAGAATTAATGTGGTTATTTGCCTCTTGTAAACATTGCTCCAATTCAGTGATGCGCCTGAGGGCCTGCTCATACTCATCACTGCATTGGTCGAACCGGTCTACTAAAGATTGCAACTTTTCCTTTTCATCCGTAACTATTAAATTTTGAGTATGCAACTCAGCCATTTCCTTCTTAAGTTTACTGTTGTTGTCTACCGCCTCTAACAGTTCCTTCTCACTGTCATCCCTTTCCCTAAGTAGTTGTTTAACTAACTCCTTGGAAGCCTTTAATTCCTGCAAAACCAGGTGGCACTCCTCCTGGCGAGCTAAGGCCTTACGAGTCATCATCGTTAGATACTAACTGTCTTACTAATAAAAAATAATTAATCCATTGTTTAACACCCATTTACTTATTCAGTGAATAACCAGTGAATAAGTGTTTACCCAAGACTTTACTAATAAAGAGTGTGTAAAGCTTGTGTAACTATTTAATTGCTATGACACTCACTACTGGCAACATTTCTGCAAACGTTCGAAAACTGAAAACTGATTGGAATTCTGTGCACATTAGGTAACTTTTTGGTTTAGATTTATAAGCTTTACAGAATAAATAATACTCAAAAATATGTAATAAACTTATTTTGATATTTAAAAAACAGTTTCTGTGAAGTATTATGTTAATTTTAAAACATTTTCATCTTTTGGGTGAGTACTCAAAATATTATTTTCGAACGCACCTTAAAACGTCACTTCATGTTGATGTCAAGTCCAGATCAATGACGTAGGAATTCAATGGACGTGCCCTAACAACAAAAAAACCGTGCCGGCTGAGCGCATAAAATGGCGGACTGACAGCTGTTATAGTGCTGTTCGGTAGTATCTTGCTATATCGATAAAATTATTTTGTGAAATAATTTTATTGTGTCATAAAGTTAGCTTATCAATATGAAATGAATGCATAGATATAGGAAACTGTAGATGGGCAAAGTAAAAGAGAAAGAGTATCCTCACACGTATATTAGAATGAGATAGACAGACGAGACCATTTCACGTATACGCAGGCGGCCCAGTAGGCCTATTCGCTAACTTTTTTTGACAGTTGAAAGTGATCATCACTGAGTGAATTACATATTCATTGCTGTTTTAACGTCACGCTATTATGGCACTTGTCGTGTAAAAACAGCAGTGGATGTGTAATTCACTCAGTGATGATCAAACTCAACTGTCAAAAAAAGTTAGCGAATAGGCCTACAGGTCGGCCTGTCAGTAACGTAGAAAAAACAGCAACTTTCAGACTGCAGTACTATTTTTCACGGACACGTGCGCATTTCTCACACTGGTGCATTTTTTGGTCTCACCTTTAATACCGAACACGATTTCTTGGCAAGCTATAAACATCAGTAATTATAAAACTATCATTACACCCTTAGATAGTTCAAATTGTATTAATGACTCATGGGGTTTATACACTCTCAACTCTCACGGAGGGGTCGATAGTGCCGCGGTCGAGAGTTCTACGTAACGATGACAAAATATTAAAATAGAGCCTCACAACACCTGTTAGGGAGATATTATATAGAAAGCGCCGAGAGGATGACGATAAAATGTATGGCGCCCTAATTATGAACGAAATATATTTTGCCTCGCGTGCGCACGCCCACACGCCATATATTTTCACGGCGCCCGCCCGCCGCCCGGTGCGCTTTCTATAATATCTCCCTTATTGCTATAAGATATCGGGTGAAACTTCCTCTGTGCTTCGGAAGGCACGTTAAGCTGGTGGCTAGTTGTAAGCTTGGCTGAGGGGAGTGAATATCTAAAACATAGGTTAAAGTTAAACACACCAAAGATATATTGACGCCGTCGTGGTGGAGTGGTCAGTATAGCTGGCTTCACATCAAGCGGTCCGGGTTCGAATCCTGGTAGCGGCAAATGTTTGTGTGACGAACACGAATGTTTGTTTGCGAGTCATGGTTGTTTATATATTTATTTATGTTTATTTATAAAAATATCTAAAATTATTATGTATATTAAAAAAAAAGTCCGTTATCTAGTATCCGTAATACAAGTTCTCAATGATACTTACTTCGGGCTAGATAATTGGTGTGAGCGTGGAAATATATTATTATTAATATATTATATTATTATTTTGCTAAAATATTAAAACGAAATACTAGAACGTAAATCAATATGTTTATTATTTACATGTAGTACCATTATTAATTTGACTAAACAAACTCAAACTCAAATTTCTTTATTCATTTAGGCACAATTTTGATGCCAAAGTGAAGTTTGATGCCATCGGCTTAAGAGTCTACCAAGAGGCCTTGTTCTGAGAAGAACCGGCAATAAACTCAGCTTTGGAAAGAGCTTTTTCCACTCCTACTGCTTCCAACCACATTTTCTTCCTATATTCACTTCTTGGAACCTAAAAAAAACAAAAACTTATAAGATATATTGGAGATGAAAATTGGAATCTCAAATAATTTGGGTTGGGTATGGGATGGCAATTTTATTTTCATTTATACTGGTGTTCTTTAGCTGTATGAATCCATTACAATTGATAAGGTTAAAAGAAGACATAAATAATAGTAAAAAATTTAACACTTTCCAAGTTGTAAGAGTAACCAACCTTATGGACACCAGTATTTTTTTTATAAATCATCTTTTTTAAATCGTATAAGAATAATGATCCGATATTATATGTATAGATGCTATTTTGAAGGCATATGTAGTCCATCTGCCCCTAAGGCCTCTCCAATATAATATTGTCATGATTATGTATTATCGTCATTTACTTTCGATAATTTGAGAACAACACTAGTTGTCAAATTCAACATTTTCTTAGCTTGAAAATATTCAAAATAAAGCCTAATCTTTAATTGAAATCCACATGAATGGAATCACATGGATGAATAAAAAATTTAAAACATTCAGAGTACCCATAAATGCTAAAACTAATTACTATTTACTTGTAAATTTTAAGACTTACCGGTGCAACGTTAATCTTTGTTGATTTTCGTCTTTCCTTGACCCACACAATATTACACTACACTTAGGCATTATGACGGTGTGATCTTTCACTACTTCGCGTAATTTCAATGAAGAAATCTCCAGAAAAAGAAAGATAAATATTAATTTTGATAATGTTTACAAATCGTTGACACATGAAGTACCAAACAGTAACTGACAGTTATGTCACACAATATGGCTGCCTGGCCGCAAAATATATATAAAAATAACTATGGCTACAGACAATAGGCCGGGTCCATAGAATTCCTACGTCATTGGTCCAGATAGACATATTCTTTCTAATCTGTGGTCCAGATTACATTCAAATCGTAGACAAAGAATAGTGGTCTTTTCTTTCATAATTTATATTTTGAATTTGCATTAGTTTATACTATTGCATACAGTTCAAGTTTTTCAGTTATGGAAGCAGATAAAGAGAAAGGAAGCAACGCTAGCAAACGGAAGCGTGCTGTAAACTGGGATACTCTAGAAAAGGTAGGTAAAAGTAACGTTGATAAAAATAACATGCTCCTGTGTTTTTCAATTTATAATTGACTTTATTTAAAAATTACCATTTTTCTTATAGAATCTGCTGCGGAGTTGCATAAAAGAATTGGTCTCCGTAATTGAAAATAAAAATACGGATACAAACACCAATCAATCAAAAAAAATTGCCTGGGAGAAAATAACTCAACGGTTTGTACAAATTACTATCAGTAATACATTTTTAGATAAAGCTAGTATTGTTATACCTGTTGTATGGGTACCGACCGTCGCCGATGCTCCTCACATGACTGTATTTTCTTTGGTGTGACTGAGGGTTGTATCTAACCCATTACAACTGGACATTTGAAGCAAAGCAAATGGAATATGAACTTTATAGCCTCAGTAGCTTACAAACAATACTGGTACATAGTACAAATTAAACCTCTCTGTGAAATTGCACACTATGTAGTGTATCCAGGTTGTAGGACTGGAGCTTACTGGTTGCAATTAAATGGCTAACACTTTTGTTCAATTTTAGATTCAATGAAATAAACAGCCGTCAGAGAAGCATTGTCGAAATAAAGCAGCAATGGCGGACAACAAAGTTAGAAGCCAAAAAGGTAGTGTCCGATTTCAAGCGGGAGAGAAATGGTACTGGGGGTGGGCAAAAACCTCCCAGCCCAAGTCCGGGCATATATGAAATAATGGACATGATTCCACAGGAATTCGAAGTGGATTCCAACAAATTCGATAGTGATGGTGTAAACCTAATGGTGCCTGTACAAGTACGTAATTTTTAAAATTTATTAATTTGATACTCGAACGAGAGTTCATAGTGTCGACTGTAGGAAGCCACCATAAAAAGGTGTAATAATTATAATTTGAATATAGTAGAGCTCACAACATGGTTTAATTTCAGCTTAACACTGAAGCATGCTCACAAATAAGTGACTATGGAGCAAGCACTTCAGATATCGTCGAAGTGTTTCAGATCATTCCCAGCCCACGAAATGATAAAGAAAATATACAAGAGGTTTGTTGATAATATGTAAAGCATGCTAGTCCTTCTGGTGGCTATATTATAGCCACCAGCAGGACTATCATGCTGTGTTCTATATGAATTGCATGTTTGAAGCTGCTGTCTAAATACATATATGTAATTTTTTTTAGATCATCACTACTCCACTGGCTGCCAACCAAATAGATAATCTCGGTTCTACAAACAAATTGAAGTCTGGAGCTGTAAAAAGGAAATTACCATTTAAAGTAAGTCTTGTGTATGTGCAAGCTCATATTACTTGCTTCTGGTATTGATTTTAAAATAATGATTTGTTTCAGGCAACTACTGATTTGGCCAAACAGAGGACAGAGGTGTTGACCAATTGTGTGATGGAAGAACACAAGCTGAAATTGCAGCAAATGAGAGAATCACATGAATGGGCCCGAGAAGAACACCTACTAAGATTAGAAATTTTAAAAAAAGAAAATTTATTGTTACATTCTAAAATAAATAAAACAATGACTGAATAAAATTATGTGTTATTTATTTATTTAAAAATGTGTGTTTATAAATAACTGCCTCGCAGCTTGTCCAGTAATATTATCTTGTGTTTCTCGTTGTCGGCTTACATTATGTTGAGTAAAATTACTGTCATTAAGTTCTGAGTCTTCACCCATACTCATTGCAATATTATGGAGAACTGCGAGTGCGACTATGTACAATTTTACATTTTCTAATGACACACTAAAACCATGTAGTAAGCATCGAAACCTCTGTTTCCATACACCGAAGCACCTTTCAACGGGGTTCCTTGTTAGTATGTGGGCCTTATTGTACTCTTCTTCTTTAGAGCTCGAAGGATTTTGTACAGGTGTAAACAAATAACTTGTTAAACTATACCCTGCATCACCAAGTAAGCGACCATGAAATTCCCCATTCTCAAATCTTTGCCGTATTCGGCTTTCTCTAAATATCCGTGAATCATGTGTGCTGCCTCTCCAATGTGCCACAATGTCCCTAATGTGTAACGCAGAGTCACATACCACCTGAACGTTTACTGAAGATACACCTTTCCTGTTTATATAATACTGGGCATTATCCCCGCTCACTTTTTTAATTTTTATGTGGGTGCAATCTATAGCACCTACCACATTCCTGAAACCACAAATACTGCGAAATCCAGCCATAACTTCTTCCTCTTCTTCGAGAGTTGTTGGCATTACGATAAAATCACCAGCTTTACTTGCTAAAGCGGTGGCGACTCTGCGACATACATTTGTGATAGATTGCTGGCTCATGCCGTGTAAGTCTGCTGCATCGTCTTGAACTTCCTGTCGGGCCCATGTCCTTAGTGCTGTACAAACTTGAAGCTCCGCCGTTAAACCACTGCCCCTTTTACTCTTCTCAATATCATGTCGTATTAACTCCACCACTTTCTTTGCGTATTCCTTTGTAAATCTGTACTTAATTTTAAACTCATTTTCATCTAAAGAAAATGGATTGTAGCGACGTTTGTACGTTTTTCTCTTTCTTGGTGGCTGCTCATTGTCCAAATCATCAAACAAATCAAAAAATAGCAAGTAATCCATGGTTAAAATTGCTCACGATACAACGCCAATTTTAAATTTAGAGGCTATCTGCTTGCTAAACAATGTCCACAGAGTGAATAAGGGTTGTATAAAATGGCTTACTGTTTGTACAACCGTTATGACAGGCGTATAGAACACAACTCCATATACAACGTTTATTAGTAGCGTTTCTGTTACAACTCCCTTATACAAGGTGCGTAAATGTTTATTAGTAAGACAGTAATAATATAACCAAAATCAATAGATAATACCCAAGAAGTAGTAAAAACAACTAAAAATTGAAGTTACTTATGTCAAGTAACCAACACTTCTAATATCAACAAAGTGTAAAAAATTAATGTGTTCGAATTAATAGTCTACTTTAAATAAATTATAACAAAGTTTTACTCACGTGAAAGGGAAAACACTGATTAAATACCTTTGTTGTGACAATTCAAATTGTGATGAATCACTTGCCGGTACACACAGTTCTTAAATTACAAATTACGCACAATTCGATGTCACTAAACACTAATACAAATTAGAAATTTTATTAATACGGTTTATATTTAGTGAATTGAGGAAATGGGGCCGTAAATAATAATTATTTTTAAAATAAATTTAAGGAGCATAATGGCGATGTCATTATTTTTATTTATTTATTTATTTATTCAAATAAAACATTACAGTAGTGATTTCTTAAATTAGTTGTAAACATAAACTTATTCAAGTTTTACCGTACACCAGAGTCGTCGATACGCTTAGCATTACACATTAATAGGATCGTGTTGTATAATATTTATGATGTTACTTTAAAGAATACTTTACTTAACGCTAATACTTAATTAATTGCTACATTTAGAAATAGTAAGAGTACATAACAATTTTAAACAACCATTAATAATTTGTGAAATAAAGCCGAAAATAGCAATAAATGTAGTTACATTAATAACAATCAATGTTTTTGACATAATGTTAACAAATTACACCAAATGTTCAAAGTGTCCTCCATGCGCAGCTATACACGCTCTGCATCGACGGATAAATGATCTTTTGATTTGACGAGCAAACCCGCTTTCTTCGATTTCTCGTGCTGCTGTCTGGATTCTAGTCCTCAGTTGCTCGAAACTCGTTATTTCTTCTTTATACACCTTTTCTTTTAGACAACCCCAGTAAAAGAAATCCAGTGGATTTAGGTCTGGTGAGCGTGGTGGCCACAATATTGGACCTAAGCGCCCTATCCATCTATTAGGATAATTTGAGTTGAGGTGCTCTCGAACACTAAGAGCATAATGAGCGGGACAGCCATCGTTCTGCAACCACATGTTCTGTCGAACTTCTGGAGCAATATTTTCCATCAGTGAATGTAAGTCATTCTGCAAAAAACTTAAGTACCTTTCTGCGTTTAAGGTGTCTGGCAGTTCATGTGGACCGACTATTTGACCTTTTTTTTACCTGAGACATGTTTTACAAAGTCAGTTAGTAACTTAAATCACATTTTATGAGTGCTTAAAACATTTCACATGAATATTAACGTAACAAAATTTCCATAGTATTTTGATGAACTTCTTCTTTATTACGAATAACTTTTTTTTTATTATTAGGATCCACTATTGTAATACCATTTTGAAATCGTTATTTAGTAGGCATGTTTTAAAGTTTATGGGCACTAAGCGTGTAGTACATTTTTTTTGCAAAAATCGCGTCTGATTATCCATGATAAGTTAAAGTTTGGGTTAAAAATTAAGAATAAGCTATTTTTGCATTAAAATCTTAAAATTTACATCAAAGATAGTATTTTTTTAAGATAGCTAATGTATCCAGCAGTAAGAAACAGAAAACGGAATAAGAAAAGAACGTTTATTGTGAAAACTGCATCTATTTTTATGAAAAAGGGTAAAAAAAAGTATAAAAAAGGTTTAAATATGTTTTTCTATAAACCCTTGGGTAAAATTGGGTAAAAATAGTGGTATGTTATAGTTGAATACCTAGTACGCCGAACCCTTGGCTTTGGACCACTATTTACGCCACACCCTGTATATGTACACTAAGTGCTATCGTCTATCTATTGTTTTCAACATAAATATAGTCCTGAGTCTCAATACGACAATTTGCATGCGGTTTCGCTGTTTTGTTCTGTATTAGGTACTCTGTGTAGGTAAAAATAGTTTTTAGGGGACAAGCAAAAATAAGATGAACAAAGAATAATTTCTAAAAGTAAACTCAATTATTATTCGCTCCAATACATTCGTTCCAGAGCCATTCAGTTTGCAATCTGATTTTGTACAACTGGTTTTCTAACAAAGATTTGGCATAAAATACAGGCACGCCACTGACTCCAGCGAATTTTTTCAATGGTTTTAAAACATCCAACGAATTTTATTCGATGGAAAGGTATTCGAAAAACGAAAAAAGTGAGGAAATTGAGTGAGAGGACTGGTTATTGTCGTTACCGGCTGTCGGTCCAATAGCTAGAATCTAGAATACTATTTCATTTCGTTTTCAAGCCTATATATTTCGGTATTTTGATAGACGGATGACGTCACATGTTTGAAGTTAGAAAAAAAAATGCTATGAATTGACATTTAAGCATACGCAATTACGCAGTGCCTATTAATAAATTGCAATGGCATGTATTTATTTTTCTCTTTATATGTTTTATTGTTGTGAGTCAGTGAGTAAAGAAGGTCCATTATGGGCTCCATGAGTCTCATTGTTAGATATAGTAACCACACTGTACATAATAATATGCTGATTGGTGAGAAAAGATAGTTGCGCTAACAATTGTTACTAACGGTTTACGCGCTCATGTCAAAAGCTTTCGTTTGAAAGTAAAAATAAGAGCAGCAAACTACGATCTTCTAAATTGGTGCCTATTTTCTATTACCTACAACAATTAAATAATTAAAATACATAAAACATAATCCATTAATTTTTTTTTTAATTAAAATGTAATCCACTCTCCCGCAAAGATCTATTACACTAGGTGATAAAGAATACGAACCGATTTTAAAGACTCCACTCAATAATTTTGTGTACTAGATAAAATAATAAGTTTTACTAGGTGGTAGACTCATATGTAGGGTCGTCTGGGTAGGTACCACCGCCTTTCTTATTTCTGCCGTGAAGCAGTTCGCTGTGTTTCAGATTGAAGGGAAAGGTAGCCAGTGTAATTACTGGGCATGGAGGGCATATTATCATCTTAGTCCCCAGGATGGCAAACGCACTTGCGGTGTTAAGTGATTTACAATTAATATTGCAAGTGTCTATAGGCGGCGGTGACCACTTAACATCAGGTAGGCCGCAAGCTTGTTTGCCATCTCATAACATAAAAAAAGTACTGTGATAAAATTTAAAAAGGTGCCCGAGCGTCTACGGGGTCTAAAGACGCTTGGTAACACTAACATGACACTGCAGCTTGCTACGGTGGCTGTTTTCCTTCAGATTCGGACGCCTTAGGGACGCTAGGCGATCTAAAGATTCCCGAGAAAGGGGAATGGTCGGTCGCCCAGTAATTCCATAGGAACGTTCGACTTACAGGCTAGAGGGCCCTAAGGTCTTCGCCTTATTAAAACCCCGGTGACGCAGGAAATATCATCAGATACAACCTGCAGTAGTCAATTAAAAAAAATATGGTGGCTTACCAGGGTGGCCGTATGATTGTCTGCCAACCATTTTGTTTTATCCTAATCCCTTTATTAAATTTACATCTTAAGCTATTTCATTTCGTCGTAAGCCTTTTCTCTCTTAAGTTTGAACCAAGTCTTCTGTTTTAAGAAGCCACTTGTGAAACAATGGGTGAAGTAGTCTTACAACACTGCAACCGCTTGTCAGACAAAAGGAACTGGGCTGCTAACTTGAGAGTACAATATAGACATGTAGTTAAGAAACTTGGAACTTAAATAACATGAACAGATAAAATGTACGTCGTGTTTTGTTGTCACCTACAATTGCGAAATTCACTGAGTTGATGTGAAAATAAATCGTTAAACAAATCCAAATATTGACGTCGAAAAATCCATCCAATAATATCCCATGTATGTTTTGCGATATTTCGCGTGAAGTGAAATATTTATCTTGAAATCTAAAAACGTGTTTTTTACATCTAGCTTTGAAGTTAGAAAAAAGCATATTAGTAAACTTTGTTTGTGTATTATTAGTATTTTTTAAAATTACTGCCGCAAATTTGTGTCCACGAATTTTTGAAAGTTTCTAATGGAATACTTTGCCTAACATTGAATTTTCACCAATAATGTTTTTTATACATTAATTCTGAAATTCTAATGGAACGTAAAATTTATGAATAACCATTATTTATTCCTAAAAAATAGTATCAGAAAAGTCTAGTTGGGCTTAACAAGTTTGCTTGAAAATAAGCGCTGAATAGGTAATAATAGAAGGCATGAGAGGATGAAAGTCAAATATTACCTATAAAGCTCACAAATGTATACACGGAGAAAAATCAATAAATATGGAGTACAAATTAAGAGCTTCCAACTAAGTACTAAGTAATCAATAACCAAGTAATCTCTGAAACTCAACAAAGAAACTAACAAAAAGGAATTATAGGTAAAATAAAACAAATGTTTTTTCGAATCATAAATTCAAACTGGCATAATCATTAAGTTGCCAGTTAATATCACTTCGAATTAATTGTTCAAAAACTTCTAAGGACAGGATATAAAATGAATAGTTTGACTTTATTAGGTGTTCAATTTGCGAGCACTTTTGATATTATCTGAATAAATACGTAAGAAATCAAGTGTGGGCGTCAGAAACAGAATTCATATAATATGGTTACAACAGCGGTCAAAATAATAAATATAAAATGAAAAGTTTATAATGATGTCATTCTTCATAAAATTATCCGAAAAAATAGCAGTGCGATTACGGACCTATCAATGAATAAAATTTGACAATAAAATTCGTTCGGAAAGGACAGATGTGTTTATTGATCGATATAAATAATTATGTCCATTGACAACTTCATTCTTGCCCTGTAGCATTGACGTAACGTCATTGCCCTGTAGACTAGTTCTTTTTATGTCAAGTTACACCATATGTCGCCAAACGTTGCCTGTAAAATTATATCTGCTTCAACCACGCAAGGCGATTACTGTAGATACTGTTGTAAATGTGATGATAATCTGATGATAACTAAACAAAGTCTCACATCTGTTAAGAGATCGGACTTTACTGAGTTGAGATTGAAATTCTGAGCAGTTCTGAACTATCAACATTGGTTATACACACGTCAAAAGGGCCGCAGCCCGGTAGTCGCCTCCACCTCCCCTTATAGCGACCCCTTTCCACTCAACATTACTGAGCTAGAATTCTGAGTATGTCCTTGTCTGGACCTGAACAATTTATCTGAGTCTTAAAACTGAGCACCACCTGAGAACACATAATTATCACCATATACTGTGTGCCTGAGTTATAACACTGAGATAACGGTAGGTATATTCAATGCAAAAACATAGAATGAAAGTACATTCTTAAAACACTAAATTGTACAAACTCACGGTTCCTTGCAAATGCACCGACCTGTCTGTTAATCGGCTGCGTCTGTGACACAAACGCAAAACGTCCGCTCGCCCCGTTGATGTCTACCCCAATCGAAATTAATATTTCTACAGATTATGAAACTTCGCGGCATTCGCGACACCATATCAAGGTCGTGTCCATCTACTGTTGAACATAGGCTTGCGTCATGGCTACCATAGACCACAATTCTGATTCATGACGTCATGACCTATGGGACATAATATCTTATCCCTCACGATATTCCACCATTTGTTACAGTCCGAGCAGTCTTTTGCCGTTGACTTTGCCAGATATTAGTAGTTTCTACCTAAATTTAAATGTCGTTTGGCAAACCCATTACACTTATTAATTTTGGAACAACGATGATAGAAAGAAATGAAATCAGCAAAGTCGAAACGAATAGTTTGTTTCATTAATTCCCGTATTCTCTTGCAAATCCCATTAAATTCGAAACATAAAATTAAACAAGAACTTACATAAATTAAAATTGCAGAAGTTTTGTTTTTTGCTCTCGGTACTTGAACTAGATTTTAAAATTTGCAAAACAGGATTCGGAAGTAAACTTTGATCAGCGGCGTGTTGGCGTTCGAACTGTTTGCCCGGCATTCGAAATAACGGAAACAGACATTCCGAAATTCCGTGGCATACCATTTCATGATAGACCAAAGTAAAACAATTTATTCGTTGCCACGGTACAGGTTTATTCATAAAAGTAAAGTTTTTTTTCTTCATATTTTCATGGTTATTTGCTATCGATTGCCAATACCAACCGTTTATGCAGAGATCATGACTTGGATCTGTTTAACACTAGTGTGGGGGCGGCGAGAAATGCACTAAGCAGGCATTTCTTTGGTGGAGATAGAAAATAATTATTATATCGTAATGTATTCGCTCTACTATATATTGTGCATTATTATATTTACGATAATGTATTAACGTATTATCGTACCGTTTTAACCTAGCTAAATATTGTATTTAAGTTGCTACTATTGGATCCTCTAATTGGCCTCAGTTGCTAGTTATTTAGTTGATAAGCTGTTGGTATTCCTAAGACGTAATTCCTAAAGACCTAATAAAGTTCCTAATAAATACTTTGTAATATGGGTACTAAGCCACGTTTGTTGTCACGCTCAAACCCATTATCTATCCCAAAATAAGTATAATTAAGCACTTGTGTTAAGGATACTAGATAACGGAAAATATTTTTTTACAATTTTTTATAATTAAATACAAGCATGACTCATCAATAAATATTTGTGTTAGACATACAAACATTCGCCGCTACCAGGATTTGAACCCGGACCGCTTGATTCTCGTAGGCAGCGATACTGACCACTCCACCAAGACGGCGTCAAAATAGTTTTTATTCTGTAAGTACCCTTAGTATGAGTTTTGATAGTTGTCGAGCTCGATCAAACGTATCGTCTCTTTTCATACATTGCCCACTGTTTCTGATAGTTTATGCTGGAGGCGCTAGTGGGCAATGTATGAAAAGAGACAATATGTTTGATCGAGCTCAAAAACTAACAAACTCATACTAGGAGTACAGTATATTCACTTATGCTACATTGGAAAACACCAACATGAAGACAAATAGACATGTTCATGTAAAAATTTTCACTTGTACGGGCCAGATGGATCGCATGCTAATTTAGTAGGTAACCAATTTTTTTGTAAAACTTCAACAACAGATCTTTACTAGTTTAGCACAATAACAAGAACTATCGGTAAATTTCCAAAAGCTCCACAGCGTAGACTCCCATAGGGTTTGCAACGAAGTTTGCGAACGATCCCTAATTTATAAGTAGGTATCTATAGCCTACGGAAAATCCTTTACCCTGTGGTACAAAGTAAGGAAAATTCTCAATCTTAGAAATAAAGTTCTTAGCATTTTCTGTCATATAAAAAACATCTCAAGAATAGAAGTACCTACTTAGGTCCCTGACTTCACTGTTTTCGAGAATTCCTGAGTCAACTAAAAATGATAAAATCGATCTGACAAACACAAGATAAAATCGAGAAAATACCTACACAAGGAAAGACGCGACATCTCCTAAACCTTATACAAAAGCAGCTTTTATTGAACAAATGCCCGCACGGAAAATGGGACACAAATATCTCTGTAATTTTTTATACGCTCTAGAAAGTTATCACGAAAATATGCAGAAGAGAGACGAAAGAACATTTTCTGAGTTTATCAGCCCTATGTTAAATAATATTTTTTGTTTTACACAAAAATATCCTTTGAATTGCGATGAATGAATATTAATTATTAAGTGTGAGAAAGTAGATGGTGCCGCAGTTTTGCGTTCTTCTAATAACCACAAAAACTAAGCTAACAAGTGCTCGGTCAGTACTCGGATGGGTGACCGAACATTTTGCAACTCGATTGTCTCCGTGCTTCGGAAGTCACGTTAAGCTGGTGGTCCCCGGTACTGTCGAAAGGTAGCAGTCCTTGGAGGGCTATTGCCATCAGGCAGCTGGCCGAAGCAATCTAAAGCCTAACTATAGCAGCACCAACCCCAAATTAAGAAAGAAAGACATAAAATATCCTTTCAACTGAGATGAGTGATATTGATCGATCCTGAAAGCTATTAATTTATTAAACTGCGATGATTTAATATTTATTTAAATCATTATTTGCGGGCGCACCAAATAGGTTAGCAATTTCCCGCAATCGCTCGGCTAAGTTTAAGTGGATTATCGAGGCGTTGGAAATCGCAATGGGCTGCCTGCCGACGAGATTATGATTAATAGAATTTGTACATTAAATTAATTATATAAGCATTGTTTATATCAAGCTTAGCCTTCGGAATTTTGTTTTTGTTCTCCAATGTAACTACTTCATTAGCAGCGGATGATGGATTGTTAGTAGGAAAACTTTCGTACTGCGACATGGCTCTACAAAATAATTACAGTATAGAAGTCAAGCTTTCGTTTGTATGTAAGTACTTCAGTTTTGTGCCTACATTAGGTTATGATGTACAAATTCAAATTCACTATTTAACGTGAAGTTTCAAAATTGCTGGCTGGGCAACTATACCAATCCTATTCTTATTAAACTTATTATTTAACCAGTTTTGAAAGAAATGTTACAGATGTACCACATGTAGTTTGATCAAATACAATAATAACTTATAACATACTATACATGAGGACATATACGACACACTGCGACGATTGCAATTCTAAAAGAAAATGAATTGGATCCATGAAATGACGAGGAAGTATAAAATACGAATAAGTTTATAGAGGGACATTATTTGTTATGTTTTATCTGAAATGGTTTGAAATGCTTACAAAATGAAATGTTTTAATTAAAACGAAAACCTATACTTTGTTCATTTGTCAAAATGTAAACAAACCAGCGCCGTCAAAAGTATCAAATGCTCCCTGCATTTGTTACATTTGACGGCACTCTAAATCTAAGGCAATTAGCAATTCTATTAATTTAATAAAAATCAGCTATTAAATACTAATTAATGTATAATAAAATAAAATAAAAATCAATAAAATGTTCATTTCATTACCAAAGTTTTACTAATTATGAACTAGGATTGAACCTCTATTTTAAGTGATTGACTTCTGTACCAAAAGGAACCACTCTTCCTTAACATGTAGTACATTTTTATGCTAAGGCAACATAAGCTATGGGTATACAATTAAATTATCTATATTTTTAAATTTATAGTCGATATAAAACTATCTAAGCGGTAGGTGTGTGTGCGTGCTTGCGTGCGTGCGTGGGTGTTTGTGTGTGAAAATAATAGATTTATATGTAATTTTCCATTGCAACTTAGAATTTTTGTAGATAAAAGGCATCAATAATTAAAAGGATCAAGCACACATGAGATTACATATTATCATAAATATCATCATCATCATCATATCAGTCAAGAGACATAGGCCTCCCCCAAGGATCTCCAACCCGATCGATCGAACAATGCAGGACCGATCATAACTATAATCCAATCTATTTATGAATTATCAGACTCCCTGGTCGGTGTTCGTGCTTACGACGACTCTTTCTTACATTTATTTTTAACCGACTTCGAAAAAGGAGGCGGTCCTCAATTCGACTGTATGTTTTTTTTATGTTTGTTACCTCATAACTCTTTACGGGTTGTACTGATTTTGAAGATTCTTTCAACCTTTGGAAGCTGGTGCTTGTCATGTGGACCCATTTAAATCTGGATGTTCGCACAGTCGTAGTTCGAACATAGTATACTATCCAACGTGGAAGTGCTCGTGCTTGGACGCTTTTGAGATTTCGTGTTCTAAAGAGGTGTCTGCGTTGCCCGAGCGTGTATTATGCTTTATTTCATTATATTGAATGTTGCATGTAAGTTAGCAAAGGATGGAAAAACATAAAATGGTAGATTGTAAAAATGCCATTTACAGTAGTGTACGGAGTTTGTATGTGTATTTTTTGCAAAATCTACAGAAAAAAGTAAAATGCTGCCAAAAGTAACTATTCCACGCGGACGAAGTCGGGGGCAAAAGCTAGTAAGTTATATTTCTGTTTATTACTTTATTTTGTGTTAGATAAAGTTGGTTTTCAGCTGAACCCACAACTTGCTAATCGTTTTAAGGAACAATAAAAAGAAGGTAGTAACAAAAAATACGACTGTGACTTACCTTTAAGTGTTTTCCGAGTCATAAAGATTGAGCTCGAATGTCGCTATCTGAACCTTTATTTGCAAATAGTTTCCGATAAGGCTGTTTCGGGTTTTACTATTCCTGCCACTATCATTTCTTCGTCGTAAGAAAGAGATAAAATATTGGTTCGTTTGTACTGAGATCGCGAGGCAGTTCTACTATTTCTTGTTGACTTGAAAGGAACAAATAACTATCATTTGTCAGGATTGGACCCTCGACTCCTAGTGTAAGTTTTGATAGGTTTCGAAATCAAATACAGCTTCTTTATTTGAAAGTAGCGTCTTCAGCGGATATCTAAATTGACGATGCTCCTCCTTTAAATCGTTGATAAATAATAATAATAATGTATTTCCACGCTTACACCAATTATCTAGCCCAAATTAAGTATCATTAAGAACTTGTGTTATGGATACTAGATAACGGACTTTAATATACATAATAATATAGATATTTTTAGAAATAAATTTAAATAAATACATAAACAACCATGACTCGTGAACAAATGTTCGTGTTCATTACACAAACATTTGCTCCTACCAGGACTCGAACCCGGACTGCTTGATGTGTAGGCAGCGCTACTGACCACTCTACCACTAATCACTAATCTCTAATATAAGATAAATTTAATTCATAGCCCGAACTTCAAATACATTTTTACTATTTCTTAAATATTGTTTGCAAAATCTTATGGTTCGCCGGTATCAGAGCTCAAAGGGACCATGATCGATATAAACTCTTGCGACTAATTCATCAAGTCGAAGGAAAGAGAGAAGTGGTGTTTATGAAAAAATCTTGCATCCGAAACATCAGTCAGTGGATAGGAATTGTGAGTGCTGGCATACACCTTCATCAAGGTTGGCAATCAGAATTGCATACTTTCCTCTATTATATAATAAGGTCCGCAAACCTGATTGGCAACCTCCCTAGTCAGGGGAGCACCACAAGAAGAAAAAGAACTAACATTTGCATTGCATTTTTATGACCTACGAATAAAATGGCTTAGTGCATGGGCCTCATAAGGAGACTCAAGGTTACTCAAAGAGCAATGGAGAGGGCTATGCTTTCTCTGCACGATTAATATCAGAAACAATGAGATCTGCAAGAAGTTCTCTTGTCACCGACATAGCACAAACAATTGCAAACCTTACGTGGTAGTAGACAGAGCACATTGCGAGGAGGACCGACAGCTGTTGGAACGCCTGGTTGGTTGTCCTCGAATGGCGGCCGCGTACCGGTACATAGCTACGGGACTTCACGTGACGATGGCACAAGATTAGGAGTGGGCTAGAGAGAGAGAGGCGAAGAGCGAAGACGCCGCAGAAGAGGCAGAAGACTGGGCAGTGGGAGCCAGCGGTACCACTTCGACTGGTCTCGGACGACCTGGAAGGCACCGAAGGCGTACGAGTGATGTCCGCCCTAAAAAGGGGAGAAGGACCGTAGGGACAAGGAGGTAGATAAAGAACAACTTGTAGGAGAGATTAAGGTGCGCTGTGAAAATAGAGCCTCCGGCAACTAGCAGCGCACTCTCCCGTGATTCGGCCTGTATAACCGTAAGGTTGCTACAGGCCATGGGAAGGTGGTGGGTTTGACCTCGAGGGGCCTCCCTCATAAAAGTGGACGGCGGGAAGCCACTGGATGTGGGCAGTGGAGGACCGATCAGGTTGAAGACCCAGCGGGGCAGCTTATATTGTGTTCGACAGTGGGTGACATGATTACATAGTTTGTATATTTAGAAGATAATTTAATGCGCGTCATTTAAATTTATCTTTAAGTATTTATAGCTATGTTGAATTCTAATAATAATTACACAATATGACATTGGATATTTTAGGGCTCAATATTCTTAAACAAAGCACCTCCTTTATCATAATCCTTCATGCTTCATGGAGCACATTAAGTTTGCTTCTAACAATAATGGTCATCATTACACTATAACTGAGAACGTATAGACATCTGGTCAGAAGTGTATAAGTTAAATAATCCTTTATCTCACATATATCCAGACCGAGCAATCTCTAATCAATGACTATGGATGACACCCGTGTGACTGGATTTATTGTGAGAAAGTCACAGAATTTGATAACTTTAGGTCTGGTAAAATTATAAATAACTACGAACCTGCCATTACTGTGTTCGTGAAGATGAGCATTAACTTTGGTATGTTGTTCAGATCATTGATTTGCTAATTTTTCACTACGAATAAATTTATGAAATTTTATCATACAGGTAAATTTATTTTTCACTAGCGGATCCGACAGACTTCGTCCTGTCATAAAGAAATTATTCGAATTTTTCTCGCCGTAAAAACCTTCCTTGAACTCCAACGAACATTTTTAAAAAAGAATTGGTCAAATTGGTCTAGGCGTTGTTGAGTTATGCGCTTACCAACACATTTTGCGATTAATTTTTATATTATAGATTTTCATACTAAAGAAACGATAAATATAAACTATCTAATATGAATTACTTTTTACCTCTTACCCAAATTCTGTAGATAGTGAATGTTTTGATTGCGAGGGATACCTGTAAAAATCTTATGAATTTTTCGCATATTTTCGTAACGAGAGATCTAATAATCATTTTTGCGACTAAAGTATATAAACCAAACTTTAGTATCAACATGACGTTCATGTTTTAACTACTCAACTACCACACAGGACGCACAGCAAGTCGCTTTGGTAGGACGCACTAACGCTGAGCATTAACCTAATGCATGACGACTGTTTGAAAACAAGGAGCTTATATTACCTATAGAATGGAGTCATTAGTCAAATGAAAAAAATGAGGGCAAAAATTTTGACAACCCTTGACATTTCTTGACATTTCTAGAGAGGCTCTGTCTCTTTCTAGTAGGGTGCCTATAGCAGAAAAAATAATTACGGACAATCTTGGACTTCGTTAAGTTAATAAAATTAATTAGTACTCAAAGTTTAAAATATTTTTGAGTTTACCATGACAAAGAATTAACATTCATAATAATTAGTTTTAATCTTCCGTACAACTGTCTGTTACTATAAGTAAATTTACACTTAACATTGGTGAAATATAAAAATGAAAAAGCTCTTTATTAAATGGACTTTGCTAAGTACTTTTAAATCGTCAAAAGCCCTACCACCATTTCAGGACGAAATAATAATTATTATGCTGAGCTTACAATTTACCTCCACAGCTTACAATTTTGTAATGATTTCAAAACATCAATACAAGTCAATAAATAATTATCAATTTAATTTAAGTTACAGTTTTACATGCGTATATTTTGGGTAGTTATTAAAAATAAATAAAGTAGTAGTAGTGGTAGTTTTATAAATTCTGTAACACACTAAGTTTATTCCTTAATAAAAACTTGATCACAAGAACTGTTCTATTTTAAATCTAAACATAAATAACAATCTAAACATTCATATATTACATATGTGACTCAAGAATTTATGTAAAACAAAGTTATATATACACATAATATTGACACTTAAAAAAACAAAATCCTTTATTATTATATGATACAGTGATATCCGCAGAATATAGTTACATATTCACATAGATACTTCTAAATTACAAAATATTGACCTAAAATTTCATATCCATCGATGTTTCATAATAATTGGCAAAATAATCGATTCTGTAAAACAACTAAGAAAAAAGTTACAGCTAATTTTGTACAAGACAAACTTAAAATCGCTCTGCTATAAAGAAAGAATTATGCAGATGTGACTTTATTCTATCATGAGACCAACAATTAAAAATATGAATACCGGTAAAAGATGTAAAAGAATCATTTGTACTCGTAACTCGATTAATACTGGTTAACGTATGACAAGGTATATAACTTTGTCATGTGTTAACCAGTATTAAAAAAATATGCATAAAACGATAAGGATTTCCTATGTAAAGTTGGTCGTACGTATCACACCATGTATTTGGAATAGCCCGTATTAACTTTTTTCGGTTTCAAAGAGTTTGTACCTCATTCTTACTTTAAATTGAACGCCCTACGTATATATATATATATATATATATATATATATATATATATATATATATATATATATATATATCAACCTTCTGTACCTGTTACTCAGTTACGAAGTCAGAAGGATAAGAGCCTTGTTCCTTAAGCCGTAATAGTGTAATTTCCGCCTAGGGTCTTTCGGAAATCTAAAAAGAAAAGAAAATTTTATGTATACAGGCACTTTTAACTTGTAATTAGCATATTAAAAACTATCATTTGATAGGCTTGAATAGCACAGTCGCAATTTTATTAATGCTGTGTCAATTTTACTAACCCAAATTCGAGTGAAGTTTGAGGTCACTGTGCATATTGCACTCTGCGTTACATGTTAGTAGATGCAAATGTGAAAGATAAAATACACTATTACACTGGTAAAATCCAATCAATCATTTTGAATATGTTTCTCAATTAAAATAATGTACATTGCACAAATTACATGTTTTGTTTGTAAATAAACGTTCCCAACCAAAAATGGGTAGAACGATTTATGTATTATATATATACATAATCTTTAAACTATATATATCTATATAACAGCTATTTCAAAGACTTAAATATATATATATATATATATATATATATCAATCAATTTTGATTGCCATTTCTGAAAGGAAAAAGGTTATTATTTTATAATAATTCTGGAAATCCTAGTCACCCTAGTCAATTTGTTTACACATATTTGAATAAGTAATTTATGTATGAAAATTAATTAAATTCAGATAGTATTAAAGCCGAGTATCAGAAATTACTTTCCCCTATGGAGTTTCGCCCAATAACGATAATCATATGGAATTTACATGTGAAAAACCAATTTTACTTAGGTGAACAATAATATGCAATTATAACACTTACAAGTGAAATTTCAGGCTGCATCCTGGATACCACTCACTTCTGCAACTACGAACTATACAGCGATGCACCATTTTGCACTATTTATAGTTATTAAAATGTAAAAAGCCGTACCAAAATCGCGAGTCGATATTTATGAATACGTCAATTACAACAATTTATGTCATGTTGAGATTTCGGGACATTGACACATGAATAGAGTGCTGCCATTACATAAATCCTTTCATTTCCCATAAGTTATAGAAAGAATCACAATGATGATTTTCAAAATAAAATACATACCTAAACATTAAAAGTAAATATATTATATTTATTTCTTTCATTGATAATAAATACTGATAATTGAATACAATATGTTAAGTTTTTAGCTACTTTTCTACTTTTGTTTTAGAAAGATGGTGAAATACTGGGGAAATCTTGTTTCTATGTAGTCGTGTTTAGAAAGAGATGACGACAATTTCTAGAAAGAGAAATGTGAAATTTGAAATGTCAAGTATTGTCAAAATTTTTGCCTTCACTTTGTTACTTTGTCTAATGACTCCATTCTTTAGTATAAGCTCCTTGGTTTGAAAATTATTTAAATTCACGTCAAACCGCACTGACAGAGACAAGCCAACTGATAGAACATAAACCAGCTGAAATGATTGCTTGAAGGCTTTATGCAGCCAATAGCAACAATACAAAAGAACAGATAATCCAGCGAAGGAAATCCATATAATGAGTTCATTTTCGAGGTGCGTAAGAAATCTTTTTTATCGGGAAATCCGCCCAAACGGAGTGCCTACGTATAACTGGATTTCCGAATAAAAAAAACTTTGGGTAGATTAACGGAATAACATGACATAGGATTAAGTATACACGAACCGCTGAGTAATTTGGAGTGTTTTCTTTGTGGTTACCGTCGCCTTTAGACACTTGCAATATTAAAGGTAAATCACTTAACACTGCAAGTGCGTTGCCATCCTGGGGACTAAGATAATATGCCTTCCATGCCCAGTAATTACACTGGCTACCTTTCCTTTCAATCCGAAACACAGCGAACTTCTTCACGGCAGAAATAAGAAAGGCGGTGGTGCCTACCCAGACGACCCTACACGTGGGTCTACCATCTAGTGTAGCATCTCTGGTTATTGCCTTTTGTCTGTTAGTTAATTGCTTCTGAGTTTGATGCCCCTTTTGTGTAGGCATCTTGTCACTATTTTGGGGAAATGTATGACTGTACTGACAGATGTGACCTTATGTATAACCAAAATGTTACCCAAAGCTCTGAACGACACATTTTGGGTTTATGAGTGTGATGAAATGTGAGTATTTCGCGTAAGGTAAGTTTTTTATGATATCTAATTATTACTGTTTAGAATAGGTTTAATTACAGACCCGCCGTGGTGGAGTGGTCAGTAACGCTTACACATCAAGCGGTCCGGGTTCGAGTCCTAGTAGGAGCAAATGTTTGTGTAATGAACACGAACTTTTGTTCACGAGTCATGGTTGTTTATGTATTTATTTATAAAATATCTATAGTATTTTATATATTAAATTTATCCGTTATCTAGTATCCATAACACAACTTGTGTTATGGATACTAGATAACGGATTACTTAATGATACTTAATTTGGGCTATACTGCATCAGCTGGAGGAAAATGTTCGAGGTCATGAGAGAGATGGGTATACCGGACCACCTTACTTTTCTTGTGCAGAACCTGTACCTCGACGGTAATTCAAGGATCAGAGTCGAAGACAATGAATCAGATGCCTTTAAGACCAACCGTGGCGTTAGACAAGGGTGTATTCTTTCGCCACAACTATTTAATCTCGTGGGCGAACACATCATGAGAAGGGTTCTGGAGGATTGGCATGGGGGCGTGCGGATTGGAGGACAGCTCATTAATAATTTACGTTTTGCAGATGACACTACTATTATAGGCTCGAACGAAACAGAATTAGCCGAGCTTCTGCAAAGAGTCCAAAAAGTGAGCGTGGAGTATGGCCTACATATCAATCGGACTAAGACTAAACTCATGTTTGTGGATCGTGCGGGCGCGTTAGAACGAACGGGAGCGCTGTCTGACCTTGATACGGTGGACAAATTTGTCTATCTGGGATCTCTGGTTGCTGCGGACGGTGACTGTGAGAAGGAGGTGGTAAGGAGAGCCCAGATTGCAAAAGCAGCAGTGAAGCGACTAGAGAAGATCTGGAGGAACAGAAGTATTAGCAGAAGAACCAAAACGAAGCTAATGAGAACCCTGATCTTCTCTATATTTCTGTACGCTTCAGAAACTTGGACTCTGAAGGCGCGAATTCGCAGCAGGATTGACGCATTCGAAATGTGGTGCTGGCGCAAAATGCTACGAATACCTTGGACGGCGCGTCGCACCAATGCGTCCATCCTGGCCGAACTACAGGTCAAGTGCCGCTTATCGACCATTTGCCTCCAGCGGATCCTGCAGTACTTCGGTCACGTGGCTAGACGTGAACCAGATAGCTTGGAAAAGCTTATTGTGGTTGGTCACGTGGAAGGAAAAAGGAGTCGTGGAAGATCACCGACCCGGTGGACCGATGCAGTGAAGGAAGCCTGCCAGGGAACTCTACAGACGTCAATCCGGAAGGCGGAAAACCGTGTGGAGTGGAGAGCCTTGGTGCACAAAATGACGACCTCAAGTGGTCACGACCCTCAGTCATGAGGAAGCGAGGAAGAAGAGAAGAATTTGGGCTAGATAACCATAACACAAGTTCTTAATGATACTTAAGTTGCTCCCATTGAAAATTAAAAATTGATGATAAAAAACACACTAAAATGAAAAATACTTTACGAATCTGGCAAGTCAAAAACATGTTCCAACAAGTTTTATTTGAACGATGTAAATACTAGGTCCTACTTAATAATATGTGGTTGAAATTACTAGACTAATATGTGGAGTCAGGCCACAAAGAGGGCTTGTTCAAACTTGTTCTAAGCTTATTGGGACGTAGAGTAAAGCCGTCCGTGTTTTATGGTTTTGCAAGGCTTTGGCGTTACTGCCCTGTTGGAATTAATTTCAGTGACAGAGGCCCCCGTTTTTAAGTAAACGCTTTGACTTTACAGACTTAGTGGGATTAATATTAGTTTATAACTAGTTCTGAACTGGCGCAGTACGTTTCTGCATTAGGTTTTTTTGGTAATAATACTACGGTTTAAAAAAATATGCCGGAAAACTGTTGAATTACATAATAAAATTGTTGATTTTTATTTATTAATTTGCAAAAATTAATCTATTAAATATTAGTTTGTGGTATAATATTCTTTATGGTCATGTCTGTGGCTTTATGTCTACGATGACTTTGTCTGTGGTTGAAGCGCCATCTTTTCTTTGGTAATTTTACACTAGTTTGAGCTTCACTTTCTGTTGAGCAGCGCTAGGCAACGGACGTATACCTTCTTAGTGACGAGAAGAATATAGTACACAATAATTTCTTCAGTATAATCGTTGTTTCAATTACCCGTAATCTCCTATAGGTTATGGGCCCAGGCTACGTAACGATTAGTGTAAAGTACGGTAACAGTGAATATAAAATTGTCGTGAATAAAAATCTAAATGAAGTCGCGTAATAAGAAATATTCAAGAGTTTAACAGTGAACGTTATATAATGTGAAAGTTTCGTAAGAAATCACTTTAGCTAAAAAGTGCGACTGTGAAATAGATTAGTGGTGCATTTATTAAATTCACTATTGAAAGTCTATCCTACCCACATTATACCAATAAGGTGTATCAACTGCCTTAGAAACTAATAGAGAAGAACAATTGAATTTCTGCATTGTGAAAACTACGGAGTCACGATCAGGTTTAAAAAAAAAATCCATATAACTGCAGTGAAAAGTACACCTTAAACGTTTTTACCACAAGCAACAAGCGGAGAAGAATTTTATTTCAGGAAATACGGTGCATAAGATTTTCGAAGTTGTATTTTGTGTGATAATTGTAGTCGCCGCAATCGTGTCAAGAAAAATCACCGTTAGCTATAATAAATATATAACGAAGCTGGCAACTGCAGTAGCGGCTACAAATCTACTGCGGATACAATGGAAACCAAATAACAAGGACAGTATTGTTTAATAATCTGTTTATAGTGTGAATGATATTACTTGATTCTAATACTAATTAAATATATTTTTGTTCTAGATTCAAGAGCGAGTTTAAAAACACATTTTTTACAAATCCTACAACAATATGCAGATTCCGTTAGTAATTGGCGAAGCTGAATTTTTGCAGCAGCTTACTACTAATTTGGGAAACCATATAACTTGCAGTCAGTCTCCAAGATACAGTGAGCTGGATACAAGGTTGTTTTTGGACGACAGGGAGCCGAAATTAACAAGGACAGTAAGATCATTATGCAAGGTAACCTTTTAACAATTCAATTGCTATTGACTTTGTAGCTTTTGTGAATCGTAGTGATTCTGTTTCTCATACGTGCAGTAGTGATAACAATAGTTATTATTTATGGCTACAGCATTCAAGTCATTATGAGAAAAAAAAAATTATAAATAAAATAAAATAATTAATCGAGGATGTAGATCAAATTAATAGAGTAGCACCTAACAATAAGTTATGTGAAGCATGTATAAATAGGAAACAGAGTCGACTGCCATTTAATCAATTTAAACAAGTATAAAAGTTACATTAAAATTTCTTGTCAGTGTTTGACCACGATGAACTTCGAAATTACTCAACCGATTTTGATGACATCTTGCAAATGTGTTTTGCTTAGTCCAACTTAGGTTATAAAACAGTTTTTTTATGATTAGTAGACCTCAATATTTTACTGCAAATTAAACGTTTATTTGAGGACGGTAATGTGGAATTACCACAGCAACGCGTGGATAAGTTAGCTAGTATATTATTCATTCTGATATTTGCGGCCCTATAACTCCTTCAACCATTGACAGCAAAAATAACATCGTTCTTTTTGTTGATGAGTATACTCATTACTGTGTAACATACTTGCTACCATGTAAATCAGCAGTTTCTATGTTCAAAGGCAAAAAGTGAGGCCAAATTCAATTCTAGTACTTAGTTAATCTTCATTCTGATATGGCGGGAATATTTATGTTTTGCGTACGTTTAGAGGTCATCACAGAGTTAATTGTAACTCATTTTTGGTAAGCTTACCGACGCCTGCAGACGTTCCTAAAGGAAAACTGCTGACCGAAAGTTTTAGTATTTCAGCGCTTTACAGGATGTTTACTGAACATTGCGCCGTACGTTATGCGACGCGGAAGATGCCCAGTGGCTAATTATTTACTTATGTTTTATTTTCAGTATGTTAGACGTTAAGGTCTAAATTTATATGGGCCTATGTGTTTTGTACACGCTGATTTACTGAAATATAAAGTTACTGTGTTGAGAAAGGTACCTATAACATATCTTTTAACAGTTTCTCAAACTTACAATTAAATAGTGTTACTGAGCAGATGGTTACTGCCTGTCACTTAAAAAAAAAACTCGTTTATTGTTAAATGGTGGTCAATTAAATAAAATGTTTTGGAGTCATGCAGTTTTGCCTGTGGTTTATTTAATAAAAATAACAACATCAGCTTTAAAAGTTTCACAAATACATACCTTTCGAAATGTGGCATAAAAAGACCGAAAAAAAAAAGTTTTTTTTGGCTCAACCGCTTTTGTTCTTAATAAAACGAGTAAATCAAAACTTGACAGTAAATCATGGAAGGGCAATAGGGCATGAACCAAACGGTTGTAAAGTTTAGGAACCTGGTAACAAAAGGTACATGTATATTGTATTAATCACAGATGTTTTTGTAGAAGATACTATTTTTTTTGCAATCCAGGCCTTTTTCTGAAGCCTGAAGAGAATATATTAAATTCTCGTGACAAAACTGATATGAATGTTAATTCGAAATCAGTGTCAAATAAGTATCCGAAATCTGACGGCTTAAAATAATGAGGAAACCATAATTTGATATTAAATCATGGAAGAGTAAACCCTAACGGTTATTAAGTTTGGGGATCTGAAAACTAAATTCAGAGATGTTATTGTAGACACGGCTATTTTCCAATACAGGTCTGCGCAGAAGCCTGAAGAGAATATATTAAATTCTCGTGACAAAACTGATATGAATGTTAATTCGAAATCAGTGTTAAATAAGTCTAGGAAACCATAATTTGATATTAAATCATGGAAGAGTAAACCCTAACGGTTATTAAGTTTGGGGATCTGAAAACTAAAGTCAGAGATGTTATTGTAGACTAGGCTATTTTCCAATACAGGTCTGCGCAGAAGCCTGAAGAGAATACACTAAATTCTCGTGACAAAACTGATATTCATTTAAAATCGAAATCAGTGTCAAATAAGTCGGACGTATTAAAATCAGATAATTGAAAATCTGATATTATCTATACATGTTAGCCCTAGTAAAATTAGAAAAGTAAAACATGATACTGTAAAATGTTAATCTGGCTGTTCGTCATCAGATGCTTAGAGATGAGTTGCATTCTTTATCTGTAAATTGATTTCAAGACTTATTGTTTTGGCAAAGGCATTAGGTATGGCAAAGGTATTAGGTATGTATGACTATGCCATACAAACCACAATAAAACAGTGTATCAGAGCGCATTAATCGTACACTTACAGAAATGACTCAATCATTGGCATAGTTTAATACTAAATTATAATTATTATTTTTAATAATAAGTAAATGTATTTTCTTTTGAGAAATTAAACATTTTTAGACCTGAGCATTGCTACAAGTGCGAAACAAAGCAAATCTTTTTGGGGTATATCTGTCGTTGTAACAGATACGTATTTAATTAACATATCTCCCCCAGTTAAAGCTCTGATAAATAAAACACTATATGAAATGTGGCATAAAACCTAAAAAAAAATATTGAAAATATTTCGTTTTACTTCATAAGTTAAACGTTATTTTGACAAAAAATATCATAAGTCAAAATAAGTTGTAGCTCGTCAATCGAGATTAATTTAGTACAATCAAGACCAACGTGTGCAGTAGTAATATCAAAGTGATACATGCTAATATTCTATCAAAGATCATTTATATTTTATACAAAATGATCCTAGTAATATTTATGAGACACAGGGTGAAATCTCAATCTACCCCCTATTTCTATTTGCAATCGTGTTTCAAAATGAGATTTTACAGGAGTAACCACACCTGGAATCCTGTCTAAACGCCAAATAAGTATAATAACATTAGTTTGAATTTGTATATTGTAGTTAAAAATACATAATTTATAATGCTTAATAAACTGCAACACAAACAGACAAAATAATGTCCGTAGCAGTGTCATTTAATGAGACAAAATATATGACATTTTATGAAGCAGTCAGAGATGCGTTATGGCTAAAATCACTTGTAGTCAATGTGAATAAAAGTATTGATAAAAGTTTTCTTATTTTTGACGATAATAACGATTGCAAAAGTATTGCAAACTAAACATATACCTACCTAGATATCAATTATCACTTTTCTTTTTAACAGATTTATAAATATGTGATAACATTAAATTAAATTTCAACAGGTCAGCAGCAGATGCGTTGACGAAGCGTCTCTTCTCGCAGTGACGTTGTAATACATTCATAGAAAAAAATGGGCTTAAGAGAAGTTCATGATGTATTTGAATAATAATATTAATATGTAATGATCTTATTATAAAATGCATATGATTTCATAGATATATAACTGAGTGAATGGTCTGGTTAGGTTTTTCTGGGTTTCCCTAATCCTAGCAACAAATGTTGGACCATAATAATGTATCCCAGTGAGCACATAGAAGGTGTACGATCTGTTTAGGATTTGATTGTTAACTTATGATTAAGTTTGTATAAATGACCAGTCGATTAATTTTTGAGGGGGCGTGTTGATTTTTATTTATTAATTTGCAAAAATTAATCTATTAAATATTAGTTTGTGGTATAATATTCTTTATGGTCATGTCTGTGGCTTTATGTCTACGATGACTTTGTCTGTGGTTGAAGCGCCATCTTTTCTTTGGTAATTTTACACTAGTTTGAGCTTCACTTTCTGTTGAGCAGCGCTAGGCAACGGACGTATACCTTCTTAGTGACGAGAAGAATATAGTACACAATAATTTCTTCAGTATAATCGTTGTTTCAATTACCCGTAATCTCCTATAAAAATTTCAGAATCACCATAGCTATTTTGACACTAAATCAGTGCCACGTATCCAAAAACGCCTGTCTTAGATTATTCTATAAATATTTACTGTCATAAAAGAAAAGTATTGAAATAAATCGATTTAAAAGATAAAGAGGAAAATTTATTGCCAAAGTTGGAGTATTAGGTATGATTAATGCTTGTTCACTCCCACGTTGAATAAAAAATCTGAAGACCTATGTAGAGTCAGCAAGAGAATATTAATATTTAATCTAGTACTAAAATATACTAAACTAAAGGAATAAATTAAAATATTTATTGTTTAAACTACAGGTTGCCTGTAAGGCCATGCGTTTTCGTGGAAATTTGACTCGTACGATCACGTACGAACGATCCCGACTCTCCGGAAACTATGGTACCTCGCCCATTATGTACGCATGACTAGTTCACATAGACTGTGTGAAGCACCGTAGTACTCGATGAGTCGGAATCGTTCGTGCGTGTTAGTACGAGTCAAATTAGTACGTAAACGCTCCTAATGTGGCTCACCTAGAGATTGCTTTTTAGCAATAAGATCGCCTTTATACTGTTCTATGTGCACCATGATTTTTTTTTCTTTTTGTACAATAAAGTATCTTGGTATTGTATGTATGTTCTTCTGTTATAGGTTGGCTCAAAAATTATAATAAAGAGCAGTCGCAGATTACAGGTTTAAGTGCAGTTTCATAACAACATTTTGGGTATTTTTTATTGGTTACGTAAATTGAACATGATTATAGATAGATACTCAAACTAAGAAAATAAATATAAATTTACACTCCAAAATTAATAATGCTATGAAAATGAATAATGCAATGAGTTTTAAGTTCCTATTTTACTCTTCAAGTTTTTATTCAACAGCAACCATAAAAATAATGTGTTCTAACTAATATGACCTGAGATGCGCATAATTGACAAAATTCAACACAAATTATTATCAAAATGATTACAACACCAATTTTACATTAAGGAACACCCATACCTTCCCCAACTACGACTATTATAGCTTTGCTTTCGTAACCACAGTACGTTACAAATGTCTATTCAATTCCTTATTGCCTCTACATATGTCCACTTTTATGTTTTATTTTCGATCAGTAACCAGAACAACAGGAGGTTTCACTTTCAAGTCACGTTTGCCGACTTAACTCCGCGACAGGGAAAAACCGTAAATCATTTATCACCATTATTATATATTGGATGCTTAGTATCTCCTGTGTCTATCTTCGTAAGGAAAAGCAAAAGCTAATAAAGACTTCCATGTTACGTGTCAACTTATCAGGTGTTTGCGTCTTTCGTGTAATACTCCTGGGGCGGCGTGTATTTTAGCATTGAACTTATTTTTGTAGGTATCTCTACTTTACGATGAGTCAAGCAGCGTCCCCACTAGAGCCGCGCGGATTTTTGTGGCCGCGAGGCCCGGCCTCGCCAGGCTTATTTGTTATATTGTTTTGGGCCTCGCTCACGTACACACTTACGAGGCTTGGCCCCGCGGCTTGGCCTCATGGAGCCGCGCGGCCCTAGAGGGGACGCTGCTTTACAACGAAAATTCAATGTCAAGATTTTAAATTCTCCTTTTACTAGTTTTTACGGCTCTACCTACTAAGGCATTTACTCATTGCTTCTTTTTTCTTTTTTGAATTAAGATGAAGAACCTAAATGATGAACGAAAAGTATAATTATTATTAAATTGAGCACCCACGCTTTTCTCTAAATATACTTTTCGTTAATCATTTAGGTTCTATACTAAAAAGCTATTGTTCAATTTTTAGTCCGATTTAATGTGTATAGAAGCGTGTTTAGTTTAGGTTTTTTAAAACTATTATTTTTTCTGTTAGCTCCTTGTAGGTTTATAACTATTTAGATATGTTGCCCCTTTATGGCAGGCAATAGGCTGGCAACCTATCACCAAATCATACCAATTTAAAGCGTACAAGTCTCTGATTAGGTAAGGTTCAAATCACAGTCACGTATTTTGGCAAACCTTTAACGCGAATTTAATTATTTTGTTTTCGTTAACTAATCAATTTCCATAACTTAAACGAAATTAAATTTCTCGCCGGAATGTACACCGAGATAGGCCGTGTCAAAATAATGGCCCTGCCATAATTAAATACACGAAAACTCGGGTTATTTTGTAATATCCACAAGTGAGTTGGTTTTGATGCCATCATTAATTTGCATATTGTTATTAAAGCAGTATTCGCTTATAGAATATTAGAAATTTTAGGGGTATTTAATTTGTTCTTATTATCTTACACTCGCATTATGCATACTAATATTGTCAAGAGGTGTTTGTTTCTTGGTATGAGGTAATTTCTGCAATTGAACTCATTATAAGAACCATCTAGAATGTTACTGAGCCAGCCATTTTTGGTATATACTTGAGCCTTATTAGTACCTACTAGCTTTTGATGTGTCAAATTCATCCCACAGTAACTGAAAGTTTTTCCAGGGATAAAAAGTATAGTGTCATCAAATTTCATTCCGATTTATTCAACTGTTAGAGCGTGATAGAGTTGGGGATGGCCCTGCCATAACTACACCCATTAATAAATAAAACAACTAACACTATAGCCATGTGATGCCGGCAGAGTAGAATAGCATCACCCTATATCCTCCAATGGGTGTCGTAGAAGGCGACTAATGGATCAGCAAAGGTGTGCTGATCACCCTATACTCCGTCCACCAATCCGCATTGGGCAAGCGTGGTGGACTACTGCCTAAGCCTCCTTCGATGACAAGGAAAGGCCTTGTGTCCCAGCAGTGGGTCGAATTATAAAGGCTGTTTTGATGAAACACTAGTAAGTAAGATAAGCTTCACTTGATGGTAGGCCTGTATGTAGGGTCGTCTGAGTAGGGACCACCGCCTTTCCTATTTCATTTCCGTGAAACAGTTTGCTGTGTTTCGAATGGAAGGGAAAGGTAGCCAGTGTAATTATTGGGCATGGAAGGCATTTCATCTTACGCCTCAGGATACAGCGCACTTGCTATACCAAGTGATTTTTCATTGTTATTGCAGGTGTTTATAGGCGACGGTATCCACTTACCACCAGGTGGGCCATCAGCTTGTTTGTCATCTAGTAGTATAAAAAAGCTTAACTGCATATGCATATTTTCATCAAAACTGTCTTCAGTGATTTTTGCCAAAGTTGTCAACCGAAATCAACATATGCAGGTTCATATCTCTCCAGCGTTATCATACACGATTTTATTTGCAGTGTGGTCAACTTGGTACAGAGTGGTATTGCCCATTATTTCCAGTTCTTTGAAGGAAATCATCATCATTATCATTTCAGTCGAGAGATCCACTGATTGGACATAAATAGGCCTCTCCCAAGGATCTCCAAACCGGTCGGTCCTGCGCTGCCCGCATCTAGCGGCTTCCCGCGACCTGATCAGATCGTCAGTCCACCTTGTGGGGGGCCTACCAACGCTGCGTTTCCCGGTACGTGGTCGCCACTCGAGGACCTTTCCGCCCCAGCGGCCGTCAGTCCTCCTCGCAATGTGCCCTGCCCACTGCCACTTAAGGTTCGCAATACTTTGGGCTATATCGGTGACCTTGGTTCTCCTGCGGATCTCATCATTTCTGATGTGATCACGCAGAGAAACTCCGAGCATAGTCCTCTCCATTGGCCTTTGGGTGACCTTGAGCCTTATTATGAGGCCCATTGTAAGCATTTTGAAGGGAAGCATATTCATACTACCTGATGGTAAATGATGATAAGACTGAGAGTGGAAGCGAGTTTTACACGCAACGCTCAACCACTGAAGGACTGGCTACCTTAACATTGTCTGTCTGCAGCTATGGCGACATACATGGATAAGGTGATGAGTTGCTAGCCTGGCCAAATTCAAACCAACCAAATGGGGTACGAATTTGTACTACCCTGCGCTTTGAGCCCGACCTCTGGATTTAATTCTTGAGGGCAAACCAAGACACAGAAAAGGATAAGTTTTCATTTCAACCGACTTCAAAAAGGAGGAGGTTATCAATTCGACTGTATGTTTTTTTAATGTTTGATACCTCATAACTCTTACTGGGTGTACCGATTTTAAATTCTTTTTTCGATTTTAGATTCTTTCGACCTTTGGAAGCTGGTGCCTGTCATGTCCCATTTAAATTTGATAGATATCTGAAGAGTAGTTTTTGAGTTAATCCTTAATAATGCCTATTTAATTGACATCGATGATATCGTAATTTTATCCCATGGGTGTCTATAAAAGACCACAAGATAGTTTCCTGGAAATTTATATACTTAAAACACTAAAAAGCAAAAAAAAAAAAAGATTTTTAATGAATAAAAAAACCGTCTTAACAACGAAAACTTGTGTTTGTTTTTAGTTTTGAAGTTTTTTTTTAATAATTTATTTTTTGCTTTGTTGTGTTTTTTTTAATATTCTTAGTTAAGTGGCCGCTTATTGTAAATGAGTAACTGTTTTTCTAACAGGCCACTGTGTAGGTCGTAGTCTAATAACATTAAGTTGAATGTAGCTCGATGCTTAACGATGTCGAAACATTGCCGCATGAAAGAAAAATGTATTATACTGTCTAAAGTTAAATTTTATGATGACGATAAATCTCCATATTTATAAACTTAAGGCAACCTCACATAAAACACTCCTTTGTAAAATTTGCTTAAAGTAACCACTAAAATTGCTAGGGCATTTGTTTTGATTGTCGCTACTAGTGTACTCTCGTAGAAGCTTTTAGATTAATGCAATTGTGTATACATACACTTTTTAACGTTGTTTCTGGAATTGTAACTGAGCAATAACAAAAGTGAATATCCAATAAATAGTGCTCGGAGCAGCAACAGTATTCAAATGGAAAAATCTATTGGCCGAAAATGTTAAAACGACCGTTCGAGTGAGGTTTAATATTAAATACCGGATTACAAACTGTAAAAAACGAGTAAGTATTTAAGCGGATTTGCTTTTGCGATACCACAAAATAAAGAGCGTACTTACAGAAGGATTACTTCTATGCTCGAGTGACATAAAGGCGGTTAAAGAATCTATTGGACCTGGACATACTTAACATGACCGTATTTGTCGGAGTTTCTCCCGAGTTCTAGTTGTAAAAACACGTGTTGAGAGACTCCATTTTTAACCTCAATCAACCGTACAATTTTTGTTACTTTAGTTACATTTTCACTTAATTAAGAATAGAATAGAATGGACCGTATTTGTCAAATGATTGAGTTGAATCTCTTTCATTATCTTGGGCCGCAAATAAAGCAAGCCGATTATAAAATGTGATAGTTTTTAAAATATTTGAGCAAACCTTTCCTAACTGAAGTACCTAAGTTGAAGTATAAAATCTTCTATAACACAGTATTTAATTCACAAAGCTACTTCCAATATTTTGGAACAATGATAACAATAAACTATACAGATTGTTTGGTTGGTCATGTAAAAACACTGGTGATATAATTTTTTTATAATAAATAATTTCTCCATACAAATAGTTCGATCCGAAAAATTAAAAGTATGAAAAATTAAAAAAAAATTACAATTTAGAATTTCTAATATCGTCTTCGTATTTATATGACTATGTTAGCGTGGGTAGGTGCCCGCTTGATATCCCATGTACGAAACACCTGTAGATATGGTATGTTCATTTTGCGTTGCAATCTGTGCCACCCAATTTAAAACTGACAACGAAACACACGCGAATAAATATTGGCAAGGACACTAGTGCCACAATGCGGCCGGCTCATGATTGCGTTCGACACCGACTGATAGCATGACGTCCTCATTAGGACGTTTTTGAGTCTACACAATGCTCGCGCCTATGAAATATCTGCTTCTTTTTTAATTTAATATCATTCTTTTGGAAGTTATCTTGGTTTGTGTTTTGTTCACGGGTAGGTGAAGTGTCAGCCTAAGGCTGCTTTTCCACCAGAGATGTGCTATGCCCCGTTGATATGGGTGCGTTTGATATCCACCAATCACATTCATTGGTCCACATAGCATAGTATTCCAACGCCAACCAGTTCGTCACAGCAGTCAAAGTGAATATCTAAATGAAACTTATATTGTTTTAAAAGTCATTAATTTGTAACTAACACTCCTATGGATTAATTTTGGTCTGAAATAAACGAATTATTATTTAATAAAAAAATGTATTTTCGAATGAAATGACACGTTTTCTTTTCTCTAACAGTGGTAATGTATTTTGTATACTACTTAAAACACAGGAAGATTTTTTTTCGAGCGATAACTTAAAGCGTTGCAATGAAGTGCAGTCGACCAGCCAAAACGCGAGAGCGTCCCTGACTGAATGTGAATCCGGCAATTACCTGACTTTTTCGTTGCCATTCTTGAGCGCGTGCAACGCATCTATACCTTTTAAACACCTTAGTATGTATGTATAGTTAACATTAAATTGAAATACCTAAATAAAAGATCGGCAAAATTGTCTTCCGCCCCAGGCGGCCGACACCCACGCTACGCCGCTGAAATAGATACCTCCACAGGTATAGAATCGGAATATCCCAGACAGTAGTCGACCCACGCTTGTCTGAAGTTAGCCCTACTTTGTGGGAATGAACCAATACCTATGATTCAATATCTGTTAAGATAACCAGAGTGATAGTTAGGTCAAGGTTGCCAGTGGGCGTGTCACAACCTTGTGTTGCAAGCTTCAAAGCTACGGTGATTTCTCACCATTTAGAAGGCCGCATTTTAGAGATCACTAGAGCTGGCTATAGAGTTTGGCAGCATGGGAATGACTCATCATTTCAATCGTCTATAGCCTACAGTGACTATTAGGTTTCAGGTCAACATATGTCATAAAAAGAATAAAACTAAAATTCTTAAAAACAGCTCAAAACAATTTAAAGGAGTAAGATATTTAATAATATTTCGATAATCGCCGTAATTATTTTTGCCAATGTGTGTAGTCCACAATACCCATTATGCACCACATGACCATATAATTCGATCCGGAATCATGTTCCGTCGAAAAGTCGCATAATTGGTTTTACAAATACCTATTACAAAAACACGCTTCCGCTTGGTCGTAAAAAGTATTTAAATATCACCATTTCCTTATTCACACTTCTATTTATAGAACCGACTTTGGGATTTTATGTGAAACGTTCATTGGCGAAACCTAATTCTGGATCGAGTTATACGCTGGCACCATACACGCATATTGGAAAAATTATAGGTGACATTTTATTTGTTTACTTTTGACAGCTCCCGCGAAGCCATCTGCGCTTCACATAACAAAGTTAACTGAATACTATGTCTTTTTTCCCGATTCATACGCGAGTCACAATACCGAGTTACATTTCCCCTACTCCGAAATATATTGGAAATTTGGAACTCAATTCCGGTGTAAATTGGCTGCAACGGAGGCTTTTACCGTGTGGATAATTATATCACTTCAATAAGCGCTTTGATAAATTAAGGGCCTTGTGTTGCGGAGGCATTCCTAAACACATTATAGACCATTTGGGCCGAGTACAACGTTCTTTATAGTAATTGGAAAACATAAATGCCAATATTAACATACACAATCTAAAAGCGATCGACCTCTTCGATGGCAGAATATTGGTTTAGTTAGACGAAATGTGTAGGCAATTTGCAATAGAACTATGTTAATAAATATGGAAATACTTGACAAAGAAAGAGATAGTATGAATGTGGATAGGTATAGAGGGAGAGGTATATCGAAGAAAATATTGATAGAATTTGTGAAAGATGTGGCAAACAACATTGTTAATGACGGTTGATCGAAGAGTTCGGGAGAAGAACACACTATTACAACGATTATGAAATTCAGAACCGCGCAGACAGTAGAGAAATAAATATGGGAACACTTACCTTCTGAAATCTCTACTCCAGCAAGCGTAGATTACAGGATTCATAGAAGAGTTGACCCAGCCGAGCCAGGTCACCACCACGTTCACGATCTCTTCGTGAGCGATGCAAGCCGAGCAGATGCCCGACAGTAAGTTCACAACGAAGAACGGTAACCAACACACTATGAACACTCCCATCACTATACCCAAAGTCTTAGCCGCCTTTTTCTCTTTTGCAAACTTAGCTAATTTACGCGACAGCGAAAAGTTTTTGGGCAAATGTTTATTATGCGTCACGTTGGTCAAACGCGTTGACGACCGCGAGAGTCCATTATTTTGCAACGCGGTCAGAGGTTCCTGGTCTGCTTCTTCAGGTGTACAGACACCATGACACGCATCACTTCGCTGTCGCATTGTACCGCCCCTATGAATCCGAAGCGTTAATTCTAATTCACCACTAGGTCTCATCACTTGCTTAGTGCCTATCTTAAGAGAACGCGTCTGAATAGTCGCCGCGCGATATATACGGTAGTAAGTGAACACCATTACAAACAAAGGCAAATAAAAGGATATTGTCGATGAGAATATTATATACTCTAAATTTTCCGTGAACGGACACTTGTAGTCTGGTACTTCTTCTATTCTTACTGCTCGCCACCACGCAATGGCAGGAAAGGATATAGCACCGGAACATACCCACACAGCGGCAATAAGAAACGCAGCTTTTCGTCCGCTCATTCTCATCGGATATGTGATAGGATCAGTGATGGCCCAATATCGGTCTAATGAGATTACACACAAATTTAGAATGGAAGCCGTGCTGAATAGAACATCCAGTGATCGCCAGACATCGCACCAGTCAACCCCGAAGAACCACGTGTGCTCCAAAACCTCATACATAGCAGAAAACGGCATCACAACTAAGCCAACCAAACAGTCCGCTACTGCTAATGATGTGACAAAGTAATTCGTGGACGTATGCAGGTATCTTTCTCTTACAACAGCTAAAATCACGAGCATGTTTCCAAATACAGTTGTGAGTGAGAAGAGCAATAAGAACGCTACAAGTAGTGCTCGGTCTTGGAGAAGCTTGATGTAGTCGTTCCAGAGTTCACCGGAGCCGTCGGATAGGTTGTAGCTGGATGTGTTATCGAAGGTGACGTTGAAATCGATAACGGCGTTGTACGTTGCCCCGGAAGGATCGAGTGCGTACTCGGGTCCCCTGTACGATATGTCCAGTTGGCCACTTGCCACCACCACTTCCGATCCGGTCGCATTCATATTTTTCCGATGGTTACTCGCTCTCTAGCGCCATGGTGAGTGTTTATGTTTTCCTTGTTTCGCCCGCAGCCATTTCGAGATTACATTTTTGGCAGGCATTGTCTGTCCATATTCCAATTTCTGGCACATGTTTTGTTGGCATATTCTTTTCGTCGTCTGCAGATATGCTCAGCCGCTTTCTGGAACAAAAATGAAAATTGTTATATTTTTTATTGTGTTTACGGGAAATTCTCTGGAGAAAAACTCTGAATTATTATGTGTTTGTAGACGCTTGGTAAATATATCTTACGTTATTTTGCATATAAATAAACAGATCTTAAGTCGCAATTTTAGTAAGTAATATTATTATTTTTTCTGTTAAGTTATTTTTGAAGTATTAGTTTTAAAACCAGTAATTTCATCCTAATTAGCTGTAGTCTAGCACAAATCTGATTCATTCATCACTGACTCATCGTAGCCGCCCGTTTAAAACTAAACTTTCATAATTATAAGTCTGACTAGCTTTGAATGGAAGTCTTAATTTATTACTCCCTGGCCTTAGCTTGTACAAAGGTAATTTGGGACAAACCCGTCATTTACACCCGAAGGTATAAAAGCATTTAATAAGAGCCACAAAAGTGATTTCCAATTACAGTTTAATAGTTAAACTTTGATCTCGACATCGTCTTGTCATTGGCAGGGCCAGCGTCATCGGTGTGTCCTTCGTACATAAATAGCTAAGCGAGCAGGCGGTGAGATCAAACGAATTGTGTTCCATCGGCCGTAAGCCGCTCGTCCGCATGACGGCGCTTGAACTGGTACGCCCCGCTCCGCCCCGTCTCCTCCCCGCGCCGCGCATCCAAACTTTATTATGATAATCTTTGACGTGAATAAAATTATATTTTGGGAGTGTAACGTTAATTTTAAAATTCTCATTGATCATTCAGTTTTTGTGCCGCACCTTTTAAATAAAAACAGGAGGATAAAATAGCTACGGATCTCGGAAGGATCATCTATAAGTTCCGGTGTGAATGTTGTATAAGTTATCTTAAGCTAAATATTGTCCAATAAGTGAAATGTAAATTTCTTGAGACAATAAATATTCTTTAAACCGATGTAGTACTAAGATACCCAGGTACCGAGAAGAATAATTATGAAAATAGACCACTTAGGTATCATATAAAAGAAGCCAAAACCTAAAACAGTATGAGCATTTCCAACATTTATTTATACAGGATGAATATTTCAAGTGGGCCTTCAGGGCCAAATCCTAAACTAGAAGGAATATCGGAAAATGCTCAAAGCAGTCGCGAGCCCGATTTTTATGAAAAAAAAACTGCATCATTGGATTTTAGGAAAAATAATGACCATCGCTTGACCATCTGATTATCGCTTCAACCAAGGTGGAACAAGAAATATTTTATTAAAATTTAACATTTTCCATTAGTTTCCCGTATATCATTACTTCCCAGAAATCGATCCTTATTAACAACACCATCGAATGGTGTAGTAATACAGGCTGTGTTTTTTTCAAAACCATTGGGTTCGATTCCGTGCTAGGATTATTGATTTTTCAAAAATCCAATTATGCAGTTTTTGTTTTCATCAAAATCGGGCTCGCGACTCCTTTGAACATTTTTCAATATTCCTTGTAGCTGGATTTGGCCCTGAAAGTCCACTTGAAAAATTCACCCCGCATAATATCAAAGTAATAATACGATATATTTCGCTTTAATTTTTGAATTGAAACATCCAACATTTCAATATCTATTTCGGTTAAAACTTCTTATTGTTGTTTGCTTGATCTCATACATTGATACCAAAATTAATTTCACGATAAAAGGGCTCCAGCTTTTGTTAGATTGTAGACACTAAGTTGACTGACAGAGCCTTTAATAGAAGATGGTATCACTTTTCCACTTTAGCTATCAAGATCAGTCACGAGTGAAGAATAAATGTCACTTGTAATTTCACAAATATCAATCATGTCTACTTATATTATAAAGAGGAAAGATTTGTACGTTTGTAAGGAATAAATTAAAAAAATACTGAACTGATTTTCAAAATTTCTTTTACTCTTTACATTGCTATATTATTTCTGACATAGTTCTATTTGATTTAAAAACTACGGGCTACTACTAACTTTCTCGTATACGTAGTATAGAGAAAGTCTTGTAATCGTCAAAAAATTCGACTTCGAGATTTTGACGGATTTACACATTTTCGAGCTCCCGGAATTATGTCTGTGTGTGTGTCTGTGCGTTAGCACGATAACTCGAGTATGCTTTAACTTATTAACATGCATGTATGATATCAATATATAAGGTTTCAATCAAATTTTGAGTGCGAGAAAGGCAAGGGGAGACCACTCCCGATTTTTTTAAATATTGTAACCGTGATTCCCGAGAAAGTTCAAAGAGCTCGGATTGGTTAGTGGTAGGGTATATTCTAAGTCGTTACTCGACTTAAGAACTAAACTAACTAGATAATTATGAGTTTCAAAAGTTTTCAGAAAGCCCAAAGTTTGTTACCATCAAAATAGTGTTATTATACATATAAAAGAAAAAATTAAAATGACTCGATCCCACTTGATGGTACGCATAAGTAAAGTACAAAAATATAGCTACCCTCGGCAGCTGACCAGCAGTGCTTCCTCGCGCCTTTTTAAATGACCCAGCCTGCCTAGCATGACCACCGAAACACGATATGATATAGCCATTTATCGCGTTGACCTGTCAAAAATTATTGGATATAACCGTCAACTTGAAATTTTATCGAAACTGCGAACATGTATAAGGCTTATACATGTTCGCAGTTTCAATAAATTTTGACAGTTCAACGCGATAAATGGCTATATCGATTAAGATTCGATGGGGCTGACATGTCACTTCGTGACAAAAGCACCTAAGTAAACTAGATATAAAAAAAAATATTAAAAAAAAGTTTTGCTTCCGAAATCGTCGAATTGTTTTATATGGTTTCATGTGTAATTTTAGACCAGTCACGTGTTAACCAATACGACAGTAAATTTGGGTGTATCCTACTATTTCCATGGAAATACAAAATGTAAATTAATGGACAAGTGTTTTTCCTGAAAACTTTTGTATAAGATTTATATTTGGACTCCGCAAATATGATCACGTTTCAGATTTCCGCCGTAAACTCAAGTGGTTGCCGATTCGCCTTCGCCGGAATGTTCATATCCTCTCCCTACTCTACAGCATCCTTTTCAACCCAGCGACTCCTTTTTACCTTAAGGAACGTTTTACGTTCGTCAACGATACCCATTCTCGAACATTAAGATCGTCGGAGAACTTACGCTTAGCTATCCCAATTCATTCTACCAAATTTTACGCTAAATCGTTCACAGTCCAAGCAGCACTGTTGTGGAATGCATTGCCTTTTCCTATAAGAAAATCACAATCACGTGATGTCTTCATCGACAAAGTGAAAAAGCACTATCTTGCAATGTGACATTTTTGCCATAATGTTTATATAATATATGTATATATATTCTTTTATGTTTACGTATATATTGTATTGTATGTATATATAAATATATATTTTTTTTATGTATGTAAATATGTGTGTATTTAGTAATTATCTTAGGTGTTAGAGGTATTTATTCTGCTTCTTTTATTTTTCTATATTCATTTATTTTAGAGTCATAAGGTATTATATTGTAATATTAGTGATACAAGTATTTGAAGATACACCAACAGCTTCCTTCGTTAATTTTAATCTTTCCTGTCCATCCTAAGGTTGTCTGGAAGAGATCGCTCATATAGCGATAAGACCGCCCTTTGTACATTATAATATTGTTATTGTTTAACTGTAGTTTCTATGTTAAGGTGTACAATAAAGATTATTCTATTCTATTCTATTCTATTCTTTTCCTAGTTATATCCTATTATTTACATGGTAACAAATCGCAAATGGTAAGAGGTTTTCACAATACATTATGGTACGCTGAATGTGTGATAGGCGTGCTTCATAAAATACCCATAAACAAGAAGAAAGAAAGAAGTAGAAGACCACTTCCTGGCTGGCAGTAATTTTGCCAAATCACAAAACAAAACATTTGTTTCGTGTCATGACACCCCCAGAATGTATTAAGAAACTAAGATTTAGGGACTACGACTAGAGACAAACTACTCTTTGTCCCTAGTGCAATAAAACAGTGTGTCACCAATATTTAATTTCCAAATAAAATTAAGGAAGTAATAATTAGTTCCTGTGCGAACATCAACTTAAAATCCGCGCAGCAAAGGGCTCGCGAAACCGCAACGGAAATAGTGAGACAGAGGGTCCCAGTATTTGCATCATTGGAAATACAAAATGGATATAGGGATGCACCCGTAACTTTTGCATAAATATAGTTGTGAAAATAGACTAGAGATTGTCTAATCTAAAACTGAACTTTAAACTTGATGCTGACGGTCCTTTTATGAGTGATCGAAGAGTCCTGCCCCGTTTGTGTCTAGCCAGCGACTGAATGAACTGAATGACCAATGACTACAGCTAATTTGAGTGGGTTGCATCTGTACACTTATTGTGCATGTAACAGTAAGACAATGGAGACACGATCTAATTACATGCGAGCTAAGTTCCTATTTACGAAGTGTATTTACCAAGTGTAGTGCTCTCGCAAATTGAAGAGACCATTACGATAACAGTTTTTTTTTATAGTTTCATACTATTTTCCTTTATAAAAGATAGAATAATAACGTCAAAAATACCGTGCCTTCATGTCTTCATTAAATAAATGAAGGCCCCAACTTCGACTCTGCAGAAATGTGCCACTCTTCCGTTATCGCTACCCGACTGCATTAGTGTTTGTCATCCCGCCCCTTTCCTTATCGCAATAAATCTTTTCAATTACTCCCATAAAACATAACAATTATATTCTATTTTTTCGTCATTTCACTGTGGAAGCCTGTGACAAATAATAACAATATTAAGATGAATGCTGGTTACGCGTTATTTATAGCTGCTCCAACGTAATAGAAAATATGTATTATTTTTTGTAAAACGAAAACGGACAAAACATGTTTCTTCTTTTTGCTAACAAACTGCTAAGGTTTTCTCTTGTACTTTATTTCTTTTTATCCTAAATTTAACTTTGTGATACTACAAAGTAACCTATTATATCTACTTTGAATACACTCCAACGCATAGGAATACATCTCGTTACTGTCCCTTTATATTCACGAGGAAAGATGTTGTGTTACTGTATAATTTTTATGGTAAATAAAAATATGTGGAATATCTTTTCTTCCAACTCAAATTAGGTAGGATTACAATGTAAAACCTAATGAACAGTAACAAGCAATAATTCCGACCATTTGTTTTAGCTCCTTGATAAATAATGTTCTTTATATAAAAAGCTTTTACTTGTAATGTTTTATGTATTGTATGTTTGGGTCAAATCTTGCAACTGAATTTTATAGCAGCTATCCTCAAGTAATTAGCAAAAAGCAAAAGCAGCCATGTGTTGCCGGCAGAGTAGAATAGCATCACCCCAACTCTTTCAATAGGTATCGTAGAAGACGACTAAAGATGTATAATATTGATCACTTCATACTCCGTCGATCAATACGCATTGGACAAGCGTGGTGGACTACTGCCTAAACCCCCTTCGATGATCAGGAGAGGCCGTTGTCCCAGCAGTGGGTCGAATTATAAAGACGGTTAAGATGATCCTCAACAGATGTGATGAAATTTTGTAAACACGTATAATTTGGATGAAAATGCGTGCTCAGCTAATTAACGTTATTCTAAATCCAATACGCGGACGGCCCAAGATAGAGCACTAGTTATTTTTTGTGTACCCTCATGATATGTGTATAAAAATCCATACATATTTTTAAAAAGCATTCATAGGTTCTAAGATTTAGAGAGTCTCTTCTTTTTGGAGCATCGTATGACGCCGCAGTGATGGAATGGTCAGTAGCGCTGCCTACACATCGGGCGGTCAGTGTCCAAGTCCTGGTAGCGGCAAATATTTGTGTGACGAACACGAATATTTGTTTGCGAATCACGGTTGTTTATATATTTAATTAAGTTTATTTAAATCTAGTATCCATAACACAAGTTCTTAATGATACTTACTTTGGGCTAGATAATTGGTGTGAGCGTGGCGTATTATATTATATTATTATGTCACTGTAACCCACAATAATTGAGACAGTTTCCCATAATGGTGTTAACGTGTTCATTCTCACGGTCCTGCCCGCCTAGCATGACCACCAAAACACGATCCGATATGATATGATATAGCCATTTATCGCGTTGAACTGTCAAAATTTATCGAAACTGCGAACATGTATAAGGCTTATACATGTTCGCAGTTTCAATAAATTTTGACAGTTCAACGCGATAAATGGCTATATCATATCATATCGGATCGTGTTTTGGTGGTCATGCTAGGCGGGCAGGACCGTGAGAATGAACACGTTAACACCATTATGGGAAACTGTCTCAATTATTGTGGGTTACAGTGACATAATAATATAATATAATACGCCACGCTCACACCAATTATCTAGCCCAAAGTAAGTATCATTAAGAACTTGTGTTATGGATACTAGATTTAAATAAACTTAATTAAATATATAAACAACCGTGATTCGCAAACAAATATTCGTGTTCGTCACACAAATATTTGCCGCTACCAGGACTTGGACACTGACCGCCCGATGTGTAGGCAGCGCTACTGACCATTCCATCACTGCGGCGTCATACGATGCTCCAAAAAGAAGAGACTCTCTAAATCTTAGAACCTATGAATGCTTTTTAAAAATATGTATGGATTTTTATACACATATCATGAGGGCACACAAAAAATAACTAGTGCTCTATCTTGGGCCGTCCGCGTATTGGATTTAGAATAACGTTAATTAGCTGAGCACGCATTTTCATCCAAATTATACGTGTTTACAAAATTTCATCACATCTGTTGAGGATCATCTTAACCGTCTTTATAATTCGACCCACTGCTGGGACAACGGCCTCTCCTGATCATCGAAGGGGGTTTAGGCAGTAGTCCACCACGCTTGTCCAATGCGTATTGATCGACGGAGTATGAAGTGATCAATATTATACATCTTTAGTCGTCTTCTACGATACCTATTGAAAGAGTTGGGGTGATGCTATTCTACTCTGCCGGCAACACATGGCTGCTTTTGCTTTTTGCTAATTACTTGAGGATAGCTGCTATAAAATTCAGTTGCAAGATTTGACCCAAACATACAATACATAAAACATTACAAGTAAAAGCTTTTTATATAAAGAACATTATTTATCAAGGAGCTAAAACAAATGGTCGGAATTATTGCTTGTTACTGTTCATTAGGTTTTACATTGTAATCCTACCTAATTTGAGTTGGAAGAAAAGATATTCCACATATTTTTATTTACCATAAAAATTATACAGTAACACAACATCTTTCCTCGTGAATATAAAGGGACAGTAACGAGATGTATTCCTATGCGTTGGAGTGTATTCAAAGTAGATATAATAGGTTACTTTGTAGTATCACAAAGTTAAATTTAGGATAAAAAGAAATAAAGTACAAGAGAAAACCTTAGCAGTTTGTTAGCAAAAAGGAGAAACATGTTTTGTCCGTTTTCGTTTTACAAAAAATAATACATATTTTCTATTACGTTGGAGCAGCTATAAATAACGCGTAACCAGCATTCATCTTAATATTGTTATTATTTGTCACAGGCTTCCACAGTGAAATGACGAAAAAATAGAATATAATTGTTATGTTTTATGGGAGTAATTGAAAAGATTTATTGCGATAAGGAAAGGGGCGGGATGACAAACACTAATGCAGTCGGGTAGCGATAACGGAAGAGTGGCACATTTCTGCAGAGTCGAAGTTGGGGCCTTCATTTATTTAATGAAGACATGAAGGCACGGTATTTTTGACGTTATTATTCTATCTTTTATAAAGGAAAATAGTATGAAACTATAAAAAAAAACTGTTATCGTAATGGTCTCTTCAATTTGCGAGAGCACTACACTTGGTAAATACACTTCGTAAATAGGAACTTAGCTCGCATGTAATTAGATCGTGTCTCCATTGTCTTACTGTTACATGCACAATAAGTGTACAGATGCAACCCACTCAAATTAGCTGTAGTCATTGGTCATTCAGTTCATTCAGTCGCTGGCTAGACACAAACGGGGCAGGACTCTTCGATCACTCATAAAAGGACCGTCAGCATCAAGTTTAAAGTTCAGTTTTAGATTAGCCCCTATTGTGTCGCCGCCATTTTGTAAAATTTCGCGCATGTGTCAGTTACTTCCGGACTTTCCGTCGCGAATTTTCCGGGTGTAAAAAAATAATAATATATTTTTTTGTAATAAAACTATAAATATGAGGTTTTGTCACTAAAATCGTTATAAAATAAGCTAACAGAATATAATATAATTAGTACAGTTATATTTTCAAATAATAATAATAATCATCATCATTTTCATCATCGGAAAACTGTGGAGGGGGGGGATCGACCTCCAGGAGGTCGGCCGACACACAGGCGTTTTTGACAGCGACCTCCAGGAGGCCGCGCGACACACAAGGGGTTATACAATCTCTAGTCTATTTTCACAACTATATTTATGCAAAAGTTACGGGTGCATCCCTATATCCATTTTGTATTTCCAATGATGCAAATACTGGGACCCTCTGTCTCACTATTTCCGTTGCGGTTTCGCGAGCCCTTTGCTGCGCGGATTTTAAGTTGATGTTCGCACAGGAACTAATTATTACTTCCTTAATTTTATTTGGAAATTAAATATTGGTGACACACTGTTTTATTGCACTAGGGACAAAGAGTAGTTTGTCTCTAGTCGTAGTCCCTAAATCTTAGTTTCTTAATACATTCTGGGGGTGTCATGACACGAAACAAATGTTTTGTTTTGTGATTTGGCAAAATTACTGCCAGCCAGGAAGTGGTCTTCTACTTCTTTCTTTCTTCTTGTTTATGGGTATTTTATGAAGCACGCCTATCACACATTCAGCGTACCATAATGTATTGTGAAAACCTCTTACCATTTGCGATTTGTTACCATGTAAATAATAGGATATAACTAGGAAAAGAATAGAATAGAATAGAATAGAATAATCTTTATTGTACACCTTAACATAGAAACTACAGTTAAACAATAACAATATTATAATGTACAAAGGGCGGTCTTATCGCTATATGAGCGATCTCTTCCAGACAACCTTAGGATGGACAGGAAAGATTAAAATTAACGAAGGAAGCTGTTGGTGTATCTTCAAATACTTGTATCACTAATATTACAATATAATACCTTATGACTCTAAAATAAATGAATATAGAAAAATAAAAGAAGCAGAATAAATACCTCTAACACCTAAGATAATTACTAAATACACACATATTTACATACATAAAAAAAATATATATTTATATATACATACAATACAATATATACGTAAACATAAAAGAATATATATACATATATTATATAAACATTATGGCAAAAATGTCACATTGCAAGATAGTGCTTTTTCACTTTGTCGATGAAGACATCACGTGATTGTGATTTTCTTATAGGAAAAGGCAATGCATTCCACAACAGTGCTGCTTGGACTGTGAACGATTTAGCGTAAAATTTGGTAGAATGAATTGGGATAGCTAAGCGTAAGTTCTCCGACGATCTTAATGTTCGAGAATGGGTATCGTTGACGAACGTAAAACGTTCCTTAAGGTAAAAAGGAGTCGCTGGGTTGAAAAGGATGCTGTAGAGTAGGGAGAGGATATGAACATTCCGGCGAAGGCGAATCGGCAACCACTTGAGTTTACGGCGGAAATCTGAAACGTGATCATATTTGCGGAGTCCAAATATAAATCTTATACAAAAGTTTTCAGGAAAAACACTTGTCCATTAATTTACATTTTGTATTTCCATGGAAATAGTAGGATACACCCAAATTTACTGTCGTATTGGTTAACACGTGACTGGTCTAAAATTACACATGAAACCATATAAAACAATTCGACGATTTCGGAAGCAAAACTTTTTTTTAATATTTTTTTTTATATCTAGTTTACTTAGGTGCTTTTGTCACGAAGTGACATGTCAGCCCCATCGAATCTTAATCTATGTACACATATAACTTAACCTAATTTTTTACATGAGAGTTAATGATGCGACATCATATCCATTATAAATTTTGCAGCGTCGCTAGTTGGTTCTGCAAGAATGCTTAAAAACGCTCCTGTATCATACTTATTAACACGAAACTTTCGCATCATAAACTCTCTTTCATTTTTAAATTAATAAGCAAAACTATTATGCACCTCTGGCTAACCAGCCTTAACTTGATATATATGCGAATGGATGGAAGGTACTTTTGAAATATTGTGTAATGTTTTGCGAGAAGAATTAATGTGAGTACACTAAACTTGTTTGTAATTTGTTAGTGTCAAGTTAGTGTAAAAGTAATAACACTAAAGCAATATTGCTTTAATGTTATTACTTTTTTTTTATAATTTGTGTTATATTGTGTTGTTTTACTCTTTTACTAGTTACTTTAATTGGATTACTTATGTCTATTGTAATTAGAAATAATAAATAAAAGTGGAGGCTAGTCTCTCCTAAATTTGGGCTATAACATTGGTTAGAAAATGAAACTGTTGTTAGATTTTGAAATGTCAAAGCCAGGATCCAATCCCGAATTCCATCAGCTGGTAATCATGGATGAAATTAAATATCGAGTTGCTGATTCAATAACGCCCTTGAGGATTAATATGACGGGCAAATTGTCAATTAGGCCTTGTGATCGTAGCTGGAAAAACTGCGTCACAGAGAAGTTATAATAAATCTTCTTTAAAAAATGTATCATTAGGGACTTGTTTTTAATTACACTTCATTTTGGCTGGATAACAAGTATAAGTATAATGTGTAACACAAGTATAAAAACAATAATAATTTAAAAGCCTTTTTTGACATTTTTTATACTAAGAGGCGAAGTAAAAACTTTATAACCCATTTTAAGTATGTCGAGGAATATAATAGATTCTTTATTTGCATGTCACATTAATTTACAGTACAAAGTACAATGTTCTTGAGAGGAGAGTGCTATTCGGCATAATTAAAGTTCATATAGAAATAAAATAAATATATTTAGGTACGTACTCGTAGGTATACTGTATTACAAATGGTATGATTAAATAAAAGATTTTGGCACTTTTTGCCGATTAATCGTCGACTAGTACTTATAAATAAATAAACCGGGCCGCAAAAGCAGCGGTTTGGTAACAAAAACCTCAATGGCTTCTGAAATGTTTGGAGCTGGCTTTGTAGAGACTATATTGTACACAATTTTAAAGTGCTTCACTTGTTCCTAATTTGTAATGAAATAAACTTTAATTTTTTGTTTATTTTAAGGTTATTAAGAGGACTGCTCAAATGATTTGAAAGTTTTCTAATTTTTTGTAAACAACCATGATTCGTAAAAAAGTAACTACCTATTTTGTGTGAATCACATAAATATTTATCACCAGAATTCGAATCGATATGTAGGCAGCGTTATTGACCACCACCACGACGGCGTCAAATAATAATCTTACAGATGGCAGAGAAATATATTCAATGTAGTTACTATATTAATGTATTTACTCTTGCTGAATGTAAGTAACTTTACCACAACACTAAAGGTAAATTTCACTAGTTTGCTATAACGTCTGAATACTTCTGACAAAGGTAAAGTAACTTCGCATTGTCATATAAACTTAGTAAATTATAGTTTCGTGCCCCTAATTAATGAATTTAAGGTATTTGTTTTGAGTTCTTGTTTGTAAATAACATAATTGAATCGCGAGGAACATTCACGAAGCCCTAAATGCACTTATAACTAAGTACAATTACATACTGTCATGCTCATATACCCGAAGTCTTCAGTCACCCGAAGTATATCCTTATGTAGATATCAAGGTATACTGCAGGGTAGAAAAATGATGAAACTCATATACTCGAAAGGCTTGAGGTAGGAGGCTTAAGGTACCATTCGGTTATAAATTCAGTCAAAAAAGTATCGGGAATGGATGATTTGTTTATGGTTCCAAATTATTTTTGTTTTTGTTGTTAGATTGGCACAGCCAACCACCATTTTGGTGCGGAGTTTGAGTTGCATCTGTTATTTATATTAAATACAGTTCTGTTTTTAATTATATTATATCTAGTGTGTATTGCAAAATTCATAATGGACAAAAATATCGAACAAAGAGTTTGTCTTAATTTTTGCCAACGGAATTTCGTGTTCGGTGTCACTGAAAAAATGTTACAGAAGACTTACGGTGAATCGACTTAATCAAAAACACGTGCTTATGAGTAGTACAAAGTGTTCAAAAGCGGTCGAGATGCGATGCAAGATTTGCTTCGCTCAGGTAGGCCATCAACGTCTGCAACTAATGTTAACATCGCAAAAGTGAAGGAAATAGTGACTGAAAATCCTCATTCAATCTTGAGAGAGATAGGGGCCGAACTTTCTGTATCTCACGAGTCGATCCGTATCATTTTAAATAATCACTTGGGTATGAAACATGTTGCTGCTCGGTTAGTCCTAAGACCTGAATTTTCTTCAAAAACTCAATCACATGACAGTCGCTGAGGGCATGCTAGAGCGAGTCAACTCCGACCCAAAATTCATGAAGCGCATTGTTACTGGTGACGAGACGTGGGTTTACGAGTTTGTCTACAACTAGTCTACAAGCTTCGGAGTGGCTTCGCTAGAAGACATAAAGGAGAATTCGCGGCAAGAACAGAACTCATTTCCAGAAAGTGTTAAAAAAATGTTTTTAGGATTGGCTTATTCGTTGGTGTATCGTTTCTGAAGGAGCATACTTTAAAGGTAATAAAATAAATTTGAATGAATAACTAACATTTTGTGTTTTTTTAAAACTAGAAAAATACACTGAAAAACATCAACCGGCCCCAGGCGAGAATGATCCCAGCATTCTCCGCAATCCGAGTGGCTGCGATTATGGAGAATGCATGATTCGATTCCCGCCTGGGGCAGTTAAATATTTTTCAGTGTATTTTTTATAGCTCTTAAAATATTTACGCGTTTGTAAACGCAGAAATTATTATAATTTTGTGTATTATTGATCTTTTCCCGGTACTTTCTTGACAGAGTAGTATAATATAAAGGTAAAATCTACATCATTCCAAAGCCTTTAGTAGTATTGTCGATATCATGCACCAACCCCAAATAACTGGGGAGCAGGGTAGAAGAATAAAGACAAAGCTACATCTGGCAGTTTGGGCAATGCCATATATTTAGAGTAATTAAACCCATTGATTTGTTATTTTTTCTATTCTAAATTCTTTGTAAGTGGGTTCGCTAACTGGGCATGCCATGGCGAACTATCAGTAAAACGGAACTTAGATTAAGTCCCAGTTTCTGTATAATTACTTTTGTGTGTGTACAGCTAAAGTTATGTTAGCCGCCCTATTAAATAAATAAATAAAATTCGATTTTGATCCAACCTAAAAAGTAACTAAGATTTCGGTGAACCAAAAAGAAAAGCCATTAAGCTTGTATTATGACACTTGTCGTGTAAAACAGCAATGGATATGTAATTCAATCGGTGATTATCACTTTTATCTGTCAAAAAAAGTTGGCAGCTTCTCAACTTACTCCCGTATTCACAAACATTACTTGTCTTAGTAAAAAACAATGCTATGCAAAATAAGGCATTTCTCAGTACGTGCCATATGGTAAGGATTTTGAGGGCTCATAGTGCGCGTGGACGCATAGGGTCATAAAAACCTATTCATAGACAATACTTAAGTGGGGATCGGAACTATGCGTACTCTAAAATGAACGCACATCTTTGGTAGCTAGCTAGCTATATTACATAACGCACAGGTGGAGATGTCAAAAGCAACGTCCAATGTCAAAAGTTTAAAGTTTGAAGTATTAAAACCAATCACAGAGTTCAAAACAATGCGTTTACTTATCCAAGAGACGAGAAAGCTCATAGTAATGTTTGCGAATACGGGTGTTAAAAGATATAATTTGATGCAAACACATTGCAAATATTCTGTACACTTGAATCACACATTGCAGTACACTGAATCTTTTGTTGATCTATCGACTCCTTGTCAGAAAACTGACTTGCCATTTGGCGAAACACATTACCGTCCCAAATGAAATGAAATCTCTTGAGATAGGGAAAGTACCGCAATTTCTGGAAAGTGTCCAACTTAAGAAGAAACTATAATTTCTGGCAACAAATCACAATACATCTTTTAGGTTGTACCCCAAGGGAGTGCAGTCCCTCCAACAACAAAAATACAGCTTATTTATAACCTACATGATAGTGGAATAGGAACGAGAACGTTCGTGATTTCTAATTTATTCCTTATCAAATCGTAGTTTCTTAATACCTATTGAAACGGAAGCACTAAGCAGACTGCATAAAAACAACAAGGTCCAGTACATTTATTAACTGGGAAATACAAAGAATACCTCTATACGAGAGACGCCCCCTGTTGGACATAGGCCTCTCCCAAGGATCTCCAAACCGGTCGTCATGCGTTTCCCGCATCCAGCGGCTTCCCGAGACCTTTACTAGATCGTCAGTCCACCTTGTGGGGGGCCCACCAACGCTACGTTTTCCGGTACGTGGTCGCAGCCATCAGTCCTCCTCGCAATGTGCCCTGCCTAAGGTACGCAATTCTTTGGGCTATATCAGTGACCTTGGTTCTCCTGCGGATCTCATTATTTCTAATATGATCGCGCAGAGAAATTTCGAGCCCTCTCCATTGCCCTTTGGGTGACCTTGAGCCTTCTTGCGAGGCCCATTGAAGAGATGAAGGTGAGGCTGATTAATGTGCGACCTTTTTTTTTACCGCACGAGGTAAGTCCAAAATTTTATGTCACCCCTTGACCAAGTAGTGAGATTTTCCGTACGCGTAGTAGGCGTATAATGCCACTTTCTGCTCAAGTGTGGCATAAAATATAGTGTACCTTAACCTTAATCTAGCTTCTATTAATATTTCATTTATTTATTTCATCTTAGCATAATTCCTTCGTTACAATACGGTATAGTCTAAGGCCCGTATTACAGAATGACACTCAGAAATCAAACATGTCTTAAGAATCGTCTGTCACTTTCTATCACACACATAGTGATAGAGACGTACGACTCTCAAGTCGGCGTTCATTCTGGAAACTTATTCTATAATAAGAACATAAGAGCCGGTGCATGCACGCAATCTGACCGTTGAATGTATCCAAGTGCGCATGCTCGTATAGACGTGTGAGTGACAGCATTTATTTACACTTCACAGTAATTTTGAACTCTAATTACGGTCAAAATTTTTGTATTTCACACTATATATACTTACAGCTTGAAATGATCAAAAATAAATAATTTAATATATTAATAAATAAAATAAGAAATAAGTTTAAACCAAAAATTTAAAATTATAAAAAATCAATTTATTGAAGTAAAACTTCTTTAGGCGCGACTAGGGGGTAACTCAGATTTTTCTAACGGAAGTAACGCTCAGTATTCTATAGTCTGTGTAGTTTCCGCTATTTAAAAATAGTAATTTCGATTGGTCGTAAGTATCTGTCATATTTTATTTTTTTTTTCAGTTAAAATTTAATCATTTCAGTGATCTACGTCAAAGAAGTTTTACTTCAATCGCGCGTAAAGGTTACACGCACACAATTTTTTTATTATTTAAAATATAATGCCGTAAAGCGGGAAAGAAGATGTGTTAGTTTTAAAATTTTATTATATTAAAAACCGAGCAAAAGGCTCCACCAACCCTAAAAGGGCCTTTTCCCACATCTCCCATAGTGTTGCTAAGGGTGGCTTGGGGCAAACTCAGCGCAGTTTATGCCCAACCCGAACGAAGATTAGAATACAGTTAAATGTTCCGATTCCACTATTTTGAAAATGACAGATCCACATCTTACAATCCCGGGGGTTTAATATTCTGTCCATTTCACGGACGTCAAGTTATAATTACTTCCAAACCGATATAATGTAGCTTGCCTCTCGTTGTAGTTGAATTGCTTTTCAAGGAATCCTTCCAATTAATGCTACCTACATTCAAAGTGGCGTGACTTCAAAAAAAAATTTACCTTGAAACTTTTCTAATTTCAATACATGATTCTACTTATTCGTGTCAAATGTTCTTTTAATGTACTTAAAAACTTCTTTTTCTATCGCAATAACAAAGTCTTCAATAGCTTAAAAAGATACAGAAAAGCTTAATGAAGTATTACGATCGTTAGGGTAAGGGTTGTATTTCCAGTCCATTTCCAATTTCTTTTGTTAATAAATTGGTAACAAGATATGTTAAATTAACGTTGGGTACTAAAGGTTTATTTTGATGTAGCCGATACCCGGACTACTGAGATGATTTTGAGTATAATATCTGTCCTGGTCATTGTCTTTAGTTGGTTTGTGTACTGAAGGATTGTTAATTTTTGGGTTTGGTGTCCCTTTGGTGTAGGCGAGGGGCTGGCAACCTATCACTATATTGGGGTACTGTATGGCCCATACTGCAAGATGTGTTGTGATGTATGTAGTTTCCGAACATGAATAAGCCTACCTTTTCTCATCCTGGGTGTCGTTAAAGCTGACTAAGATAAAGTTTGGACGCCGTGCTGATGGTCTGCACTTAGAATCTCCCTCAGTGGCACCAACGAGCAACTCGTGCGCTAGCGAGTAATCCACCAACAATAGCATCCCCTAGGAGACTTGGTGTCCTTGGTGAGTTAGCTGACCGACCATAAAAGTAAGCCACAGCAGTATATAATGACATATTGCACCGTCCCGAAAAAAAAATTGGGAGTGGTCTCCACTTGACTTTCTCGTATACCGGAAAGGACTCAAATGTTAATAGAAACCTTAGATGTCATACAAGCATGTTAAATTATTCACCCATCTGAGTAAAAACCCCGCACTTGGTTGCTTAACTTTTGTGATCGACGGCTCAAAATTTGATAGAAACCTTATATTTTGATGTCATACACGACGAATATTAAATTTGAATGCAAAAAGTTAAAGCATGTTTGAGTTATCGCGCTAACGCACAGACACACAAACAGACATAATTCCAAAAGAACTATTTTTGGACTCAGGAAGGGCCAAAACGTGTAAATCCGTCAAAATCTCGAGGTCGAATTTTTTGACGAATACAATACTTCCTCTATACTACGTATACGAGAAAGTAAAAAAAAAAAAAAAAAAAAAAAAAAAAAAAAAAAAAAAAAAAACTGTCAACAAGAGAACACGTACTTCTCAGTGATAAAATAAATTAAATACAATAAAACTTCTTAAGTTATGTTATTTCCATAGTTACGTCTAAAACTAGTTATAAATAGCCGGTGAGATTGTTATCAGGAGTGAAAATCATGAACAAAACTACAACAAAAAACTGAGTGTAAACATTGCAATTGCAAAGAAAACAGTGAATAAAAGTACAATCTAATAAGGAAAGTGAAACTGTAATATACACTTCATAAACTATAACGATTACAAAGTGATTATATATGTGGAATATAATAAACTATCGCCAAATACAGCATCATAGATTGTCAGTGAATAATTATAAAGTGGGTATAAATAAATAAAATTATACTAACAGACTCTGCAAATACTGGATTCACGTGAAGATCTATTTCATCGCAACTACAACAAGCTTACTGGCCTCTTGGGTTAACATACGAACTCACGAGAGCTAAATTCTAGCGGTACAGGTTCAATCCTGCACTCGAATAATTTATAAAATCGTTTTTTTAAACACAAAAATTTTTCTATGAGCAAAATGAATTTTTTCAATAATATTACAATGCGACGACAGCGTACAAAATCTGATACAGACATCAACATTAGTAGTTCTACAGAAGAAAACCTAGATGGCTCCACAGGCAGTCTGCCGGATATATCTGTGATCGGTAGCGCAGACGAAATAATAAAATTAAACGAACAAATCGAAACTCTTCAACTTCAATTAAGCAGTGCGCACGCAGAGATTGAGAATTTATTATCAGAAAACAGTAGTTTAAAACGTAGAAACGAAAAATTAGAAAAGAAAACAGAGATATACAAAAAGGTGACACAAAGTCCGGTTTCTTTAAATGGCACACCGAAATCGAAACAAAGAAATAAAATTAACATTAAACAAAAACACGAAGAAAAAATTAAAAGAAAAGATGATTCTACATATTATGCAAAAGAGCCAACAAATCCACAACAAACATTATTTAGAGATAAAATTTATATAATGAGTGCAAATAAGCAGAATAAAATACTAAAAATGGCCTTAAAAGCCATAGATAGTGAATACTTCGAGATATGCCATTACCTTAAACCTCAGTGCAACCTACAAACTTTGCTTAAGGATGCTGAATCTATAACAAAACAATTGACAGTAAATGACTACTTTGTACTTATGATAGGAGAAGAAGACTTTAATTTTACACGAGATTACATAGAAATGATTTGCAATATCAGAGAAACTATGCAAAAAATTACCAACACAAATATCATAATCTGTCTACCTACGTTTAAATATGGAAAATACAATATGTTTAACTGGAGAATAGAACATTTCAATAATATGTTGCATCTTGATATATGTACTCATGAACATGCATATCTCCTGGACTCAAACTTAAACCTGACTTATGATAGCAACATGTTCAATTATAGCACAGGAAGAATAAATAATTTCGGGACATCTATAATATTTAGAGATTTGAAGAAGATGATATATGACATTAAGCAGTTTAATGTTAAAAATGAAAATAATTCTTTAATTGAGGAGCATGAAAGACAATTGAATTATATCGACAAAACCACAGAATCGCAGCTTTTTCTTCACTAAGAATATCATTATATTACATCAGAATATTGCTGGTCTAATAAACAAATCTGACCAACTATGTGTTTGCTTGCATGAGCTAGAGGATAAGCGCCTAAATACTGATATTATTTGTATTACGGAGCATTTTATGATGCAAGGATATGAAGAAAATCTCACGATACCAAATTTCTACTTAGCAGCAACTTTTAGTAGAAGAGGAAGTAAAAGGGGAGGTGCTTGTATATTGGTAAGAAATGGACATCAATGCGAAGAACTTTCGGAAGTGGCTAGTATTTCAGTTGAAGGCATGTTTGAGTGCTGTGGTATATACCTAAAATCATATAGATTAATAATTGCTTGTGTATATAGAGTTCCAAATAGCAAAAACTTAAATGTTTTCTTTGAGAAATTAACAATTCTACTCAAAAAAGTTTGTAAACAAAGTAAAAATCGTATTATTATTGCAGGCGATTTTAATATAGATATGTTGAAGAAGAATAGCGCCTCGTTAGATTTCGAATGTTTATTACTAAATTACAATCTTAAATTAGAATATAAAAAACCTACTAGATTTATTAGTAACTCTTGTTTGGATAACTTCGCACATAATTTCAAGAAAAATTGGCATTCAGAAATTATTGATTTCGCACTGTCTGATCACAGTGCTCAATTAATTAAATTCCCTGTTAATAAACAAAATATGATTAAAAAGTGGCATGTAAGGCGCCGAAACTTTAGTAGCGAAAATATGATCAAATTTAGACAATGTATAAAAAGTCTTTCATTCTCAGAAATATACTCTGAAACTGATCCTAATAAAGCCTATGACATTTTTATAACAAATTTTAAACTTTTCTATGACCTTTGTTTTCCTTTACAAAATGTGACATTTAAAGAAAACAAGAAGCCGAAATGGTTGTCGCGTGGCATCAAATTATGTAGCAAAAAGAAGAGGGAACTACTGTGGAGGTATCGACTAAATCCCACTGGCCAAAATAAATTGACTTTCAAATCATACACAACTACTTATAAAAAGATTATAAGACTTATAGTACGAGAGCCCACGACCAAAACCATGTCTCATAGCAATACGGCAAAAACCCTATAAAATCGTTAGATTGTATGATTCTGAACCCGACTAGGTGTGTAGTAACGGTCGAAAGTGTAGCAACTGCGTGGGAGGCCATTTCTGCTGTGTCAAAAAAAAAGACAGTCGGTATTATAGCAATACGTCTGATAGTGAAAATGTACATAGATTTTATAATTGTATTACGAAAAAGTTTGTTTTCAGACATTTTGCGCGTAGCATATAGCCTGAGCGCATTTTTGAAAATGTCAACAAATTTAGCCGACCTGTATCATAGCAATACGGATATTATTTTTTTTCAACTTTTCGTATTGCTGCCATGATTACCAAAAACCTGTTTTCAGACACTTTAAGTGTAGCATATACTCCCAAAAACGAAAATTAATAACGTCGATTTAGCTCGACTCAACATTTTTTCGAAGACATAAAATTAAAAACGACGAGGCTTCGACAACTCTGAATCTCCAGTTATCCAATTACGACGCCTGCAATCTGCCACCATGCAAAACGGAATTGGAGAAACATTTATTACGAACAAAATATATTGCACAAGTCTGGAGCAACGCTCATACCAAAACGCCAACCGAACTGAACCCTGCAGATTGCGGATGGTATGAAGACAAGGGACGATTTCAGTTTTCGTGGTTCTCTGGCAACCAACTACCTGAGTTGAGCAACGTTATTTTGGACGACAAATCATCATCCACAACAGGTACAGTTTACATGGCTTTTGCTGTTAATTTCATAAATAAGTTCGTGATTTTCACTGACGATGTTTATTTTACAGAAGAGGACGTTGAAGATCTCCCGAGCGACGTCGAGAGTGATTTCGAAGACGACGATTCCGAATCCGACAGCGATTGAATACGAGAATATTTTGTAACTTTGAATAAACCGTTTTTTTTTTCAACTTCATCCCAGTTTCATTTTGTGAGATTTATTTCAGTCCTTCAACTTCAATGTTACGGTTTCGGGTAAATTCTTTGTTAATTATCATCTAATAAATTCAGGGTCGCAACGTATTCATTGGTTTGTAACAGAAAATTCAAGATGCCTCAATACGATTTTTAAATGATATCTGAGTATCGAAAAGTTGTCTGATAGAGAAGGTGCTACACTTAATTTGTCTGATATAAATTTTTTGCACATGTGGACAACTTATTTTATCATGTCCAACAATTTTCAGACATATTGCTATGATACCGATCGGTAAAATTTGTTAACATTTTCAAAACGGTCTCAAAATTTAATGCGTTCACATTTCCGTCTGAAAATTGTTTTGTTCGCATCAAATAACCAAAATTTACTAATAAAAAAGATTTTCAGACGTATTGCTATGAGACATTTTTTTTGTCTCATTTTTAATTTTTTTAAGTGATTTTACGGGTTTGCGCTACACCACTAACGTCTGAAAAATATGTTTCCGGTATCTCAGAACTATCATTCAACTACAGTCTGCAAATCAGACATATTGCTATGATGCAGTTCGGTAAAATTCTTTGACAATTTTGAAAATTCGGTCAGATCAAACGCTACGCGGAAAATGTCTGATATTGGTATTTTCGAGTTCAGGATAATCGTATCTATCGATTTGATGCGGTTTTGGCCGTATTGCTATGAGACAAAAATTTTGGTCGTGGGCTCTCTAACTATTACACAGAGAGCCCAAAATAATTTTAACATTAAGACTTCTACAAATAAATCAAAAACTACTTGGCAAATAATTAATAATTCAAAGCCATGTACTCCTCGAGAGCCCATATCGAAAATAAATATAAATGGTAAATCTATAACAGATCCTCAATGCATAGCAAATTTATTTAATGACTATTACGTGGATAAAATTCAACAAACTGACCTAAATAATAGAAAATCTTATCTAGAGAGATATAACAAAACCATGTTTATGGCTCCATCTATTCCCAATGACATAACCAAAATTATTAATTCCCTTAAAAATACCCATAGTGTAGGTTATGACAATATAAGCACAAAAGTTATCAAATTTGTGTCTGCTTATATATCAGTACATTTAAGTTATATTTTAAACTTGATTATAACCGCTGGAGTATATCCGGATAAATTGAAAATAACAGTCATTAAACCATTGTTTAAAAAAGATGATAGAAATGCATTAGAATGCTATAGACCGATAGCTTTGATACCAGTCATTTCTAAGATATTCGAGAAATATATCCATGGTGAAATGTATAATTATCTGGATAGATTCAATATCTTAGTCAAAGAACAAAAAGGTTTTAGGCGAGGAAAAACTATAAACTTAGCAGTGTATGATTTTTTGAACATAGTTATGCGTAAAGTAGATACAAAAACACCAGTATGCGCTATTTACTGCGACATGAGTCAGGCGTTTGACTGTGTGGATCATCATATCCTCTTAAAAAAACTAGACGCTTATGGGTTTCGAGGAAATGTTTTTCAGCTTCTACGAACATACCTAACAAATAGAATGCAATATGTCGAAATTAAAAAACTCTGTAGAAAAACAAAACTTGAAAGGAACTACACGTCTCGTCAGCGTATTGTACAATACGGTGTTCCACAGGGTAGTGTGATAGGCCCATTATTATTCATCATATACATTAATGATTTGATAAAAGTCACGAATCATGCTATGTCTATATTTGCAGATGATAGCACACTAATAATTGACTGTAAAAATAATGTACTTTATGAAAGGGATATCAACATGGCCATAAATTCCGTAGTAACATGGATGAATGAAAATAATTTGAAAATAAATATAGATAAAACTAAAATAATGCACTTTAGTCAGAGGCTTCCCACACCTAGTGATTTACAGATTACCTGCAACTATAAAAAAATTACTGAAACAGATAGTACAAAATTTCTAGGTTTAATCATAGATCAAAAATTAAATTGGAAACTGCATATCGAAGAAATGTGTAAAAAAGTTAGTGCATCTTCATATGCACTTTACAAACTAGCCCCTATACTAAACTCCGATGCTCTCATTACAGCTTATCACAGCATGGTTGTATCTAGGCTGCGTTATGGTATCATGTTTTGGGGTAATTCAACTGAAAAAGAAATGGCATTTAAGATTCAAAAGAGATGTATTCGTGCAATGTTTAAAATGAAAACTATAGAAAGTTGCCAACCTATATTTGTAAAATATAAATTGTTGACTCTCCCATCAATTTACATTTATGAAACTGCCTTATTCATAAAAACATATCCTGAACTATTCAAGAAATATTCAATTAGCATTAGAAGAAATATTGACAGAGTCCAAGTTCCTAAAGTAAATACAGCATTGCTACAAAAAAGTACCTTTTTCATGGGCCCAATAATTTATAATAAGCTACCAAGATCTATAAAAGATCTTAATATGCGCCAATTCAAAAAGAGATTGAAAGACTTTTTAATAGAAAAATGTTACTACACTGTAAAAGACTTTTTAAATGACAACACAATATAAAAATAAAATCACATTGATAATTTCTGTATACCTATATATTTATTAACATGACATTTTAATTGTAATTGATAATTTGACATTTTGTATGCTGTACCTACCTATTTAAGTTGACATAACTAGTTCAATTGACATGTATTACTATTTTGACTGATTTAATTTATTTACATCAATTTACATTATATTATCGAATGTTAACTTTTGACATCTTAATCTTTGACATTATTAATTGATTTTGACCACGAAATAATTATTTGATTCTATCGTTAACTTTGAAAATTGACATTCTTTTTGAAAATTTGCATACCATTAAGGTGAAACATGTTGGACTATCTAACTATAAGATCTGCATTTTATTATGTACACACATGTTTTGCGAATAAATGATTATTATTATTATTATTTATATTTACTGTTTTTTATTATTATTATTATTTACTTTACTGAGTTTTTTTTTTCTCGAAATTGTTATTTCGGTTCTTAATGAAAACCACGGGCTAAAGCCAAGTGGAGTTCATAGATTTGTGGGATTGAAGTTTTCTGCATCTATAGGATCCTCCTGCAAAAATTTACGCACGGTTCGACAAGTGTTAAGAATAGCAGCCTTTTGCATTGTTATGTATAGATTATCATTTAATTCTAATTGCCGTAAATAGTGGAGGAGGTGTTTGGGAATGACACCGGTGCTGGAAAGTACCAAGGGCACTATATATACTTTATGCATTTTCCAGATTCTAATTATTTCTTCTTTCAGTTCGGTATATTTATGTATTTTTTCAATAATTGTTTTTTGTATATTATGTGTATTAGGTACTGCTATATCTATTAAATATGTGTGTTTATTTAATTTATCTATCATGGTTATATCTGGTCTATTGTTGTGAATAGTTTTATCTGTAAGTATATTATTATTATTATTATTATTATTATTATAAGGAATAATTTTCTAACTAATCAAATTGTAAATCTAAGCTATTCTGGAATCCACTTAAACACAAAAAAATCATAAATCAGTTTAGGAGGACTTCGGTGACACACACGTGGACAGAAGAATTACGAATAATACGATTATAATAATATTACTAGTTGTCATTTGAAGTTCTAAATGAAATTGAAATGGCAACTAGAGAATCGAACAGTTTATGGTTAATTTACTTTGTAGAGAGTTTAAAACCAACATTCGCAATATAAGCCGACAATTTACCAATAAAAATACATGCTTTTGTGTGGAATGCAAAACATCACTGGCGAGGTGAGTGGCCTTTGCTGTTAATTTTCTTACCGCTGCAAAGCAGCTTTTGGGCAAAACTTTATGATCCGTGCTTAAAAGGTTCATACTGACAAGTGCTCACGCGATAGACTTCGTGTTGCCACTTAATAGCTCGATAATGAGAAGAGTCGACTCTATATTGAGTTGGATTTAAGCCTTGACGAGTTTTAGAAAGAAAAATAAACATTTATAATCTTTGCTGTGTAGGTGAAGTCTTATCCCTCTCTTGGCAACTCCATTAAATCTAATTGACAAGGTTGAGTGCTATCGTGTAAGCAAGTCATGTTTCAACTCAGTAGTCAGAAGTCAGTACTGGAGTCAGTGGCTGACCCGCCATGGTAGATTAAATTGACCGACGACGAAAACTTGGTTTAATGATGGTGTATGTTACATTAAATCGCTACACGAATAAAGTCATGCCTTTCAAAAGCATTTAAAAATAATGCAAGAGATGAATGGATAAAGAATGATTTAGCTCTAATGAGGTCAATAAGTTAAATTTTCACATGATTTAAAAACGCCAATGTCAAAACAAAAATTTTTTTGTTACGATTCCGACAGTTAAATAGCCGGTTCTTAGTAGTTTTGCGTCTAGGTGGAGCAAGCTTCCACCTTCTGTTTTCATCAGGTGATGTAGCCTAAGCTCTCAGACCATATAAGCTTATTTAAAAAAAAGATAAATGAAAATGGAATAACCCTTGCAAGCTTTTTAGAAAGTGTAAATTTAGGACAACTTTCATTTCCAACTATTATCGATTTCATAGTCACCCTTTGATAAAAATGGCCAGTATTAAATCAAAAAGATATAAGAATATGAAAGAAACATAAAAATCTCTTTATAGATTCCATAAATCTACATTGGATTTACAACCCTCGCAAATGTTGCTGACTCATGTTAGCTATTGTGAAGAACACAGAACATTATTTAGATGCTGACAAAAATATAATAGTTATGAGAAACGAATGCTCAGCGAATCGCTTTGTGATCTTAAACGACTTACTTTTGTGAGCCAATGCTATGGAGTAGTTATAAAAACATTACGTAGTACCTAAGAAAAAGCTGTTCAAGATGTCAGTATATGGATATAAGACATAATGTAAAATGACTTTTGATGGGACAATAAGGGGCACCATCAGAGAGGGAGAGGACAATGTTGGGCGTTACTCTGCGTGACCAAAAATGCAACGAATGAGTTCGGAACAAGACCACAGTAGTAGTGAAAGCCATATCAGCTAAGAAATGGCCATGGGCAGGACATATTGCTCGAATGGTTAAGTCGCGCTGGACCAGTCTACCGTTCCACCATCTTTTATCGCGCGATCCAAATTAAGACCTAAACTGAATAGAATCGTTAATTCGTACTATGACGCGACTCAGTTTTGGCGCTACTTTCGACAGCGATTCAGTTGAGAGTGACACGCTCATCTGTCCTTTTAAGAGTTTCATTCTATTCTGAAATATAAGATAAAGCTTGTAAAAGCGTGTTAAAAAATTCCAATAAACTAAAGTATTCTTAATATGAAATAAACAAAAATAATATTCAAATAAAACAAATAATGAGGTTATTGAAAAAAAAATTACTAAAGACTAGGCTGTATGGGCTTTAGTTCCCCTTGCTAAAAATAGGGAGAATTTAAAAAAAAAGAACAGCGTCAACTTTCATTTATTTTATACGATGCAAACGCAAATCAGTAATATGAAGATGATAGTACGAAATAATACGATTCAGTTTACGATCCTATACTCAACCGTATGGATATTTGAATCGCTTTTATATAGATAGTGGTACCCACAGCCACCCACAGCAGACACCCGAGGACGAGGCCGCCCATCATACTGTAATTGGGTAAACGACATCAGATGACATGGAGGTCCTGATTGGATGACACGGGCTCAAGATCGTTGGGAATGGAGAGGAGGGAAGAGGCCTATATACAAGAATGGATCAAGAGGAGGTTGACATGATAATGATGTTGAAGGGTAACATGCAAGATTCAGAACGTCAAGCGTTAACAATGGGACCGTAAATTTTTAAAAGATATAGTTATGAAACTAGAGTAAGATATAGTATTGACACAACAAATAAGTATGAGACATTTCAAAATTTGCGAATTTTGCTAGTTTGCTAGTGGTGTGACCATGTTGTGACCTGTGGGTATCAAAAGTTAACATTCTTAGTTCATTAATGTGATTGATTTAATTATATAGAAAAGCTTTTTACAAGATAAATTATCCAAATGCGTGGGGGTAATAACTGCCCAAAATTTGTAAAAAAAATGTAAAACTGTTACTTCAATTATATTGATAATTAATTTTTGACCTGTATTGATATTTTGAAATCATTACGAAATAAGCTATGGAGTTTCTTTCGCCATTTCTTCTCCATCTCAGCATAATAATAATTATTAAAGTTAAATAATTATTTCGTCCCAAAATGGTAGTAGGGCTTTTGACGATTTAAAAGTACCTGCTGAGCAAAGTCCATTTAAATAAAGAGCTTTTTCATTTTAGATCTTAAATTAATGAAAAAAAGCTTTAGGTACCTCTTTATATTATAATACAATATAGATTAGTTTTGATTTTGTGCATGAACGTTTGCTGGCGACTGTACCATAAAATTATTCGTTTTAAGTGCAATGACACGAAAATTCAGATCATTGGTCCCTTGTATCAGACAGACGCGACTGCATTTAGCAGTCAAATTAGCTGGCATTTACGATTTACTAGACGTCGTACGATAGATGAGTGGGTGTCTCGTAGTTAAAACCCTAATTAACAAATGAAGTTATGACTTCAATTAGTTGATTAAAGTATCTTTTTATAATTCATTGCAGACTGCAAGGTTAGTAATGAAGTGAGGAATGGTTTGATTTTTAATGTTGGAAAAGAAATTAAACTTCATGGTACATCAATAAAATTTAAATTTATAAAACAATTTAGGTGTGTTATTTTGAAATTTCATTTATTATTTTTTTATTGTGATCTCAGGGACATGAGTTAGTAGAGCAGTCACCTGGATTGCGAAAGGTCATGGATTCAAGTCCCGTCCACCGCTTGAATCATCGCAGAAATCATGAATTTCTCGTTTTTTTTTCTTTATTTCTTATTTTTGACATTTTTTCAAATATTCTGAAATTAACTGCTCCTCTAGGATATGCGCAGCGGAGTCGCATGGTTTCCTATGTCCCCTGAAGTGACAGGCTGACATAATATATAAGACAGTTTATATCGCGCGTGTGGCACGCAGACATATTCTGTCTGCTTGTTAATTGCATTTTTCATACTACCCGCGGAGGGGCCCACCACTCAACACCGTTTTGGTGTTTTGTGGGTGCCACCCAAAGGAATATTGACTACAAAAGTACAAACTATCTTTGGAACAAAATAACAAACGTAAAGATGCTACCTGTGTTAAATTTTAAATGACGCAAATCACCCTTCCATTCGTAAACCCGCCTGTTCAAGAATTCAACGCATGCCTCCAAAAATAATGTGGCATTCGTGTCCACGTAACTTGGTGTACTTCATAGATTTCTCGCTTGTATACGAATCACGCGTCGGCGAAATGAATTTTGATGTTCCTTGTAACCCCAAGATGTGTGTCACGGACCTTTGGGTCTCAAGTAGAAATCTTATGGTCTCAAATAGAAATATTATATCAAGAAACCTAGGTTGGACAATAATCAATTTGTTAGGCTTTTTGAAGCTGATAACCGAAAAAGAAATATTCTTTTACCTGACACAAATAAAAACAAGTACAATATAGATACTAAAGGTAACAAGCAGAAATTTATTCCAGTTTTCACTTAATGAGGTACCTATCTATTTTCTTTATTTATACTTCAGGTTTATTACGGTATAGAAAAAAAATGTAAATATTTACTCTAGAACTCGAATTCTCTTCATAGGGATGCGATTGCTTTTTTAATGCAAAAGAATTTAAAATGGCCACATAATTACGGCGATAAAGTGTTGACACACATTCTATGTAAAAACACTGTTTTTTTTTTAAAATGGAACGTGATGGAGCAATATAGGAGTTCGCACAAGCCAAGTCGGTACCCTAAACGAAAACCTCAACAAAAGCACACTATCAGAATATTCGTTGGCGATCTGAATTGATCTCGTTATTGTTTTATATATCTCAGTATCTCATCAAAAATATAAAAATCAAATCTATGAGTTATGTTCAAAATCAAATCAAATCTATGAGTTATGTTCAAAATCAAATCAAATCTATGAGTTACGTTCAAAATCAAATCAAATCTATGAGTTATGTTCAAAATCTCGTTATCCTTTTCTTTCTCCTACCCTGCTCCCAATTTATTTGGGATCGGTGTAGTATTTCTTGATATCGACATTACTGCTATAGGTTTCGGTCTCGTATCAGTAATAAGAAATCTAACTATTTAGTGGTAGGTAGACAAGAGATATGTAGGGTATGTCGTCTGGTTAGGTACCACCGCCTTTCTTATTTCTACCGTGAAGCAGTTCGCTGTGTTTCGGATTGAAGGGAAAGGTAGCCAGTGTAATCACTGGGCATGGAAGGCATATCATCTTAGTCCCCAGGATGGCAACGCACTTGCAGTGTTAAGTGATTTACCTTTAATATTGCAAGTGTCTATAGGCGACAGTAACCACTTAACACCAGGTGGGCCGCAAGCTTGTTTGCCTTCTCGTAATATAAAAAAGTCGCCGTTTTTAATTGAATATAATAGATATTAATGAGTAGATTAGGCATCAGATCAAGAGATTTAATTCGTATATTATTCATAGCGCTCCGCCCGTGAAATTTTCCGCGACTTTTTTGCATTAAAATAAAGCCTAGGTTACTCAGTGAAAAAATGGCATTCTAACAGGGGAAAGATTTTTTAATATTGATCCAATAGTTTTTGAGTCTATTTAATATAAACTAAACATACTACAAATATTTTCTCTTTATAATACTAGTATAGATCTATTATCTGCAGATTTCTAACCCAAAATTCTAAGTCAAGTTTCGGATGTAGCAAGAATTTCGTACACAACTTTGAAGGTCGTTCCAACGTCCGATAAATCGGAAGGCGTATTTGCAGGACGTGAAGCACGTCGGACTAAAACGAATTTGATGCCGAACCGGTGCTCTTTTGTAGCCACGAGACAAATATCAGGCACGTTGCTATCTCCATTTTGTAGAGAACATGGCTGCGATATGAAAGGTAGCTTTAAACCATTTTCGTGTACAACGTATTTTGTTGCGAGTGTCTAGTATATTTTTGGTTTGTTTTACTTTTTTAGCTAACAAAAGTAAAGCTTTCTCCTTTAAATGTCTCTACCGAATCCATAGATTTTGATTAACTGATTTTTAATAAGGCGCGCGGGGTCTCGGTCCCGAGTGATCTTCAGTTCGATAGGGTTTCCTGCGCAGCAAAAGTGATTAGACTAGTTGTACGGTAGTGCTTGGGATCGCTGCGATCCCGCGCGTCTAATAGTGTAGTTCAAATTTAGGTTAGTATATTTTTCAAATTGATATTTTATTTTATCAATTTTAAAAAAGTAAACTGTTTACTATTATATGTATGTATATACAGTTATATTCACTCATAATAATAAAAAAATGAGAGTTTAACTATAAGTTTTATATGAATATATTGCTTTGTTCACGCATTGTCCAGTTCAAAATATAATAAAATGCAACATAAAAATTGTTAAAGTAAAATGACCATAAGCAATCCCTTCTTGTTTTCATTTATTCCGTTGTGCTATTTTTTACCCAGTAGCGACTCCATGTTGTATTATGGGGTGCGTCTCGCACCGGGTTAAGAATAGAATAGAAGAAAGATTGGGCCAAATTGTGGAATCATGCTTCTTCTTCTCCTTCTTCCTACTTTGCTACTAATTTACTTGGGGGCGGAGCCTATGAATGGTTTACTAATGTTTTCCCAAATTTCAAATGCAATAATTTTATTTACCCTAAATTTTCTAGGAACTAACTTTTGTTTTGACGTAATTATCAAATTACATTAACTTATTTTCACTAATTTCATTGGTCATTAACCTCTTGGGACCGCGCGGACTCAAGTGAGTTAGATATTTAATAGTTCTGTCGTTCAAATGATTAACAATAAGCTCATGTTTAAGCAGTGTGGATAACTTACTTTTACAAAAATATGTTCTGTTTACCTACTTAACTCTTTTTTTACCATTTTTGTGAAATTAATAATAAAGAGGAAAATACCCAAATGTCGTTTATTTACAAAAAAATCCCGACTTATGAGGTTATGGATCAAAAATTTTTTTGACCAATCAAGTGTCATAATATTTTTTATCTATAATTTTTTTTGCCAATTCCACTTTCCTAGTATAATGGTCGGCCGCCTGTCTGGCACTACTGTGGGGGACCTCGGAAAAGGCCCTTTTCAGAGCCAACGGTTCTCGGTGGAGGCCGGTATCCAAGACCGGCGGTTCGCTGTCCGGTGTTTATGTCGGACAGCGGACGCGATTGAACGATGGGTAGTGTGTAAGGACGCTGTCGTAGTGTGCTTTGGCAGGATACCCGGAGAAAATGTTTAGTGGGTGGTGGGGGGACAGCCTTTACCTCTCAGTCGCACATACTCCTGCAGTTTCATGGTATTCATCCGAACACCAACCCATGGCCTGTCGCAACCTTCCGGTTATACAGGCCGAAATCGCGGGAGAGTGCACTGCTACTTGCCGGGGGCTCTTTTCACAGCGCACGTTCTTGACTCCCTACAAATTATTTTTACTCTTCGTCCTTGTCCCTATGGTCCCTCTTCTCCTTCTGGGGTGGACATCACTCGGTACGCCTTCGGTGCCTTCCAGGTCGTCCGAGCCCACCCAAAGTGGTACCGCTAGTTCCCACTGCCCAATCTTCTGCCTCTTCTGCGGCGTCTTCTCTCTTCACCTCTCTCTCTCTCTAGCCCACTCCTAATCTTGTGACATCGTAGCGCAAAATCCCGTAGCTGTCTGAAGTTCGTCTCAGTCCCCACGAGGTCCGGATAGTAAACCGGGCCCGGTTTCACCAGACTGCAGGGATGATGCATAAATGCATTTGATCTCTCCGAAGAAAACAGGTGTACGACTCTCGGCTGATATGATGTTCATCATATCAGCTGAGAACCGTCCACTGTTGGACATAGGCCATAATAGTGGACACATGCCTGATTAATTTAATAAAGAAACATATAGTTCAGCTACAAATTTATTTCCATTAAATATCAGTAAAATCCCATAATTTCATATTAAAGTTTTTTCGCTTTACGGGCTGTAGTGCATGTTAACACGCGAATGTGGCTTTGCTGATAAATATGTAATGGGCGCGACACAGACCACACGCGATTAATTATCAATCAAGACGACATTGCATCAATTGTTGTACCACAATTTTGTTGGAATATATTCGAAATCATTTTATTGAAATTTTGTTCGTAATTTGGTGTTGCAAGTCGTCGCCCGATCACGTAGTTGGGCAGATTATGATATGCCCGGGCACATCGTGGTACGCTGCAATCACGCTGCAATTATGTCGTAGGCCAATAGACTCTCCTACAAATAGTTCACTCTGCTTGGTCAAAAAAAAAAATAACTCTGAACCTACTGGTCACTTCTGACCACTACTATTTTTAGAAAATGGGTTACTCGACCAGCGATCGAGCTTTTATGGTCCAGTAGCGTTTCACGATATTTACATAGGACAATTATCATAAACATTTCACAATAAAAAAAAATCTAGAACAATTTCTTGTCCCGAGAAGTCTTCTTCTGCCTACCCGTTCTCAATTTATTCGGTATATTGAAGGTCGGTGTGGCATGTCTTTTCTTTCCATCCTTTCCTTTCAGCAACTTATCGTCTATTTTATTTTATGATATTTTCTGCAGTAGACTATGCTTTTCATTGCTTCTCGTAATGAGACCCATTAAATAAAAGACCTTCATAACTAAAAACAGATAAATAAAAATTTTATGTTACAAATATTCCAAATGTTTTTTGAGGTCGGATTCAAAGAAAAGTGTTATTAGTGGCAACAGAAATAGATCATCTGTGAAAATTTTGGGTACGGAACCCTAAAAAAACATATAGTCGATTAGAGAACCTCCTCCTTTTTTGAAGTCAGTTAAAAATGTGTGATGATCAACTTGCTTTGCACAGAACAGGGAAAACCTAATTCCTTTTAACTTTTCATTTCTATCATCTTGTTAGTAAACTGATTCCCATCTTTGTATATTTCCAGTTCATACAGGATCTTTGATTTGTTTTGTTTCTTGAATAAAATATCACGTGGAATATTTTCCAAACCATCCTATACCAAAGATACTTTTTGATTTCACATTTTGTAGTCAATTTGTATATTTGAAGTACTGGCGTTTAATAAAGTAGGCATACTGCGACTAAACCAATTACTAATGAAAATAATTGTCAATCTACAATTATAGGCAAAGTGCGATGTTATATATGAAGCTTCTATAAAGTTGGCACGGTGCTACCAATTGTTTGAAGTTATTGAAAAGTCAACTAAGAGCGATAGTAGGCATCGCGCTACTAAATCAATAAGATACCATTGAATTCGCATTATCACGTGAGATAATAGCATACAGTTGAATTAACTTTATCTTTTCGATTAAGAAGCAACAAAAAAGGCAACACTCCCTGGCGTGACACGCTACTCCCTATCAATCAGTGCACAGACTCGGTGATTAATGGTGGTGAAAATGCCGCGCGGTCTCGCAGGGGCGGCACCAAGCCGTTGTAATACTTCTAATTAAAATACTTCTTGTCGCAAGAGCAGATTTCACAATCGAGTTTTTCTTGTTACATGCAGAGCCTGAAAAAGGAATTGTTGGAGATCGAGCACATAACCAATAGAGGAAAATGTCACTCTTTTTGTTCTAAAACATTTCTAAAATAATTCCGTCAAACTACGCGTCATACTAGAGATGGGGATATACAGGCATGCAAATGTTTTTATCGATATCGTTACCTAACTATGAAAATAAATACTTAATAAAACAAATACCAAATACAAATAAACTTATTTATTTTCTTTATAAATTTTACAGTAAGTCACAAAAATCTAAATTCATCAAAATCTAATGATAAACAAAGTTTGACATTGTCAGTCAAATAAGTAAACATAAAATTAGGGAATCATAGAAAGTTGAAGTATAAAATGATACAGAAAGTAACACATATAAAAATCAGTGAAAAGTGGTAAAATATCAGTGGAAGTGCAAAAAAGTAAATTAGTTACATAAAACGCGAATTAAGTTTCAAACTGTTTTCATAGTATTTTTTAACAAAGAAATGTTATTACAACGAATAAAATAAAGCTATTTTGAATGAATAGTGTGTTATTCCACTGGAAATATCGATACACGTTTAGATTTATGACAATGCAACACTATTGTAATAGTGCGATTGAGAGTTTGACGTTAGTGAAAAAACACTAACCTGTTTCGGAGACGGAGGGCGCGTAATACCACTCTATTGGTTATGTGCTCGATTGCTCTAACTTATTGAGGTAGTAATAATGTTCCGTGAGATTTTATGCAAATCGATATTCAATTACACAATATTCAATAGCGGCGCCCGCTTGCGAATTTCAGGAATTTGGTACGTGAAGCAATAGATTGCCGGAATTATGCATTAATTTTGGATAAAACATTAATATGTATACGCACGAATTTATGCAAGTAAGAGAAAGGTCGTCAAATATTCAATTACAATGGTGCTGTTGCAGACGAGCCTTTGGCGTTTAATATTGATTTTCTTTATTATGTAGGTTATTTAATAATTAGCAATTAAACTAACAACTGTGTGGGACTTTTTTCCGTCTCATATATTATTTTCTTCTGGGTTTGTATCTAAATATATCCTGCCTGTTTTGGTGGAGTGGCCAGTATAGCTGCCTACACATCAAGCGGTCCGGGTTCGAGTCCTGGTAGCGGCAAATGTTTGTGTGACGAACACGAATATTTGTTGACAAGTCATGGCTGTTTATATATTTATTTATGTTTATTTATAAAAATGTCCGTTATCTAGTATCCATAACGCAAGTTCTTAATGATACTTAATTTTGTCTAGATAATTGGTGTGAACTTAGAATCTATTAATATTTATTATTATTATTATATACGATCACGCTCGCAATCCCAGAAGGGGTTGTGCAGAGCCTTATGTAACATTTTGTTACACATAAAGCCACATCTGGCAGTATGGGCCATGCGGTGCCTCCAAATAATGACAGGTTGCCAGCCTGTCGCCTACATAAAGGGGCACCACACCCACAAAGTTTCAATACTTCAGTAAACAATCTTTCGCAAAAGCCAACAACGGACTAGTTTGTATCTAGCTGTACTTAATATTAATGTAATTTATGTCACACTTCAGAGCGGAAAAAGTACAGTGATACCGGCTTCGAGCCTACCCCACATTAGGGGCGATTAGGCCTTAGTCAACCACGGTGGCCAAGTGCAGGTTGGTCGACTTCACACGGTTGTGTGTGAAGTGTGTGAAAGAATTTCTTCGTAGGTGTGTGCAGGTTTCCTCACGATGTTTTCCTTCACCGTAGAAGCGTTGATTAAACGTACATTTATGACTTCAACATTTGAAAACACATTGGTACGTGGCGGGGATCGAACCAGTGCCTCCCGGGTGGGAGACAACGCTCTTACGCACTACGCCACCGACGGTTCAACGGCTTCAGTCCGTTTCAGACATCGGGCTTTTTAAGTCTTGTGTTACCCTTGTAATATTCGTGATATCACTTGTAATATAGGTACTCGCAGAGATGGATGTATTGGATTTGTAGTGAATTTAAATAGTAGATCCATATAATTATTTGTACTTATTATTTTAAATACAAAAGATGTGCCTTTCTTTTTGAAATGTTCGAATGCACATTCATTTTTAGAAATTTGTTTTTATTTTAACTTTATTTTTGTGCTGGCTCGGTCGGCGCAATACTCCTATGTTTACTGCCCTAAGTTTTGGGTATAGTATTATGGCCAGCTGTCTGCCTCTTTGGGATTTCTGTGACGAGTGACCTTTGTCCTCAGTCAGCTTTTACAGCACCCACGGGATAAGAAAGGGTAAGGTGTGTAGTCTTATTCGTGACCAGAAACTAAATTTTTAATTTAATATTTAGTATTATATTTGAACAAATACCCAAATAAATACTTAAATAATTTGCAACTAGCAAAAAGAATCTCAGTTTTCTCAAGTGAACGAGAATTTTTATGATGTGTGTAAATACTAATTTGACAGATATGTAGGTATATTTAAAACGCCATATACACGTAACCTATACTTGATTGGCGTAGCGTCCAATCGGTCAGAGTTAAGCCAATTAACGCAATTACGTTAATTAGTAATCAATCAACAATAATTTTCCAAATCTAAGCATAAGCGAAATTTTTAATGAATGGTAATCGGTGTCGAAATTTATAAAGCACTTTTCTAGGCGAGATTACAAAGTTGTATTAATTCGTGAAAATAGAATTTATATTTATCCCTAAAATTATCGCCAACTTTTTTTTCAAACTAGAAAATACACTGAAAAAAATCGAGCTGCCCCAGGTGGGAATCGAACCCAGCATTCTCCGCAATCCGGCCGGCTGAGTTAACCATTACACTACCGGGGCATTGCGTAAATATTTTTCAGTGTATTTTCTAGTTTTAGAAATATTTACGCATTTGTAAACGCAAAAATATTTCATAATATAAGGTAGTTTCATCTTAACTGCGCTTAAATATTTGCAAAAATATTTGGTTCGGATCTTACTTGGCGCTTGAGGAACTGGGTCGCATCGCTAGTCTTTTACGAAACAACAAATCATTCCATACTTACATTTACTACTTTACAAAAGGCGTGTCCAACAAAAAAAGATTCTTCATTTCCGGAATGTTATCTCTTTTCATTTAGGCTGTTGACAGTGACAAATATGTCAGACAACATGATTAATATCACAGAACGAAACGGTCAGACAGCCGATGCATAATTTGAATCCCATGTACTGTAGATACCTATATCAGTTTGTTTTTGACTCTACGCTTGTAAAGTGCTTGGTATTCATTTCACCTGAGAACCTTGGTGCCAAAACATTTGGAGTCTGGGCAATATGTTACTAAACGGCTATAAGATTTGGCCACATAGCTAAAGATCTATTCAGATTACTACGGTATTCGCTACTGCCGTGCAATCCAACGGTAATTTGTATGAAGTTTCGTAGATAGCGCAAAAGCGCTATTAGCAGAGAGATTACCGCTTTCCGCAGTGGTTTTTGCTACCCACGGCTGTAGCAAATACCGCTCTAATCTGAATAGGCCCTAATACGACCTGCCGCCTGCCCTCCTTGGGAAACCTCCTTGAGAATAAATAAATATTTAATCTTTATTTGTTATCTTGTGAGTCTACAAAGACTGAATTGTGATTGGGAATTCCTTTTAAGTGCATAGGCACCTATGTTAGGAGTTCCCGCCCTCCCATAAATTGGTGTATGTTATACAATAAGATATCCGCCCAAATCGTACAAACTTATATTATTTAACAATTTGAGTTCACAATACTAATAAATAAAATTATAAAACAATAAAAAGAATAAGAATCTGATTCCAAAGGACAGTTGTAGGAATGTGTGTGTTGTGTGTGTGTGTGTGTGTGTGTGTGTGTGTGTGTGTGTGTGTGTGTGTGTGTGTGTGTGTGTGTGTTTGTTTGTGTGTTGTAAAAGAACCTATGAGTGAGCTAAGTTGGCTGCACTTGATCTCAGTTTCATCATAGCTCCATGTTTTGAGGATGTTAAATAGTGACTTTTTCCTTTTACGCTTAGTCATAGTATATATGAGTAGTGGTGGTTTACTCGATACCACGGGAGTGATCACATGGTGCAATGCTCTGCACAGGGCTCAGAATATATCTCTATGGCGCTAAAAGCCTTTTAAGGCCAGAAGAATTAATTGTAAAATAACGTTTATGGGTGAATTTCAACAGGTCCAAAAAAAATCTCATTTCCGTGGACTTTTTTATCTTAAAGTTTTTTTAAAAACTAAATTGCGGGTTTTAAAGTTTTTGATAATGTATGTATTCTCCCTCAATATCTAGCAGATAACATAAAAAACAAACGAGATATACAAGATTAAAAATTTCGTGCCACGGCGATGAAACATGCGTGCTCGGCAATGAAACAAGCCTCCACGGCAATGAAAGAACTATGCCACGGGAATGAACGCATCCACGGAAATGAAAATCTATATTCAACATAAAATCCCTACTAATATTATAGCTTTTACATCTAAACCACTGAACCGATTTTGATGAAATTTGTTAACATATAGACTAGAGCTCGGGGAAGAACTTGGGCTACTTTGGCTTGAAGGGGTTGAAATAGGGGATGAAAGTTTGTATGGCAGTTCGTCATTTTCGAAGATAGAACCATTAAACTTTGAATTTAGGCACTTCTTATGAAAAAAATGAATATTTGATCAAAAATTTTTGAAATTTTGACCTGTTAGGGGGTGAAATGGGGGATGAAAGTTTGTATGGAATTCGTCATTGCTAAAGACGAAACCATGAAACTTTGCATGTAGGCACTTGATAAGAAATAAATTAATATTTGTTCTAGCGTTTTTGATATATTTACCCATGTGGGGATGAAAGTTCGTAAGGAAATAAAAACAAAGTCACACATTCACGTCTAACACACCACACACTAAACATTGTCAATATGGGTATCGGTTTCGTGGTTATTGTGGGTCCGGATTACGAATAAATGTATTTCGAGATCCAAGATGGCGGTTGCGACTTTTTAATATAAGATCGATATGGGTATAATTTTAATGGTTTTTGGGGGTCCCGATTCCCAATACAACACCCATTTGAGATCCAAGATGGCGGGCGCGACTTTTAAACAATGTCAATATTGGTATCGTTTTCGTGGTTTCTGTGGGTCCGGATTACGAAAAAAGCATCTATTTCGAGATCTAAGATGGCGGACGCAACTTTTTGACAAAATGTCAATATGGGTATCATTTTCATGATTTTCGGGGGTCCCGATTCCGAATACGAAATCTATTTCGGGATCCAAGATGGCGGTTGCGACTTTTTAATATAAGATCAATATAGGTATCATTTTAATGGTATTCGGGGGGTCCCGATTCCCAATACAACATCCATTTTGAGACCCAAGATGGCGGACGCGACTTTTTAACATAATGTCAATATTGGTATCATTTTCGAGGTTTTTGTGGGTCCGGTTTACGAATAAAACATCTATTTCGAGATCAAAGATGGCAGACGCGACTTTTTGACAAAATGTCAATATGGGTATCATTTTCGTGGTTTTCGGGGGTCCCGATTCCGAATACGACATCTATTTCGAGATCTAAGATAGCGGTTGCGACTTTTTAATATAAAATCGAAATGGGTATTATTTTTATGGTTTTCGGGGTCCCGATTCCCAATACAACATCCATTCTGAGAACCAAGATGGCGGACGCGACTTTTTAATTTAATATCAATATGGGTATCTATTTGGTGGTTTTTGGAGGTTCTGACTCCGAATACAACATCTATTTTGATATCCAAGATGGCGGACGTGACTTTTTACTCAAAAGCAATATAAGTATAATTTTTGAGGTTTTCGGCGGTCTTGATTCCGAATACAACTTTTATTTCGAGATCCAAGATGGCGGATACGCCTTTTGGACATAAAATCGATCATTTTCTTAGTTTTCGGGAACACAACATCCATTTTGAGATGCAAGATGTTGGACGCTACTTATTAACTTAATCGCTTTTACGCCATACTCCCGAACCGACTCTGATGAAATTTGGTACAAAAATAGACTAAACCTCGAAATTGAATAAAAGCTACTTTTTTGTAAAAAAGGGAATGAAGGGGTTGAAATAAGAGATTAAATATTTTTATGAGATTCCTCATTACCAAAGATAAGACCATGAAATTTTAAATAGCACGCAAAAAATATGCAGATATTTGTTTTAGCGTTTTTTGAAATATTGACCCATGTGGGGATGAAATAGGGGATGGAAGGTCGCATGAAAGTTAACAAAGGATGGAAAAACAAAAAAGGTAGTTTGTAAAAATGTATTATAATCTATTTACAGTAATGCACAGCAGTTTGTATGGGTATCTTTTGCAAAATAAGTGCCCAAAAAAATAAAAATGCTACCCAAAGTAACTATTCCACGCTGACGAAGTCTAGCACGCGGGCAAAAGCTAGTTTTACATATGTACTTACTTGAGTATTATCGTCATCATTTTGAAAGTAACTCCTTCTATCTGTCTGTTATGCTTTCACGCTTAAATCACCGAACCTATTTTGATAAAATTTGGAATATACATGGATTAGACTTTAAGAAATATAGGTTATCCCTTACACCGACCCACGCAAGCGCAGCTGCAGGAGAAAAGCCAGCATTTGGTATTCAGTTTCATTATCAAAAAATTCTTTAATGCCATTATAACTTTTTGTAATTAAAAACTGTTTTGGTGATTCTCAAAACTGATTAATTTTTCAGTATTTTTAATTTATTTTTGGGATATGGTTATATATTTTTATCAACATTGTATGTGGGGCAGAGGCGTATAATTTCAATTTTGAGTTTATTTTCATATATTAGGTTGGGGAAAAAGTCTTTTCGCATTATAGTATGTATAAACTTGTAATAAAATCTCTTTGGCTATACTATTTGTATCTGGCTGGTTTTGGTATCATTGAAAGTTTAAATTTTAAAGAACATAATTCCAAATTCAAATTAGGAAAATGTGTGATTTTCATTTGTTTTTCGTACCGCCAAGATGAGTGAATCTAATGAAGAAATTCGATACATTTTAAAATTTTACTACAAAAAAGGTAAAAATGCAACGCAAGCCGCGAAAAAAATTTGCGATGTTTATGGACCTAGTGCAGTGTCTGTGAGAGTAGCACAAATTTGGTTTAAGCGTTATCAATCCGGAAATTTTGATGTCAAAGATGCACGTCGCTCTGGTCGCCCTATTACAGATAAAATGGATGCCATTTTTGAAAAAGTGGAGCAAGATCGGCATGTCAGTAGTTACGACGTAGCTGAAGAACTGGGAATTGACCACAAAACAGTTTTGGTGCATTTGAAAAAAACTGGGTACACAAAAAAGCTCGACATTTGGGTACCTCACGAGCTCACTGAAAGAAACCTAATGAACCGTGTACTCATTTGTGATTCTTTATTACGACGTAATGAAACCGAACCATTTTTGAAGAAGCTGATAACTGGTGATGAAAAGTGGATCACGTACGACAAGAACGTGCGAAAAAGGTCGTGGTCAAAGGCCGGTCAGGCTTCACAGACTGTGGCGAAACCCGGGTTAACTCGCAACAAGGTGATGCTGTGTGTGTGGTGGGATTGGAAGGGCATTATTCATTATGAGCTGTTACCACCAGGCAGGACCATCAATTCTGAACTCTACTGCGAACAACTGATGAGATTAAAGCAAGAAGTTGAGAGAAAGCGGCCGGAATTAATCAACAGAAGGGGTGTGGTTTTTCATCATGATAACGCAACGCATAACCAGACCTCACACATCTTTAGCCACTCAGCAAAAATTAAGAGAGTTTGGCTGGGAGGTGTTAATGCATCCGCCGTATAGTCCTGACCTTGCACCTTCAGATTTCCACCTGTTTCGGTCTCTTCAGAATTCTTTAGGCAGTGTCAGGTTAACATCACGAGAGGACTGCCAAAACCACTTGTCGCGGTATTTTGACCAGAAGTCCCAAAATTTCTATAGCAATGGGATCATGTCCCTACCTACAAGATGGCAAAAAGTTATCGAACAAAATGGTACCTACATACTTTAGTTAAATGTAAATAAACTATATTAAAAAATGTTTTGAATTTTCTTAAAAAATGCGAAGAAACTTTTTCCCCAACCTATTACATATGTATATTGTTGCGGTCAATACTCGGCACTACCTGTATTACAGGTAAAGATGTATTTTTTGCCTTATCTTATCATGACAATAAAAACATAAGTCACGGAAATGAAACACCTGGCCACGGAAATGAAACACCTGGCCACGGCAATGAAACTTAATTGTGTTACAAGGCATGGCAATGAAATTTTTTTCATTTCCGTGTCTTTTTTTTCATTGCCATAGCAAATTTTGGCCACGGAAACCACAGCAATGAAAGCATGGCGATGAAAATCAAGGCAAAAATATAAAATAACAAAAAAACTATTAGTTATTCGAGGTAATAAACACTTCACAAATAAACAGATGAGAAATGGCATTCTATTGAAAACTCAATCATGAGGACAAACTTATTCATATAGAAGTTATACCTATCCACGGCGATGAAAAAAAAAATGACGACAACATAAAAAATGGAATACTTTTATTTATAGCACAAAAACGCATGCACTTGTGTTCGTCCTTCCGCGTCGAGTACTTAGGCGACACCAATATGCAACGCTTAGCGCACAAGGAGGGGGCCGCAAGTTGTTAGATAAAACAATATTCTTAAAAATGTTTAGGACATGGCGATGAAAGTTTGTTCTGGGACAAATGCATTTAGAATAACCATTCGTTGTATTGTTTAATAATTTGAATAAATGTATTCCGTAACAATACTTTAACTATTCACGCATCAAATAAAACTAAATTTCAATATAAATAATCAATAGATTTTTAGCAATGAGGTATAATATACATCAAGGTGACGTGTGGACAAACACGGCAATGAAAGATTTCGAGGTTTAATAATTTTTTTTGAAGTACCTATTATTCCTATTATTAAAATATTTAGTGCCCCACATAGATAACTATTTCATTTATCTATAAAAAAAATAAGAACGTTATAGCTTTGTTTTTTAATACCGATTTCATCGATGCCACGCAATTTTTGGTCCCGGGAAATTCACCCTTATAAGTGTGTGATATCGTGACTTTTCAATATACGCAGACTTTAGTTGAGGTAAAGCACAGAGGAATAACCGCTCGAATTTGAAGCAGCCCGAATACAAGAGTTAAGTTTTGGCTATCGAATAAAATGAGCAATAAAATTCATTCCCTAAAGTTGCACAAAGACTTCGGTAGAGGGTTTAATCGAACTCTAAAACAGTTGAAACTCATGCCAGACCGCCTGATTTTAGCTAAGCAAACTTTATTGGACCCAACAAAGACACCCTCTACAAAAATAAACAAAACAACTGTGGACGTTTCCGCACTCAGTGGTATTTTGAATTCGGGAGTGTTTCTGTTACATGGAATGTAATGACTGCGGCACTTTCTCTAAACAAATTTGTTCCCAAGACTTGACAACTGCACATAAAAATATATAGGTAGTACATTTTAATTTTATTATAGAAAATATTAAATAACAAGTGCTTACTGGGTAAGAGGAAGCACTTGACGATGGCACCGTGGTCGTGCGTTCTCAGTAACAATCACGAAAGCTAAGTTACCAAATTCACGGTCGGTACTCAGATGGGTGACCGAAAATTGTTCAACTCGATTTTTCTCCGTGCTTCGAAAGGTACGTTAAGCTGTTAGTTGCTGGTGAAAAATATCATCCGTTACTAAGGAGGGTGTCAGACAGGCTAAGGGCGATATTAAGACATACTGCATGGAGCAGGGTAGAAGAATAAAATATTGTAGGTCAATTTAACCCTCCCTGTATTAGGTGACTACAAGTCACGTTCCGTACTAGGTGGGGTGTGACATGGGGTCCACGTCCGGAAGCCACCTCGTGACGGACCCTGGTAACGTAGTGGTGAAACTTTCTCGGCGGGTGTGTGGCTTTTGATGTCAAGTGTGTCTCTTGGCATTCGAAGTCATGCCATCGTCGATTTTCCCACCACGGCTTGTGCCGGTAGCCCTTTTCAGGGCCACGACCGCTCCTTGAGCAGCCAAGGGAAAACCTTCAAAATAGAAATCAGATTTTGTTTATGAAAGCGCCATGCAATGTGGGGTGTGTGATGTTAGGGTCCTACGGCTCTCCTGGTGGTGACCCCGGACTGACCGGAGCAGCAAATTGTAATTCCAGGGGCCTATGGCATAAAAATTTTGTACTTGTATTATAAGCGATTAACTCTTAACTTTTACTCATATTATAAGAGTTGTGTTGCATATAATTAATAGTTCATAATAATAGTTACAAGAGTTATAACTAATTTTAAGAGTCTATTAATTTACGGTGCATAAAGAAATTTTAACACTCGTAAAATTACTACTAAATTTCAAACTCATAATAGGAGTGGAATCCAATATCATTGCGTTGTTGATATGCATGGTATTGAAAAAGTATGTAGAGTAATAAAAAAAAGTAGACTATGGACGCCACTGCGCTACTTGTAATTGTTGTTGAGGACTTAGGGCATAATTTCTAAGCGTTGGATGTTGATATAGGTACGCCTTGTACCCTTTCCAGGATAAAAAAATAATTGATTAAAATTCATTCTGAATCGCCGATTACATTCTTAAGTGAATTGCAAATTAGTTTTAATTGCTTCTTGCTTTAAAAACCCACGGTCGACGTCTTGGCATCATTCTTTTATCACCTGAGTCACTCGAGCACATTGCGTTTAACTTGAGATCGTAACTAAGCATACAGAAAGATACTTGTAATATATTTTAACCACCTTCAATGGTTGATAGAATTACACCACTAATAGGAGTAAATAATAGTAGCTGCGTCATTTCTTGCAACAGAAAATTTGTTTCACATATATTATTAGCTTGTATTTCCCGGCAGTAGACTACTAACTTGTATTATTAGTTATATTTTTTATGCAACGAGACGCTTCTAAATTTTACAAATAATATAAGTATCCAACTTATTATATGAGTGTCTTTATTTTTATGCAACAAAAACTGAAATTATTTTATGCAACAGAATTTTTTAAACTTCTAAAATATTTTTAGAAGTCTTATAAAAATAGTCTTATAATAATAGTAGTTTTATGCCATAGGGCCCTGCTACTGAGAATTCCAAGTTCGCGGCTTTCACAGTTTGAAATATATTGCGTTTTTTGTCGGACTGGGGTATGTCACACCCCACTTGGTACAGTGAGGGTTAATGAATACTGTTAGTATGTCATCTCGTTAGTGTCGTAAATACTGACTGAGGGATATTCTGAACCCCGTGCAGACTATCGACAGGGTTTTTAGAGTAAACTATGCCACAACAGTATTTCCAAGGAGGTTTTCGCTAAATAAGTATTTATTCTATTTTATTATCTACAGCACTCGAAAAATTGTCTCTAAAAGATGGATATATTTAGTCTGCACGAATTATTGTTTTTGAATATTTTCAATGGTTCTAAATATAATATTTCAAAAATACGCTGCCCTAATGACGCTGAATGTACAAGAAGCAAGTGAAATTTGGATTAAGTTATGCGAAGTGAAACATCTTAGCGCTGGTCTAGAGTAACGAGATACAGGGGAAAAGTTTTAGTGGTAACTTTCCAAGCTAGAGCGGTGTGACGCGTGTCCTTAATCTTGGAAACAAACTGCTCGTGATACCCTAGTTTCAAGCCAAGCGCTCACGGTAGTTTCTTTATTTAATAATGTTACTGGCAACGTGTAGGAGGTATTCTATTTTTGAATTTAATTTTCAAATATACCGAGCTTGAAGCAAATAAAAAAGTGAAGATGGAACCATATGAAGAATGCACTAAGGCCGGTAAAACTACGCTTCTCCCCTGTACTTACCTATTTACACGCACACATATAGCTCAGTTAATAAGGGAAGGCGTAGTTTTACTAAGTATTTGCCGCTGTCAGGATTCGAACCTGGACCGCTTGAAATGAGTCTTTATATGTGGTACAAGTTCTTCCAAAATGACCAAGAAGGTGCCAACGACGAAACTCGCTCTGGACGTCCCAGCAGGTCAACAACCGATGAAGGCGTTGAACTAGTGAAGAATATTGTTTCGAAAAATCGTTGAATCACAATTAGCGAAGTTGAGGATGTTGGCATATCAGTTGGTTCGTGACATGCACTTTTTTCGGATGTTTTGGGCATGAGACGTATGACAGCGAAGTTCATTCCGAATCTGCTTAATTTTGACCAGAACCCTGGCATGAGCATCAATCAGGAGCTGTAGAATGACGTCAATTATGATCCTGATATGCTCAAAAGATTCATAACTGGTAGCGAATCATGAGTATTTGGTTATGACATCGAAACCTAAGCCCAATCTTCCCCAGTATGAAGGACAACCAACACATCTATCGCTGGAAGGGCTCAAAGCTATACCAAAAGGTGCTTATCAGAATTGCTTCAAGAATCAGAAAAAGCGTTGGTACAAGTATTTTATATCTAGGAGATTATTTTGAATGGAAAAACTTATATATTAAAGAATAACCGCTTTCGTAAGATAAAAATACTATTAAAACTACTCTCTAAAAATGAAAACTTACTTTCTTTCTATAATTTCTTTCTTTATATAATTTGTAGTTTTTAACTCATGTATTTTGTGTCAATTTTGTGTACAATATTTGACATAATATTCTCGTACATTCATGGGTTGACTGGAAAAGATCTCTTCTAGAGATAACTCCGCCCTTGAAAACTATGTACTGTTGGGTGTAATTATAATGTATTTTCAAGTGCCATAACGAGTAATAATACTCGTAGATATGTAAAATCTTCCAGCATTTTTATGTGAAGTCAAATTGTTCATAGATTATTTTAGTAAGCTCGACGTCAATCATGCTATTATGTTGGATAGAAACCTTTCATATGAGTCATATCAAGTTAGCGGTGGATGAAGGACGACTATTCCTGGCCCAGTATTATTCATGGACTTAGGCCTTGTTCAGGGAGACGCGGCGCGTCAGGAGGGGGATGTTTGTGTTTCCGACAAACATCGTCGATGTTTATAGCGTTCATGGAGAAGCTTTTTTTTTGTTTGTATTGTAGCATCACATGTGGCGGATGAAGAGCAACACGACAAAGGACGCGGTGGGTAACGCGGCGGGGGATGCAGCGGGTTTTCTTAATAAACACGTTTGTCCGTTGCTACTGTTTGAAGAAGACTGGCAGGATGCAAGAAAGCTGTAGTAACCGTAGCGGGCGCCGCTGTAGACGACGCAGCAGGCACAGCGCCGTGGATATACGGAGAATAGCTTATATTCTAACCCAAGCACCATATACCTACAAAATTTCATGTATTTCACTTAAAAAATGACGGATTTCCATACAAAATTTCATCCCCTATTTTACCCCCTTAGGGATTGAATTTCCAAAAAGCTTAAAGTACATCTTTCTTGATTAGTAACTGAAAGGCCATGTACCAATTTTTATGGATTTTACTTTAAAAACGACGGATTTCCACAAACTTTGCACTCCCTTTTCACCTTCTTCGAGGGTGAATTTCCAAAAATCCTTTCTTAGTGCACCCCTGTACCTCTTAAGGAACGTACGTACCAAATTTGGAATCTCTAGACCCAGTGGTTTGGGCTGTGCGTTGATATGTCAGTCGGTCAATCAGTCAATCAGTATTCATTTTTATATATTTAGATAAGGCTTGATAGCCCGCAGCCCGCCCTGCGCACCGCGTCAGTCGTCGTCTGTCTGCAAGCCCCGCGTCTCCCGAATGAGGCCTATAAGAACCGAAACTGCGTTAAGTGGACGCCAGCGCATTTCCATAGAAAAGTACCCACGCGGGGGCACGTGATGATCCACTTTTGTATGGAACCATGGAACCGCGTGGGCTTCCGCTTACCGCAGTTTCGGTCCTAAGGCTGGAGCGGAGAAAGCGAAGCTGTGCCTATATTAAGCAATAAGATTGCTTTCCTGGAGCGGATCGGAAATTTTAAACAATCCTATTGGTTAATATTGGCACAGTGCCGCTGTCTCGACTCCAATGGACAGGCAACTTTAGCTAAGAAAGCGATCGCAAAAAGTCTGGCCATCCTTAGGCTAGCCTAATGGTATTAGAACTGGCTAAAAATCTTTTACGTCTACTGCTTGAAACTGAATTGTGGAACTCAGGAACATTACTGAAGATAAAAACAAACGATGACTGACCTCTACACGGGCGCTTGATATTTTCATGACGTAGCGTAATTACCTGTAACAAAGATAATTATACTCTTTATTGCACATCAAAAATAAGTTAACATCAACAAAAAATATTTTAGCTAAAAACGATTTTTAATTAAGTGCGAAGTAGTTTCTGAACCTTAGTCTATACTTCGTGTCTTCTTTTCTTTAATTCTTGTGTGAAAATTAAGCGTTTTTTAAGTAAATATGAATTGCTTAATCGTAATCTCTGTTTTGAACCATAAATAGATGGCAACTAGCTACTATTACAAAACGAAGTACAAATAATGTCCAAAAAAATACTGAAAAGTAATTATTTTTATACCTTAATCAGGTATTTTCCGTCAGGGCGTAGCAAAATCGTTATAACGAACGTCAAAACGACGCGACATCCTACGTAGAAGCTGAGTGATAAGATAAAAGTATCTCGAACTTGTTACCTAAAACATGCTTGATTGTAATCTCATTTAAGTTTACTGATTATCCACGAATAAGTGCCATATTTTTATGAACTTTCCAAGAAAAAAAATCTTCTTCACATTAATCAACATAGTGCTCTTAACGGTTTTGAAGCGCAATAAATTTGAAAGGAATATTCGTTTCATTTTATATATCAAATTCGATAAAAAGTTTTCTTAGACCATTTTCACTGAACAAGATTTCCTGGCAGTGAATAATAATAATATATTTCTACGCTTACACCAATTATCTAAAATACTACTAATTATAAAGACTTTTCATATTTGGGATCTGTATTTACGAGAGATGGAAAGTGGAACAATGACTTTGAGAAAAGAGTGAAAGTTGGTAACACAATGAACAAGGCTTTGCTTTGTACTCTTCTGTAAGCGATGAGAATATGTCACGACTCCTGTGCATGATAGTATGCTGGTTAAACATGAGATAACATTGATGTATGGAATTGAAAGTTGGGTATAAGAGAAAGGGCATGAAAGCAGAATAAATGCGGTGAAAATGAGAGCTTTGAGAAATATGGCTGAGGTAAAATTAAATGACAGGTGACGCGATAAGACAGAGCTGCGGCTTGAAAGATGATATAGTGATAAATAATTTAAAAAGGGATTCATAAATGGTTCGGTCATGTAGAAGGGATCTCTGAAAGTAGAATGGCAAAAAGGATATTGAAAGTGAACGGAGATACGGGACAGGGAAGACCAAGGCATACGTTTATCGATAAAATCGAAAATATCTTGAAAAAACGTCTTGCTAAACTTACTTAAAATCGCCGAGCAATGAGCACTGTGATGTGAGTCATCATTTCTGAAAACACCTACTGTTGGACATAGGCCCCACCCAAGGATCTCGCTGCTCGCATCCAGCGGCTTCCTGCGACCTTTACCAGATCCACCTTGTGAGGGGCCAACGCTGCGTTTCCCGGTACGTAGTCGCCACTCGAGGACTTTTCCGCCACAATGGCCGTCAGTTCTCCTCGAAATGTGTCCTGCCACTTAAGGTTCGCAATTTTTTGGGCTATGTCGGTGACCTTGGTTCTCTTGCGGATCTCATCTTTTCTGATATGAAACTCCTAGCATAGCCATCTCCATTGTCTCAATGTGATGAGATTAGATGAAGGGAAAGAATAGTATGTAAGGATAGTAGATAGTGGAAAGAAGTGATCTCTGCCTACTCCGGCGTGACTTTAATGTGTATGTATGTATGTAAAACATTTAAAACTTGTAGCGAATTCTGATAATTTCAAACACTAATGACGAATCGCCACTAAATATAGAGTTGACACCTACTGCGCGCAAATATGTACAAGTTCATGCCCGTTGTACGTACATCATGTTGTTGCATACCTACAACTTGTTAGGTGTCAGCTTACGAAATAAATTGTTCACGTGATTTTTTTTATGTAAAAAAGTTATTTTGCATAAAATTAATCTAAGTTACGAGTTGTCAACGTAAGACCATTTATGTGCACCTCTTCGTAAATCCGCCAAAAGAACCAGAGGGTAAACCAACAAACGGCACTTGGTTTCTACTTAGACAATAGAGTAAAGTTAAGAAAATACATTGCTATTACTTTAAAGTCACCCCACGCACAGTTTATGCAAGAGATAACACAGATCAAGAAATTATGTAAATGAAACACAGTTTCTATACGCAATTCAAGAAATAACATTGGCTGCTAAATTTCTATTGTTAGATAAGAAATACCAGCATTATCCCAGCAAAATAAATTATTATAAAGCAAAGAATTAGTATAATTTAGATTTTTTGCTTCGTACCCCTGAACCACTGAAGGTGAGGGACTGCAATGGCAATCTTATTATTATATATCGGAGCATAATTATGCTAGCCTTTGTTACCGACGATCTGGTGAAGGTCTGCGTGTCGCCGCTGATGCTGATACAATCTATTTCGAATAGGTTGTAGCTTCGCGCAACCAGCATCGAATAAGTAAGAACCATCCGAGTGTTGCGAGCAATATTCTACGCAGGATGGTACTTGCGTCTTGTAAAGCAAGCACATGTGGAAAAACGCCGCACCTTGTTCAGGACGCCGAGTTTCCATGAACTTGTTTTTATCACTCTTTCAATGTTGTTAAGTCACTGCGAACCTCCATACCATGGCATGCATGGTGATACAATTACTGCTTTGAACAGCGTCAGTGTTGTGCCCTGAAGAGAGGTAAGGGAAAGGAATGGTGACGTTTGATTATGACGATGAAACTGTTATTATGGCCACAGAACTGAATAAGATGGTATCATATTAGAAGCAAATGGTAAATCAGCCAGGAATTTCATATGGATGAGAATTGTTATCAAAAGCGATAGAATGTAAGCATAATTATATGAGCATCAAGAAATAGGGCAATGACAATGAATGTGGATGTATACAGAAGGAGAGCAAGACCGTAGAAAATATGGATAGACTGGGTGAATGATAATATGGAAAAGAAAGTTGTTAATGTTGAGATAACGGTTGATTGAAGGGAATGGAAGAAGGATAGTTATTTGTTCAACAAGTGAGCAAAGTTACTTTTTGCTGCGAGTGCCGATATTAAGTCACGAAGCAGCAAATTAGTCTATAATATGGAATAATTTTGCCGCCCGGATTGTGGAAGATGCGGGTTCGAGTCCCGTATGAGACAAGTCGATTTTTTTCAGTGCATTTTTCTAGTAGTCTATAATAGTCATAAATAGACTACTGAGTGCAGTGAGTGATTGAAGGCGCGAGACAAAAAAATATTGCTCTCGTGTGAAACAAGTCAACTTTTCACCTCTGCAGCGAGAACCTTGTTATAGAAAAACAAGACACTACATTACCATGTCTATTATCTTAAAAAGAATTTTTAAAATTTAAACTAAGGTTGCTAAAATGATTTTGATTGAGCGTTACAGTCTTAATCAGATCTCGCAGTAAAAAGCGTTTTCCCTTCGAGATTTTAAGAAGCAAGAGAGATCTTTCAGTGTCGGAGAGGTGAAAAACGTATTATAACACTGACCGCAAATCCTTGGCGCCCCCTTTGTCCAACAGTGGGTGTTTCTTGCCTGACAGAATGATAATGTGAAAAAACATGGTAAACAAAAAAAAGGCAAACACCACAGTCAGATGTACAAATAGTCATTTTGCCCAATTTTTACAATGCAATTGCACTCTTCCACCAGATTTAATTTGCGAAGAACGGAAAAATGGTCACCCATCCGACTGCCAACCACGCATTTGGTTGCTTGACTTTCGTGATCGTTACACCAACGCGTTGTTCTACTGTGTCAGTTGCGTGAATCGTTCCAATATCTCTTTTGCACGTAGTATTTTGTTAACACGTCGAGACACCGAGTAAACCTGCAATAATGCTACAAAGTTGTCTACAGAGAGGGAGCGAACATTATGCAAAGTACGAAATCCTATTTATCTGCATGTACGTAGGCGCGAAACAACCTAATAGACTCGTTTAGAGGTGAAAGTGAGTTCGCGCCTTCCACGACAATTTTCTCGGAGCGATTTTTTATAATAACACGTGTAAAAGCCGCAAGAGCTGATAAAATAAGAAGCCGATTATTTTTAATGTACCTTTTAGTATGCATTGAAACAAAACATTTGAAATTGTTACGTTCCTGCGTAATTTTAAATTCCCGTAAGTATTTTAAGGGTAAACGATTGTGCAAAATTTAAGATCGCTACATACGACATGCTGTCGAACATACTGTTGAGTTAATAAGAACATAACTTTTAATGTATTCAATAATTAGAAATAAATATCTATAAATGTCAGAAATAATAACATTAGGGCGTTTTTAGACCAGCGTTTTATACGCGGACTAGAATAGTTACTTCGGGCAGCATTTAAATTTTCTTATTATTTCTTCTAACCCAAGCGCCATATACCGATTTTCATAGATTTTACTTTAAAAAATGACGGATTTCCATACAAACTTCCATCCCTTATTTTACCCCCATAGGGATGGAATATTCAAAAATCCTGAAATACGTTATTATTATTTTCTAAGTAGCTAAATACCATTTTTTATCGATATTTTTGGGGGATAAAGCTGAGCGCGTCCGTGGGCTTTAGCTCTAGATACCCACACGTGTCCCCTGGGTAGCGCCAAATGCTCAGTACTTTACCGGTGGTAGGTTTCGACCGTGGCTGGTAACCACCCTCCAAGCAAAGCCTAGCCGCCAAGCGACTCATGTCGTGTTCCGGCTTGATGCCTGGTGTTGCCGTTCTGGGAGGAGAGTCCGAGCAGTTGCGCTGTAGAGTTGGCCGGTTTCGGTGCTGCGTGATTGCTGCGCTGGGTGTCTGATCGCGGAGGGTAGCGGGATCCTAAGCACGGTTTTTCCGCTGGCCGACCGCAGGTAGTAGGGGGCCCAATTAGTAGGTTAGCCACCTATGAAAGGCTGCCCCGCCAACTCGCGAAAAATCCCAGGGTGCGCCATCGTTCCGGTTGGCGACCGGATGCGAGGGCCCGATGGACACCTTTGGGGGGGTTAGGGCGTCCCCGCGCGCTCCAGCTCAGTCACCCGTCAGTGTGGCGTCACAGCTGCATTGCTTGGCAGTAACTTTGCAGCGTCTCGCTCATCTGTCTCCTTCCTGCCTGTTCACTCAATTCCCATGGCGAAATGAAAATTAATAAAAAGAAACTGGTTAAACAGCGGATGCACTCCCTCGCACTAAAAGTGCACCTTGCCAACATCCGAGGTCTGCACTCAAATATCAATAGTGTCCATCACCACCTTGAGACCGATAAACCTCATCTGCTGTTCCTCACGGAGACGCAAATCCGATGTCCGACTGACGCAGCTTATTTGCATTACCCAGGTTACACCCTGGAGCACAATTTTAAACCACGCGCTGGTACCTGCGTGTATGCTCGCGATGACATCTGCTGCCGACGCCTCCGTAACCTTGAGGATCCCAGTTTCTCTGCAATGTGGGTTTTGGTGAACACTGGTATAGAGCAAATACTCTATGCCAGTGTTTACCGGTCGCATACTGAGAACACGGAGACAACCAGGTTGTTCCAGTACCTCAGCGCCTCCGCTGAAACAGCTCAACAAAGGTACCCGAGTGCGCAACTAGTCGTTCTGGGGGACTTTAACGCTCACCACCACGAGTGGTTGTTCCCGTTCCAGAACACCGACCACGCTGGGAGATTAGCGCATACATTTGCTATGTCGCTGGGTCTCTCCCAGCTGGTGAAGGGCGCTACCCGTGTACCCGACATTGATGGCCACACACCTAATTGCCTGGACCTTCTGCTGACAACGGACCCGGACCGATATCAAGTAGCAATTTCGTCTCCACTAGGGAGTTCCGACCACTGTCTGGTGAAGTCCGTGTCTGTCTACTCTCCACCCGACCTGGATCCTATCGGAACTAGGCGCGTTTGGCGATACAAATCAGCAGATTGGGATGAGATGCGGCATTTCTTTGCATCATATCCTTGGCGTCGCACTTGCTTTTCTTCAGAAGACCCGACCTACTGCGCGGATGCTATCACTGGTGTGTTGCGTCAGGCTATGGAATACTTTATTCCATATTCTGACGTATCACACCGGTCCAGCGCCCGCCCTTGGTTTAACGCGGATTGTGCTAAAGCCGAGACGCTTAAGCATGCCGCTTACCAATCCTGGGCTCTGAAGAGAGCCTATAACAGTGCCGCCAAGTCCTGCAAAGGTGTTCTTCGCAAGGCCCGCTTCAACCACATTGGCCGAATTGGTACCAGATTGGCCTCCTTTCCGTCCGGGAGCAAAGCTTTCTGGTCCCTGGCCAAGTCAGTCGAAGCTAACTTTTGTCGGTCGTCGCTACCACCTTTGATTAAGCCTGACGGGTCGCTAGCTCACACTGCCAAAGAGAAGGCAGACTTGTTTGCCTCTATCTTTGCGAATAACTCGCAACTAGATGCTGCTGGCGTAAATCCACCTAAGTTACCTCTATGTTCTTCTGTAATGTCAGAACTTCACATTTACCAAAAAGAGGTACTCAAAATGCTAAGCGCTCTAGATACAAATAAAGCTAGTGGCCCTGATGGCATTCCAGCTATTGTGCTGCGAAATTGTGCACCTGAGTTGTCACCCATTCTGACTCGCCTGTTCCGCTTATCCCTTAGAACCGGACAAGTTCCGAATGCCTGGAAGGTTGCCAATGTCCAACCAGTACCTAAAAAGGGTAGCCGTGCCGATCCTGCCAACTATCGTCCAATCGCAATCACGTCCATACTCTGTAAGATTATGGAACGTGTATTGAACAACCGTCTCCTAGCTTACCTTGAAGATAACGATCTCCTCGGTGACCGCCAGTTTGGTTTTCGCCGTGGGCGGTCTACCGGGGATCTTCTTGTGTATGCTACTCACTTATGGAGCGAAGCCATAGAGAAACACGGTGAAGCTCTCGCCGTTTCCCTCGATATCTCCAAGGCTTTTGACAGGGTCTGGCATGCAAGTCTTATTGGCAAGCTTCCATCATACGGAATCGCTACCGGGCTTTGCAACTGGATTGCTGATTTCCTGGGGGGCAGATCAATTCGGGTAGTCATTAATGGCTCCTCGTCGGATCTGCTTGGTATCAATGCCGGTGTCCCCCAGGGCTCTGTCCTCTCCGCAACTCTATTCTTGCTGCATATCAACGACCTGCTTTTGAATGCCGGTATCTTTGGGTACGCAGACGACAGCACAGTTTCGGAGAGGTACTTGTCGGATGCGAAGTCTGGAGCAGATGTCCGATCTTTGAGGGAGGCGATGGTGGAGAGAGTGAATGCAACCCTGGAAGCTGTTTCCCTCTGGGGTGAGGCCAACTTGGTTGGGTTCAATCCGTCCAAAACGCAGGCATGTCTCTTCTCGGCGAAACGGACTCCATTTCATCTGAGTCCGACTTTCCGAAATGTCTCCGTTCCGGTTAGCGACCATCTGGACCTCTTGGGTGTAGATATCTCTGCCAATCTCAATTTCGGTCGCTACATCGAATCCATTGCTGAAACTGCAGCCAAAAAACTTGGCATTCTTTCAAAGGTGAAACGATATTTTACATCTGAGCAGCTCCTACGTCTTTATCGAGCCCAAGTACGCTCCTGCATGGAGTACTGTTGTCACCTTTGGGACGGATCCGCATGTTATCAGTTGGATGCACTGGATTCGGTGGAGCACCGAGCGAGGCGACTCATCGGCAGTGAGGCACTACTCGCTGAGGCTAATCTCCAGAACCTTGACCACCGAAGGCGTGTAGCTTGCCTCTCGGTCTTTTATCGGTTGCATTTCGGAGAGTGTGCGGAGGTTCTTCATAATTTGATCCCCCCAGCCCCTTTTCACCACCGGACGACCAGACGCGGCGAAGGTTTTCACCCTTACGTTGTAGATATACCTCCCATCCGCACGAAGCGCTTTGCTTCCTCTTTTTCCCGGATCAATATAATCTGGAAATCTTTAAGGCCAGAGTGAACAAGCATCTTCTAGGCGAGCGTGTACCATCTTAGGCCACATCTTCGCTTCACATCAGGTGAGATTGTGGCCAAACGCTCAGCCTATCAAATATAAAAAAAAAAAAAAAAAAAAAAAAAAAACTGACGGATTTCCATACAAACTTTTCACCATCTTAGAGGGTGAATTTCCAAAAATCCTTTCTTAATGCACCCCTGGACTTCATAAGGAACGTACGAACCAAATTTGGAATCTCTAGACCCAGCGGTTTGGGCTGTGCGTTGATATGTCAGTCAGTCATTTAGTCAGTCAGTATTCATTTTTATATATATATATATAGATATGGGCCCCTTTTTGGAAAGGCGTATAGGCGTGCCTTGTACCACACGCACAACTTGTACGAGCTTTGACACGTTTATAAGTTCGTATAAGCGTGAGCCGATACTAATACCCTGCGCTACTGGTTCGAACGGACACGCCGAAATAAGCCCGTGTACTCGAGTCCGGTTTTTTGAAGCGCGAAATGGAGCGCGCATGTAAGCGCGTATGCCGAAACGTTTTTTTCTGAAAAGAAAAAAAACGCTGGTTTGAAACCGCCCTTATATCGCTTTTGGACACCTTTATAGCGGAGATTTAACCGCCTATTTTCCGCTTGCATTTCATGTGTGTATGAGTGTTTAAGATGTGAATCGCCAGTCTATCCTCCGTCGTCTATCCGCTATTTCAACATTTAGAGCCTTTTTTTCTTTGCGCTTCTTAAATTTTTCCTCCACGGGATTCTTAATAGAATCCTTAAGACTTTTTACGATGGTATTTACTAAATTAATTTAAGCTACTCATAAAATTTTCACGAAATATGACAAGCCGAAAGAAACTTTTATTGCTTCATTCATAACTTTGTTACTTCACAAATTGAGGCGAGTGTTCGACATTAGAAAGTTATCACATAAAATTCTGGTTTATGAAGGCCGAAGGAGAGTTCCTAAATAACTAACGCCAATGAGTTCGAAACTCAACTTCGCTCATCGATTTAATTGGCAGCGTGGACCTTGGTTGATATCTTGATACAAAATATTTGGTGTTACTTTTTGATGAGACAGACTCATAACGGAATCTTTAAAAAGAAGTAAAGAAACGTTAACGAAATAAATAATAAGTCGCTTTTATAGAATATAATAGAAATATAATTTACTAGCTTTTGCTAGCGACTTTGTCCCCGTGGAATAGTTACTATAAAAATGACGGATTTCTTATACAAACTTTTATCTCCTATTTCATCCCCTTAGGGATTGAACTTCGAGACATTCTAAAATACCCCTTTCTTAATTTTTTACCGAAAGGCCATATACCAATATGTGAAGAATAATTTAACTTATCACGAGAGGAAAAAATAGGTAGGCAAATTTTCCAGACGATTTTTATTGACAGACAAAAAACAAAATTATTTTACATATAAACGTCACTTACAAATTCACTATGAAAAAAGTATAAAAAAGAGGTTGGTAGTCCCCGACATCCTCCCCGCCTTGCGTTACGCAACACAAAAACTAAACAAATAATACACCGCTAAACATAACACACTTCTATAAAACATAATTAAAAAACTAAAGACTACGCTCTTATCTACGGAACGAACGATTCTGTAGTGTTGTGAATTGAGCTGTTATGGGCCGGGGGAGAACCGGCAGTTGTGGTACATTGCTCCTGGGGAACCTCTAGGGGAAAAAGCCGTTGAAACGGTCTAAGCAACACTCCTAATTGAGTTTTGACGCGTGCCACTCGACTTTCGTTGTCCGATCCGGAAATAATCTCTAAAATAACCCCGAGTGGCCAGTTAACTCTCTTTTTATCGTCTGAGCCGACAATGACGACGTCACCTACCTTCAACTGATATTGAGTTCTTTTGACAGACGATTTTTGAGCTAGTAAAGATAGATACTCGCTTCGGAACCGCTGCTTTAGGTCGTCGTGTAATTTTATTAGATAACGCCACCGAGCGGTCAGAACAGCGCCATTCAATTGACCAAACAAATCTGTGTCGAAACTATTAGTCGACCCTACGTTCAAAAACATCGCAGGTGTAAGTGGGACCACATTCTCACTGCTCACAGCAATGTATGTTAAGGGTCGGGAGTTTATCAAAGATTCAACTTCGCAGAGTACTGTACACAATTCTTCGAGCTGCAGGGCTGCTTTGCCAAGTACTCTTCTCAGCGTTTCTTTGACAACCTTAATAAGTCGCTCCCAGAATCCTCCCCACCATGGCGCTGCTGGAGGTATATGGCGCCATAAAATTCTCTGCAATGACATCTGATTCGACACTTCTTCCCAGTTGACGAATTTCAAGAGGTTGCTAGCACCTCTCAAATTAGTGCCGTTGTCACTATATATTATCCTGACATTATTTCTCCTCGCTATAAATCTTCGCAACGCTAATAAAAAATCTTCGGTGCTCAATGAAGTACAGATTTCAAGGTGCACCGCGCGATACGTTGCACACGTAAATAATATAATCCAGCATTTAGACCCTGACTTCAATATCAATGGACCCGCTAAATCTATGCCAGTTACTTCAAAAGCAGAGCCGCAGTGTATTCTGTCCGCTGGCAGTGGAGGGTAAGGCGCTGAACAGGCTTTAGCGCTATGGCGTCTACAAATTACGCACTGCCGTACAGCCCGTTTCGCCAATCTTCTAACACCTATCACCCAATAATCTTCACGTAATATACCCATTAAGGTTTGTGATCCGGCGTGAAGATTATGCACGTGCTTTTGAAAAATTAGTCGCTCAGTGATGACACTTTGACCCGGTACTAATATCGGATATTTGAAATTGTATGTGTCTTCACCTAATGTAAGCCGCGTTTTAACTCTAATTAAACCATGACTATCTTTAAAAGTTTCTAATCTAAATTGTGTAAATAAATTCTCAAAATTAAGGAAAAATTCTAATTGTAATAATTTTAATATACAACCTTCACTTTGTGCATAGTCTTCTGCATCTAATTCACCTCCTTTCCTTTCATTTTTATTCTGTCGACTATTATTTGCAAACCGCAATATCCAACCGACTGTCCTAACAATCTTCGTGTATTTACTGAAATAACAAAGACGATCAGAAAACTTATCATGTTGAACTATTAAGCAACTCTTTTTGACTTCCTTTTCTACCTCTTCTAGGTTTGGCGTGATATCTGAAACTGGCCATTCCTCAGGTGATGCCTTCAGCTAATCGGGGCCTTCCCACCATCTACTTTCAAGAAGATGCTCTGCAGAGCACCCTCTTGAAGGCAGGTCTGCTGGGTTCCGTTCGCCTGGGACGTGTCGCCAATCGTTGACATCCGTACTGTTTACGATTTCACTTACACGGTTATGTACAAAGGTGTTTAAACCGACTTTCCTTTTAATCCATGCTAACACGATGCTGGAGTCGGTCCAAAAATATTCTTTGCACTGTAAGTCTAGTCCTTTCTTCGCTTCTGCATACAATCTTACAGCCGTTAGAGCAGCTATGAGTTCTAAGCGAGGAATGGTAATTGCTCTCGTCGGCGCTACTCTTGACTTAGCCATGACCAATCGAACACTCACTCTACCTTTATATTCGGAACGAAGAAATATGCAAGCGGCGTAGGCGACTTGACTCGCATCACTAAATATGTGAATAGAATTATTACTACAGTCTAAGTCGAAACAACTAAGTGTCCTAGGTATGCGACAGAAATTCAGACAGTCTAATTGTCGAAGCCAATCTATTATAATCTTTTGAAGGTCTTCAGGTATATCTTGATCCCAGTCGATGTTAAGAATCCAACACTTTTGTATAACTAATTTTGGAATGATAGTTGTTGGACACACGAGGCCAATCGGATCAAAAACGCTTTGTGCTGCTGAAAGTATGGATCGTTTCGTCACCTTCTCCTCGGTCTTTATAATGGCAAAAGGTGTCTTACAGAAGATTTCGTCACACTGAGGGTCCCACATTAGTCCGAGAACCGAAATAGGAGACGACTCACCTTCTGTAATTAGTGGACCTGTCACCCAACAGCGAAGCTCGAACTGACCTTTGATCATCAACTCCTTCGCTTCCGTTATAAAACGTTGCATTTCTTCTTCGTTTTTTACGCCAAGTACGCAGTTATCTACGTAAAACGAAGTTTTCAACATAGCCGCCGTATCGCTGTCGAACTGCTCCAGATGATGTAAAATTGTAGCCGACAGTAAAAACGGACTAGTTGTTACACCGAATACAACACGTCGATGTCTAAAAACCTTAAGTACCTTGTCAACCGCGTTAATATCGCGCCACCACAGAAACTTCAAATAATCGCGATCGCGGGGGTTGACCGATATTTGAAGGAAAGCTTTTTTAATATCGGCCGTCACCCCTATAGCATTCCTTCTAAATTGCAATAATAATTTAGGTATCAATTCGATTAAATTAATACCTTTCTCTAGACACGCGTTGAGAGATAACCCATTGCGATCCTTCGCCGACGCGTCAAACACGGGCCGAATTTTGGTAGTGAGACTCGACTCCTTGACCACAGCGTGGTGAGGCATGTAATGACCACTAAGTGAGTTATCATCGTGTACTTCTTCTATTATATTGCTCTCACACCATTCTTCAAAAACTTGGTTATACTCTTTTAATATGTCTAACTTAATGAGTTTTGTTGTTGTAGACCTTAGTCGTTTTAACGCTAAGCTATAGTTCGTGTCGAGAAGAGTCGCAATGGGTTTCCATGGTAGGTTAACCTCGTATCGTTTTTCATTGTTGACACGAACCGTATTTTTAAATGACTTCAAAATATCTGAGTGTACCTTTTGTTCGTTCACTACCTCTACCTGGTCCCTAATACCTAGCGTCTCTAGCTTCCAAAAATCGTCAATGTCAAAAGAACATGTATTGTTAACTGCGAGTGTGTCTACGTTACCGAAGGAGCAATGTACACCAACTGCTGGACCTTGCAGCGTCCATCCCAATTTTGTCTCGACGGCCAGAAGGTCTTCTTGTATCTAAATCGATCGTCCCGCAGATATGCCACCTAAAACATCAGAACCGATTAAAAGACTAATTTCTGTCACGTCGTCAACACAATCAGATAAAGAAATATTTATGTTATTTAACAAAGTTAATATACTGCCCTTTTTTAACTTAGGTAGGTCCCCGCAGATTGCTTCTTGTTCTATGATGGTGAACTTCCTTCTGTATCTGCCATCTAGGCTTTGTACATATAGCTCATAAATATTTTGTTTACGTTTTTTAGTGACACTTCCTCCAAAGAGTGAATGGCTTAGTTCTCGACATCCAATTTTCTTCAATTGTAGTTTCTCAGCTACGTCACTTTTGATAAACGAACGCTGGGCTCCTGAGTCTAACAGCGCGCGCACGACAAGCTCTCTATCGCCGTTTATCAGCTTTACTTTAAGCGTCTGTAATAATACGGTCTCAGGTTCAGAGGAAACAGCTTGATTTAACGTGCTCTGGTCAGCGTTCACAGCGGAGGTCATGAGCTCGCTCTTACTTTTGTCCTTGGCTAGGTTTTCGCACATTATCGTGAAATGCCTTTTACTGCATACAAGGCATTTTGGATACTTCCTGCATTTCTTCCAAATATGGCCTTTCATGAGGCAAATAGAACAAGCGTTCTTGCTTTTGATGAACTCTTTGCGCTCTTCTATCGTTTTGTTCATGGCCATTTTACATTCACAACTTGAATGTGTTGTTCGCTCGCACCACAAGCACTCTCTCGCTTTCATCTGCTCTGGCTGTGAATAATTCCTATTTTTCTCATTTAGCTTACTCGTGCTTGCACTACTAGTAAAAAAAGTGGCGGTTGGTGAGGCAGGTGAGAAAGTATCGCTATATCCTGACCGCGACAACCGGATCCGCTCTTCTGCTTCCACCTCCTTTTTGACAAAGGAAAGAAGACGAGACAAAGCTGTACCCTTCTCCTCAGTTACCTGCATGTGAGAGCGACTCCAGGCCCTTAGTGTCTCTTCTGACAGTGCTGACTCCACTAAAGGGTGTAAGAAAGCAGCGTACTTATCTTGGGTGAGACCGAGAGATTCCAAAGCTAGTATTTGGGTCATCAGCCGATCGTATAGAGACCGCAAGGACTGTTTCAGTGTGCCTTTGGTCTGTGCCACTACAAGCTGCATGATTTCTCGAACATAGTGCTCAATAATCATCTCATCACGTGCAAAACGGTCTTTCAGCTGCTGTATGACGATCTCGTAATTGCCACCCGTGGGTGGAAAACTCTCTACTAATTCACGGGCGCTCGAACCTTGCTCCATACACTGAAGTAGATAGTGAAATTTTTCATCATTGTCTAGATGCTCGTCTGTGTGAATCTTTTTAAATTGTGTCCAGAATGAGAGCCATTTACTTATTTTACCATCAAACTTCGGTAATTCTAATTTCGGTAACCGAAGGTGTGGACTATTACTTTTATTCGATACAACTGATGCACACATACCTTTATTCTGGTCTTGCCTTGATGACAAATTCATGTTCTCCATGTACTCGTTTACCTTTTGTTTGAGCACGAACCATTTGTCGACATATTCTTCTGAAGAGTTCAGGTCAGCGTCAAATTCGTCCTCGTCTCTTTCAGGGTCATCTAACCACAGCGATTACATATTGCTTTGTATATTTACCAGGCTATTATAACGTTCCGAAAGTTTGGCAAACTCTGCCGCGATAGAACTTTTGTCGCCGCTCTTCAAAAGCTCGGTCAATTTTGTCGTGGACATTGTAAATAACCGTCTAGCTACGGATCTCTCCTGTTTTGCCTTTTCCATTTTGTCAAACAATCACGGTCGCCACTATGTGAAGAATAATTTAACTTATCACGAGAGGAAAAAATAGGTAGGCAAATTTTCCAGACGATTTTTATTGACAGACAAAAAACAAAATTATTTTACATATAAACGTCACTTACAAATTCACTATGAAAAAAGTATAAAAAAGAGGTTGGTAGTCCCCGACACAATTTGTATGGATTTTACTAAAAAAACTATGGATTTCCCATACAAACTTTCATCCCCTATTTCACTTTAGGGGTTGAATTTCGAGAAATTCTAAAATACACCTTTCTTAATTTTTAATCGAAAGGCTATATATACTTATACCATTAACATAACATTACTTTATTTTTTTTAACTTATTTATTTATAAATAAAATAAATAAAATATTTATTTCATTAACAAAGTTTTACAAATTATTAACTAGGGTAGGTTCCCTCTATTAAGTGCTTGACACATGTACCAGAAGGAACCACTCTTCCTTAACATGTAATACATTTTGTATGGTAAGGCAACTTATATCTACGGTTACACAATTTATTTATCTATATTATGATTAAAAAAAGCGGGGACGAGTAGTAAAATATTGTCATGAAAGCATCGTTGTAATAGCTATTATCTTGAAGTCGAGCAGTCTTCGGGTTTTCGTATTAATACAATATTGTATAAATTATTTCGGTAATTCAGACTTTTATTTCAATCATTCCGAATTTGTCTGGGTGAGTGAGCAATTGACGCTGTGTTTCAATTATTACGAATTACGCAAATCAAGCTTTTATGGTTTAATCGACTTCGAGTAGATAGGATGAGTGGATTTGCTTTGAAAGTTTTTAAGCGTCTTTGGAATAAAAAACTAGGAAAAATTCTCACTCTGAAACGGGAAATTCGACACTCGGGTGTTTCAGATTAGCGATTTTAAAACAATGACTTAAAAAATATAGACAGGTTATACACCAACATAATTGTATTTTAAAGTAGCGCAAGTAGTCCTATACTGTTATTTATTTAGATACTTCGCGAAAAAAAGAGACAAACGATTAGGCAAACCTGTTATTAGAAAGAGATAAATATACCTCGACCTCATCACAAGTAACGTGTCGTTTGTTGCTTAGCGCTCATTGACGCGAACGCGCACCAATACCGATAACAGTGGATGTTCGCGCTTTATGTCAACAACAGTCGACTTGAATAACTAAATGAAATTGTTTTAATTAAAAAAAACTGTACTTTCGAATGAAATGACACGTTTATCTTCTCTCTAACAGTGGCGATGTAATTTGTACACCACCTAAAAACACAAGAGAGATTTTTTTCGAACGATAACTAAAAAATTAAAGCGATGCAATGAAGTGAAGTCAATCAGCCGACAAGCGATAGCGTTTCCGGTTGAACTGAATGTAAATCCGGCAATTGCCTGACATTTTCGTTGTCATTCTTACTTCTAAAGTAATTACTTTTTATTCGAATGTCACATGACTTTTAACAGTAACTCCGTATTAATATCAGTCATCCATGACTAAAATCTTACCGTGATCAATTAAATTATTCACAAGCATCGTAATAACTAATCGTCATAATTATGTAGCATACCACGAACCTAAACAAACTGACCTACAATATCCATGCTTAGTAGGCCTCAGATATTATTAATAATAATGATCGGAGTTGCTGATGGTGATTAATGTTTCGGTGTGATTTCACGGCAGCCCAAGCGGGCATCCCTCGGCTAAAATGATGATGTGTTGCGGTATGTCTCTATAGTAAAGTTAGCCGACTACGGATTAGCGGACAAATAAGAAATTAAGATATAGATGTCTCGAGCAAGAGATTTATTATAAATAGATACAACAAAATAAAACCGCCGAACGTGAAATTCTCGCACCGTAAATATTTTCTCACCAGTACAAAAATTACATGAAATATGATTTTGAGTTTGGAGTGTTGCGTATTGCCCGCGGGAGGGCGCCACTAATTGGATCACCGGGTTTTCTTTGCGGATTTTTCTTGCGCCACCATTCAGACATAAAATAAGAAGTGTGTAGAAGTCAAGCTTGTGTATGTAATTTTAATACCTATGCTAGGCTGCAAATAAACAACAAGATTTTATACCTACCAGTGGCCCAATTCACGTAAACACATTTCATCTAAAAATCGTTGTAGTTTAGAAATCGTTCGATCGTAGTCCTATCCAATTTTGGGTATTCACATGTTACTCAGCTACATTTCGATAGGACGACAACTAAATAGGATCGGAACTAAAGCACATCTGAACGACTTGTCAACGAAACAAAAAAGATACCCGTAAAATTATTTTATTTTCTACTAAAAGTTTCAAATATACTTTATAGAAAAATGCACTGAAAAAAATCGACTTGCCTCAGGCGGGACTCGAACCCGCACCTTCCACAATCCGGGTGGACGCGTTGAGCAATTTCGCCACCGAGACACTGCTTTTCGCTGTCGAAATTTGTCAGTGCTAGGTGCTTATGTTTTTATGGTAAACATCGTTTCATCAAATCTTTGAAATTTGCACTTCCAAGACCCGAACGAAATATTTTTGCAAATATTTGACGCCAAGCTAAGATGAAACTACCTTACATTATGGAATAATTTTTATTTTTGCGTTTACAAACGCGTAAATATAATACTAGAAAAATGCACTGAAAAAAAGGTAAACGCAAAAATAAAAATTATTCCATATACTTTATACTTCAAATACAGTGGTTTACGATAAATTAATCAAATTAAATCAAACAATGTCGATATTATTTAACATAGAACGTGATACGAGAATATTTTAGCTGAATACCTCTCAGTTGACATTTCAGGTGCGATTTTAAAACGATTTCTTATCTGAATACGGTTCGACGATGGTTCAACGACATTGCGATCGAGCTACTTCAAAATCGGTTCATTTGACGTACGTGAATACGAAAAAGTGTTTAAACGACTAAATCGCTGCGATATCCCAACGGTTTTAATACGTGAATTGGGCTACAGGACGACCAATGGACCGCCCCAAGGTTATTTGCGAATCTCCGGCATATCTACTAAAAACCGATGTTTTCAACAATGTCATGGCCGCGACGCACCATACAAGATACCTGATGTATATGTCGAGGGCGCAACAACATAAGATCCACTGGCGGAAGGGAATGAATTTGAAAGTTAGGCTCTACTCCATATCAGGGAAGCGAAAAGAGAGCTGACTAGGATTTTTTAAACTTATTTTCTGTTTTCTCTTTATTAATTTTTTCCTCTTGAAGGTAAAGCCGACGGTAGAGTTTTTATCTGGAGACCTCATTCCCTGACTAACCAAACTAAGCACATTTGCCTCCTGGAGAGATGGATGTATAACTAGCACATAGAGAGAGTCCTGCTCGATTTCTCTTAGTACGTATTCATAGTGAGAGTATTTGAGAAGCGAGATGGCGCAATTAGGACAAAAAGTCTTGGTGTCAAAACACATATGAAATTCGCGCGCCACGAAGGAATATAATTGACAAAATGAATTAAAACTTTGACAATAACGACACCCGTATTGGTTTACGGTATCACCACCAAACTGTGGCTACAATTCCGACGCGAAGTAATAAATTTGGCAACTCATTTCTTTGTCGCACAATCAAGAAACGAAATTCACTGCCAGCACTCGTATACCCTTACCCTTCTGACTGCATACCCTTCTGACAATCCTAAAATCGAATAAAATTCTGCGCTGTATTTAATTTGTGACACGGATTCATCTCATAATCTCCTCTTCGCGACCCAATTTTCGCTGGTGCTTCCGTATATTTTTTCAATTTACAGAAATAGCATTGCCAACATATTGGCCAGAAAACTTGTTTGCAGTCGGAACTATTGATGTTGGCAACTAAATAGTACGAAAATAGCTATATAAATCGTTGCTCGAAATTGGTTAAAGGTAAAATATTTTACTCCACATCTAAATTATTTAAAACTCGCTGACCCAAAAAGTTTTATTTTGATGGGTTAAAAGTTTATTCACGAATAACATTAATGGTATAGGCTCGAAATTTCTCGACACTAGAGTAGTATTTGTGGAAAGGCGTTGAATGCTCATAAATATGCAAAATAGTAGTAATCATTTACCGAGGTTATTCGAGACTTAAGTATAGCATAAAAACAAAAATACGGAACAAACGGTAATTTGTAGGTTTTTCGTATTTACAGAAATATGTTATATGAAAATAATCTTATCTGCGTCTCCCAACCACTTCAGAATAACAAGTGAAATGTTTTAGTGTAACTTATATATTTATTAAAAAATTTCTTCAATTACAAGTCGTGGGTTAAAGTTTAGTTTAGTGACAACTTTGATTTTTTTTCTATCGAGTGGATTATTTCTAATCGTGTTTGCAATCACTCGGTAATACTTTCAACTTTAACGTGTACGTGTTTCAGAATTGTTGATTATATAATAATAAAAATACAAACTTTCTAAAATCTTGTACTTGTGAAATGTCCGTCTTGAGGTCGTACCACACTTATCAACTCGGAAATGGATGATCATCAGCGCAACTCGAGCCGTTAAGTATTATTTCTATGAGACTTTATACTGTAACATTGCCTCGCCGTGGACAAGCTCACGACCGGCGGTGCGGTGAGTGGTCAACCTGCTTTTTTATTTATTTATTGAACAATACTAAAATAGGCATTTATAACTGTTTCATGCTTTAAAAAAAAACACTAAGATACAACAACATCGAACAGATTCACATATTTTAAATAGATATCAATACATTTTTTTATATAATTGGGAAATCGGCTTACGGCTCTTCGTAGGTACGCGATATCTTTTCGTCTACGCTTGCCCCTGGCCTGTCTGCATTGGTGGAGTACTGCTTAAACCTCCTTCGATGACAAGGAGAGGCCTTGTGTCCCAGCATTGGGTCGAATTATAAAGGCTGTTATGATGATACTTTTTTGAATATTTATTATTATTTATACCCGGACTGCAGTGAGGCTTTATAGTGGAATATCTGTCCTGGTTTTTGTTATTTGTTTGTTGATTCACTGGAAGACTGGTTTTTGGATTAAGTTTGCCATTTGTGTAGGCGAGAATTTGTCACTATTGGAGGCACTGTATGACCCATACTGCCAATCACCTAATGTGTAACTAAATATTATCTAAAGCTTTGTTCAATCTCTTTTGGTATTTAAGCGTATGCATAATGTATTATTATTTAGCACAGTCGCGCATACATTTCTCCATACGTAGACGTCTATACGTAGACACAACGCGATAGAAATTGTGTCACACGTATTACACTCCTTTTGAAATTATTTAATAAATACGTTAGACATCGGAGCGTGATATATTTATAGACGGAAAATAATACATATTTTCCGTCTGTAAATATATCACGATACACCGATAACATAATTACGCCCGCACTATTCACGCCTGTATTATAATTTATTAATACAATAATTTATTGTAATTGACAAAATCTGTTGGCGACTGTCTGCTTCATACTACGGCGGTCTCGCTAGTAGCCGTGAAAGAGTCATAAATTATTAACATTATCATATTTCCACGAAATTGGTTCTGTGATATATCAGTCCGGTGTACGTAATTGGTTATTGTAAAAATGTTTTTTTTTTCGTGTAATTGTTCGCAAACTGGAATACCCAGAGGTCCATAATTTGATCTCCAAGAGAGTACAAATTTGTACTGGAATTTATAGGACTTATTAAATAGGAACAAATATATTGATCAACGAAAAATGATTGATTTAAAACCCTATGCTTCCTATATAAACCCTATAATGCTATAAATATATATATATTTATATTAAACACCAATATTCAAAGGCCAATTTTAGTAAGTGATCACCAAATCGTGTTCAGTTATGTTAGGTTAGAACTGGGACCAAAACGCGCGAACAGAGCGAACGTATTACGGCAGCGACGGGCGAATCGCCAGATAAGCACATTCTTAAAAACGTCTACGCACAAATTAACTCAGATATTTTTTTAATACCTAAAGTAAAATTTGCTGATATTTTTGGGAAATCAATTTAGGTACTATTTTTGGGTTAACAGTGGCTTTTTTATTTTACTTTAAACTAAATGGTACATTATAAAAATTGGTGGTCATTATAAAATTTCTTATAATATTAGGATAGTTAATTAGAGATAGTTGATTAGGAACAAAATCAATAAATCATTCTATAGGTTAAGGTAATTTTTTTCTTCGCTTTCGAGTTTTCGCATTAAAATATTCTATTTATCAAGTTTTCAAACATCTATTGTGTGGTGTGCTTGGCGATATTTTTATGATACGCACAGTTCATGATAGCGACTGATAAAAAGGAGAAGATCTACATAAAATTTCAACATCAGATACACAAATTTTTTATACTTTTTTAAAATTATTAACGCCTCTTTCACTACACAATATCTAAACTCTGAAACAATTTTCAGATTATTGAAATAAAAATCCAAGTGACGGGATGAAAGCGCGCCAAGCTCTCCCGACACACATACATACATACGCTCTTAGTTCTAAGAGGGATTGAGCAGAACTTTTATATATATATTTCCACGCTCACACCAATTATCTAGCCCGAAGTAAGTATCATTAAGAACTTGTGTTACGGATACTAGATAACGGACATTTTTTTTATATACATAATAATTTTAGATATTTTTATAAGTAAACTTAAATAAATGTATAAACAACCATGACTCGCAAACAAACATTCGTGTTCGTCACACAAACATTTGCCGCTACCAGGATTCGAACCCGGACCGCTTGATGTGAAGCCAGCTATACTGACCACTCCACCACGACGGCGTCGTGTTGGAGTGAACCTTAGGCAGTATGGGCCATGTCTCCAAATAGTGACAATAGCCAGACTGTCGCCTTTTTTTTTTGACGATGGAAAACCAATTTACTGGCCATACCGCACGCTGGCAAGGCGTGCGACGTGTGAGGGGATCACCGGCGCTGAACAGCGCCAGTACTACCCACTAAAAACCACCGGTACCCTCCTAAGCCCTTATGGTGGCGCCTTGGGATCGGCGCAATAAGTGCGCCAGTTCACCAAGGCGTCCCTGGGCTAGCCAGACTGTCGCCTACATAAAGGGACAGAAAACTCAAAAATTAACAATCCTTTAGTAAACATACAAACAAAAGCAAACAACCAGGGGCTTTAGACAAATAGCAATCATTTCATAACGATAAGATATCGAAATTCGTCATCATCGGCCATGTTGATTGGTTATCTACAGCGTATTAGCAGTCACTACCAATTTACTTTGAGCTACGATTGGCCACGTGATTAAACGACGGCTTAAGTCAAACCCATAAATTTTGTTTTTATCGAACTTCGTTATCGTTTCTTTTTGTTACTTTGTCTACGGGCCTATGTCAGATGTAGCACTCAAAACTTCAAAATCATCTCAGCAGTTCAGGTAACTGGGTAACTCCCGACATAGATTGTACAATATCAAAAACAATAAACCTTATAGTAAGGAGGTATATCTGTCTTGGCTCGATCGTATAATTGGCCAGATAATGAAATGTGCGGCATATCATGAAATGCTACTGGACCTTAAAAATCTCGACCACTGGTCGTGTAGCCCATTATCTAAAAATGGTAGTGGTCAGGTGTGATCAGTAAGTTCAAGGTTATATTTTTATGATCAAGAGAGGACTGTTTGTGGGAGAGTCTAATCTACGTATCTGTGTGATCGGTAACGATATGCCCAAGCAGTTCATGATTTGACCAATTATACGATCGGGCCACGACATATACACGACAGTTGTATTAAAAACAAGAAACAACACTAGAAACTAGTTTATCAGAACTATTAAATATTCTTAAGTCATACTTAGCGAAACCAAACGTTTAATTTTCCTCCTACTCTTTTTACAATAGAATAATTAGGAGTACAAAGATTTATTCCCCGGATGAGTTATGAGAACGCGCGGGGAGAAAGTTGGAATTAAATTCCATTAAAGTTGAGTCTTGCAATGTCTACGGACTATAAATTAAAGTAGTTCTTTCGGGATAGCTCGCTGCATAAAGGATGACCATATATCATAATGTCAGGAAACTTGCACGATACATGTTGATATATCTAAATATGAAAGCCACTTTAACTTGAGTGAGTATAAATATGTAATCTCTCGTATTTTAGCATTTGGACTACCACCTTTTGCTCACCATCCGGATGAATGGAGTTATAACTTTTTATAAAAAAAACTTTAAGCTCTTAACTTCAAGATAAGCTCCGAGGATGCAACAGGATCAAAAAGTTATTTTTCTTAATGGAATGTGTGTGCTTTTAAAGATTAAAGCTATCTCAACTTTGGGTCGGAAATAATAATTTTATTTATGTTAAAGGGCGTAAGAAACTGCGATAAAAAAGGTGTGTTTTTATGGAATTAAGAACTCCTGACATCATTAGCTCCTACAATGAGCTGAATGAATATCAATAATTTGGATACACTGAAAAATGAAATTCTAAACAATCGTTTTTTTCTGTATTGGAAAACAAACAGCATTTACATCACAAAAATTGATACAAAAACATTTCACAATGGCCAAAATAGTTTACACCTGAGATTTTTACAATTTGGTCGAGTATACAAAAACAAAATAAAACCAATACAACAAACCAATACAAACCATTATAACATTATGCAATAATAAATAATAAGCAATATAGCATAACACCTTAAAGGAGTATAGGTTGGAGTTTCTCCCGAGTTCTTGTTGCAAAAACACGTGTTGAGAGACTCCATTTTAAACTCAATCTACTGTACAAATTATCGGTTACTTTAATAAAATTTTCTCTTGATATTGGCGCATTGCGTAATCTTTATGTATCGCGATCGTTTAAAAGAAGAAGAAGAAGAGTATTTTATAGAGTTTAGTTAATTAGTTAGTGTACTTTTATAATGCTTCAGAGAGCAGTGTAGGAAATGACTCAGCATCAGCATTGGCTTTATAAAGTTTATGCGGAGAACACAAAATATTAATCAGTATTCAAAAATAACGAATAGCATTGTATCAAATTATTGATGAGACGGAATTCTGTAAAAAAAAAGAATACTATTCTCCAACCAATGTCCTCCAACTAAGCTAAAGCGCTTGTGCTGGGAGTGGATTGCATTAGATTATGACATATTTTTTTTTGTTTTCTATTATTATTGTTCTTCTATTATTATTTTCAAACATTTCATATCGTGGTAAATAAAATGAAAAAACAAATTCAATGTAACCAATAAGTAACATAGTAAAATAATAAGGGTCGTTTTATTCCGTGCCATCCGTGAAAAGTTCTCTTCCGTTATAAGTTATCAGTGTCCGAAAAACTTTGATTACTTAAAAACCGTTATATTTCCAAGCACGTAGAAACGCTACCGAGGAGTCATAAATCACTATTTTTGCAATGAGCCGAATGTTTTTCCAACGATTTGAAAAATGCCGTTCAAACGGAAAACATTTTTCTCCTCGTAGAAAAAATATCGGCCGTCAACAAAAAATGTGTTCGGGGCTCACCCGTCGCCTCATCGGCTTCTCGAAGTATATAGGTTTAAGGAACACAAATTTTTTTAATGATTTATTGGGTGGAGCAGTTGAAATTACAGAACATATGAAATTACCGTTTTATATGGAAGTTTTTAAAGAAACAATTTCCATACTAGCATTTTTTTTCTCAGCGACTCCGTTCGTATAAGGTACGAAAGGCTCCTCGTAAATGGGCAGCCAGTGGCCGGCCACAAGTAAAGTACACGTTTTTTCATACATTTTGTGTAGACGCTGCGCACACGTGGCGACCACCGAACACCGGCGGCGGCCACGGATCACCTTCGTTTGCACGGTACCAAAAGACGCGGCGCGTGGCCGCCAACGGTGGCTGTGGTTGGTGGTTGTTGGTGATTTGCGCGGAGCTGTGGTAACATGCAATTTTTACCGAATTTCGAACGACGATTAAGCGTTTAGAATAATTGCTTAAATTTTACTAAAAGATAAGTGTGAAATGAAACTTTACATAATAAATCAGTATGAAAATATTTCAAAAACTTTTACATAAAAAAATCATTCTAGTATTTTAAGAGAAATCTTGAAAAAAAGTCATATCAAAATAAAAAAAATGTCAAAGATTTGCCTCCAATGATAGAAGCAAGTGTAAAAGTTAGTTTCCCAACTTTACAGTGGGGGCGCGGCTCAAACATACTCTCTCAAAAAGGAGCATGGCATAATTGTAAATTACTCTGGAAAGACAAAAAATGACCGCGCGAAAAGGGCTGTCCACACACAGGACCGTGTTTCATCCTCGCTCTAACTTTGTTATGAAATCACAAACTTAATTAGACGATGCATATTAATAAGCCCAAATGCCATATTTAGAGTTTACTCTGAAAGTCATTTGAATAAGTTTTGTGCCGCGCAGCTCGGCTTTTACAAAAATAAAAATAATTGGAGAAAGGAAGTCAATTAAGATGTTAATTCGTCGTAAATGAGAGAATACAAACAGAATAAACGGCTGATGAAATATGGTTACTAGAAGGTGTAGGTATAAATTTGACTTCAACCAATGAAGACTCTACGTGGGCCAGATTTGTAGTAATAAGCTACGATATTTTTACGATGTCTCTAGAAGATCTTCATTATGCAGTATGAGTATGTAACTCTGATGATTAAGAATTCAAAACAAGATACCATTCATATTTTGGAAACTACGGACCGTAGCTCACCGCCTCTTTGTTACTATGAACACTACGGAGGAGCGGCTACGAAACGACTACGGACCGTAGCGCACCGCCTCTTTGTTACTATGAACACTACGGAGGAGCGGCTACGAAACGACTACGGACCGTAGCGCACCACCTCTTTGTTACTATGAACGCTACGGAGGAGCGGCTACGAAACGACTACGGACCGTAGCGCACCACCTGTCTGTTACTATGAACGCTACGGAGCAGCGGCTACGGACCGTATCGCACCGCCTCTTTGTTACTATGAACGCTACGGAGGAGCGGCTACGAAACGACTACGGGCCGTAGCGCACCACCTCTTTGTTACTATGAACGCTACGGAGCAGCGGCTACGAAGCGACTACGGGCCGTAGCGCACCACCTCTTTCTTACTATGAACGCTACGGGGCAGCGTGTACAAAACGACTATAGACCGTAGCGCACCACCTCTTTGTTACTATGAACGCTACGGAGCAGCGGCTACGAAACGTCTACGGACCGTAGCGCACTGCCTCTTTGTTACTATGAACGCTACGGAGGAGCGGCTACGAAACGACTACGGACCATAGCGCACCACCTCTTTGTTACTATGAACGCTACGGAGGAGCGGCTACGAAACGACTACGGACCGTAGCGCACCACCTGTCTGTTACTATGAACGCTACGGAGCAGCGGCTACGGACCGTAGCGCACCGCCTCTTTGTTACTATGAACGCTACGGAGGAGCGGCTACGAAACGACTACGGACCGTAGCGCACCACCTGTCTGTTACTATGAACGCTACGAAAGAGTAAGCCTATTTTTTTATAGAAAAAGAGGCGATACGGTTCCAAGTGATACTACCTTATCACTGAAAAACTGCAGTTAAATAATGTTACATAATTTTGTGGGCTTATATTAGCCTTATAAATCACACCTCATAAGACAATTTATGTCTAAAGGATGTAAAAAGACCTAAGGCAAAGCCGAAGTCTTCGGATTCTATACATAAAAAAAAAACTATTTTTATTTTTTGGTGTTAAAAAAACCCCAAAAATACCGGGCAATGTCGCGCGGCGCTTAGCAACTTGGAGACGTGCGCGACGTTCGGCCGGCTGAGTTGAATGGCCTCGATATCGGGTGGTTACATTAAGCGTTGACGTTTTAAAGCCATTTTTGGTAAGGTTTTTTTTGGACAAAATTAAGACAATGTTTGCAATTTATTTTCATAAAAAATCTTGAAAAAGGATTTCTTACTTTGACCTGCAATAACTTCATAATTATTAATTTCCCAGGTATAGTCTAGAAGAAAAAAAATGTCCTAATGATGACAGTTTTCGGCTTTGTCATACGTCTTTTTACACTCTTTATATGAAAACCGAATAGAGAAATGTATAATTTAAGGTATTAGAAGAGAAATAGAGTTATTACGCGAGACATAAACATTGTAACTAATATTGGAAAAAAGTGACTAAAAACGAAATAAATGATTCATAGATGCTACAAAAATACAACGCAGGTAGGTACTAGATAAAAATAATATCGAATTTAAAAGACACGAGGTTTTGGCTATGATACGCTATCATATACCTTAAATACCCACTCCATAACTTTAGTTCATAATTAAAACGTTGTGTCATCTACGCTAACTTCGGAAGCCGGTGAAAGCTCTATAAAAGCTGCGGAAAGCTCAGCAAAGTTAGTTTCAAAGCTCACCCTTAGATCATCAACAAAACAAACAATTTAATATTTTACTTGCGTTTTCGTGCGAGCTAAATGTCAAAGACTAGAGCGCAGACGGGCCGGACAGCAAAAGTTGTTCTACATAAAGAGCTGAAACATTTGCTGCTATGAATATCCAGCTTTGTGTGCTTAGAAGTGATCTAACTTTTGTACTGGCACTGTTTGTGATACATTAGATATTATTTTTCTTCAAATCGCAAACATATGTAGTACAAGAATGACAAATAAAAAAATCGGGAGTGGTCTCACCTTCACTTTCTCGTATACCGGAAATGACTTAAAGGTTCATAGAAACCTTATATTTTGATATCATACAAGCATGTTAAATTTTGGTCACCCATCCGAGTACCGACCGCGCACTTGTTTGCTTAACTTTCGTGATCGACGGCTCAAAATTTGATAGAAACCTTATATTTTGATGTCATATACGCATTTTAAATTTGGTTTCAATAAGTTAAAGCATGCTCGAGTTATCGTGCTAACACACAGACACACACATACACACACAGGCATAATTCCAAAAAACTTATTTTTGGACCAAAACGTGTAAATCCGTCAAAATCTCGAGATCGAATTTTTTGACGATTACAAACTTCCTCTATACTACGTACCTACGAGAAAGTAAAAAGTAATGTAAAAGATACACTTTTTTACGTATTTTCATTGGCAGACAAGCATATGGTCTGCCTAGTGGTAAACAGTCAACGTTGCCAACGCTTGCAACACGGACGTGACACTCGCACGCTGCCAATCCCTTCATCTATAGGGTATGGTGTATATATAATATATCCACAAAAATGTAGTGTTATTTGACTCTTGTCTTCTGTAAGGTGGAGGTACTACCCCAGTTCAGCCGCTCAAGCCTTATATTAGACAACCACGCTGGCCAAGTGCGGGTTGGTCGACTTCACACACAACCTAAGAATTTATTCAAAGGTGTGAACAGGTTTCCTCACGATGTTTTCCTTCACTGTAAAAGCGTCGATTAAATGTACATATGAATTCAAAATTTGAAAACACATTGGTACGTGGCGGGGTTTCAACCAGTGCCTCACGGGTGGGAGACAACGCCCTTACGCACTATGCCACTGACGCTAGTCTGCTGTGCCCAACTTCAACTAAAACTTATTCGATAGCACACTACTTCGACCGGTCACTAGTTCGACAGAACACTGTTCCGTAACATAGACAATCGACAAGTCAGACGGACGGGCTTTGGACAAAGATGTCGCACTCTCTTTATTTTGAATTAGCGACCCGCCCTGGCTTCGCACGGATAGTGCTAACTTTAATCTTAACAAGACAACTGCTGGTGACACAAGATGAATTTCAAACCCTTCATCATCTCCCGTGATGGATCTCGATACGGATTAGAATCTAGGGATTTCGAGTCCGAAGGGATGGAACCTCTAACTGCTGAGTGACTGGTCAGAACTGCACATCGAGCACATAACCAAACTGAATTATCACTTTTAAACTTTTGCGTTGCATTAATTTGATACTTGTCCACCAGAGTCCACCTGTGACCACGGTCGGTGTAACCCGGCTGAAACGTTAGACATTTAAAAGGTTATTTAATCGCGTTAATTCCCGTTTTTACACAGAACTCCATTATTACAGCGACAGATTTTGATAAGAATTTATCTTCCACGTCCGTTGTTGTAGAGGATAAGCTCTACATTAAAGTTTTTAGGCTTAATATGACTGGCAATTATAGACTAGCAATGCGAAAAGTACTTTCAGTGCTTGCAAATTCCATTCCCTTACTAAAGGTATGATTCCGATCTCGCTACACGCATCAGTTCTGCCGCGGTATGCTGCGGAGCTTGGGATGTGTAATTTCAATATAAATTTTATAGAGAATTTATGGGGACCGGTGGTCATGCGGCATCACAACTGCGACAGCCCGGCTGCACGCAGCTGAGTTCGGAATCATATCTTTAGTTAGACGAATGAACTATCGCAGTGTTCCCTTGTTTGCAAGTTCACATGTGCCAAAACCTTATTTGTAATTAATTTTAATTTTTAATACTTATATGTTTTATTAAATTATTTTTCATACGCAGCCATTATTAAGATTAATGTTACGACAGTCTCGAACATACCTACATAAAGGGCTATCTCCGTTAAGTTAAAAACGTTGAAGAGAGTGGGCGTAGGCGGTACTTTTTAAAATTTATTTGCCGATTATCTAAGCGACCGAGCCCATAGAATTAAGCTGGGGAGAAAATTTATCACCACTCGGAATAGTATTGGTAAATCACGGCGAGGAAGAAAAAGAAATAAAACATTTTTCTTCTTAAGAAAATTGGAACAACTTGTCATTGTAATTAATTGTGTCAAAAGTTTTCTGTTTAGGTCATAAAAGTGTAAGGCCACCTGTTCATTGATGCGGAGCGAGGGAGTAAAGCGGAGAGTTCTGGACTATGTAGAGGCAGGCCGACTACACGTGACGAGTTATTTTACGGTTAAAGAAATTTATTCTCAAAAAAGACAAGATTACAGTTACTTACATGAGAACATTATTTAACTTAAATTATTAGTTTAAGTTAAATTTGAACAGATGGAAGACAAGCTTGCGGCCCACCTGGTATTAAGGGGGACCGTCGCCTATAGACACTTGCAATATTAAGGGTAAATCACTTAACACGAGACTAAGATGATATGTACTTTCCAAAATATGTTGTGCAAGTTTCATTTTGAATGCATTTTAATGGGCGGTGGCGGCCAGTCCAGCTCTGCTCAGTTCCTGTTCTCTCAGATCCAGTAGACAGGTAGCTTAAATGATGAAAGGGGCATGCGATTAGGTACCAATTTACGATGTTGATGCTAAACGTAACATAGGCCGCTGACGAAGCGGACGTTACTCATCTTACAACTTTTCGATACATCTTCATTCCTACACATACCTGTGCCAGCACACGTGTTCCCTCCTTCTTAGAATCCTGGGTCATTCAAAAGAGGTGTGAAGGGGCATCTTGCAATTCTTTATTGTGTTTTTTTATCTTTCGCCCAGTTACTTCGCATTTGGACTCCAGTTCTACTTATCGTTAGGTGGAATAGTAATTTAGTAAACCTTTTTATAAAAAATGTCTATTAGTATTTAGTCTCATTCCCGATTCATTCTGTACGCTATTCGTCCGATTCTCAGTTTATCCCATTAGTAGTTCGTCTAGTGCGTAGGTCAAATTAGAATTAAATACGTAATACAAAGCGCCATTTGGGACAGGTTACTTAAATACTTTCATTTCAGTAACAATAGTATAGTTACCTACTTAGCTACCTATTTCTTAGGTTTGTTTGCTATTTTGGTGTGGGCGTCAGGCTGCCACCTTGTCGCTATTCTAAGACACTGCATGGCCTATACTGCCAGATGCACAGACAAAAGCACATTAGGTTCCCACAACCTGTCAAATTTTCCAATCAATTTTGTACTTAAAGGTAAATAAGGTTGAAAATCGATTGGAGTCACTTGAAAGTTTTGAGGAGTCTGATCTGCTGTTGTCTGTACCTTCATGTGCCCCCAATGTTACTCTTCAACCTTTTTGGTATCATGAATATAGATATGCTATAGTATTTAATATGTAAAGGACTCTCCAATAACGAAATGGTTCCTTTCAAAAAGGCTTCTTGAATATTTCAAAACGAGCTAAGCTAAAAACCCTAACTGATATTCTAAACGCGAATTATTATTTGTTACGTATTAAAAAATGTTGAGGAATTATTTTAGATAAATACATAAACAACTTGAACAAATATTCGTGTTCATCAGACAAACATTTGCCTCTACCAGGGAGCGAACCCGGTGTGCACCGCAAGGTTACTGAGCACTCTGCCGCAACACTTTGCAATAAAGGTGACTTAAAAAAAGCGGGTACATTTAGTGCTTGTAATTGTATGTAGTCTTAATGTAGATTTTGCATAGCACTGAACCAAAAAATAAATCAAGAATATAGTTCAATGATTTGTTTATTACAAGCAAACATTAATTTTTGTCATGAATTTATACATTTTTTTGTCTCAAACTTTTCGTGTGGAGATAGATGTGACCCTGGAGACTAGCATTAGCCTACCTTTACTCGCAAAAGTAAAATCCCAATCCACATAAGCGAGCGAAGCCGCAGACAAAAACCAGAGTTAGTAGTTTTGTATATCAGCTGGTACCGTCAACATCAGAAGTGGATTAACACTTTAGTACCATGCCATATCAACGCCAGCGCTTATGCAGTAATAGTTACAACCAGTGAACGCATATACACATAGAAGCAGCTCTTTCGTACTAGCTTCAATAAAAATCGATGCCAAATCTTACACAAATGTGAAATACACACCTAACAGGTAAATAACAATACATGATATAATCTCCAAGTAAAAAAGGACTTTAAATATGAAAATTTTAGGTCTTTAATAGACAGCGCTTCGCTAGTTACGCCATTTTAGAAATAAGATTAATGTTCGACGACAGTGACACCGTGGTGACACCACAATATTATAGTGACACGCAGTTGCGCGGTGGTCACTTGGCAACAACCAAACTAAACAGAGTTTTTGCGTACTTTTGAAGCCCCACCCACTTTGGCACACATTTTCGTGGGACCATTCCAAAGCGTCTGGATCGCAGTCCACGTCTAAGATGTCGACTGCGCTTAAGATTATTCGTAACCGGGAGTCTTGTCAACCCGTGGTAGTCATAAAAGCCGACCACCGGAGAACCAGAACCCGGGGAGGTCATTGCAGCAGGGAGATCCTCGCGCAGTGGTGGGTAAGCCATCTATAACAGCATTCTTAAAGAGGATTGCTGTCAGGCAGGCACATGGACATGAAACTAATGATAAGTAAACCAGAACCCTAAATTACTGAGATACTTATTCCTATTAACTTCAAAAAAAGTCGGAGTATACATTTCTTAAAAGGTATTATTGATACTAGAAAACATGCACTGACAAAAATCGACTTGCCTCATGAGGGAAACGAACCCAGCATCTTTACCGCTACAAACATAAAAACATAAGCACCAAGCACTGACAAATTTCGACAGCGAAAGCAATGCCTCGGTGGCGTAGTGGTTAACGCAACCGCCCGGATTGCGGAAGATACTGGGTTCCATTGCCGCCTGAGGCAAGTCGATTTTTTTCAGTGTATTTTTTCTAGCATTAAAAATATTTACGCGTTTGTAAACGCAAAATTTGTTCCATAAGGTATTATTGATCCAATTATAAAACCATATATTTTCGCAGACACATTGAAGTACGTTGGTATATCACTAAAACGAGTCACGCTCCTTATACGAAAATGTAATTTCACCGTTTTATTATTACTTTGCTATCGCCCGCCAGACACTAAATGATGAATGACTATGAAATGGTGTCAACGCCCTATATTCAAAACGGATTTCACCTGCATCAAAATTGAACTCTCTTAGCTAGAACAATGTTCCAGTTAAGTCAATTCACTATCAACTCAACAAAACCCTTGTTAGACTTCCACCGAAGACTAAATATTTTGCTAAATCCTTTACTATCCATACTACACAACTGTGGAACAAATTGCTGATGGATATTCGTGAGAGTGATTCAAACACTACATTCAAACAAAAGTTGTAACAGCACTATCTTTCTACCTTTTCTTAGGTATATACCTAAGGCAGTGGCGTAGCGTGGGTATCGGCCGCCCGGGGCGGAAGATAATTTTGCCGCCCCCCTTATTTAGGTATTTCAATTTAATGTATACTATGCAATACACACTAAGAAGTTTAAAAAGTATAGATGTATTGCACTTGCTCGAAAATGGCAACGGAAAAGTCAGGCAATTGCCGGATTTACATTCAGTTTGGAACTAATGAAAAAAAAATTGGGAACGCTCTCGCATTTGGGCTGGTCGACTGAACTTCATTGCAACGTTTTAAGTTATCGCTTGAAAAATGCCTTCCTGTGTTCTTAAATAGTGTAGTAAATTACGTTATCGCTGTTAGAGACAAGACAACTTGTCATTTCATTCGAAAATACATTTTTCTTATTAAAAAAATATTTTTAACACTTGAAACCCCTCCGCCTCTCTGAAAAAATGACAGGTCGATTTTTTTCTGTGTATTTTTTCTAGTCTCAAAAATATTCAAGCGTTTGTAAACGCAAAAAATTATTCCACACTTTATGGTAGTTTCATCTTAACTGGACGTCAAATATATTTCGTTCGGATCTTAGAAGTGCAAATTTCAATGATTGTATGAAACAATGATTACCATAAAAACATTAGCACCAAGCACTAACAAATTTCGACGGCGAAAGCATTGCCCTAGTAGCGTAGTAGTTAACGCAGCCGCCCGGATTGCGGAGGATGCTGGGTTCGATTCCCGCCTGGGACAGTGTATTTTTTCTTGTCTTAAAAACAATTTCCATTTGATTTTGTTATACAATTTGACTGTCATTGACAAAAAGTGCGCGTATGTAGGTACCTATATTATCTGTTATCGGTATCGGTGCGTGCTCTCGCCAATGAGCGCTAAGCAACAATCAATACGTAACTCATGAGGTATATAAATTTTCACCTCTCCAGCACCAAAAGACCTCTTTTGCTTCATAAAATCTCGAAGGAAAACGCTTTATGCTGCGAGCTCTGAACAAGACTGTAACGTTAGATCTAAATTATTATTTTAGTAGGTAATCTTACTTTTAATGTTCAATAATTATTTTTAAGATAATAAACATGTAATAAAGTATTGCCTGGTTTTTCTCAAATATAAAATTTTTTTCGCTGGAGAGGTGAAAAGTTGTATATTTCACACGAGAGCATTTTTTTTGCCTCGTGCCTTTAAATCACTCACTGCGCTCAGTAGCAATATATATATGAATTAATTCTAGACTACTCCGCTGGTTCGTGATTTAATACCGGCTATTATCTCTTTTTAATGACGGGTTTGCCTAATCATTAAGTAATATATGAATAAAACGCCAGCATTTGCTACAAAATATCACTCAAAGAAAGGGGATTCCCCGAATTCGTCACAGAATAACTGATGAAAAATGCTATTAATTCTCTTTTCAATTGGTCCGAATTTGTAGTTGCAATAAAATATGAAATGGTTTCATTTTTTTTTATTTATTGTGAAATTTTGCCGCCCCCTCAAATGTGCCGCCCGGGGCGGACCGCCCCCCCTGCCCCCCCTACGCTACGCCACTGACCTAAGGTGTCTCGGTGTAGTTGCGCTCACGTGCGCAGATCCCGAGCTGCCCCGTAATAGCGCACTGAAGGTCAGGCCGGGGAGGATGTTTAGTGGGTATGGAGGGATTGCCTTTACCTCGGGTCCCACATATCCCCAGCGGTTGGCACCACCCCGCAGGGACGATGCGTAAATGCATTTGACCTCAAACTCAACAAAAAAATGCATTTGACCTATAACTCAATAAAAAAAAGGTATATACCTAAGGTAAAGAGATAGTGCTCTTTAGAGAGAGATAGAGCGATAGGTATTTATATTTCAAAAAGAATTACGTATGAAATGTTTAAAGAAACATACTCATATATTTATGAAATAGTACATTTATATCTGTCTTTAGTATATTCTAAGAATTATTGTGTATTTGTGGTATATACTACACCCCCGCATGTAAAGTTTCAACTAACCCTAGGGTTGGCTTGAAGAGATCTCTTTCAGAGATAAATTTAATTTTGTATACGACTTTTCTAGTTAATGCTATGATTATTTTTGCGTGTACAATAAATAATATAATAATAGTTGCAAAACTTAAAGATCTTTGACAAAAATAAAAATGACAAACTTTAACACTGTCCTGTTTAACGTTAATCTTAATTTATTACTACATGCGATTTCAATGTGTTTCCGTGCAAAGGATTTCTACTGTCATCTATCTTCCGCAACCCTACTCCATTTTGATCCGCATGTTATCTGCAATTCAAGGCTTCTCATAAATTTTGTTCCGTTTAAACAGCCTAAAAATGGTTTCTTGTTCAACTAACAGGCACGGGACACGATGATAGCAGACGCCTGATACACTATGATTTCAATTTCTAATTGAAAGGCATTGTTTTAAGTTAGTGACCTTCAGGTTATATCTGTAAAAATCTCGTGTTATGGTGTTTGTGATAACGGCTCTATCGATTTTAAAAGTATTTTTTATTTGTTATGAGATAGGTCGTAAAGTATATTTCATACCCCTAAAAATAAAAAATAAAACAGATATGGCAGATCAACGTTTGCCGGGTCAGCTATTAATAATAATACTCATATTATTGAAGTGAAACTGACTATCAAAACCTGTCATTGCAGAGTAGTCAAACGTACGAGTAAATCTGAGTATGTTAAAGGTCAAATGTTGGCCACCCATCCGAGTCCAATCCAGAACTTAATTCAAGCTAACTTCTGTGACCGTTATGTAGAATGAACAACCGACAGCCCATAGTCCTACGTTTTATCAATTTATCAGGTTCGTTCACAAACTTTTTAATTCCACCATGAAGCTTTAATAAATTAATAACTCACAGTTTGTCAGTAACGAATTAGTAAACAGTGATTCAGCACGGAATGATGTATGTTGGAGGAAATCGTTAATTATGTCGCACCTCATCTCACTGCCAAGGAACTGCAATGTCATAGAGCAGAATGTTACAATATATGCTATTAGATTAATCACGCTATGAAAGATTGTCGATTCGCCTGTAAAGTAATGATGGCTGGGATTTTTCGTGTGCCCACTGGTCCCAGTGGAGTCCCATGATGGGACTACTGGTATTTTTCTTCCCAGAGGTTCCACTAACTGGTCTTTTGATATTTCAATTCGCAGTAGTCCCGTGTGATTCTCAGACGCATAAAACGCATAGTTTTTATGTAGTTTTTTTATAAGGGTGCGCCTTTTCTTACATAACTTTTCAATTCCTAGCATTGGAGGTCCGAAAATATTTCTCATACCATTTAAAACCATAATGATCATTGATCATTCTTCATAATAAATCATTCTTTATAACTTCATAAAACATAAGCATTGAAATTCATAATATCATTAATCATAAATTTTTGGGCAAGTCTAGTGTTTGATGCACCTACATGGCTGGATGATGGGTGGGTTAGGGTTATTTTTTTTTATGACCAGGCGGAGTGCACTGTTTTTGTAAGCCACAAAGTGGTAAAGATATAAACTTTTTTAAATATTGATTTTCAAAAACAAACAAAGTCGGGTCGACTACGTAGCCCAAATTGTACCGGAACCTCTGGGGAAAAATACCAGTAGTCCCATCATGGGGCTGCTCCACTGGCACTACTGGGAATACACGGGATTTTTTTACAATTTAGGAACATTTAATCTAATAGATCAGGGAAGGTGAAGTAGATATTGTAGTATATAAGTTTTAGTTGTATCTAGTTTTAGTATACCTTTTATAACGTAGATTTGATTTGTTTTTAGGGTTCCGTACCTCAAAAGGAAAAAACGGAACCCTTATAAGATCACTTTGTTGTCCGTCTGTTTGTCTGTCAAGACCCTTTATCTCAAGAACGCGGGAACGTATCAAGCTGAAATTCACATGAAATACTCAGGTCTATTGTCCCTTTAAGCTGTGAAAATATCAAACTTCTAAGCCAAGCCAATCAAAAGATACAGCCGATTATGTCGATATTTTCAACAAATTTCCGACACTCGCAAAGGAATCAAAACCTACAGGATACTTCCCGTAAACTCAGAATCTTGAAATTTGGCATGAAGCATTGTCATATAATGCAAATAAAGGAAAATTTGCGAAATTCACATTTTTTTAGTTATATAATATAATAAAAATATTTTAATAAAATGAAACTTACTACCTTATTTCTCACGAACGATTAAAGGTATCAAATTGAAATTTATACCAAATACCTAGGTCTATTGTCCCTTTAAGCAGTGAAAAAATCAAACTTCTAAGTTAATGCGATCAAAAGATACAGCAGTTTATACCGACACCTTTCGACGAATTTCCGTCCCTAAATTAGTTATTTTCAATCAGATTTCTGAATGATGACTATAAAATGTTGTAAATAAATAACTTTAATAAAAGAACTTTTACAAGGTACTGGCCTACTATTTTAGTTATATTATAAAATAAAAAATATTAACTATGTTGACTCCCACGAAATTACCATAACTATGATTGTTCTAAACTGAACGGTTTGCGCAAGAGTCACTTCCAAAGTATTAAAATGTGTACCCTCTCTGTAAGTTCCAAAATAAGATAATATTAAAACTAAAAAAAATATATGATGTGCATTACGCATTACCATGCAATTGGTTTGAACGATATCTAGTAAGTAATTTGATTTAATACGTCATAAATTGTAAACCGCTACGTTTGTACGGCGGAACCCGGTGTGCGAGTCCGACTCGCACTTGGCCGGTTTTTTATTAAGTTTATTATTAACCGTATTTTTTATTAACCGAACCTTAAACAAACTCTAACACTAAACAAAATTGCAGCACCGTGAGTATTAACTACGCCACAGCCACCATTTAAATATTTAATTAAATGAATAAACTTAATGAGTCAATAGAATTCCCATATCAAGTAGGACTTCGTACGTCACTGTCGGTATTAGCTACAATACACTTAATAATGAAGCAACGGGTTGTATTAATTATGTGCATATTTATTACTTGGTTCACATCTGATCGCAGAGACATTAATCATACTCGTATTTGGGACGCTCATTGAAATGATAAATTTAACGCCTCGCTGGTGAACTATTTAACATTATTAGATCGTGATAATAGAGTAGCGCATATGCTGTGATACAAAATACAAAAATGTTTATTTTAGAACAAGGGATTTAACAAAATATACTCAGAAGCCTTCTTTAAGATATAACAATATATGTGTCAGAAGTGATGTACCGAGATATAGTTTTCAATCGTATTGACGACGTAAATTGAGTTGGTAGTCGAATTCAATGATAAAATTCGATTGTAAATTAAAACTTTTACGGATTTAAATCGTGTGTACATTTTGTCATTATTGTCCGACGTTTCAAATCAATTATATAATTATTAGATGTGTAAGAATAGACATAGAAAGTCACGCCTTTCTTCCATAGAGTACGCAGGCGAATGTTGTCAAGTTTTTGAACGGCTCAAGTTGAGGCGATGCTGATCCGTTTCTGCGTTGATAAATGTGCTACGACCTTAAAACGAAACAATACCGCACTGAATCTGAGCCAGTAAAGAAGTGATTACTGGTAAAGCATCTGTACAAATTTGGTAGCGAAACAAAAACGCAGCTGGCCAGGAAGGGGTCTAATCGTTATTGAAATCTATGAGCAACATTAAATAATGCTTACAACGCACAAAGTTTTTTTAAAGATTGTGTCCGCCCTGCCAGACAAATTCGAATTAAGGGTTACATTAACCCATCAAGTACGTTAATTATTAGCGGCAATAGACTTGCACCGTTACTTAGTGGGGACGTATTTGATGGTCGGTTTTGGGTGACATATGTTTGGCTGCCTTTTAATCTTACCTTTTTCCTGTTTCGGTGACTGATTGTTCGTTTTCATGACAACCCTTTCTGTTCCTTTGTCGTGTTCGGTACTTGGATCGACCTTGAGTTTGATCAATGACGTTGAGTTTAACAACCTCGTTTAAGTTTTATGTTTCATTTTGCGTCATCGAGTGTCTGAAAAAACAAATTTGGTGGGAACCAAACGTTTAAATTATAAAATAATTTGACATATACATACAGCATATATTATCATCATCATCATAACAGCCTTTATAATTCGACCCAACCCACTGCTAGGACAGAAAGCCTCGCCTTGTCATTAAAGGAGGCTTAGGCAGTAGTTCACCACACGCTTGTCTAATGCGGATTGGTGGACAGAGTAAAGGTGATCAATACCCCTTTGCTGATCCATTAATTGCCTTCTACGACACCCATTGGAGGATATGGGGTGATGCTATTCTCCTCTGCTGGCACCACATGGCTGGCTATGTTAACAAGGTTCTCTGGTAGATCCTTGAACTGATGACATTAAAATTGACTTTCATAAGTGTAAAAATTGTACCTAAATGAATAAAGAATTTTGACTTTGACTATAGAGGCAGCGTAGCGCTTTACCACAGTATACCAAGATCAGTAATACGTCTTGTCTTGTCATACAAACTGGCAGTTATCCATTATAATGTGTGCGTGCGTTCTCGGCGCCGTGTACGCACGCACTGTGACGCACACATTGACATAAAATATGGGGGCATAAGGTGGCTGCGGTGCGGGCCGCGCCGTCTCGGTGTGATTGCACGTTTTTATGTCATTGCAGATTCGCTAGCCGCTCGTTCCCGCCCGGCACATTTACGAACCCTAGCGTCAACGCAAGAATATAGATAACTCGCCGACAGCACGCAGATCAGATAAACTACTGTTCTTGGTATACTATGGCTTACTCTGGATAAAGAAGAGGTCCCAATTGAGTTAAATATTTGACATACCTATACAAACATACTTAAATACTATTCGTTCGAAATGGTGGTAGGACTTTTGACGATTGAGTACTTAGCAATGTCCATTTAAGTAAAAAGCTTTTTCAATTCATTTTCTTTTCATTTCAGAATCCTCGGCATAGGGTGCTGTCAGCGATACGAACTAAGTCTGATATACGTCTAAGGTGAAAAGTTGTTTTTGAAAATTTCCATGAAGGGTTAGTGCGGCACTAACTATAAGGCTGCGGAATCGAAGCTTGAAGTCGGTGACGAGCGGGGCAGCGGCGGCGGCGGCGGCGCAAGAACAGCTCGATTCAATGCATAGATTTAAATAGAAGGACGCACTGGGCTCCAGTCAAGCGGTTCCCGCGCGTCGTTAATAGAGACGCACGGGAACCTCTAGTGTTGAACATTTTATTTAGAGCTTCTTATCGACCGACGTTTAAAAATGCCCGCCGACGTCGTGGAGCAAGTTATTTCAATTCTTTTTCATAGGACAAAGACACTCATTCCTCATAATATAACACTAGTCCGTGGCCTAAGACGTAAACGGGATCTATTCATTTGTAGGAGAGCCTTGGATACCGTTATATTTATTGTGGGTAGTGCTGCAATGGCATGTAAACACTCTTAAGGAAGAGGTCAGACCTAAAACTTTGCCAAAACCTATAACAATGTGGTAACATATTGCACCGACTCCAAATAATGTGGGATCAGGGTAAAAGAGGAATTATATACAACCTATTATATATAGAGTACACACATAATTAACTGTTAGAAAAATGACAAACCTCTTCCTTTCGCAATACAAGATCTTATTTATTTGTTTATAAATACAACATGTTTTTGGGTACATGTAAACTTAACGTTTGGTCGATACTGCCAGATGTGGCTTTATGTGTGGCCAAATCTAATCTAAATCTAAAGCTCTGTTCAATCCCTATTGGGATTATGAGCGTGATAATCCGGAAATGTTAGTTATAACGATAAAATTTCATATCTAACTTTTTACTAACGAAGCAAACTTTTTGCCCGTTAAACCTTTTTTCTCTCGAAACACGTGTTTTTCCATCGCACTGTAACACGTGTGCTTTAATGATTGATGATGTGGAGTTGAATATATAATATTAATTAAGTTGGAAAAACTGCCCGTTTACCTCGACATGAGCTCAATCGTAATAGTGCAAATATTAAATTTCATCATATAGTGTTAACTATTATATGATCGAATATTGTAGTTGTACTATTATGGTTGTAACGTCATACAATACTTAAATATTTTCTGAAACTGACTTCAAAAAAAGGAGGAGGTTCTCAGAGTATTTTTTAAGACTATCTTTAAAATAATGGATTTCAAATGCAATTTGTACAAAACTATGTGCGTTGCATGTTTCAATAATCACGTAATAATTTGATGATATTAGGGGTTTAAGTATGAAATTGCCGTTTTGTATGGAGAATTTAACGAAAATTCATTTTTTCATACAAATACCGGGTGTAAAAGACATGAACAGTCAAACGAAAACCATGTATTCTATACATCAAAATTTGTAACATTTCAAAAAATAATTGCTGGGAAATGATTTTAATTTTTTGGTGTTAAAAAAAATTGCAAATTGTACTGCGCAATGTAAAGCGCTCAACGCGCACGCATCGCAAAACCGCGATAATTTTGCCAGACGGCCACGAAGTTCACAATGTAGGTTAACATAAATGTCAGTAAACATTTTTGTTTTAAAACACAATTAATCTAGGTACTTACCTACTGTTCATTAATTTTCATCCACGATAGGCCTTTCGAAAGGGTGAGGTGCGGTTCAAACTGGCGACCTTCGACGTGTAGACACATGCACGCACGATACCTACAGCGTTTCTTCGTGAACTCGCTCCAGGATTCCTACTCGTAGCGACTGCTGCTTATGTTCGTCGAATACGTCAATGATTTTTTGACGCATCTCAACAGCCGTTTCGCAAGGGCGGTCAAATACTCTGTCCTTAACGAACCCCTTACAAAAAAACTCTAGAGGGGTTATTTGGCAATCGTGAATAGGCCCATACCGCCCAATCCCTTGGTCACCGAACAGCTTCGTCAGCCGCTCCCGAACGGGTCTCACAATGTGTGTTTGGGGGGATCGCCGTCGTGCTGGTACCATCTATCTCGCAGCTGAGTTAGTGGCATGTTGTCCAGAGCGTCTGAAATGTACCCGTTTAACAGATCCAGGTAAGCTCGCCCATCCATTCTTTGCGGCAAGAAAACGGGACCAAGTATAACAGTAAACCATGTTCACATATTCGCGGGCCCTATAAACATGCCCGGGATCTTGTTTCTAACACTCACTAAATCACCTCGATCACAACACAAACTGCACTGATGTCTTAGAACCGCTTATTACTAGGATGGCACAATGTCATGCCATAAAACCGGTTTGATTACGCAACCTCATTTACGCGAGTTCGAAAGCATTCGATCATAAGCGCGCTACTACCGCGGCGCTGCGCTAGCGACTAGCGAAGTAGAGAAATAAATCACGCGGAGTGTTGCCAGCTGCTGATATAAAAATTCCGCAACCAAACATACTTATTTTTAGTACCTACTACAATACATTTTTAGAAATTTAAAAAAGTTTTGATTAGGTAGTAGGCAATTTATCTGAAAATAAAATACATAGTACCAACCAAAAAAGGAACTAAAATAAACACACTTGTGGTAGACAATCTTGAAACACTTTCCAATACTTTAACCACAATGTATGAGCTAATTGTTGTTAAAAATCTACTAATCCCATCGTCATGACGGTGACCTTAGACCATTTAACACGGGACGTGGCATAGCGCAGATTTAGTACAGAAAACATTCTGCGCACACTCGCGGGATCGGCTAACCCGCGTACTACCATATGGGATAACGTTGTTATATCGTTGTTTCTGAATTTGTAGATGAAAAATTGTGTTGTTATGTGAAACAGTAGTTGATTTGAATAGAAAATTACTTTCATATGATAAGCAACTCCGTTTTAGGATAACTTTAATGTTTCTGGTGGTCGTTTACAAGAAGACACTCCGCAACCAATAATTTTTAAGAGGTCCGCTTAGCGACAGATACGAATTCAAAATGGCGGTCGGTCGTCGCGGCGAACTATTTTTTATAAACTGACATGAACGTTTATTCATGTATGTACTTTGGCAGAAGGGAACGCGTCCGCTTGCCACGTCCCGTATTAAATTATAAAAGAAAATTGACCATTTAATGTAAAATAAACCAATCTGCTATTACGACCTTTATAACAAAAAAGAATTGTCGTAATCGTTTCAGATTTGGCGCAGACACAATAAATAACTCAACTTATGTAAAAAAAAAAACATTTAACCAAATAAATCAATCGCTATCATCAGAGTGCCAATTTACCAGTGATGGTGTGTGTAATACACTTGCCATATCTCACCAGTAAAATTACTGATTTAATAATTATTGATTAACAAATCGTGTTAATTCCCGTTTTAACATTACCGTTTATTCATGCAACGCGAAAGTTAAAAAGTAATTACTGCTTTGGTGCTCGTTTATGACGTTAAACAGTGAACATTGAATTGAATTCAATTATCGCAAACAACACAATGAACAAAAAAAATATTTTTTACTAGGTTTAGAGCAAACACTAAGTTGGCGACATTGTATGCAAGCGCGGTACGTAGGTAATTCCTGGAATTCTTTTGACGCGCGCCGCTGGCCGCCGGCCAAAGCGTCTGCCGCGACACGAGTTTCCCGCGCGTTGCTAGGTTACGAAGCAATGCTTGATTGAATGTAGGTATTTTATTTTCTGTACCTTTCTTCCTTGTTAAATTTTATAACAAGTGTAATAAGTAATCATGCCTTAATTCATTGAAAGCTTTCTTCAAAATGTTATCGTCTCTGGAACTTGAAGAAATTGTCAGTCCTTACTAACATACCTACACATCTACGTAGGAACTAAAGTCAAAGCGTAAATTCTTACATTATTAAGGAATAAATTTGGAATTGCGGGTTCTATCCTGGATATGTTTTCCCGCTATCCATAAAGTCATAAGTTTATATCAAAATGAACGTAAAAGAAAACTCATTTTTTTACAGGCACTGTGATTTTAAAATGTAAAAGAACGAGAAGTAACTTTTTTAATGTGTATGAAATTGAAATCACCGCTTTATGTAGGTAGTTATTCAATACCTATCTGTTACTTGTATGGTAAATCAACAAAGTACGTAATTCTTTATCAGTGATAAGAAACTTAATAAGCAGGTAATGTAGATGCTTACTACTTGGCGGTCTGAGCTTGACGGCAGGTTATTGGATGGTTGATCGTTTATTACTTTGTTCAACCAGGTGGTACCTAGATCTAATAATTTATTAGTCAGCTGACTGCGGGTGCAATACTTAAATCAATTAAGTTTTAACACGTTGATTAAGTAATTTAATCATTAACTCATCAGCTGATCATTATTTTGCCTACCCTGCTCCAAATTTATAAATTTTCGGTCACCAATCCGAGTGCCCACCCCCCACTTGGTAGCTTAACTTTCGTGATTATTACTAATAATGCACGACTGCGGCGCTATCGACCTCATTCTCCTCATAATCATCTGTTATGGGGTAATAAATGTTAGTCGCCCGAGTGGTAATTTTTTGCACCTACAGTCGTTGACGCGTCACTCAGGATGACGCGCACGGAGTTCAATGGCCCCGTTCGTTAGTGTCCGCGCGGATCGAGTGATCTAAAGTCGTATTTTTAATTAGACGAAGTCAAGTGACGTTTACTGGGTTGTCAGGTTTTGATAAAACAAAAATAGTGTTGTGACAAAGTGAATGAATGAAAAAATCGCAACTCGGTATAAAATTGTTCTCATAATGACTAATATTTATAACTATTAACGATTTTAATTATAATTCTATATTTTATGCTTTGCTATACCCTAACAGGGTACATGTGTAGGTAATGTTTTGTAAAACATAGCATTAAGACATAAGTACGCAATTATGCATTATGCAAGTAAAGAAGTAATAACATGTATGTATGTACAATTATAAATAAAACAACTTTTACTGGATTTAACTCGCGTGTAATTAGATTTTACATTTTGTTATTACTGCCCGACGTTTCGTAACACTTTTCAGCGTTCTTGGTCACGGGATTGCGGTCATCCCGTGACCACGAACGCGGAAATGCGTTACGAAACGTCGGACAATAATTTTATTTATAATGTGTAGTGCTCGCGCAAATCTAAGAGAACATTATGTATGTACAAAGTAGCCTAGTGAGTGGTTAGAACGCCGTGCTGCCGATATCAGGTACCGGGTTCCAATCCTAGTCGTGCCATGTAAGTAGGTACGAAAGAGTTTTCGTACTTTTCGACGACTGCGTATAGCAGGTACCTACATTTACCATTACCGATTGCTCTAATGCTACATTTACATGCTTGCTGAGGCTTCGCAAGCCTCCACAAGTGCCAGGGATGTTTGGCTGTGGTTGGCTCGGCTTGCGCCGATCTGGACTAGTGTCGGTTTCTTAACACAGATCAAAGGAAGCGTGCGGTAAGCGCTTGGGACGTGTTCACACGCTGGTGCATTTATAGCCAAAAAAACTTAACAAAAACAACAAGTAAACACCGTATGCGCAGAGAAAATATTCGAGCAGTCAGACCAGAGGTTAGAAGACGCATGACACAGACAAAATGGCGACCGACGCGTCCGAATTTGTCTTATTTTGAAGAAGGTAGTAAAAAAAGTGATTATAATTAAATACTAGCAGATATCGACCTACTTTTATACAGTAAAATAGAAATAGTTTCTTTTTTTCGTATAGTAAGATTAGATTAACAATGTACTCATTCATATCATCATTCATTCCTGAGAGTGATCGAAAACTAAACCCATCACTATTACATAGAAGATGGCAACATTATTTCACAAAGTGACATTAGCTGCTGTCAGTTTACTTCGTCTAATTAAAAATTCGACTTTACGTTGAACGCTAACGTTTCGAAGCCATTTTTTTTATGAAATACTAAAAAAAATGATAATGTTTCTTTGGACAAAAATTAATAAATAATGTTTAGATTATGTTTTCATAAAAAAATGAAAAAAAAAATTACGACTTTGACCTTCAATAAAATCGTACCTATCAATTTCCCAGGTATAGTCTGAAGGAAAAAAAATTTTATGATGGTGAGTAGAATACATGGTTTTCGTTTGACTGCTCATGTCTTTTACACCCGTTATATTTGCGATTTTTTAAGGAACCACAAATATAAATTTTATGTAATTTTGTGGATATATTAACACAACATTAAGCTATAGGATACATAGAAAAATAAATTGCGGATTGATGTCTGTAAAAGAATATTCATATTTTTATAACGGAGACGGGCACCTCTTAGGACGAGCCTATTTTTGAAGATGTTTTTCTAGTGAAAAAAATACAAATAAGAATAAAATTTTATACATAAATATAAGTCCTTGTAATGAAGTTTAAAATAAAAAAAGAATAATGGACATAGCTATTGTATTATAGGAATTATACACTAATGAATAATGAGGAAAAAATTGACAATTTCATTCTTAAACCCCTATTATATCACATACTCTACAAAAAAATACACATATTCTACAAAAAAATAAAAGACAAAGTTCGACCGCTCATTGGTGTTTTGCTTAACCCATTTTTAGACCACACATTCAGTCACATAGTTAGTGGTTATCTGTAATTAAATAAATATTCTATGTCATTACAATATATTATACTGAAAAACTTACTGTATGTAAAGAAAAATATTATGCTTTTTTAAGGAATGTCATACGCGTAATGTCGATATTAGGAAGAAACACGATCTGGTTGTTTATAAAACTCGTCTTCACAGAATAAACAAATCGTTTGTGGGATACGTTTTTACAATAAGCTTATAAAGAATATTAGAGATTTTCCTATTAATAAATTTAACAAAAAAACTGTAAAATTAAATTATGTAATAAGCTTATTACAAGTTATATGATTATTTAAATAGTCCAAATGCGTGGGAGTGATATAATGATGTTTTGAAATCATTACATAATTGTTAACTGTGCAGTTTCTTTCGCCATTTCTTCTCCGTCTCAGTATAATAGTAATTATTTATGTAAAATAATTATACTAGAAAAAATGCACTGAAAAAAGTCAAAATCAAAACGCAGAAGCCCGGATTGCGGAAGATGCGGGTTCAATTCCCGCCTGAGGCAAGATTTATTTATTTATTTTTAACAGTGCATTTTTTCTAGTATTAAAAATATTTACGCGTTTGTAAACGCAAAAATAAAATTATTCTATAAAATAATTATTTCGTCCCAAAGTGGTAGTAAAGCTTTTGCAGATTAATACTAAGCAAAGTCCATTTAAATAAAGAGAATTAATTTATTTTCATTAACGTCTACGAAATAAGAGCACATTTTTCTATTTAAGAGCACCCACATGAATGTCACGGAAGGCTTCTTCGACCCAAAAATTACTCACATGGACAGTTAACGTGTTATTATTAACATAATTTTCCTATTTTACCGCATTTCTTAAGACACTGAACAGAGTTCGCTAATAATTACCTACAGTTTCAAACAAATCGGAAACAACTTCGAAGCAAATAGCTAGTTCTATTAAGCGTAAGATTGTAAGCGTTTTACAAGAACTGCTATTTCTTGTTCTACGCCATGAAATAATAATGAGATTGGTAAGTGAATTCTCAGAAAACCAATTCTGTAGCAGACGGTCTATGATTATTGTAGAATCTAGCTGCATTTTCCTTATTGCTGACATGATAATGTTGCAAGCAATGGTAAACAAGTTACAAGTATTATTACGTTTCCAGAGAAAGTGTTTTAATGGCACGTTAAATTTTTATAGACTAAGGCACATATTATAGAAGGAGTCTCAACAATGAACGCCGACTTGGGCATCGTACGTCTCTATCACTTTGTGCTTGATAGAAAGTGACAAACGATTCTTAAGACATGATTGATTTCTGAGTGTCATTCTGTAATATGGACCTTAAATTTACTACGAAAAAGTTTGTAACTGCACCGTATCTGGTATTGGTAGGTCATTGCTCCAAGTTGCAGATTTTTGTCGGAAACACCTTACTTCTACTAGTTTTACAACTCCAAACTCCTCGTGTGTTTTGCCCTGTAGGAGAAGAAGTGCCCAGCAATGGACTGGAGGAGTATAAGCTTAGGGGGAGTATGATGAATCAATCAGCCAAGGAAAGATCTTCCTTTTCTTAAACGGGACAACATGTAAGTCACCAGTTGAATCATTATCAAGGGCGTATGGCACCCATGTACATCGCTTCATTTGCGCGCGAGTGTACTAAGCTTTTCCACGAAACGCAAACGTTGAAGTCGATATTTAAAGAGGTTAATTTCCAAGTTCAACATTTAATGGGAAACCATAATAATAAACACTAATGAAAATGTGTTCTGAATGGAAAACAATAAAGTTCAGAATCTTATTAACACTAATGAAGCAGCACCAAGCGTCCGGATTTTTCCACAAGTCATAATCTTAATATATATAAATTACGTGTCACGCTGTTTGTCCGCGATGGACTCGTAAACTATTAAACCGATTTTAATTAAATTTGTACACCGTGTGCAGTTTGATTCAACTTGAGAGATAGGATAGTTTTTATTTTGATAAGTAGTCATATTTTTTTTACTGCAGATACAATGTTATAGGTCAGTAGTATGAAATTACCACAGCAACGCGTGGCCGGGACAGCTAGTTGTTTCTATATATTTCTTTCTCCTGCCCCGCTCCCGATTTATTTGGAGTCTGTGCAATATAATAATAATAATATAATATATTTTCACGCTCATACCAATTACTAGCCCAATGTAAGTATCATTAAGAACTTGTGTTACGGATACTAGATAACGGACATTTTTTTAAATATACATAATAATTTTAGATATTTTTATAAATAAACTTAATTAAATATATAAACAACCATGACTCGCAAACAAACATTCGTGTTCGTCACACAAACATTTGCCGCTACCAGGATTCGAACCCGGACCGCTTGATGTGTAGCCAGCTATACTGACCACTCCACCACGATGTCTAGATATTGACAATACTGCTAAAGGATTTGGCATTAGATTTTTACGGCCGTGTGCCTGACACCAACCCTCATTGAGAACGACTGCTATCTTTCGACAGTACCTGGGACCACTAGCTTAACGTGCCTTCCGAAGCACGAAGGAAAATCGAGTTGAAAATTTTCGGTCACCCACCCGAATACCGACCGCGCACTTAGTAGCTTAACTTTTGTGATTTACTTAGAACGCACAATAATTTTTTTAATAATTTTTAATAATATATTTTCACGCTCACACCAATTATCTAGCCCGAAGTAAGTATCATTAAGAACTTGTGTTACGGATACTAGATAACGGACATTTTTTTTAATATACATAATAATTTTAGATATTTTTATAAATAAACTTAAATAAATATATAAACCAACCATGACTCGCAAACAAACATTCGTGTTCGTCACACAAATATTTGCCGCTACCAGGATTCGAACCCGGACCGCTTGATGTGAAGCCAGCTATACTGACCACTCCACCACGACGGCGTCCATCAATCGACGGTATCATTATAATAATAATAATGTAATAATAATAACTTTATTTACCAATAAAAGTACATTTTTAGACTTATGCTAATGACCACTGCACTAAGCTTAGCTTGTATCGCGGCGACCGGGTAATATTTGCTGTATAGACGCCGTCGTGGTGGAGTGGTCAGTACAGCTGGCTACACATCAAGCGGTCCGGGTTCGAATCCTGGTGGCGGCAAATGTTTGTGTGACGAACACGAATGTTTGTTTGCGAGTCATGGTTGTTTATATATTTATTTAAGTTTATTTATAAAAATATCTAAAATTATTATGTATATTAAAAAAAAAAATGTCCGTTATCTAGTATCCGTAACACAAGTTCTTACTTACTTCGGGCTAGATAATTGGTGTGAGCGTGGAAATATATTATATTATATTATATTATATTATGTTATATTACAATTTTGTACTGATGGACACACGTTTCAAATTGAAAAAAACAGAAACTATAGAAAATAATCAAAAAATAAAAAAAATAAAAGAATCATTGCTAAAATCTCAGATCATAACTTATATGATCCGAGTAAAATCTCAGATCATATAAGTAACTTTCATGTCGTACGTGACTCCATCCTTCACATACTTTTTCGTTTCACTCCTATTTTGTCAATTAACTATACTAGAACTCTCGGTATTTTAAGAAAATTCAGGAGATCGTTGAGCGAGCGTTGCTTAGTTACAACTGTCCATGCGTCAGACACCGCTATGTGCCGATATGCCGCCTGGAGCATTTTGGGTTACAACCTATACAACGTGCCAAGCCCCCATAACATATCTCCCTTACTTATATGATGATCTGAGGATATAATCAATAAGTTATAAAACTGAGTTTTAAAATGTATGATATGTGTGTAAGCGTGCGTTTGTGGTAGTGTGTACGTGTGTGAGTGTGTGTATGTGTGTCTTATGTTGTGGAGCATTCAGAAAAGCGCTACCGTGTCATAGTACAACGCCGCACCATCGACCTCCTAATGTTTCTATATATTTAATTAAGTTTATTTATAAAAATATCATTTTTGACGTGACAACGTCTTATAATTCGATAGAGCCGGCTGCACGCACGAAAAAACATGACGTCATGCGGCGTTACCTCGCTCTGAATCTAATTCTCTAATTTGAATTTGGAATTATGTTCTTTAAAATTTAAACTTTCAATGATACCAAAACCAGCCAGATACAAATAGTATAGCTAAAGAGATTTTATTACAAGTTTATTCATACTATAATTCGAAATCTATTAAACAAATGAAATTAAATTTTTCTTTTGAAAAATGCTACCATTCCATCAGTATTTTCTTAAGACGTTGTCACGTTCAACTATCGTCAGTAAACCGACTTTACAGACAACCAATTTTTTTTCCTACATTTAGCCGGCATAAAATATTTGTAGCACGTGTCGTTATAAATGTTTAGTTTAGGCTAGATAATTAATGTGATCATATTAAGTAATAGCTTCTGCCCGCGACTATTGCGCAGGATTAGAACTTACTCAATAGTTTTATAAATTATAGCCTTTAAGTTTATCTAATGTATGAGTTATAATATTATTGTAAAGTTTCATTAAAATCAATACAGTAGATTTGCGTGAAAGAGTAACAAACATGCAACCATCCAGACATTCATACAAACTTTCGCGTTTATAATATGAGAAGGATATCCACTATTAAGTTCTTGATCTATACGAACAATTTTTACGTGAAATTACCGTTAAAAAATTGCATGTATTTTAGTCTGATATACTAGTGAAAATTTGTGAATTTAGTAAATTTCTTGAAGGATTTATTAGATGCTATATGTATTTCATTGTTATTTTGGTTTGGCCAAAAAATGTCTACTAGAAAAACCCGCCCGGATTGTAGAAGGTGCGGGTTCGAGTCCCGCCTGAGGCAAGTCGATTTTTTTCAGTGCATTTTTCTAGTATTATATTTACGCGTTTGTAAATGCAAAAATAAAATTATTCCAAAAAATGTCTGTAAGGCGAAAAGTCCGTGAGCCAGAGTTTTTCTTTCAGCTAAATTGTCGCTGAAGCAAACTTTAAAATCAATTTGGGTTTTATCGGTCGTTTATACGTGAAGTTTCGCCCTGGATCGAGGTTGAAATTTAAAACTGTTTATTTATTTCTTTTCTTGCTGAACCAATTTATTTTCAAAGCCATGTTGTAGGTGTGTATAGCATTTTTATCTCAGGAACACGGGTAAGCCATGACTGTGTGTATATGTGGCATACATGCAAATTATCTATTGAAATATTCACCCTACATAATTTGAGACAATCTCAAATTATGTAAGGTGATTTTTTCAAGTGGGCGTGGATGGCCAAATCCTAAAATATAAGAAATAGCGAAAAGTACTTAAAGGAGTCTCCGGCCCGGTTATGATGAGAACTAAAACTGGATTATTGGATTTTTGAAAATTGAATATTCTTAGCCCGGAATTGAACCCGTTGATTTTGAACAAAAAACCACATAAGGAATAAATTCTGGAAAATGACATACGACAAACTTAAGGTTTATTTGTTGAAAATGAGCTCTTTCATTTTTCACAAAATACTTTTTTATTTTTCTTACTTAACCATTATACTTTAACTAATTCATTATTCAAAATGATGGTCATTGTTCTCAACACATATGTAGCTGGATTCGACGGCGCAAGGATTGTACTGCAAGAAACTAGAAAAATGCACTGAAAAAAATCGACTGCCTCAGGCGGGACTCGAACCCGCATCTTCCACAATCCGGGCGGATGCGTTGACAATTACGCCACCGAGACACTGCTTTTCGCTGTCAAAATTTTGTCAGTGCTTGGTGCTTGTGTTTTTATAGTAAACATTGTTTCATCAAATCTTTGAAATTTGCACTTCTAAGACCCGAACGAAATATTTTTGCAAATATTGGACGCCCAGTTAAGATTTTTTCAGTGCATTTTTCTAGTATTAATATTTAAGCGTTTGTAAACGCAAAAATAAAATTATTCCATAATGTAAGGTAGTTTCATCTTAACTGGGCGTCAAATATTTGCAAAAATATTTCGTTCGGGTCCTAGAAGTGCAAATTTCAAAGATTTCATGAAACAATGTTTACCATAAAAACATAAGCACCAAGCACTGACAAATCGACACCTGCAAGGAAAAACATCGTAATTCAGTTTTTGACATTTTTCAGGAGAGCAAAACAAAGATTTGAAAAATTCTTACACGTTTCGGTTGAGTCCTATTGGTAAACATTCTTGAAAATTTAAGTAAATGGGGCAAGACAAAAACGACTGCATGATTATGATTCCATAAATTTATATATTTAATGAGTTATTTTATGTTTTTGGGAGTTACAATCAAATCTGTCCACGTTATATTTTATAATATGATATTGTAACTCAGACATACAATGGCTTGTTGAATCAAATTACTATATTCGAAGGATATAATAATTGTATGTCTGAGATACAGTTATAAAATGTTTAAGTGTAGATTTTTAGAGTTACTGTTTGAAATAAAATTAAGTATTATAAATTAAAAATCTTTATTATATTAATCATTATCAGGCTTCTAATCAATTAGTATATTTTCAACTAGAAAGTGTAATTGACTAAACATAGTAAACTTAATCATTAATCTAGTGTATCATTCTGAATTTGAGGATTCATTTATTAATTATCGATCACAGTTTTTAACCAACCAATATTCTCAGTTATGTAAAAAATATTAGTTTAAATAGGTAGTTAATTACGTGTGATGCCGGCAGAGTAGAAATAGCATCACCCCATAATTATCCTCCAATGGGTATAGATCACCTCATACCCCGTCCACCAATCCGCATTGGGCAAGCGTGGTGGACTACTGCCTAAACCTCCTTCGATGAAAGGACTTGTGTCCCTGCTGTGGGTCAAATTATAAACACTAAGTACATACTTAATTAGAATCAGATGAATCATTCAACGTGTGACAGTTATGTGAGGTAATGCTAGATAATAACTGTGAGAAATGGCAGGAATAGCATTACTTTCACACAAGTTTTCTAAGTCTTTATACTTTGGTGAAGAGAGAGGTAATGGCGCATTATAAGCTTTTGGGACATTCCTCGGTAACTCTTCTAGCTCTTTATTTTGAGCTCCTTTGGCAGAGCGCCCTTTAGCCCTTTACCTTTAACACACCGGTGTGTTGGTAACTGTTTTCTAACACACCGCAGAATTGGGTAACACACCGCAGAACTGGGAAACGGCGCTGGTAATATTACTATATAAGAAAGGGGTTAAAGCTGACCTCAATAACTACAGACTCATTAGTTTGCTCTCGCAAACATACAAACTTTTTTCGAAGGTTCTGACAAACCGCCTGACGAGAAAACTGGACTTTTACCAACCTAGAGAACAGGCTGGATTTAGACAGGGATACTGTGAGCGCTAAACCTAATTATAAGGTTTGTATATTCTACTCAACACAAATTTGAGTATCACCATAGGTCGGAATATTTTGGTATTAGCGTCTGTTGAAAAGGAGATAGAGATCCTATGGGAATCACTGCATTCTACAATCAACGAGAGTAAAACAGCAACTCACCTTTAGCAGCCACACCGACCCAGTACTACCCGGGCAATGTACGCCAGAGCAGACCTCTTCCTCGTTCTCAACAGCCCTCGAAGTTGGAGCGATATTTTGAAGGACCAGCCTTGACTGAGCATCAGCCAAGACAGCGGGTGGTATGCATATACTTCACAACAGTATATATGAAGCACTAAAGACACTGCACTATAGGTTCACAGCGCGAGCGGTGGGTTGAAAGTACGTAAACCCTAAGAATAGCGGTGAGAAACCTCCCAGGTCGTGAAGGTTCCAGAACGCGGGAAAAACCGGGATCAGCGAGTACGCAGCCGGTCGAGTCGCCGTCAATTCGTAGACTATAGAATGCAGCGGTATATTGAGCGATCACTCTTATAAACTAATATGTGGGTAATATTGAAATTCACATTGAAGGCTAACAGTTAGCATGAACATTGCCCCCGGCCTTAAAACCTTCGGTTTTAATGAAAATGTAATTGAATATGAACAACGGGTAGGGGACAAGTAACTTAAGGTTAAGTCATTGAGATGGTAACGTACAAAGACGCACGGCTGGTCGTTTATAAACGCCCGTCGAAGTCTTTACAGAGGCAACTCTTATGATACCGTCCTTGCCTGGATAAGCAGCAACTACGACGCCAAGAGGCCAATGAAGCGGAGAAATATTGTCAGTAACAATGAGTACAACGGAACCGATACAGATCGGGTTAGAAGCGGTATTCCACTTTGTTCTGGACTGCAACAAGTGTAAATATTCTTGCTTCCATCGCTTCGCGAATGATTGTAACATTTGATCCAGTAAAGAACAGCGATTGCGTAAATTATTAGAATCTAATGACACGTCATAGGTAGGCAATTGTTTTAATGGGCTTGACATTAAAAAATGTGCAGGCGTTAACGCACTAGGTTCCGATGGATCATCACTAAGCAGCGTAAGTGGTCTTGAATTTATCACACATTCGATCTGTGTGAGCACAGTCAAGAGCTCCTCGTATGTAAGTAGCTGCGTACCTATAACTCTATAAAGATGCGTTTTAAACGCCTTAATATAAATTTCATAATGACCACCAAAGTGTGGACTACGCGGCGGGTTAAGTTTCCACTCGATTCGATTGTTGACAAGTTCATTAGCGAAAGACGATTGGAAGTTTTCAGAATCTAAGAATTTGTAGATTTCAGAAAAACTATTTTTAGCACCAATAAAATTGGTTCCTCTATCCGAATACATGCAAGATACTGCACCGCGGCGAGATAGAAAACGTTTAAGTGCGGATAAGAAGGCATTAGTGGTTAAATCAGATGCTATTTCTACATGCACGGCTCGTGTCACCAAACACGCAAAAACGCATAAGTAACATTTTATGGAGCGAACACCACGCTTCCTATAGGGAATTATATTTATAGGGCCACAGTAGTCGACGGCAGTGTGAGTAAATGCCTTCGTTTCATTTACTCTGCAAGCAGGCAAGTCAGCCATCATAGGATAAGTAGGCTTAGGGTTCACTTTAAAGCAAAAGTTACATTTATGAATGCAAGTTCTAACAAGTCTTCTGCATGACAGAATCCAGTACCTCTGTCGCAGAATGGACATGAGAGCCACAGAACCTGTGTGACAATTAGAGCGGTGATAATGTATAATAATAAGCTCGACTACCTTGTCTTTACGAGGAAGTAGCACAGGGTGTCGTTGCTCGAAAGACAAGTCAGCGTGACGTAGTCGGCCACCAACCCTTACAAGGTTATTGGTGTCAAGGAAAGGAGCTAGGCGATTAATTGCGGGAGAACAACGATTGTTTCGTTGAAGAGAATTTATTTCACAAGCGAAGTAAGTATATTGAACAGCCTTTAATATTTCAATTTCAGCAGTTTGCATTTCACTGGCTGAAATTCTACTATTAGAGCGGGGAAGTTTTTTAATAAAGCGTAGAACATAAACTGTAGAGCGGAGCATCAACAGCCAAGAGGATACTCGCTGCGATAGCAAAAGGAGCGGATGAGTAGCATCATTTAAAATAGCGGTTAATGCAACTTTAGTTTCAGGTAAGTCAGCGGGATTATAATTATTTTCTATAGCGGTAATAGGCCAACTAGAATAATCTTTACTCAACCAGGACGGTCCAGTATACCAGGGAGTATAGTTAAGTATTTGTGCAGGTGACAACCCTCGCGACAAACAATCACTAATGTTGTCCTCTCCTGGCACATGATAAAAATAATAAGCGGGAAGTGAATTCAAAATTTTGGTAACACGGGTAGCAACAAAGGTTTTGAATTTATGAGGCGAACCGTGGACCCAATGAAGAGCGACCATAGAATCTGATAAGCAATAAACCTTATCAATTTTATGACGTGATTCTATCATATTTATGACATGTCGAACCAGCTTCGACATCAACAGAATTGCACAAAGCTCAAGCCTTGCGACAGACTGAACAAGCAATGGTGCCACCTTGGATTTGGCACATACAAGTCTAACAGAAATTAATTCGTTTAAAGCGGATACAGAACGAATATACACTACACAACCGTAAGCTCGCTCGCTAGCATCGGCAAAGGCGATTATCGAAATATTTGAATTTTCATAAACTTCAAGGTGACGCGGTATACGTAATTGTTCTAGGCAAGGTAGTTCTGTAATGTAATTTTTCCATATTTTTAAAATATCAGCGGGCGGTTGTTCATCCCAATCAATTTTTAAAATAAACAATTGTTGGAGAATAAGTTTAGCAAATAAGATTACTGGTGCTATGACACCCAGAACGTCGAACTGACGAGCAATAACAGAAAGAATGTTTCGCTTGGTACATGGGCGTGGAGTAAGCGAGACAGAAATTTTAAACTCGTCGGTAACTGGAGACCACTTCACACCCAGCACCTTCAAGTCATCACAGTCACTAAATGGAACATCAACTGAGTACCGGTGAGAGCTTGGCAGTGAATCAAGCAATTCAGGTGAATTGCTGGACCACTTTACTAGGTCAAAGCCTCCGGCCTTGAACATCCCTAACAACTCACTTCGGAGGCGTAAGGAGTCCCGGACGGAGGGCATGGAGAAACAAATGTCATCCGTGTAACAATTGTTAGTAGCGACCTGAGCAGCTAGCGGGAACGAGTCGCGTTCATCCTGACAAAGTTGTCTTACCACACGGATCGCTAAGAAAGGGCTACAGCTCAAACCGAAGCAAACGCGGTTAAAACAGTACGTAGTAATCGGTTCACTAGAATCAAAGCGGTATAAAAACTTCATATATTTACGAAACCTTTCGTTAACTGAGACCTGCAAGTACATTTGTTTTATGTCTGAAGTGAAAGCTATTTTGTATATACGAAAATCAATTAATATAGACAGTAAATTATTTTGTAAGTTAGGTCCCGTATGTAAAACTTCATTCAACGAGACATTCAAGTCTGTCTTGGCACTAGCGTCCATTACCATGCGTATCTTAGTAGTAGTTTTATCATGTCGTAGTACAGCATGGTGCGGTATGAAGTAACCTGAATGATCACCAGTGTCAATAACGCGAGAGATATAATTTTTATCAATATATTCGCGGATAATATTGTCGTATTCTTGGCGTAATTCAACACTAGCATTAAGTTTGCGTTCCAGTGACAGGAATCGTTTTTTAGCGGTACAGTATGAATCACCCAAGGTGGAGGGATCATCCGAGAAAGGTAATGCGACAGAATAGCGGCCTGTGCTATCGCGCTTAGTATTATTAACAAAAATATTTTCGCACTCCCTTTCAGCCGAACTCAAGATAGGCTGACAAGGCAATACCTCCTCGAGCTGCCAAAAGGTTTGCATAGTTTTGTCTAAGTTTGAATCAGTTTGTATAACAGCGGTTAAAGAAATAGAATTGTTATGAGCGGTGTTTACGGTATATGTATTACCTAGAATCATGTAACCAAAAATTGTATCAAAAGCGGTAGGCATGCCCGGTGGCCCGGTAACACGGCCTTGTAGTAAAATATCGGCGAAAAATGAAGCGCCTATGAGAATTTCAACCTCACCGGGAGAATGAAACTCATCATCAGCGAGACGAATATTTTGTAAATAAGAAAATAACGTTTTGTCAATATTAACAGTCGGCAGATCGTCTGTAATGCGGTCAATAACACACACATCTATCGATATTGATATGTCATTAAAACGAGAAAATAAAACTAATTTTGTTGATCCCCTAATTGGATTAGGAGATGAACCAATGCCCTTGACAACAGCGCGCGGTAATTTATTAAAAGAAAGATTTAAGTTTTGACAGCATTTTGTAGTTATAAAGTTAGATTGAGAACCGGGATCGATAATTGCACGAACACAATTCAAATTGCCGCGCGAATCAGCTGCGTATACCTTGACTGTACCAAGTAAACAAGTAGTATCGTTTTTACTGAGCGGCGGCGACATATTACACAACGAAATATTTTGCGCGTTTGTGTTATCCTTCTCAGTAACAGGTTTCTGTCGCACGGCGTCATATGCGCCAGGAGTGGCGGTGGAGAAGCGTGTACGCTCCCGTGAGCCGACATCATGACTCACGTCAGCAGCGCGCGGGGCCGGCGGCTGCGCGGGATGTGACGGCGGCGCACCGCCGGCGCCGAGCGGGGCTCGTTTGCGACATAACAGCGTGTGATGTCTTGACGCACAATTTCGACAAAGACTATTTGAGTTACAAGTTGTAATTAAATGAGTTAAGCTTAAACAATTGGTGCATCCATTGTGAGATTTCACAACGTTATAGCGGTTTTCTATTGATAAATTTTTAAATGTCGTACAAAGAAACAATTTATTATGCGAATTTTGTTTACAAAACGCGCAGCGGCTATAATAATTACCGAAAGAAGTGTGAGTAGCGGCTACTAAAGAATGAGTAGGTTTATTACGAATTTGATATAAATTTTGTTTAGAAGTGACGGTATTCATGGACGAAGTGCGATCTAGTACCTTACATTGTTCGCGCACAAAGGCAACCAAATCATCGTATGAAGGAAAAGATGAGTCACGCTTATGCATTTCAAACTGACGAGCGGTTTCTGTATCGAGTTTTTTAAATGCGAGGTAAAATAAAATAAAATCCGATAAATTATTTAAATTTAGAGATTTAAGACTAGAAACAGCTCCACAAAATTTTTCCAAAAAGGATTCAAAATATTTAGTATTGGCGGAATTAAAACATTTAAAATTAAACATTTCATCTAAATACGCGGAAGCGAGACAACGCTTGTCTTCATATTTGTCGACTAGCGTCCGCCATATTATGTTGTAGTTAGTGGCGTTCGGTGTGATTCCCGCACAAACGGAAAGTGCCCGGCCAGACAGCTTACCAATCAAGTACTGCATACGTTCATGGTCAGTTAAGTCAGAGTTATTGTGAATCGTATTTTTAAATGATTCGTAAAACATAGGCCACTTAATAGGGTCACCAGAAAATCCTATCAAATCTAGCTTAGGCAGTTTTACAGCTGGTTTTTTATAACAACTATTTTTGGTGTCTGTAGAATCCGACTTGATTGTTGCTGCCGATGCAGACAACTTAGTTAAGGTGCGTTTACAAAAACAATAAAGTTCTTCAAATGCATTGACACTTTGATAATTAGGTTCAGAGTCAGGCTTTAATTGCAGTTCAGCATCAATTATTTGATCAGTAATTTCCTTAAACTCTGAGCGTAAATACTCTAAAGACTCAGTACTAGCAAGGAATATTTCCGTAGATGATTCATCAGAAAATGCGTGTGTAGCCTCGCTATAGATTTTTTGTAAGCGGGAAAATAAATTATTGCGTTTAGCATTATATTTTTTCAAGTCCATTTCTAACTTTTCAATTCCCTTTAAACCACCTGCACTTCCAGGCGGCATTATGAGCTATAATATAGGTAATAATAGACAAAGTGTGAAACGTCTGATTTGCGAAATGTGTCTGCAACACTGTGCAACGATAGGAGCAAGAATGTTCGGTGGCGTGATTATTTGCAATCTACCTTTTATTTACTTATTGCGTAAATACAAAAATATGTGTAATTAAGTTATTTAAAGCGTAAGCGGTGTAGTAAAATAGATATTAGGTTCAATGAATGCGGCTCGAAGGCCAAAAGAACGGTGTGAGCGCTAAACCTAATTATAAGGTTTGTATATTCTACTCAACACAAATTTGAGTATCACCATAGGTCGGAATATTTTGGTATTAGCGTCTGTTGAAAAGGAGATAGAGATCCTATGGGAATCACTGCATTCTACAATCAACGAGAGTAAAACAGCAACTCACCTTTAGCAGCCACACCGACCCAGTACTACCCGGGCAATGTACGCCAGAGCAGACCTCTTCCTCGTTCTCAACAGCCCTCGAAGTTGGAGCGATATTTTGAAGGACCAGCCTTGACTGAGCATCAGCCAAGACAGCGGGTGGTATGCATATACTTCACAACAGTATATATGAAGCACTAAAGACACTGCACTATAGGTTCACAGCGCGAGCGGTGGGTTGAAAGTACGTAAACCCTAAGAATAGCGGTGAGAAACCTCCCAGGTCGTGAAGGTTCCAGAACGCGGGAAAAACCGGGATCAGCGAGTACGCAGCCGGTCGAGTCGCCGTCAATTCGTAGACTATAGAATGCAGCGGTATATTGAGCGATCACTCTTATAAACTAATATGTGGGTAATATTGAAATTCACATTGAAGGCTAACAGTTAGCATGAACAGATACTGTACACTCGACCACATTTTAACCATGAGGGTGCTTATCGAAAAAAGTACGGAATACCAAATTCCGCTGTGGTTAGCTTTCATAGACTATAAAAAAGCCTTTGACAGTGTCGAAATGTGGTCCGTCTCGGAAGCACTACGAAACGCCAGAATAGACCATCGCTACACTCATATTATAGAAAGCATCTATAAAAAGCATCTCTGAAGGTAGCTATTCCTCAGCACACTAAGCCTGTTAAGATCAAAAGGAGTGTCAGGCAGGGGGACACTATCTCACCTAAACTGTTTACCTTGGTACTAGAAGACATCTTTCAGAAACTTGACTGGGAAAATAGAGGCATTGAGATAGCAGGCGCACGTCTATCGAACCTCCGTTTCGCAGACGACATAGTGCTATTCGCTAGTGATCCCGAAGAACTGCAGATTATGGTTCATGAACTACAAGAGGCATCTCTTAACGTAGGGCTGGAAATGAATCTCACGAAAACCAAAATCATGACAACCAATAAGACAAACACAACAAAAATCCCAGTCAAAGGCACGCCACTAGAACAGGTCAACAAATATGTCTATCTCGGTCAAGAAATCAAACTTGGAAAAGAAAACCAGGAAACTTTGCTTTTAAGATGAATCTCACCAATGCCCAAAAGGCACTTATATTCAACCAGTGTGTCCTATCAGTACTTACCTACGGGGCTGAGACTTGAGTGACTACCAAAGCGATTCTCCAGAGGTTCATTGTCACTCAAAGAGCGATGGAACGTAGTCTGGTAGGAGTAACTTTAAAAGACCGCAAGACTAACAAGTGGCTGAGAAAACAGAGCAAAGTTTCAGATATTGTGAAGCAAATAGCCAAACTGAAGTGGCAATGGGCAGGTCATATAGCCCGAAAAACAGATTTATGGTGCAAGGCTCTATTAGAATGGAGGCCGTGGGGCTTTAAAAGACCAGTTGGCAGACCGCAAATGAGATGGAAAGATGACATCAGAAAAGTAGCGGGCCAAAATTGGATACTGTCAGCCCAAAACAGAGGAAAGTGGAGAGCGTTGAAGGAGGCCTACACCAAATTGGTTGACGATGGCTTAAGATGATGATGATGATAGAAAACAGTATTTATTGCGTAGGGCATAAAGATGGTTCCGTTGAGTTGCGTTGCAGGCCACGGGACATCCACTGAGATAAGCAGTGAAAATCAGGTCGGATGTTTAGTCGGATGTTCGGGGTAGTCAGGGATAGCCCAGGACTCACACATATCCCCTGCGGTTGGCACCATTCCGCAGGGCGATGCCTAAAAGTATTTATTCTCCCTGTGAAAAAGGGGCATAAAGATGGTCAAGCTGTATAGCTTGATGTACAAACACAATAATTAAAACCTTACTTAATTATCTATCATTTCTATAAAAAATAACCGTTTTCTTCAGACGGTAGGTATTCCGACACTTCCGGTGAAAATTTTTTTCGGTTTCATTAGATATAGTAAGTTTGTCCTGTCTTTTAACTGCTCCCGTAGCACGGGACGTGGACAAAATCTCTCTCCACCACTTGACACTATTTCTTCTCAGGATTTAGTGAGAGTTAGAGCGAGAGGAAAATATTTTGTTTTCCCCGAGGAGAATTTGTCCAAGTCCCGTGCTAGGGGGGCTGAAGTACGCTGTCGGAGGTTATATTTAACACGTCAAGACCTGCTTGGGCAACTGACGTTCGGGAATGAAAACATTGTAGGTATGACTTTCTTAGACATAATATGGACAGATCATGCAAACCATTGCAGAGAAAATAATTGTATGTCGGGTTACAATGTCGAATCCAATATTTTGTTCCATATTATTAGGATTGTATCTAAAGTTGCGATGAAGTCTAGTTACAAACTAAATAATTATTTTTTGTAAAAAGATTGCAATTAAAGATAAGATGAAAGTTTCGTTAAAATGAAATAATATTTTTTAAGAACAAGCTTGTACCTAGTATTACAATTTTATTCATGTAAACTTTTTATGGGCAGCATAAAAAGTGACATGTAACTAAATATACAATTTTGGTATCTTTAGTTGATCCCCACTTACAATGTTTTTACACTCTCTAGATTTGAAACTATTAGGATTTTAGATACGATGATAGGTGTAAAATATTCCGCATTTTTTATTAAAGAAGAAAGTCATCTTATCTCAAAAACGCCTAAAACTGAGTTACGATGTTTTTCCTTGCAGGTGTCGAAATTTCGACAGCGAAAAGCAGTGTCTCGTGATGGTCAACGCATCCGCCCGGATTGTGGAAGATGCGGGTTCGAGTCCCGCCTGAGGCAAGTCGATTTTTTTCAGTGCATTTTTCTAGTATTAATATTTAAGCGTTTGTAATCGCAGAAATAAAATTATTCCATGATTGTACTGCATTCAACATTACAATATTATCAATTCCGTTAAGAACATTTTCCAAAGATCGTTTCAAATCATCAATGTTAGTATACGTGTCTTTGTACATTTCGTTTTTTAAATACGTCCACAGATAATAATGTAATGGAGTAAGATCCAGTGCCTTCGCTAGCCACGGCACAGGACCATGCGTTGAAATAAAATTTTCGCCAAACTGCTGAGCCAACATTTCTTTCATGGGCTGGAGCTCCATCTTGTTGAAAGAATAAGCTTTAGTTTTCATCAAAATCGGGCCCGAGACTCCTTTGTTAATAACAGGCAGAATACATTTACTTTTGGTCCCGTAAGAACTTTGACTATGTACAATATTATGTGTTCAATGCAAATAAACATTTATTTTTATTGTTATTATTGTACTTATCGCTATTTCTCATAACTTCGGATTTGGCCATCGAAAAATTCGCTTTGTATGTCGCGACTGTATCGTACAACACGCCGTATACAAAACGGCGCTCGAATTGTGGTGTCTATGAGTAACATGTGACAATAAATCCATTCCGCTTGGTCATAAAAAATAATCTACCAATAATAAGTGATCGCGTCGGTGGCGTAGTGCGTATGAGCGTTGTCTCCCACCCGGGAGGCACTGGTTCGATCCCCACCACGTACCAATGTGTTTTCAAATTTTGAATTCATATGTACGTTTCGTCGGCGCTTTTACGGTGAAGGAAAACATCGCGAGGAAACCTGCACACACATATGAAGAAATTCTTAGGTTGTGTGTGAAGTCGACCAACCCGCACTTGGCCAGCGTGGTTAACTAAGGCCTAATCACCCCTAATGTAGGGTAGCCTCGAGCCCGAGGTGGGGACATTATATGAGCTGTCGATGATGAATAAGTGATCTCCATTCGATTATGCAGACTAATAGCAATAGAATCTCTTGGGGTTTTATCGATAAAATGTTTTATTTGGTTAACAATTCACACAGACTACAATCTGCCACGCCGCTTTGAAATACGGCGTGTTATGCTGTGACTTATACATGCACAAATTTCATTACTCACATTTAAACCAACCAAAGCATAGCTCAACAAATAGCATGGGAGCTTTCAGTTGCAAATTATGCGATGCAACTGAACGTAATTAAGCTATGCACGACGAAGCGACGTGCTTAATGGCAAACGACAGTTGTTGACTAACGCTTATCATTTCCATTGGATGATTAGGCTCTGTGAATACTTGATTCCCTAAGTAACTAAAGCAATGTTTACATAGGCTATAAATTTAATCTATCACAGCAATTCTGCCAAATTGCTTGTGCGTGATAAATGCGATTCGGCCACCTGTATCCCCTGGATAAGTCATCAGATATCTATTACTAGTAGAACACTTTTTAAAAATTATTTTTTAAATACCATACGATACACTACAATGAAGTACACACAGAGGAGTAGAGAGAATGAGAGAGATGGAGTATAGTAAGAGAGTGCCATTGAGAAAGATTTAACAAGTTCGGAGCTCTCAACGAAACTCGCCATTGGTGTAAACAAAAATATATAAAGCTTTTAATTTCTACTCCATAAACTTTGTCCTATTTTAAGTACATAATGGCCTGATATTAAAGATTATTTCAGGCTATTATGGATTGGAGACATTTTTTTATATGTAACAGATAAATTAATAGGTATTAGTTGCTAGTTTTTGAAACTAGCAACTAATACCTATTACTTTATCTATGAAATAAGTAGGTATTGCTTATTATTACGTAAATTAATGATGATCATTAATAGGTATAAGTTACTAGTGTTTGAGCAATTGTATTGTGTGTCTAAGCAGTAAATAGCTTAATTAAGTATTATGAGCAACAGTCGCTTGAAAGTGAAACACCACTGAATGAATCTCTCGATAAGGATCTATAACATTAAAATTTGACAAAACTAAAGTTTTAATATTTCTTGGTTTTTTGAGTCTGTGGATCAACGAATTAGGCTTTGAATCGAGACTTTATTAATTATTCATGTGTACGCAAAAGAAAAACCTGTTATATTTATCTTTTTACGTTAGAGACCCCAAGCCATTCGAGTCGGATATTTTAAAACTGAAATAAATAAAAATTGTATTTAAAATGCATACAGCGTTAACAAAAATATTGATTCGTAAAGTAAATTAAGTAATTTTGAATAGAAATCCTATCCCTGACGTAAAAAAGATATGGGCCGATTTTTTTTAGCAAAAAACGTACAGAAGCGACCCCAATATAAAATAAATAAAGAACTATACATATTTGATATTGGGCTAGCAGTAAATATATCCAAGGTCATAGATGTGATAGATGTGTGATATGTAGGATACCAAAATAGTACCAATCTTTTAGAGTATTATATCGACCACGAGTAGTACAATAGATAGTTACAAAAATAGTTTGCTATTGTTTGAAGGTTATTTATAACAAATGTATCAATAATTATATTCTCTTTTGTTGACCTCTCTTGTATGTTACTCTTGTATGTGGCCGGATCATTCTCAAATATTAAATATCACGCAAACAGGTTACAAAAATATACGCAATTATTTTTTCTTCCATCGAAGACTCCATAGAACCACCATCAAAAACTATACAGAATAATATTATGTTGGGGAAAAAGTCTTTTCGCATTATAGTATGTATAATAATATAAAATATTTTCACGCTCACACCAATTATCTAGCCCGAAGTAAGTATCATTAAGAACTTGTGTTACGGATACTAGATAATATATGATCAAACGAACTTCTCAAGCGAAGTTCGATCAATATTATATGAGTCGCTTCATTCGAAGATATGAAAGAATTACCAAGTAGTCCCCCTGGTTACCAGGCAACATTCGCACAATTTTTTAGAGTTTTTAAACGCTTATAACACTTTTTATAATAAAAAGTTTTAAAACGACTACCCACTTATTTCCGGCTAACCCGTTGCCTTGTTCGCCATTAACGACGTTGCTCATTTTTCAGAGATATTCAAAACTTTCTAGTTAGGGTTAAGCTTAGGGAGGGAGGGTTCATATCTTCGAATGAAGCGACTCATATAATATTGATCGAACTTCGCTTGAGAAGTTCGTTTGATCATATATTATATTTCTTCGCTTCATTCTTCAGATATGAAAGAATTACCAAGTAGATGTTCAGAGCAGAAAGTTTTGGAATGAAATACATACACTATTGTGGTAGTAAATGAATTTATTTATTAGTATCTATTATTTCCAGATCATTAATATGTAGGCAGTACATAGTTTTATGACAGTAATTACCATTACGTAAACAACAAAGAAATATCAATATATATTTATTATTGTAACTTAAACGTTTTTAACACTTATCAAAATTATACAAACTTTATAATTGTAACAGATTAATCAACAAGATTGTCAATAAGTTTATTACCGATCAGACGATAAGCAAACGGAACGCGCAAATTCACCTTCGTCTAAGATTGTTCGGTTATAGAATCTGGCAAACGAATTGGATGAGGTAGTCCATCCGGTGGTTTTACGTATTGTTTCAATGTTGACGCCAGTTAAGCTGGCGGTTGAGGTAGATGCGTGGCGTGTACTGTGCGCGCCAAACACACTAGTATCGACACCGCTCTCCGACAGGACTTGCTTCACCCACCTACTGATGGACTGTGTAGTAGCAGGTTTATGTGGCTTTTTGTAAGTTAACAATAGATTACCTGTATCCTCAGTTCTTATGTTTCTAGTCATAGAAATGTAATCTGAGAGTACTGTTGCAGGGCAAATACTGATATTTTCCCTAAAATATGGCAAAAAAAGTATGGGTTGGTCTTTGCCAGGTCCAGACGTTTTAATTATATCTGTTATGTTAATCTTTATCCCGCTTTCTAATAATAAAATGTTTCCAATTTTAATAAGGGATAGAGTCTGCATTCTGTGAGCGGTACAAATAGCAAGTAATATTGTAAGCTTTTTTGTAATGTTTTCTAAAGACAATTCCTGATTAGGAAACCATGTTGAAATATGGTTAAGAACCAGTTGAGGGTTCCACGTATAAGCGTATTTGGGTCTAGTAGGTTTTAATTTATACGCGCCCCTAAGCAGGCGCTTTATGCAGGAGTCTGACCCCATATTATTTCCTATCAAGGCTGACAAAGCAGACCGGTGAGAATTTAGGCTACCATAAGCACAGCCATTATTGAATTGTGTTGCTAAGAAAGTAAGGATATCTTTCTTCGATGGTTCGAATACGTCTATATTGTTAACTGAACAGAAATGCCACCAGAGTTTTAGTGAAGTATTATACTGCCTTATAGTACTGTCGGAGAACGAAGCCAACATCAGTGTAGTTGACTCTGCACAGGCACCTCGACGGGTGAACGATTGCCGCAGAGCCTTGCGACACCCAGGGTAAGCTTCTTGTATAAAGGATGGTGATCTCTGAAATGAGATTGCATCAAATGTTTATTTGGATCCAAATATAATACATCGGAAACTATTAACTTCTGTAATAGAGGGAACCACGGTTGCGATGGCCATTGAGGATAAACTAAAATACCGTTTGCTTGATCGTCAATTATTTTTCTGACACATTTTAGTATAACAGAGAATGGAGGAAAAGCATAAAAAAAATCTGACTGCCAGTTCAAAGTGAATGCGTCTACATATTCTGCGTCTGGATCTTGTTTCCATGAAACAAAACGAGAACATTTTGCGTTTTCTCGTGTCGCAAATAAATCTATTACAGGTTGCCCGAAATGCTCTGTAATAATTTTAAACGATTTTTCCGAAAGCGTCCATTCAATATCAGGGTTGATAATTCTAGACGCAGCGTCTGCACGGTTTTCCTGTGTATTTACATACGAAGCAAATATCCAAAGACCACGGGCTTCTGCCCATTGCCAAAGCGTCCTTGCTAGGGCGCTTAAATGAGGATATTGTACGCCCCCCATGCGATTCACGTAGGTAATGGCAGTTGTATTGTCTATACGAAGTAAGATTGCGCAGTTTGTTAATTCACTTGCAAAGGATTTTAGGCCTAGAAAAGCCGCCATCAATTCTAAGTAATTTATATGGTAAGCTTTTTCTGTGTCTTTCCATTTGCCATTTACTGTGTCTTTTTTGCAGACGGCACCCCATCCTGACCTAGAAGCATCTGTATAGATCTCAAGGACATAATTTGTCTGTCTCATACAGTTGGAGGTTGTTGTAATATTTAACAACCACCAACGTAAATCTTTTAGTATTATGGAGGGTAGCTTTATTTTACTTTCATAATCATAATTGTTCAACAAAGCTAAATACTTTTGGCGCTCCAAAATTTTTGTATATAGCCACCCATATTTAACTGCCGGACAAGCAGCGACTAGAACTCCTATGACTTGTGAAAATTCGCGTATGGAACATGACGGTAATTTCATAAATTTTGTAACTAAGTCCGCAATCTTACTTCGTTTATCTGTAGGGAGACTAATGCTTAGTTCTTCGGTATTGAAATTAAAACCCAGAAACCTACAGGATTGACGCGGGGTCAAATTACTTTTATCATAATTAACTACGAATCCTAGGCAGTTTAACAGCCGTAATGTTTCGTTAACATTAATGAGACATTGGTTATATGTGTCGCCTATACATAATAAATCGTCTAAATAAAATACTGATTTGTGACCGTGATATCTGAGATAAGTTATTACTTCTCTCATCACTTTGGTGAAAACTCGCGGGGCCACGCATAAACCAAAAGGAAGAACACTAAATTGGTAGGTAATAACCTTAGCCGAATTATTAGGTTGAAATTGGAACCTCAAATATTTTCGGTATACTGGTTTAATAGATATAAGGAAATACGCGTCTTTTAAGTCTATAGTAGCTACATACCCATTACGCGGTATTAATTTGCAAGCAGTGCGGTAATCCTCCATTTTAAAGTGTTCATTGTGAACAAATTTATTTAAGGGTTTTAGGTTTAATATGAATCGCTTGTCCCCATTGGACTTCGGAGTAAGGAATATTTTAGATATAAATTGATCATGCGTATCGTTACACTCTGAAATGGCACCCAAATTTTTTAGGTTATTTATAGCCTCAAACATATCTAGTTTTTCGGCTTGTGAAAAAATATTTTGAGGAACATCGCACTGATTAATATTTGCATTAAAAGGTATACTATAACCATTTTTAATCCAATCGAGAATAATTTTATTATTTGTGACTTTTCGCCAACAATCGTAAAAATGGGTAAGCCTACCCGCATGTACCTGTGCTAGTGGTGATTCCGAGCCGGGGCACGGGTTTTGTTGGCTTGATTCGCAGCGCGTTGAGTCTGCGTCACCGAGGCTGCGTGAGATTGACGGATAACTGACATCATCTGTGGTTTCCTGTAGCCTCCCCGCCCCCCCCTGTTCGCTGGTGGGTATCGAGGAGGCCCTGTCCAGTTTCCCTGAAGAAAACCAGGTTGTGTGCTGGACGAAGGCGCCGCCGCTCTTGGCAGCTTTGTTGTTAGCTTCTTGATTTGAAGGCCCTGTTTTTCTATGGCCTTAGCGGCCTTTATTTTTTCCGACAGCGAAGATCCGAATAATGTTTCATCTCGTTCAGACTCATTTATAATATGAAGGAAAGCCTTGTCTAAGCTGGGCGTGATTAATTTTACTCGATTTTTTGTCATACAATTATGAGAATCACATAATAGTCTGCAGCCGTTACTGAGATGCTTCATCGCCTGAATTTTATCATCACTTTTTAAGAGGATGTTCAAACCTCGATTTATAGCGGTGATCCCAAGCCCAAGTTGTTGTTGAGAGGAGGCCAGTGTTTTATCACGGTTGCGTACCATATCTGGGACTGCAGCAGAAATCTCTGCGTTCAATTTTGGGGCTTGTATGAGCCTACAATTGTCTGGTACTAAATAGTCTTTCAGCACTTTATTTTTGCTTTCAGTCGACATTCCTTTTTTCAATAAAGGAATCCATAATTTTGCAAGATTATCATGGATGGTCTCGCCATATTCAGGAGTGTCAGACATGGACTCACCAAGCGCCGATAAAACTTCAGGGTCCAGCTCATTTTCGAGCAGTGGCTCAACTTCTAGGCTTGGTCCCGGCTGCTCCAAAATATCGGGTCCCGTCAGCAAGATGTCTGAAGTCTTTGATATATCCTCCGGGGCAACATCAATAAGATGGTCTCCCGCTTTTTCAATTTCTTCGCAACCTACAATTATAATTTTATAATTAGGTTATGAAGAAAATTATTTTGAAAATTAAAAGTAGGTAGATAAAAAAAATAACTCGAAAAACCGAACTGTGGTTTTACGGTTTTGATGTTGCAGGGGAACGAATCATCTATTTCAGATGTTACGTATTTCCTGCCAAATTGTCATCGTTGTAGACTCGCAGTCTACCCCAATGCAGGTATTGGACGTTATTATTTTGTTACAAGTTTTGGTAAATGTCAAAGTTATTGACTCGCAGTCAATCCCAAAGCACTCCAAAACTAATCATTAAATTAATTAACACTTCTTCGAATCGATAACGCCCAATAAAGAAAAAAATAAATTTTACTAACCTTCATTGTTTGATTCAGATGATGAATCAAAGGGAGATATAATTTTTCTCCGCTTTTCCCGTTCTTCTAACTTTCTAATTTTTCTTGCATAACGTTCAATACGTACTTGCGCACTTCTTTTCGGCATAGTGACCCAAGAGAGAGGTGCGCGTGCGAGCGCTACCGAGCACAACAGAGGAATGAGCAACGTCGTTAATGGCGAACAAGGCAACGGGTTAGCCGGAAATAAGTGGGTAGTCGTTTTAAAACTTTTTATTATAAAAAGTGTTATAAGCGTTTAAAAACTCTAAAAAATTGTGCGAATGTTGCCTGGTAACCAGGGGGACTACTTGGTAATTCTTTCATATCTGAAGAATGAAGCGAAGAAATATAATGGACTTTTTCTTTTAATATACATAATAATTTTAGATATTTTTATAAATAAACTTAAATAAATATATAAACAACCATGACTCGCAAACAAACATTCGTGTTCGTCACACAAACATTTGCCGCTACCAGGATTCGAACCCGGACCGCTTGATGTGAAGCCAGCTATACTGACCACTCCACCACGACGGCGTCAAATAAAATCGTATAAACTTGTAATAAAATCTCTTTGGCTATACTATTTGTATCTGGCTGGTTTTGGTATCATTGAAAGTTTAAATTTTAAAGAACATAATTCCAAATTCAAATTAGGAAAATGTGTGATTTTCATTTGTTTTTCGTACCGCCAAGATGAGTGAATCTAATGAAGAAATTCGATACATTTTAAAATTTTACTACAAAAAAGGTAAAAATGCAACGCAAGCCGCGAAAAAAAATTGCGATGTTTATGGACCTAGTGCAGTGTCTGTGAGAGTAGCACAAATTTGGTTTAAGCGTTTTCAATCCGGAAATTTTGATGTCAAAGATGCAGGTCGCTCTGGTCGCCCTATTACAGATAAAATGGATGCCATTTTTGAAAAAGTGGAGCAAGATCGGCATGTCAGTAGTTACGACGTAGCTGAAGAACTGGGAATTGACCACAAAACAGTTTTGGCGCATTTGAAAAAAACTGGGTACACAAAAAAGCTCGACATTTGGGTACCTCACGAGCTCACTGAAAGAAACCTAATGAACCGTGTACTCATTTGTGATTCTTTATTACGACGTAATGAAACCGAACCATTTTTGAAGAAGCTGATAACTGGTGATGAAAAGTGGATCACGTACGACAAGAACGTGCGAAAAAGGTCGTGGTCAAAGGCCGGTCAGGCTTCACAGACTGTGGCGAAACCCGGGTTAACTCGCAACAAGGTGATGCTGTGTATGTGGTGGGATTGGAAAGGCATTATTCATTATGAGCTGTTACCACCAGGCAGGACCATCGATTCTGAACTCTAATGCGAACAACTGATGAGATTAAAGCAAGAAGTTGAGAGAAAGCGGCCGGAATTAATCAACAGAAGGGGTGTGGTTTTTCATCATGATAACGCTAGACCTCACATCTTTAGCCACTCAGCAAAAATTAAGAGAGTTTGGCTGGGAGGTGTTAATGCATCCGCCGTATAGTCCTGACCTTGCACCTTCAAATTTCCATCTGTTTCGGTCTCTTCAGAATTCTTTAGGCAGTGTCAGGTTAACATCACGAGAGGACTGCCAAAACCACTTCTCGCGGTATTTTGACCAGAAGTCCCAAAACTACTATAGCAATGGGATCATGTCCCTACCTACAAGATGGCAAAAAGTTATCGAACTAAATGGTACCTACATACTTTAGTTAAATGTAAATAAACTATATTAAAAAATGTTTTGAATTTTCTTAAAAAATGCGAAGAAACTTTTTCCCCAACCTATTATACTCTCCAGCGAAAACGAACCAAACTTTGAACGAAATAGGAACGCTAATTTGTTGATGAAACATCACAAATTTATTCTACTGCAATCAAATCCGTAGCAAAGTCGTACCCATTCTGTAGCATACTGGTAGCTTCGCCATACTACAACCGTAGCGACCGTAGTACTACGTAGCATACCCGTAGCAAGCACGATGAATGCGATTTTTTATAACTTTGTTTATTAAAACGATATCTAAAAAATTCTTTGTTTACACTTATTTATCCATGAACATTTTTTTAATAAAAAAAATGGTAAAATAACCGATTTTACAGGCAACCATTTTTTTACGGACGATAATTTAACGTGATGACGTCATAGACAAGCCGAACACGCCGATCGTGCCTTTCTATCACTTGTTCTGCGCTCATGCTTGCACGCTCAGCTCAGGAGGAACGTGACACTTTATCGTGCGTGCAGCCGGCGTTCAGCTAATTATTATAATAATACGTTATGACGTCAAAAATGGAATAGGCCAACGGCCTGAAGTACAGCGTGCAAAAGTAAGTAGTGTGGATTTGATTACCGCACTAGACAAACGTATTCATGAGTGTGTCTGTTAGTCTCGGTCTAGTCTTGATGTTTTTCTATGTGATAAAACTCCTCGCAATATGCCCCCTGCCACTTAAGTTTTGCATTCTTTAGGCTATGTCAGTGGATAACATTGATAGGTACCCGCTTCTTATACCACGTATCAGAACACTCTGTATACCCTCTTTCATAGATTTAGAAACTGTAGATCGGCATTGTGAAAGAGAAAGACTATGCTAACGCGTGTAATAGAGCGAGATAGATAGACTAGACCACGTACACACTGGCGGCCAAGGTCGGCCTGTTAGTCAGTTTGAAAAGACAGCGACCAAGCCAAGCTGTGTATAGTTGGTATAGTTCAGTACTATTTATCACGCACACATGCGCATTACTCGCACATTGGCGTGTTTCAGTGTCAATGTATTAACGAACGCGTAAATATACGTCTATGGCCGCTTTAATGTGTTCCATTCATTTCATGTGTATCACAAATATCGCTTTACGTAAGTAATACGTAATATAACACTTCTTTTGCTCATAGAAAAGACCACGAAAAGACGAGTGGTCATTAGGATGTAATGATGTAGGAGTAATGAACCATCAACTTATGCATGGTCTTTATATTAGTAAAAACGCTGTAGTGAAGCATTTTCATTTCCTTGACAACATTATTGAACTCAAAAGGAATAAAGTCTAATAAAGCACGCCATGTAAAAGGAGAAAAGTGCTGAGTCATATTGGATTTACTATTTTATAGTGTAACATTTATGGGCAAGAAATCACATCAAACCTTAATGTCTTTAATATGTTCTAAGTTTATTGCTGTCCAGTTAGTTCTATGTGACAGATAGATGTAGAGTAAAATAGGGTAAAACAAGATGATGTGAAGAAATGATAATGTTTTTTTAAGCTTTTGCTCGCAATTTCATCCCGTCGTCCGTGGGGTTAAAATTCGAAAAATCATAACATACATCAATATTAATTTGTAGCCGACAAGTCATATACCAATTTATATGGATTTTACAATAAAAATGACGGACTTCCCATACAAACTTTCACCCTGTTTTACCCCCTTAGGGGTTGAATTTCGAAAAATCCGGCCTTATCCCTTTGACTACGTCATAAAAAAACCTCTGTGCAAAATTCCAGCTATCTAGGTCGAAGGGTATGGGCTGGGCGTTGATCAGTCAGACAGTGTGTCAGGACTTTGCCTTTTATATACATATAGTAGCGACCCGCTCCGGCTTCGCACGGGTGCAATGCTTATGTAAATATGCATGTATTATACATATAAACCTTCCTTATGAATCACTCTATCTATTTAAAAAAAACGCATCAAAATCTGTTGCGTAGTTTTAAAGATCTAAGCATACATAGGGACCGACAGACGGCGGATAGCTACTTTGTTTTATACTATGTAGTGATAGATAAAAACATGGAATGAAACCATAGGACTTAATGACCGTTGTATTTTAAAGAGGACACGTATTTGTCTGCGTACACCCTCATTTATCGTCAACACAAAACTGGCAAAAAGATGGCAACAAGAATCGGTCACCGTAGTTTAGAGGTTACAACATCTGTAGAGATACTACGTGATTGTACGTGCTCTGAATTTTTATTCTGCGGCAAATACGGCGTTATGAAAATGTTTTATTATTGAATGTTTTTCCTTATAATTCTAACAATAAATTTTGGGTTCAGAACGCTCCGAGTGTACATAGGCAGCGTTAAAAAGACAGCGTCAAAAACGCACACGCAACACACTACCCCGTACGAAACCAGGCGAATATTAACGAGTGTCTAGCTTCCGTATAAATAATAATATTTTGATTTTGGCTTCACAAGGAAAATAGCTAAATGAGGAGGCTAATTATGAATACTGAACTAGATCTGTCTAACGGTCGCAGACCTCTCACTAAAATAATAACGTAATTGGGTTAGAAAATTAGGAGAGTTCATTACCCTATAATAATAAGTACAATTTTATTTATTCAGTACAAACTAAGTTATGAAAGAAGTTAATTTATTATTGCTATTAAGACAATGGTTAAACCATCGAGAAGTACCAAAACATAAACTTATACGTCTATTAGAATGAGGTCGCATAGTTTATAAACAATTCTTCATCATCATATCAGCCAAGAGACGCCCACTGTTGGACACAGGTTTCTCCCAAAGGATCTCCAATCCGATCGATCCTGTGATGGCTGCCCCAAGCTGCTTCTTGCGACTTTTACCAGATCGTCGGTCCACCTTGTGGGAGGCCTACTAACGCTGTGCCTCTGGTATGTGGCCACCATTCGAAGACCATTTCACCTCAACAAACGTCAGCCCTCCTCGCAATGTGCCGCGCTACTGAAATTTTCCAATTCTATGGGGTTCCTGCGGATCCCATAATTTCTGATACGACTACGAGCATAGCTCTCTCCTTGGCAACTTAATTTCATAAGTTATTATAGTAAGTATTATTTACTTATATAATATCCATAGAAAACCGTACGGAACGCTACGGCAATAAACACAGCATGATTCATCGCCACCCAAATACTTTTAATCAGAAATGTCGATCTAATTTTTCGCTATCACTGCAAGGGTGACAGTTAATTAAAGAAGACACCCCAAGGTCAGTGACCTCTCATAAATTTCCTGTCCTTGCAACACGCACAGCACATCACTGATAGCGGCGACGTGTATCTATGCCATGGTATCTTTTACTGCTTCAAAGCGCAATATGTTACGCTTTATTTACTGTAGACGATAAATTTACATTTATGACCGTCTTGTTTTCATAAGGATACAAACGGGTGGCTTGTTCGCAGGCTCGATTTAATAGGGACAGTTTCTTGAAATATTCATAGGTACAATAACGACGGTAGGCAAATTAGGTGTAGGCTTGTGTGATATGATGCGCACATAAAACATTTCTATCTTTAAGTTCTTTTTTAACACTTTGAAAAACAAATTTCGTCAACATAGAGCTTTGTGTAATTTACATAAAAAAGTAAAGCTAAATATTGCACGTTTAAAATACTTCAAATTTATTTTAAATTGGTCAACATCTCAAATCATATATTACTTAAATGATAAAATGATGTTTTTGTGTGCAAATAGGTACAAACCAGAAAATATTCTCAAATTTCGACTTGGATGATATGCCATCATCAACTTATATATTTTGAAGGTTGAAACACTTGCACGATCACCCACCAAGGCCTTCTTAAAAATCTCCAGTGACGCTGTAATGGCCACTACGGCCAACAGAATTGCCCCTCAAAAAGTCAACGCTCCATTTTAGCGCACCACAACTTTACGGATTTAAAATGAGTTGCTTTCCTCTCATAAGCATTTTGAAGACATTGCAATCACAGAAAAAGTAAATTAGTCAATATTCCAACTTTTCAAAACTTCTCCATTACATCAAACTCAATTTCTAACCAATACGCGCAGGTTCCGATAAACACGCCAAAACTGTTTAGCCATGCAATTTGGTCTTACCCTTAGGTCTTACCCTTAGGTCTTACCATAGATATAGGAAACATCAGTAATTATAAATCTATGGGTCTTATTTATGTTTTTAGAGATATCATGCAATCACGGTCATAACCCCAAAAAGAGATTGAGCAGAGCCTTATCAACATTTGGTTACATAAGCCATATATGGCAAAATAGTAACAAGTTGCCAATATGTCGCCTACACAAAATGGAACCGAAATAGGTGATAGACCCATATGTAAGGTCGTCTGGGTGGGATCCACGTCCGGAAGCCTCCTCGTGGCGGACCCGTGGTAACGTGGTGGGGAAACTTTCTTCGAGGGTGTGTCGCTTTTGATGTCAAGTGTGTCCCCTTGGCATTCGAAGTCACATGCCATCGAGTTGTTTTTGTTTTCCCACCACGGCTAGTTCCGGACAGCCGCTGTCCAACTGCTGCTCCCGGTGTCCTCGTCATGAGGACGCGCCAGGTCAAGCAGCCGTCGGTGGAGGAGTGGCTTCTGCCACTAATTGGTGCAAGGAGTGCCTAGACGGGCAGCGTTGGGACGGTCTCGTTGTAGTTGCGCTCAAGTACGCAGATCCCGAGCCGTCCCGTAATAGCGCACTGAAGGTCAGGCCGGGGAAGATGGTTAGTGGGTATGGAGGGAACGCCTTTACTTCGAGTCCCACATATCCCCTTCGGTTGTCGGCACACCGCTGGGTCGATGCGTGAATGCATTTGACCTCCCCGCCAACAAAAAAAAAACCATAAGAGTCGTCTGGTTAGGTACTGGGTAGGTAGTGTAATTACTTAGCATGGAAGGCATATCATCTTAGTCTCCAGGATGGCAACGCACTTACAGTGTTAAGTGATATAACCATAATATTGCAATTGTTTATAGGCGATGGTAACCAACTTAACACCAGGTGGGCCATAAGCTTGTTTTCCATCTCGTAGTATAAGAAATAAACTTTTGTTTGTTGAAAAGCCAACATACAAGACTGATGTTACACTCTAAAGGTTGAAGCATATTGATCAGCTCATGACTGTATCGCCTACTATGAAAAAGAGGCGATGCGCTACGGTCCTTAACCGTTTCGTGGCAGGTGTTCCATAGCGTTCATAGTAAAAAAAGAGTCGTTCTCTTTCCGAGATGATAAGTGTACTAGGACCTTTTGATCATCTGAGCCGCCCGGATGTTTTAGCTTTTTCAGACAGTTAAATTAATAAACCTTTTTGCAGTACAGAGTAAGGATTATTAATGCTGACTATAATACAATTTCTATGTAAGTAATAAGTTATTTATTCAAACTAAGTTATGATCAAAGATTGCCTTCATCATCACCATCAACAGCTCATATAATATCCCCACCGAGGGGCTCAAGCCTACCCCACATTAGGGGCGATTAGGCATTAGTCATCTACGCTGGCCAAGTGTGGGTTGGTTGCCTTCAAAGATTGCCTTCTATAATTGAAAATTTCAATAAATTATCTGTAATTAGTCTTATTATACTTTATCTTATAAATACTTTTACGAGTAAAGGGATACAATAAACAGAATTCTTCTTGTTATTTTATGCTTCATAAAAACGCGGAAAAATAACAAGAAGAATTCCGTTTATTGGTATCGCGGAAGTAAGCACGTACGCGATATTATCATCATTTTTCAGTAAATGTCGAGTTTATTATGATACACATGTAACTACATGCTATATTAAACTCTGCGTTGGATCGCATTGAACATAAATTTAAATTTATTTATTATTTATTGAAAATAATTTAAATATGTAATTATAAATGTTTACAAAATGTTTGGTACATGGAAGAAAAAGCGGGCACCTACCCGTGCTAATACTGTCATATAGATACTTAAAATCAAATATAAAAATTGTTCCTAGGAGTCTTGCGAAAATACAATGTATGCAATCAGATTCACCAGAGCTTGGTTACACATAAGCCTGGCAGTATGGTCATGCAGTACCCCAAATTAGTAACAGCGTCTCAGCCTGTCGACTACTCAAAATATTAGCTGCTATATAATTTACATTTAAGCATTTATTTTGTATGAAAATAAAAAGAATAAAAAAAATTCCTACGCAGGTCTGAATAATAGACCAAAGCTAATGCATATCCTCAGAAACACGATGTATAATAGAGCAGCTATGTTTAACTCGCTGAAATTAAAGTCGATTCTAAAGCAAACTTCACAAAAGTTTTGCAGTCCAAATCCCAATAAACCAATTAAATCAAAGGAAATCTTGCTAACTTCAGCAAAAACAAAATAGCAGGGGGAACAAACTTTAATCAAAAAATCCAATTGAAGTTAAAATTATGCGCTCAGATCTCCGCTCTGCATGAATTCATAAAAACAATGAAAACACAAATTTGCATTTTATTGGAATACACTAGAATCTGCATAACAAACAACTCATCAATCGAACACTAAGCAAACCAAAATCATTAATTTTACCGACTATATTTCTATGAGTTTATGTAAAATATAAATAGGGAGAGAGACTGAGATATATAATTAAAAATTAGGCAATAATCATTTTGTTGCCATTGTGCATCGGCATCACAATGGCGATTCTACGATGTTATTCTTAGCATCACCCCATATCCTCCGATGGGTGTCGTAGAAGGCGACTAATGGATCAGCAAAGGAGTATTGATCACCTTGTACGTCGCCCACCAATCCGCATTGGGCAAGCGTGGTGACTACTACCTGAGTCTCCTTCGATGACAAGGAGAGGTCTTGTGTTCCAGCAGTGGGTTGAATTATAATAGCTGTTATGATGAGGTAATAATTATTTAATGAAAAAATCAAAGTAAAATACTAGTGAAAACGTTTATACCAAATATTGTGGTTGGCACCGACCTCAAAAAAAAAACATTTAGAGTTAGAAATTTTTAATTCTGTGTAACTTAAATGGGATCACATGATAAGCACCAGCTTCCAAAAGTTGAAAGAATCTTCAAAATCGGTACACCCAGTAAAGAGTTCTGAGGTAACAAACACTAAAAAAATGCAGTCGAATTGCGAACCTCTTCCTTTTTTGAAGTCGGTTAAAAATATGATGTTGCTATAGGTAGCAGTGTGGCAACAGCACCGACCCGTAATAAGTAAGGAAGGAAGACGAATTATTCCCAATATTGAATTCGTTTTTAACAAAAGGAAATTTATAATTAGCAAACTTTTCTATTTGCTCAGCGTGACAAGCAAGACAATTTAGCTGATGGTAAATGATTCCAACCCGACAACTATTTTCCATTTAGTACGCTTACTCCGTCAGACAAGCCACATTGTCATAAAATTTCTGATTCAAAATGTAAGTTTTATCAATGTTATACGAGTATATTTCCTTTTATATTACCGTCTATTAGCCATACCACTATTTTTATATTCATTTTTTGCGAGTGGCAAGAATAGTAATTTCAGAGATTTTCTGAAGTTTCTTTCACTTGAATTTTGATTGATCGAGTAGTCAAATGAACGTACCTACAATATGTGGCAAATAGTAATAGTAGACCTTGTTAATTAGGGTTCTAACTAATTAACAAGATATCGTGGTAAGTTCACGAAACTCAAACTGAAAATTTGTTTATAAAATTTGTACACGTAAGAAAGTTTAAGTTAATGCCATCAGTTCACGAAGCTACCAGGAGGCCTTGGTCTGAGAAGAAACTCAGCAAATTTGTTCCTTTCCTTTATATTTTTCATACGAATATTTAGCAAAAAATTAGACTTTTAAATTAGGTAAAAATCTTTCTACAAAGTTATCACTCACATAACTTTGTAGTAAGAAATTAATGAACTCCGTAAAGCGTCACAGAAATCTGTGCTTAATTTAAACTATAAACTTTATTTAAATAATAAATGAAAAGTTGGGGTTATACTGAACACCGCATCAAACAATCTGCCGCAGAAACTCCACAGGAGTAAATCTAATATTTATTATATGCAAATTTGTTCTCGCGCAGCGCCAATTCGCTCCTTCACCAAGTTATTGTCTTCATCAATAGAGACATGTTTATTGCATTTGTTCCGGTGCAATTGATGGTGCGAGCGAATGGATTGTTACTGCTCATAAATTTTTGACTTGCTTAGCTAATTCAAGCCTTTTGAATATTCTTGGAACCTTTGGAAGCTGCTGCTTGTCATGTGGTCCCATTTTAAATCACGAATCTGGACCACTTGATGTGTTCGGAGCTTTACTGACCACTCCAAAGCTCATCAATTTTGAAAATTTGGGATTCAACGGAAATACACAATAATGTTTTGTGGGATCCAACGCCAAAAATATTAAACTGGGATTCAAAAGTAGGATTCAACGAAAATAATTGTCCAAAGTGACGGCGTGTATTTATTGAATCCATAGGCTTCAGTTAACTGCTAAGCATGAGTTCGGTAATTTGTAAATAAAATTTGTAAATCCAAGAAAGCATTTTTTTTTATGTTACGAGATGGCAAATAAGCTTGCGGCCCACCTGATATTAAGTGGTCACTGCCACCTATAGACACTTGCAATATTAAGTATAAATCACATAAGACCGCAAGTGCGTTTGCCATCCTGGGGACTAAGATGATATGCCCTCCATGTCCAGTAATTACACTGGCTACCTTTCCCTTCGATTTGGAAAACAGCGAACTGCTTCACAGCAGAAATAAGAAAGGCGGTGGTACCTACCCAGACAACCCTACATATGGGTCTACCACCTAGTAAAACATTTGGACAATCTGTTTTCATATCAATTCCATTTGGTGTTCGTACATGGCAATTGTCGACGTGTTGACGACACTTGACGACAAACCTTCAAAGATAAAAGCGTAGCAATAAGTCGACGGCTGCCGGCTTGTTGACCGCTACCGTCCACACGTGTCAACGGCTGCAGTTGCCTCTGGCGTTGGTAACGTGCTGCTTGTGTTTAATGACTCATCCACACCGTGATTACTCTTTATAGAGAAACGTCTCCGGTTATTTGTCAACATCCGATAGCAATAATTTTATTTTGTGTTATTTGTCGCAGTATTAGTATTGTACAAGAAACATTGCTTAACTTTTGAAAACAGTGTGTCTTAATCGACAACATTTGTGTATTACAGCAACACGACAACAAAAATAGCGGGAAGTGTACATATGCCGTGCAACTCGCGTGTTGCTGAAAGTTAGTTTTTGGTATATTTTGTTATATTATGTTTTTGGGCGCAAGGAGTAACAGTCAACAAATAGAAAGAAGTGGTTACAAATGTTATTTTTGTTTCTTGATGTTGCGCCAACAAAGTAACTAAGCTACATACATAATAAAAATAATCACTCTGGTAATCCTATGAGGGGTTGAGCAGAGCCTTGGGTAACATTGCTTTTGTTACAGATAAAGCCACATCTCGCAGTATGGGCCATGCAGTGCTCCGAATAGTGACAGGTTGCCAGTCTGACACCTAACTACTCAACTAGTAACTGAACAAAAAAAGATATTTCAGCTATTTCCAACAATGGAATCATATTTTTTATGTTAGTAAATTTTATCTCTCGTAAAAATATATTTCAATTGTTTTAAGCATTGCAAAAATAATGTGAAATCTCTCGGAATCGGACAGATGCAGATTTACTGTAATGGACATAATCGAATAGTATGCTTTGCATCGAGTCATATCAATGACATTGATCTAAAACGATGTTTCAATGAATTTAAACAATTCATTACTTTAATTGATAGTACATTGTTCGAGTTCGAAAATTGGACGAAAGATTTTTTTTTAACAAATATTATAGATAAAAATATCACAGACATCTCTAAATATGCATTTTCATATTTAGCAATATTTGCAATTTAAGTTTAAAACGTCTTCTCGATGCATTTATATCTGTCTGTTTTTTACCAATAACTTAAAGGGAATCAATTAAAACTATGACTTTAATAGGAAAATCGAGTTAAAAAAAAACGGTCACCCATCCGAGTACCGACCGTGCACCTGGTTGCTTAACTTTCATGATCGTTACTAAAAAGGCTACCGCAGCACCAATAACCTCCTCTATCAACTATACTGCCCTGTATTGACATCTAATAAAATAAGCTAAAGACTGCAGACGTTACAATAATGGCATTTAAGGAATATCTTTGACTGTTTCCTTGCTAAGCGGTAGCGAAATAAAACCAACATAAAAGCTAAGTGGTCTCAGGACATTGGATAATAGCTTTATAACGACTTCCTAGGGCTGACTCGTTAACTCCGCGGATAGAGTAACCTTTTCTATAAGTGTGCTAGTGTATTTATTTTGTCTCTATTTTATTTTCATTAACTTCCAATGCTTGTGGGCGTTGAGTACTGAATTAATGTTTTACTAAGTGTACAATTTTGTTGTTAATATGTCTTCATTTACATAATGAATGCTTTTATGGTTCGCTCGTCTTGCCATATCTTTAATTACTAACTACTACTATTCGTGGTGTTATGAGCTCTAACAACTATGTATTAATATCTTGTTTCCCTTTTTGATTTTGTGCTATCGTTAGACGCAGATGACCTCCAACGGGGCACTAGAGTTTTTTTAAGAAGGTAAGGAATTTGGTGCTCTTGCCAGGACAGAAATTTGAGGGTATTTTAATTCTCACTTAAATATCATCATCATATCAGCCAAGAGACGCCACTGTTGGTAGGTTTTTGTCTGCCCCAAATCTCCAACGCGATTGGTCCTGCGTTGCCCGCACCCAATAGATATCATGCCATTATGGACATAATTATATTCCTTGAAGGATTTTTCATAATTTGCCTTCATATGGTGTTTGTTTGTAAGAGAGTTCGATAGCGCCCTATTCGTGCATTCTTCTTAACGATAACGTAAGCTAAGTTAGTACTCGGACAGGTGACCAAAAATTTCTGAAAAAATCTAATGCCAAAACCGCATAGCCATGTCAATATCAAGACGTACTGTACCGACCCCAAATAAATTGGAAGCAAGGTAGAAAGAGAGATTATGTTGGTTTTTAATAGCCAAAAAACCGCCTTCAAAACTAAAAACGGAAAAATTATAATTCTGTTTATAAAAATCTAAATCTCTTCTTGAGCTCGGTCCCAAATACAAGTGACAACGTTTATTCCAAATATTGAAGTTGGCACCGACCTCAAAAAAACATTTAGATTTTTATAAACAAAATTTTTTAGTCTTGAAGACGTTTTTTTTTAATAACTTTACTTTTTGGTTTTTAGTGTTTTAAGCATATAAATTTTAAGGAATCTCGAGATCCTTTAGACACACAAGTGATACGATATCATCGATGTCAAGTGAATAGGCATTATTAGGGATAACTCAAAAAACAATCGTTGGATGTCGATTAAATTCAAATGGGACCAAATGACAAGCACCTGCTTCCAAAGGTCGAAAGAATCTTCCAAATCGGTACACCTAGTAAAGAGTTATGAGGTAACAAACATAAAAAAAACATACAGTCCAATTGATAACCTCCTCCTTTTTGAAGTCGGTTGATGAATACCTTAAAAGGTGAGATTTTACTTCAGCTTATTCTACAATACCAACTGGTGAACTCGGCACTTTTCAAAGGATCTTACGGCTAATTTAAGTCCGGAGCCGTCTTAACTTAAGTCATACTTTAGTTAAGTACTCAAAAGAAACTAATTGTGCCGTCATTACATAAATACAAAAGAGACTGGAAAGGTCAATAACTTTATATTATCAGAAATTTCAAGACAGAATTGTTAATTAAATACCGAATCAAATAATTAACCACTTAATTGAAACATATTTTAATGATAGTGTTGAAAATTATATGAACTGATAGAAGCGAGACACTGTCAACCTCGTAATGTTAGCTCTTTTGCGAATGTTCCCATTCAAGTGACAATTAAGCCTAGGACAGACACCCACATAAGTAAGGGTAATTACCCTATTTGATACAGTCAGAATCACTACCGCAACCAATAAACAATGCTTTAGTGATGTCTAGTGATAGCATCGATAACTATCACTTTGATGCCTCTCTAATGTTATCTATATAAAATATCGGTACACAGTGTTTTTTGTCGGACTCGCTGAAACAGCACGACCGATTCTTATAAAGTCTTTGTGTATATTTTGTAGGTAAGCATAGGAAGAATAGGCCGTAAAGTATATAAACGCTATAAAGAAAAATAAATTATGTGGCAAAACAACGTTTGCCGGGTAAATACTCGCAGAACTGACAGTAGTTCTGTTTTCGAATAGAACGCAACAAGAGAAAAACATTTGTCATCGGACCGAATAATTGTGAACCTGAACTTTTCTCAAATCCACTCAAACACAACAAAAAAAATCATCAAATTTGCTTAGAAGGAAAGCCAAAGGTACAGATGGACAACATTATAATGATACTTGTTACAAATTATTATCTTTTCACGCTAAACTCCTAATAAACCTCAAAACAAAAAAATGACAAATATATATTCCTATATCAATCGTAGAAAAGTTCAGGTCACAATTTGTTAAATTGATTCTTTTTTTTAATAGTTTATCGATATGCTTTGATACCCATCACTCAAACCTCTTGAGAATAAACTGCCACTATCAAAACCAGCCATTAATACATTCTAATTGCTATGATATCGTAAACCACAGATTACTGAGTAGCTATACCCATTAAGGCGTCAAACGTAATTATGTACGCAGAGTAACTTACGTGCATTTTTATTGCTGGAAATATGACATTGTTGTATGTGTTGCTTATTTATTGATTTATTTATTTATCTTTATGTGTCGTGAATGCTATTATTTTAACGGAAGAAGAACAAATAAGTTCTGCCCACGCGTTGGCGTGGTTTGTGGAACGTGTGAATACTCCCTAAGTGTCAGGATTTTTCTAAAGGCCAAGGGACTTAGGTCATTAACGTAATCTATGATGAAAGGTAATTAGTTTTGCTCGAGGATCTGAAATCCTGGAACCTAGACACAAATACTACAATTATTTATCTCCAAGGACGTAGGTTATCGTTAGCGTTGGGCTGCTTAGAAAATAGAAGCCATTCTAATATGATTGATAATACTTTTGGACGTTCATTGTAAGACCAAAGTGATTGTAATAACAAGTCTACTTTTTATTCTACAGATAGATTCTACATAACATTTAAAATATTTTAAGTTCACTCGCTTACTTTGAATAAGCAAGGAAATACGCTTAACAGTGTTCTGACAGTTGGTGATAGGAATATAATAGAAAGCATTTATTCACACCACTTAAATTTAGTGTAACATGTTTAATTTAACATTATCTTTACAAAAGCGGTTGTGAAATGGTATCCATAAATAGTCCAAGATAGTTTCGCCTTATCATTATTATTTTATCTATAATAACCCTTTTTTACATTTATATTGCATTTCATTGCCTCCTGCATAAATATTCATACACATTCATGGGTAGACTTGAAAAGATCTCGTCTAGAAATAAGTTCGCCTTTACTAACAACTGTAATTTTATTTTTTTATATATTTTGCAAATGCAATAAAGAATAAATTAATAATAAATAAATAATATAAGTATATGCCAGTCTTTCAGAGGTTGAGAGTTCTACGTGAAGTTCATTTTCACCATAGAGTATTCCACATTGCAGCCTTATCGAACCAATCACGCACTATAGTTTAATACCTGCGATCGTTACAAAGGACACACGGCCTCATCTAATTTAACATTGATCAAATCGTTCATTAATGTACGACCTTCAGGAACAAGGTTCGTTACTAAAACCTTTTGGTCGCATAATCCGCAACAAGGCGCCATATGCCTTACAATGTCTGTAAATGAGACCAATCCATTCCCAGAATCCGATAATATTGAAGTGTACTTACACACTGACAGTAGAGTTATTTGTGCAACTTGGACTGTTTGAAAAGGAATTTTCAAAAGATTTTTTCTTATTAAATTGTTTAGAATAGAATAGAAAACATTTATCACACCTCATTTTTGAACTTTGCCACGTTGCTGGCACGTCTGCGTTCAGCGTGAAAAAATGAGATTAGCTCTAGATAGCTATCCTTCTGATGTACCCTATTTAAGCTAACCACCCGCCGAAACGACGGGTAATAGAAAAAAAAGTTCTTTTTTCATAAGATATACTTGATAGAGATAGAGCTTACTAAAAAAACCTTGTTTTATTAAATTATGTCAACTTTACTTAGACCTCCAAAAAAAGGAACATTTTTTATAAAATATTTTTTCGTGTAAAACCGATTAATAAAAGACATAATATTCAGTATTTTGGCGTTACATGGCATATAAAAATACAAAAATATAATTGGAATATAAATTAACCTACTTTTTTTTAGCGCTAGTACAAAATACTGGCACTAAAACTGACGGTAAAGCTAACCATCCGTCGAAACGACGGGCAACAGCTACGTATCTCAAAAACCATAACACTTACCTTTTCGGTGCATAAGCCACCGGCAACAACCTCACCAGCAACTAAGTTCACTAGCCGAACTACGGCATTCGGACGCATCGTTAAAAAGACACAGCTATTTTACTTTACGCTACCCGTCGATACGACGGAGGTTAGCTATCTACAGTGAACTGGAGGTGCCATGTTGTTTGCGTGATCGGAGTGCGCGGCAGGCAACCAGTGGAGGACATAGTAGTAATATAGTTGCGCGAACTTCGTATTTATAAAATCCCTTGGATTTTTCGGGCTTTCCGTACGACATGCATGCATTCTACAGCGAAAAGGCGCAGCGCCTTCATTCCTCTCGCTCTTCACATCCCCGCGATCGCTTTAGCATGGCTATCGACTTAGTATGGCCACATGGCCACGGTCGCCAGCCTATATCGCCCAAACTACAACGACTAACAAGATTCGGTATCTATAACGCAAACTTCTAATGATACCTACTTAATTTGAGCTAGATATTTTTTTTGTTCTAAATTTTTTTTTAGTTAGACTATTTTATTCGAAACTCCACAGGAGTACTCCTATCAATAAATAAGTAACGCGTATTTCATGCCTTTTCACAATTCATCCCCTAAACGGGGAAAAAAACATTACAAAGGCTGAAAATCAACATGGGGATTTTTTCCTCTTAGGCACTTGATAAGAAATAAATACCTTAAAAAAATTAAAATGTTGCCCGAAGTTACTATTCCACGCGGACGAAATCGCGGACAAAAACTAGTACATAATAATTTAAGATATTTTTGTAAATAAACTTAAATAAATAAACTACCATGACTCAGAACAAATATTCGTATACATCACACAGATATTTGCCGCTACCAGAATTCGAACCCGGACCGCTTGATGTGTAGGCAGCTATACTGACCACTCAACCACGATAGCATCAATTGGTGCGAGCGTGGAAATATTTAATATTATAAGTATCACTTTTGTTACTTTCAATGCAAGTTTGCAATTTAAAACATATAAGTTGTATTACTGTCATATTTTCATTCAGAATAAAATTCAGATACAAAACGAGCAATGATATCGAACTAGGCCAGATAGGTCTGGGTCAATCTAGATGGAATTAGTTCTGTGCCTAGAATATGGAGAGATATTAATTTATTAATAATTGCAACGCTTCCATTTCTCAATTTTCGTTATCCTATACCAATTTGCAATAACGATTATTCAAGACAGTTTATGGGTCACAGTGGCTGAACTAACTAATTTTGTTTCCGAAGTTGCCAATAATTTTATCGTAAAGTGTACCATAAAAAAGTAATAATCCATTCTCATTGTTCCTCTAATCATGATGGAAGTATTTTCGTTGATATTTTAAAAACTATTGTCCATTTTATTGAATAACTTAAAAGTTTTTAATATATAATTATAAAAATAAATTTACAACAAAATTTCATCCGAGATATGCCCACTGTTGGACATAGCTCCCCCAAGGATCTCCAACCCGATCGGTTCTGCGCTGCGCATTCAACGACTTTCCGCGACCTTTACCAGATTGCTGGTCCACCACGGGGAGGTCTACCAACGCTGCGTCGTGGCTGTCACTCGAGAACTCAACAGCCGTTAATTTTCGTTGCCCTCCCCACTGCCACATAAGGCTCGCAATAGGGTATTTAACTATTTTTGAAAACTGTTTTAAATCAATCCTGAGGTCGTAATTAACCAGTAGAATTTTTATTTCAATTTTATAAACCAAAAATGCCTTTAAAACTTAGTTTTATTTTCGATTTTCAATTTTCGCGGAAACGCTAGCCACCATGCTTTTCGGCCCGTTTCATCACTCCGTTAGTAAGCAAAACAACAACAAAATCTACTTTCTTTACTAACGGAGTGACGTCACGTCGCATTCTAATATGGCGAACCGCGTTTAAAGATTTTAAGGACATTTAAAAAGTCATTTTTTAAAAATGAATTATAAAATTTTAATTGCATATTTATGAATAAATATCGATGTTTCTCGTTTACTTTTTGCAATATCTATCATAAAAATGCAATTTTATATTTTTTCTTTCATAGTGTAAAATACCCTATTAGAAGGAATATGATGGTGGCATTCGAGGTAGGGAAGAACGAACTAGCCACTTGAATCTGGAGTAACTTGAACTGTGGTAGTATCTCCACAGAAGACCACAGTCAAAAAACACATTGTTATGTTTCAGTTGGTGAGTAAGATCGCCAGAGCTACACAGGTTAGGAAAGGGGACTAGGGTTGACAGCGCGCAAGTGTCACGTCCACAGATATAATAGGGGTTAAAGTATGAAATTGCCGAATTTTTCCTCATTATTCATTAGTGTATAATTCCTTTAATACAATAACTATGTCCATTATTCTTTTTCTATTTTAAACATCATTACAAGGACATATAATTATGTAGAAAATTTTATTTTTATTTTTTTAACTAGAAATACATCTTCAAAAACAGCTCGTCCTAAGAGGTGCCTGTCTCCGTTATAACAATATGAATATTTTTTTACAGGTATAAATTCTCAATTTTTTTCTCTAAGTATCCTATAGCTTAATGTTGTCTAAACATATCCACAAAATTACACAAAATTTTGATTTGTGGTTCCTTAAAAAATGGCAAATATGTTTGTATGGAAAAATGAATTTTCGTTAAATTCTCTATACAAAACGGCAATTTCATACTTAAACCCCTAATATCAATCTAAGGAAATCGGTCGATTCACCGAGTTCATACGAAAACCGAGTGTCGCGATCAGCCTCCGTACTACATAGCATTGTTCTAGTTGAGCATGCCGTAATATACACTATTCATTGCGCGCGTCATAAGGACTGCGGAGCAATGAAAGTTAAGCAGAGCCGCAATATAATACAATTTGTAAGATAGTAACGCATAATTTAAAGCGATTGTGTTTTCGGTTCTTACGTGTGAAAAGTTATTCCATTACTTGATAAATAACTGATTCACTGCAATGATTGCATGTTACAGTGGAACAGGACGGCATTTTGAAAGAAAACGGATATTTCTTTCTAACATACGTACGTATTCACTCGATATTATCGGACGGCGAACTGGCGGCAATGTATGCGCACTGGGCATACACTTGTCACAAGCTAAACGCCGGCTCGGCCTATCTCCTTGTATTGTTAAATCTGTGGTCACGTCAGTAATGCAAGTGTCTAAGGCTACCCTGGGTGCTTACCGCCAAGCAGGCCGTATGCTTGGTTGCCAACCACTTGACATAAAGAAACATTAGTTATGGATGTCATCATTTATGATTTGATCTCGCAGAGAAATCGGCATAGCTCTCTCAATTGCCCTTTGATTGCCCTCGAGCCTGTCTCCTAATGAAATCCATTGTAAGCGGCCACGTTTTGGTTCCATAGGTCATCATTGACACAATTAAAATATCAAATCACCTACTATCTCTATCCAAGGCCACATTTAGGTCGCGTTGGCTGGAATTGCCTTTAGCCATTAAACAGTAATTATCGCTACTTATCTTCTTGTTAAAATCCAACCCTTTGTCCTACATAATAAGGCAACATCAAATATGGAACCTAAGTACTTAGAGCTTCATCTGAACCATGTCTAAATAAAGTTTATATCTACACTAGCAAACACAGCCGTTGAAACTTAGTTGAACATAATTAGGTGTAGCAGAGGTGAGTAATAAACTCCCAACTCACGTTATAATATTCAAGACAAGATACATTCGTTTCAACAGGCCATTCTCTTTTCTGTGAAAAGGACATCCGTTTAACATGTGCCTATACATATGCGAAGTCTGAAAACGCAGAAGGGTCGCGTGAAAACAAAGGAATTTGAATAACTCATTTTGGCAAGAACTCGATGGCGTACTGTGTAACTCGCTCTGGTTTTGACTTTGTAAACAATGGTGTTTTTTATCTGTTATTAATTTGAGAGCAATGTTCTTATCGGAGCTGTCTAAAAGCATGAGCACTCCTCCATCCCTCCCTATCCTTTGCCATCTCCTTAACCTCTATATATGACTTAACGGCAATTTTTCTTTTTAAATTTTGTTTTATGTAGTTTAAGTTTGGCTTTGTTCTCCCTCTCCTTCCTTCCAGTTTTCCTCCATGACATTTTTAATAAACTCGTCATGTTGTGTCAAGATAGTCAAACAATTTTCTCCGTTTGTATGGAGACTTGCTGGGCATAATATCCTGAATCCTGCCGAATGATGTCAATTTTTAAACTAAGTTTAAAATGAATTGTCCTAGGAATATTGTATTGTAATTACGAGTGTATACACGTCGCATATTAACGTATCGTTATTGTCACCCCAGATAAACATCTTAAATCAAAAAAGGAATTCCCCGAGTGCACACTGGCCTTTATATTCTGAATCCCAACTAGCAAATACGACATAATGAGTCCCTCGTTGGACTCCTCCGAGCACTATGGGCCGAAATAGGGCCCGAGCTAAATCAACTGCTCCTTCGGGACCTATCTCATTATAAATCATTAGGCTCACCACACTGAGAGTGTATAGATAGCCGCGGGTTTGTCGGGCTTAAAGGTTGGCTACACTCCGCACCCACTCAGTAAAAATGAGCATTCTTTAGGTTTAAGACCTGTTTGACCGGTTGAATAGGATATATCTGGCAGTTAAATTACTTAACAGTTGTATAAAGACTATTTGTCAAACAAACGCTAATTGGGAACTTATCTGGAACTCGTGAAACAGCTCATCTACCATCTACTATGTTTTGGAAATAAGAAATGTTAACATTTTATTATAAAGTACCTACTGGACAGTGACTTAAGGATCATATTCCTTTGGCTATAGCGACGTTTGGGTTCATTATAGCTCGTTACTTTTTGAGCGAAATTACACTTGACATCACATCCGACACAATTGGGTATCTTTACGATCGGTGTCAATAAAAGGGCCTTACAACAGATGGGATGAAATAGATAAGTACGATTGAGCAAAATATATTGTGATTAAACTTCAAAGGGGATTATTTAGATTTTTTTATCTTGACATCGTGTCTCTGAGTATTAATAAAGTTAATCTCACTTGATGGTAAGTTTAATGATAGCGCAAAAGGCAAAAGCAAGCTTCACTCGGCATCCGCAACCACGGAGGGTTTAGTATGCGTTCACTGGGGCTTAGACGGTTTTAATTAGTTTGGTTTTTATTACCCTGTCTTATTGGAGTGGCCAGTAACGCTGCCTATACATCAGACACGAATATTTGTTCACGATTCTTGATTGTTTATATATTTATTTATAGTTTATAAATTATTGTGTAGGTATATTTATCCGATCCGAGTACCGACTCCCTTTGCAAACTCACTCACTCACTTTGCGAACTCACTTTCAGAGTTAAACTGGAAGTTTAGCTCAGAAAGTGAGTTTTATATCAGTTTTAGATACGAGCAGTAACCACGTAATTACTAACCTCTTAACGGAGACCTTATTATAAGCAGTCGTACATTGCATTGTAGATACTACATACATACGCTCAAAAGGGTTTGAGCAGAGCTTTAGGTAACATTTGGTTAGACATAAAGCCACATCTGGCAGTATGGGCTATGATCCACTACCCCCAAAATAGTGATATGTGACCAGCCTGTCGCCTACATAAAAGGGGTACCAAACCAAAAGAGTAACAATCCTTCTTCTTCTTTTATAGGAATGGCGATCGCGACACATAAAGATTACGCATTGCGCCAATATCAAGTGAAAATTTTACTAAAATAACGGACAGTTGTACGGTAGATTGAGTTTAAAATGGGGTCTCTCAACACGTGTTTTTGCAATAAGAACTCGGGAGAAACTCCTAGCAATCCTTCAGTAAATAAACAAAAGCCAACAAGACAGATGTTACACTCAAAATCATCTCATCATTCAGGTCGTTGAAGAAATTGATTGCCATTAAAAATAAAGTGAAGTACACTGCTGACCAGACATACATGCTTGTAACAATATTATATTGCCCAGATGTTCCTAAGTTCTTAACTTTGCCAAGTTTGAAACTTAGTACACTTTGGTAATAAATTCTCTACTCTTCTGCATCTAAGTTACGGAGCTATATTTATACAAAACTCCCTGTAATAATAATCATGACCGCTTTAATAAGCCTAGGTTATGCTCTCAAATGGGACTTAATGAATTAGTTATGAAGTAGCTCTGGGAAACGATACGGATTATTAAATTTTACTTAAAGCATTTTATCTATTAAATGCCAACTCAAACTAGCGATTCTCCTGCGCTCGGTTCTCTGCGGTCAGCGTTGCTTATGCTCGTACATAATGCATCTCAGGCCTGCCATACACATGAAAAAGTGCTGCACCACGTATTGTTCAATGTTTTATTTCTATTCTTTCTTGGTAATTAGTGATTAGGCTGAGGATAGAAGCGAGTTTAAAGGAACCCCTCAATCAATGAGGAACTATATTACCATAAACTGTCGGAACAATAACGTTGTTAACACTTTTTATCAGTGAAAGACTTTAGTAAGATGATATTCTTCTTTGGTTAACCTTAAAACTAAAATAGAAAGCTTGAAAAATGTCGTAAAAAATTGTAAGAACTTACAAAAATCTGTTAATTCATTTTCATTTATAATCTTAAAAACAAACTTGTTGTTTTGCTACATTTTTTTCTTTTTAGTGGCATGCAATATACTTTACGATTCATTCTCGTACCTACCAAATAACTAAAACAAATCATAAAAATCGGTCGAGCCGTTTCCGAGGAGTCCAACCACATTTGCCGTGACACAAAATTGTTATACATAAGATAATGCAACGTTTAAATGTATTGAAATGGTTGTTCCTTTCTTTTCCATTTTGTAAAGACGATAAAGAACTAAAACCTATTATACAGTGTTGTAGAGTTGGCCTGCAAGATAACAACAAAAGGTATGGAGATATCTCACAATTTAAATGAGTGCTTTCTACAACGAGAAAATATCCACAACAAATCTTAACGTAAAAATAATGGTGTGAGCGAGTGAAGTCGCAAATTTGTACTCTGCTCCCATCAGTATAGAGTCTTATTTGGTTTCGTTTTATTGAAAATATGTAATGGTAACTGCTTGCGACAATTTTTCCTGCGTTACGGTGCAAGGGTTTTAAGTAATGTGAACAACAAATTTATATTAAAAGTGATATTGAACGAAAACTTTTATGCGAAAAGCTCACTTTTATATTAGTTTCACCATTACCGGTTAACACGCTTATATTTAGTTTCACCTGTATGATGTATGTTACTCCTGTATGTTTGTATGTAACTGACTCGTTTGGTTCGATTTTGCCCCACTTTAAGCTATCAGATTTACTTTAAACGCTGTAGACTTATCAACAACCGACGACAATACCATATTTTGATAAGCTTATCTCGTTATCCTGATTATAAACACGCTTATAAGCTTCACCTGTATGTTTGCTTGTATGTAACCGATTCCTTTGTACGCAATTTTGACATCACAATTTTGAATCACCAGGACTATTTGACGTTTGGAAAGTTAGTTCAGTTATACGTCACTAGATGGCGTTGTCATTGTTAAATTGGCTGTGTTAAGAGTTTTTTTTCTTAAGTACTTACATCGGCGTTTATAATTGGCACTAAAAAGTAATAGTTTATCGGACTAAAAAGTAAAAAATAACTTTTTAGTAAGTATAGAAACTAAATGATGAACGAAAAGTATAATAATTATCATTTAGACCGATTAATGTATAGTCACAGTGATAAGAGTCACGCTCTATGTAAAAAAAACACCAGCTAAAATCTCAATATCTACTGATAGGTAATCATATTATAATTTTGTTCGAGACTGTATCAGTATACATGCGTTAATTTTGCTTTTTCCTTTGTTCGTGTTAAAAAATATAAAACTAAGGCGAGGGTTGACTGGAATTTGGTCTCTGCTAGATATAAGCTTACCTATCTACGGATGACAACAGATCAGACTATCCAAAACTAACTTTCTCAAATCAATTTTCAACCATTCAACGTCATAACTCATGAGTTTAAACGTAAAAAATGTCGGTTAGTGGTAATCTGATGTGCTGTGGACTGTACCTACATATATTACTTAACGTATTTTTTAAAACCTATTGAATTAAATTGAATTAACATAATCTTATTTTTATTTTGATAGTGCAAGACTAATTAGACTTGCCACACTAGCCACCCTCGTCTCATCAACCTGCAAGGTGATTCTTCAAGCATCTTTTGAAGGACTCGGAGTTTCCTAAAACTATTCGATCTTTGAAAAGTTACTGCAATATAGGGATCACGTGTACTAACCGAGAACTGAATTTTCATTATAAATTTCACTTTGCAAAATGATTCGACATCGTTTTGTGGAGTGGTTATAAATGCAGTCTTGCACAGCAAGCGGTCTGAGTGCAGATCCTGGTAGGGATCAATATGTGTAATATTAATAAGATCATGTTCAGGAATGTTTTGTAATTTTATTTAAAAATGAGATATGAAAAGTTATCGATTTTTAATGTATGAATGTCCGTTATCTATTATATATCACAAGTTCTTAACGTGGCGGGAGACGCACTCTTTAATACAACATGGAGTGTCACTACCGGGTAAAAGATACCACAACACAATGGGTAGAACAATGGGTATTTAAATTATAGAAATATGAATTATTTTTTATTACATTTGAACTAGAGAACATGTGAACAAAGTAATAAAATCTTTATATAATGTGTTGTTTTTTAAAAAGAAACCACAGCCTAGTATTCAACACTTTTTGCAGATGGCATATTAAAAAACAAAAACAACACTCTAAACTTATCAAAAAATAAAAAAGAGATAACTCAATATCAAAATATATGCGCGTTCTATAACGCAAAAGTAATTCCAAAAAATCGGGAGTGGTCTCCCAATTACTTTCTCGTATACCGGAAACGACTCAAAAGTTGATAGAAACCATAAATTTTGATGTCATAGATGCATGTAAAATTTTAGTCACCCATCCGAGTACTGACCGCGCACTTGGTTGCTTAGCTTTCGTGATCGATGACCCAAAAGTTGATAGAAACCTTATATTTTGATGTTATCATCATCATCAACAGCTCATATAATGTCCCCACCGAGGGGCTCGAGCCTACCCCACATTAGGGGCGATTAGGCCTTAGTCAACCACGCTGGCCAAGTGCGGGTTGGTCGACTTCACACACAACCTAAGAATTTCTTCATCGGTGTGTGCAGGTTTTCTCACGATGTTTTCCTTCACCGTTGATGTTATACATGCATGTTAAATTTGGTTGCAATAAGTTAAATAATACTCGAGTTATCGTGCTAAGTGACACAGACATACAGACACACAGACACATACACAGACATAATTCCAAAAAAAATATTTTTGAACTCAGGGAGGTCCAAAACGTCTAAATCCGTCGAAATCTCGAGGTCGAATTTTTTGGCGATTACAAGACTTCCTCTATACTACGTATACGAGAAAGTAAAAAGCATAATAAATTCTTATTTATAATAAGAATTGCCACATTTTTCAACTATTATTATTTTTAAATCACTCGAAATACAACCTAAAACAATTACCCTTGTCTGTTGTGGCCAACAATGCGCGTCAATTGGCCGCTTTTACAGTATAGCGGACTGTAGTAAATCAGTTGAAAGGTGCCCAAAAGAGAATACACAAAATTAAGCGGAAAAATAAATACCTACGAATTTCTGCACTATGTGGTAAATTTACCACAGTAGCGCCTCTGCCGTATTAACGAAATTGATTTAGGGTAGATAAAAGGTGATATAATATGATGATGAGAATATGAATAAACGTATTGTCTTAATAACCTATACATTGACTTTTCGCTCTAACCTGTACATTGAATCTTCTTAGGCACGTATTATAGAAGGAGTCTCAAGAATGAACGCCGACTTGAGCGTCGTACGTCTCTATCACTTTGTGCTTGATAGAAGGTGACAAACGATTGTCAAGACGTGATTGATTTTTGAGTGTCATTCTGTAATACGGGCCTTAGACTCATTTAATACCAAAAATAAAAAAGTTTTATTCAATAATTCGTGGTTACAATGTTAACGCCGAGGCTTCCCAGTAAGTTTTCAGAGATACTTGTGTTGGGAATGTCTCGCAACTTCCCTAGTTGTTTACAATGATTAACATTTGAACGTTTTACAATATTGAGTAAAAAAAATACAAACGAAGAAGCAGTAAAACTAAATAGACTTTAAAAATACCGTTTCTGAGACGTCTTAAATTATTCAAGATAAGTACCTATAATAACAAAATGATAAGATTACTATCCTTCATTGTTATTCATTGCTTTTGTGGAGAAAGTAATAAAAGAGAGCAAACTCGCTTGTTTATTTCTATTGTTTGAAAATAATATTATTATAACACGAAAAGAAATTACTTCTATTTGTTGAACAAAAGCAACGAATAATGGTTTGCATAATTATAACAAGAAAAATCGGGAGTGGTCTCCCGTTGACTTTATCGTATACCGGAAACGACTCAAAGGTTGATAGAAACCTTTTATTTTGATGTCATATATGCATGTTAAATTTTGGTCACCCATCCGAGTACCGACCGCGTACTTGGTTGCTTAACTTTCATGATAGACGGGTCAAAAGTTGATAGAAGCCTTATATTTTGATGTCATACACGCATGCTAAATTTGGTTGCAATAAGTTAAAGCATGCTCTAGTTATCGTCACACAGACACACACACAGACATAATTCCAAAAATGATATTTTTGGACTCAGGGAGGGCCAAAACGTGTAAATCCGTCAAAATCTGGAGGTCGAATTTTTTGACGATTACAAGACTTCCTCTATACTACGTACGAGAAAGTAAAAAGGAATGTTTGGATTTCCAGAGTTTTTCGGAAAACACAACTAACTAGTGACTAGGATAAACGTTGTTCTGAAAATCCAAATAAGAATAATTGAAACTTGAAATTATTCCTTTAGGCACTTTGCAGACGGCGAGGAAGTCTTTTTGACCGCGAAGCAATAAAGACCGATGCCCGTGGCTGCCCGCAGCCACAGATATGCAGTGCTGCGACGGCCCGCCGGGCACCTGCGGTTCGTCTTTTTGTCCTCCATGTGCGTTGGTAGTATAGGATTCCCTTTGCGCTATCTTTCGCGGTGAAATTGACCGGCCGACCCGCCCGCCGTCTGCACAGCGCCTTACAGAGAAAAAACAACGGACAATCAAGATACGAGATTCTCTACCAGCAATTCTACATAATCATCCCCTCCTTCCTGGTTCTTAGGAGACGTGATGATGCACCTTGCAGCTATTGCGACACAATATTATTATCTCTCGCGCTACATATGAAAAGATACGTATCTTTGGGAGTTAGTTCTTGTTGTAAAAACACGTGTTGAGAGACTCCATTTTTAACCCAAATCAACCGTACAATTTTTGTTACTTTAGTTACAATTTCACTTGACATTGGCAAAATGCGTACGTTTATTGCGTCGCGACGCCACGAATAGTATAGAATACGTATCTTTACAAATATACTCAATTCCTGCTTACCATCAGGCAGAGTGAAGTTATTTGCTACTTTTTTTAAGTATAAAAAACAAACTATTGTTTCGATTTTGAAATCTACATGCAGAGAAGAATAATGCAACCAGATTTCTTAGTGATAAGTTCTGTAGGTAGACAGTGTTACAAGATTCAAGGACGGCGTGGCATGGCACGCTTTGTCATGCTGAATCATCCTGTGGCATGCCACAATAGATGTGTGATCTTGTGGCATACCACATCGAAACGAAAGCAAGCGCAATCGGACGCTCACTCATTCAGTTCTGTACTGTGCAAATATAAAATTGGTTATAATTATCCTGTTAAAATTATTGAGTGGGGCCTAATAGCAGTTTTCCCTGAGGAAGAAGAGAAACAAATACGTTCAGCTAATTACATAAAAAGACAGTTGTGGGTAGATAAGTTGTAAAAGCACTCGCGCTTTCCGCCCAAAATGGGCTAGATTCTACCTTAGTTTAATAACTTAGCACTCATTTTCCTTTACCAACATGAAGTAACCTATGCCGTCTCACGTCTTGCAATGGCGTGCCGCAGCATAGCGTGGAATAACGTCACGCGACATGCCGCGGTACGTAGTGTCATTACACGAGATGTTTCAAAAGAAATATCAGTGGTAAATTCATAGAAATAAGATCGAAAATAATTTGTCCACGAATAAAATCGTTTGCCACGCCGCCGTGCCGTGCCATGCTGTCAGTAGACGCCGGCGCTTAGGCTTTTTTGGTACTCTTGTTGTACAAAAACAATTGGGACTCATAAACTACAATAAAAATTATAGGTCACTATGTATATTAGGAAAAAAAAACTTTATTAAATTTGACTGGCTTTATTTCGGAGCGTCCCTGCTGTAAACCTGATATTATCACGCCCCAAGGGACGTATGATAATACATTTTGTTGCGGTTTCACTCAGTAGGTATTCCTGATTTATGGAGCTTATATTAATTGCTTGTCACGTTCCAATGTTTTTCCGTTTTGATTCTAATTTAAAGGGATTTGTTACGGGAAATTTATAAGGTGACAGTAATTATTTAATTACTTAAAATATTAGGCAAAATTAAATGCCAAAACTTATGGCAGTACGGCGATAGCAAGATATATTCTACCAACCCCGAATAAAGTGAGAACAGGGTAGGAGATAGAAAAGTATTAGTCACTTGTTATGTATTTTGAATAAAAATGAAGAAAAAACCAACCTGTTATAGTGATTTTTGTTTTTTAAAGCTCTGGGACTCAAACTCGGGATTTTTCGCTGTATGTGTGTTTTTCATCCTTATAAGTTAATTATGGCCAAAAGAAAACGAAATATACCTGGTGTAATGTTCGTAATCTCATAGATACTTGTTCACCATGTTCATGATACCACTCTGTCAAATACAACCATAGATTTTGACCTTTCATACTTAAGATCAAAAAATATGATAGAAAATTCATTGAAGAATGACAGTTTTAAGTAGCCTCTTCCCCAGACGTCGGTAAAATTTCATCAACAGCTCATAAAACGCCCCACCGATAGGCTCGAGTCTACCCCACATTAGGGGGTGATTAGGCCTTAGGTCAACCACGCTGGCCAAGTGCGGGTTGGTCGACTTCAGACACAACCTAAGAATTTCTTCATAGGTGCGGACGCTTTTACGTAAAACGTAAAAGCGTCATAATATTATGAATTCAAAATTTGAAAACACATTGATACTAGGCGTGGTTCAAACCGGCGCCTTCTGGGTGGGAGAAAACGCCCTTACGCACTACGCTTTTCAGTACAATTTGCTCGCAAATAAGTATATCGAAGTTAATAAAACTAGGAGACACTACTACGAGGAAGACTAAGTGAAATATGTAATACGTAGGAGAGATAAAGATATGAAGTCGAACACTGCATCTGCTTGCACGAGTTTCTCACTTTTCCACATTAAAACGGGTATGTATTCGCTAAAATATCAAAGTTAACTCCAAACTGTCGTTAATAATTCCCGGTCAGCTCTCAAGTCGTGAGGTGTGAACCTCATTATTATGAAGTTGATAACCTGTCCCCATTTATTTCCATTTAAATTCCATCAATTTAACATGTCGTGACCGTTGAACCCAAACGCAAAGTTTTGTAGGCACCGCCTTCCTCATTATTATAATAATAAGATATTATACCCATTCCTTCACTAAATAACTTATCTTCGGCCGGGTATTTACGTGACTGTAGCTGTTATTTTATATTTGACTTGCTTTTGCCCGCGACTTCGTCTGCGTAGAATAGTTACTTCGGACAGCATTTAAATTTTCTTATTATTTCTTCTAACCCAAGCGCCATATACCATTTTCATGGATTTTACTTTAAAAATATGACGGATTTCCATACAAACTTCTATCCCTTATTTTACCCCCTTAGGGTTAAATTTAAAAAATCCTGAAATACGACATTCTTAATTTCTAAGTAGCTAAGTACCAATTTTTATCGATCTAGCTTCAAAACTGAAGGATTTCCATACAAACTTTTTACCCCCTTTTCACCACCTTAGAGGGTGAATTTCCAAAAATCCTTTCTTAGTGCACCCTTAGACCTCATAAGGAACCTACGTGCCAAATTTGGAATCTCTAGACCCAGCGGTTTGGGCTGTGCGTTGATATGTCAGTCAGTCAATCAGTCAATCAGTATTGATTTTTATATATATAGATATATAAACATTCCAATTAATAGGCTCTCCCAATCCAATTTAAAAACAAAATCATTGGTTAAATGCATCAAAACTATTTTAAAGCTGACGTCTCATTATTTTTAAAAACCTAAATCTTTTTGAAATAAACAAATTTTTTTTTTTAAATCTCACTATTATTATTATTATTTTCATTTTTATGTCACCATAATTCTCAGGTCAGAGACCTGGTAGTTTTAAGTTCACACGGGCGAGTACCAAGTGTGACTTAATCATAATTAATGTCTAAGAATTTCCTTGTCAACCTACATGTGTTTAATATACTGGTCTTTTGCATACTGTAAAATGTCGTGGGTGGAAGATCTAAAATTTTAAGAGAATCATGTAAATGGTACGGTATTACGCCTGTAGTGGAAAGAACCAGCGGCACAATTATTACTTCACGCTGCTTCCAAATTCGTAATACCTCTTGCTTTAAATCATTGTATTTAGAATATTTCTCTGTAACAGTTTTATGTATGTTATGTGTGTTAGGTACAGCTATGTCAATAATGTATGTGACTTTACTTTGTTTGTTTTGTAGAACTATGTCTGGTCTATTGTGGTGAATGGTTTTATCTGTTAGAATTGCGCGATCATAATACATGATATGGTTGGTGCTTTCCAGTACAGGCTTCGGAGTATATTTGTAATACGAGATAGGTTTATCTTTAATTAAATTATGTTTTATGCCTAATTTTTGATGAATTATTTGTGCTATTTGGTTGTGCCTGTGAGTGTAATCCGTATTTGCTAGTGCTGTGCATGCTCCTGTGATATGCTGTATTGTCTCTGAGTTCTTAAAACATCTTCTACATATGTCACTCTGATTTGATTTATCTTTCAATATGAATTTTTTATAATTGTTAGTATTTATTACTTGATCTTGTATGGCAATAATGAATCCCTCTGTTTCGGGAAATAGATATCCTAGCTGTAACCATTTGTTAGATGCATCTTTGTCTATGTGTGTATCTTCTAACTGTTTGATATGTCTACCGTGAAGCTCTTTTCTTTTCCATTCATCTAGTTTCTTTTCTTCTCTATTTTTACTTCCGACTGCAATAACTGCTTATTATTATTATTATTATTATTCAACTCTACCGCTTCTAACCAATTCTTGAACTTAACATTTTGCAACTCACTTTTTTCGTGATAAAAAAAACTCATTGAGATAAATGAATCTTCCGCTAGCTTAAAGAAAATTGAAATTGAAATTGGCAAGATTCTTATCTTGAAATAATCGATGAACGATATTTATTAACTGCAAAGGAAGGGTTGGGTGATTGCTATAATGGCGTTTTTTTTTATTTAATGTATAAATAAAAAAAATAATTCATTAAAGAAATTCACACTGGTGGAGATCAAGATAATAAATGTGTAGTAACTTATTGGACAAACCAAAGACCTTTGGCTTTCGCAATAAGTTTCAAATCAATACGACGCTATCAAGTATTCAATTATTACGAAAATTTAAATTTCTCACCCGATGTTTTATGATATATTAGAATGTTTTTAACCAAAAAAAATCGGGAGTGGTCTCCCCTTGACTTTCTCGTATAGCGGAAACGTCTCAAAGGTTGATAGAAACCTTATATTTTGATGTCATACATGCATGTTAAATTATTTTCACCCATCCGAGTACCGACCGCGCACTTGGTTACTTAACTTTCGTGATTGACGACTCAAAATTTGATAGAAACCTTATATTTTGATGTCATACATATGTTATATTTGGTTGCAATAAGTTAAAGCATGCTAGAGTTATCGTGCTAACGCACAGATACACACACACAGACATAATTCCAAAAAAAATATTTTTGGACTCAAGGAGGTCCAAAACGTGTAAATCCGTCAAAATCTCGAGGTCGATTTTTTTGACCATTACAAGACTTCCTCTATACTACGTATACGAGAACGTAAAAACACGTCAGTACGTTTTTCTTTCTTAATAAATCGACATAGGTATATTAAAAGTTAAATTAAAAAAAAAAGAAGATAAAACGCACAGACATAGTTTTTACTTTGAAAAATTCTTAAATATAATAATAATAATACGTATGCAGACGGTGTTCGCCGTACTGCCCTCTTCGCGTAAAATTCACGTGGCGTCGACTCCTCACTGATTGACTTATTGTACTATGTTTTACTACGTCTTAAATCACATTTTTTCTACACATATTTTATTTTAAGTTTAATTATTAATCTTTTTTTTGTTATATGTCATTATTAATTATTAAAGACTTGACAATGTGAATTAGGACTCTTTCCAAATCAATACTATGAAAACTGTAAAGGGAGGATAAAACTTGTTGAGTTTCTTGCCGGTTCTTCTCAGAACAAGGCCTAGTAGACTCTTGAACCGATTGCATCAAACTTGACTTTCATGAGTGTAAAAATTGTACCTAAATGAATAAAGAAATTTGAGTATAAGACCAATAAAAATAAAGACATTGGAATTATTTTTTCATTAACAAACGCGCATATATTTTTGAAAATAGAAAAATACACTGAAAAAAATCGGGAGTGGTCTCCCTTGACTTTCTCGCATACCGGAAACGACTGAAAAGTTGATAGAAACCTTATATTTTGATGTTATACGTGCATGTTAAATTTGGTTGCAATAAGTTAAAGCATACTCGAGTTATCGTGCTAACGCACAGACACACACATAGATATAATTCCAAAAACTAGTTTTTTGGACTCAGGGAGGTCCAAAACGTGTAAATCCGTCAAAATCTCGGTTTCCGTCAAAAAAAAAGGTCGATTTTTTTACGATTACAAGACTTCCTCCATACTACGTATACGAGAAAGTAAAAATTGACTGTACGTGATTTTGGCTATATGGGTGCCCAAGCACGTCAGTCTGCGAAAGTACACAAAACTTTATTCAGACCGATTTTTTACCGATATTTTAATCAGATTTTCGCCGTTCTTTCTATTTATTTTTCTCTAAATTTATATTCCTTTTTCTCTGGTTCCCATTCTCTGGCGTGTGCAATAATACAAAAGCCGTATTATGTCGTAATATAGGGAAACTTTGTTATAACATTGTCATCATGAAAAAGTAATGCGTACATAAAAGTTAGGTGTTGTTGAAAACTTGTGACGCAGGTATTAAATGATACACGCTTTTGTTTCCAACTCATACTGGCTGGAAACTAGTCCAAAACTACAATAAATAACAAATTTCGAACAACCAACTGTGTTACAAACGCGGACTGCAATTATTCTTGTTTGTCTCTTTTTGTACTTATTTTGTAAACTTTACAAAATAATGTGAATTTTACTCACCAAAAAAGGTGCAATGTCGGTTTAACTTTGTGTTCTTCAATTATAGTCAAAGCCACGGTGGATAGTGAAGGTCATGCTTCAGAAGGAGGCCGCGAAAGGGGTGCGGGAGGATGATCGCCTTGCGGCGCCAAGCCGTTGGAGACGTAGTGGAAGACGGAGAAAGATGTACAGGACACACCAGCTACCGTAGTTCGGGCGGCAAACGATGGAATAGGGCTCCATCGCATGCCAATATGCCCTTTTTATTTTTTTTATTTTTGGGGAGGTCAAATGCATTTACGCATCGTACTTGCGGGGTGGTGCCAACCGCAGGGGATATGTGGGACTCGAGGTAAAGGCGTTCCCTCCATACCTACTAAACATCCTCCCCGGCCTGACCTCCAGTGCGCTATTACGGGACGGCTCGGGATCTGCGCACGTGAGCGCAACTACACCGAGGCCGTCCCAACGCTGCCCGTCTAGGGGCTACCGACTGACGCCAGCCCCTGTGAGCCGCTGGCCCACGCCGGCCTTATAGGCCGCCTCCTCAACCACGGCTGCTCGACCTGGCGCGTCCTCCTGACGAGGACACTGAGAGCAGCCATTGGACCGCACCCGGGGGACTTCGGGCGCGGTCGTGGCCCTGAAAAAGGCCGTCCGGAACTAGCTGTGGTGGGAAAACAAAAACCAACTTGACGATGACATGTGACTTCGAATGCCAAGGCGACACACTTGACATCAAAAGCCACACACGCGCCGAGAAAGTGTCCTCACCACGTTACCAGGGTCCGCCACGAGGAGGCTTGCGGACGTGGACCCCATGCCAATATGCCCTAGTGATTAAGAGGACATTCAAGATCCCTAGACTGTCCTCTTTTTCCCACTGGGGGAGTAGACGCCTAATGAGGAAATCCTGGCGTGGCCCTATTTATGACTAGGGTACGTATAAAAACGTTTTCTGTCGAAAATAAAATGTCTTTTATAGTTGATGAAGGGTATTGGCTATATTTGAAGTCACTTAGTCTCAGTATTTTTTCTCCTACCCTGCTCCCAATTAATTTGGGGTCAGTGCACTAAGCCTTCATATGGACAATACTGCTATAGGCTTTGGCATTCGACTTTTATGGTCGGCTGCCTGCCTGCGACCAACCCAGTACCACCCAGTCCCATTAACTCCTCTAATTTCGAACGGCTGGTTATTGTGCCCTACCTATCTGGACGAATGATTAATTATATTTGAATAACAAATGTGGGTATTTCTTGCAACGTTTTTATTTTAATAGGTGTTTACAAGGAAAATAAAATAGTGTATAACCCATTTTTCTCGAAATCAAAAGACAGGTTTTCGTGGAGGAAATGTTCTCTTTGATAACAAAGACGAACCAATTTAGGCGTTTTGTTGAGAGAACAAAGCATTTTCGATCTTTCACTCTAATACAAAGATGTTTTCAAACGTATTTTACCTTTACTAATGTTTAGTGAATAACGAAGTGTCAGGAAAAAATGTTCTATTATAACACTATGATTGGCAAACAGCAAACCGCCACCGTAGTGTATGTTAGAGGATTGTAAAAATGAGGTGTCGCTCCCTCGCTATGCCATCCCTTTTTTTCGATGGATAATCTTTTATGGACCGTACCGTACTGTTTGTTAAACAGTGCGGCGTGTGTAGGACTCTGTAAATCATCGGTACCCTCACAGCCCCTTGTAGGGACTGTTCGGGCACAGTGTACGCCTCGTCTCCGAAACGTCTCCGGAGCGCCCGACCCAATAGCAGGCCGAGCTTGGGATTACCCTAGGGTACAAGGGCAATTCCTAGTTGCTGCCATCCCTAACGCCATCTACTATCCTGTGGAGTTCTAGCAAACTTGATAACTGACAGAAACACAGCACCATTAAATGTGGAGTTATTTGAGTACGGTATGTAATTCGGGCACTCCAACCATTTTCTTTCTATGAGGAGGAAGGAGGCAGCACATCTTCATAAATACCTGTGATTTTACATTTTTGGCTACTATACATACTATTATAAGTAATAGTGGAGGTAGGACTGAATAATTTACAATGTCCTTGGCATGTACCTCCATATTATAAAAGACCTTCAATTGGTATTAGATAGAGGATGGGATGAAATGAGATTGAGAAGAAAATCAAATAACATAGTTCGTAATGTGTGGAAGGGAAAGCGTACAACCATTCCTCGCTATGCACCTAGGATTCCTTTATTTGTTCATCTCTTTTTGACTCTCATGAATATTCTCTGCTGTTGACAGTACAAAGAGACTCAAACTGAATCTAAAAATGAATGTATTTTTGTCTGTGTGTTGCGCTACGTGACTTTTTATCCACCAACTAACAAGTATTTCTCGACATTTCGTTTAGTAGGTGTAAGCTCAGTTGCAATTGACTTAATGGTGTGTATAGAAAATACAAAATTTTACTAACTTATTCAAATCAAAACTCGCAATTTCATTACGAAAAAATAATTCTTTAAGATACAAGCTAAAGAGTTCTGTTGCTTGTTTAACCTACGCGCATCTCGTTTTACGGTGAGTAGTTAAATTGTACAGAAGTAAAAGGTTACAGTTAAATGAACGTTGACATTAAACACCCACAATGCGATATAGATAACCTTCACCTGTGGTAGATTACCACCGCATATGTTTCCGTACCCTCGAAAAATAAGTTTTTAGAGGGTTTTGTAGTCGATCCGTAGGCGATTCGCAGTATTTTTAAATCGAGAAACGTTCTACAAAAATATAAATCAGTATGTACTAACATTTATTAGGAAATTAAGTATATAAAGTAATAGGTAATATCATTTTAAACACCTACTTAATATGAATAGAATTATTTTAAATTTATGCAAATGCAACTTTAATAGCTGATAAAAACAAATAAACATTTCTTGCGTTAATGATTATTATTATTTGACAAAATCAAGATGGTCAATCAATATACCATCAACAATTTCAGAAACGCAAAAAATATTTTTCATCACCAATTGACGTTGATAATTTATTTTATGTTATGTATGTGTTTATGATGTTAATATTAATTGAATATTATTTCCCAAGAAATGTTAATAAAATTCTGATTTAGATTAAGAATTCATTTTTTCTAGTTTTAGAGAGAACGTTCTTCGATACGATTACGTTACATATTTATGCTTGGGGCACAGGTCAGCCTGGTGTCACTTTTTCTGGACACTGATTACCAGCCACCTGTAATTCTCGCTCACTTCGATTTGAATAATTGAATGAATAAACGTTTATATGGCACAAAAATACAAACCAAAGTATGAGATAATAATTAGTTATTCCACATTCTTCCGCACCAAAAATAAACACGTATTTAAAAACTCTTTAATGAGGAATTATTCATCTACCTTTGCCAGGTAAGTTATTAAATATGTATGTACATGTGTGTTATGGTACAGAAATAGCAAATGATGAATGAAATTAGCTATGCCTACGCCTCGGATACATTATTTCTTAATTACAACCGTAATTTATAAATAATTTAATCACAAACACCCATTTGTTTAAAAAGTGTTCACAAAAGAATATGATACAAGGTAATGAGAGTTTATTTATAAAATCGAGTTTAGTAATATAATATGATGATAAAATTCCGCTTTCTCACATTTTAATGTTAGTGATCTGGTAAGCTTAAAACAATACATTAGACATTTTCATTAGGATTACACAATTATATTTCCTTACATATCAACAAATAGTTAAGTTTCTAAGTAGGCACAGCAAATCTAAAGAGGCACCAACCTGGCATCATACTGGTTTATCCTTCAGGAAACCTGAAAAAGAAAACACTTATTAGGCAATGCAAATTTTGTAGAATAATTTGAAATCATCTATAATTAAATTATTATATACAATAGTTTACACGAAGATTACTCATTTAAAAACATTAAAGGTTAAAAATAATTTTAGATAATTATAACAATACCTATTGAATTGAAAACTAAGATAATTAAAATAGATCAGTTTGTTTTTATTTTTGTTCCGCTACATAGCTTAAAATCAGGCCGCAGAAAAGCAGCTTTATAAATTTATCAGTTATTTTTTATTATGATGTTCTCCAGTAGGTTTATAGGAACTCGGGTCACAGGACCAAGTAAATTGTAAATTGGTTTCCCAAGATACAGGCACTGAATAGTTTAGGGACCTCTGCAAATTGTTTTTAACACAATCTGCCTCTGCACATTTGAATGTATGTATTTTTTTTATCATATTTTTAGGAAGCAGGAATGGAATAAAATGAAAATAAAGAATGATTATCGTAACTTAAACCAATTTTACTTTCAATTAGATTTTCACAACAAGTAACAAGCAATTGCACAGAAAACAACAATTTACACAATAACCGAATAATAATGATAAATTAAATGCAAATCACATCGATCACCACTTCAACCGACCTCACTCCTCAACGTCCGACAAGCAAATGGGGCGAGAGCGAACTAACAATTGCTTTTATGGCTGCGGTTGTGGTGACGTCATGATTCGCAACGATTCATTCTTCATTATTCCTAATAATATATACTTACTGTACCTACTTATGTGCAATAAAGTTTATTATTATTAAATACGTGTTTATTATTGGTGCGGAACAATGCAGAATAACTAATTATTGTCTAATAGTTTTGTTTATATTTTTGTACCAAGTAAACGTTTATTCATTCACTTATTCAAATCGAAGTGAGTAATGAAGTTAGATCTTTACGTAAGGTCATCAGTGTCCAGAAAAGGCGACACCAGGCTGACCTGTGCCCCAAGCACGAATATGTAACGTAATCGCATGGAGAACGTTCCAAAACTAAATAAAAATCTTAATCTAAATCAGGATTTTATTAACATTTCTTGGGAAGTTATATTATTAAATTAATATTAACATTATAAACACATACACACTAAAATAAATTCTTGTAAATTCATTCAGTATACAAAACCTCTAGTTAATATGCTAGAAACAGTAAGAAACAAACATATAACATACAAATAATGTAAGTATCATAATAAAGAGTTGCATAACATGAATACACTTAAAATTATCAAATAAAATATAAAGTACATAATAGGTTGGGGAAAAAGTTTCTTCGCATTTTTTAAGAAAATTCAAAACATTTTTTAATATAGTTTATTTACATTTAACTAAAGTATGTAGGTACCATTTTGTTCGATAACTTTTTGCCATCTTGTAGGTAGGGACATGATCCCATTGCTATAGAAATTTTGGGACTTCTGGTCAAAATACCGCGACAAGTGGTTTTGGCAGTCCTCTCGTGATGTTAACCTGACACTGCCTAAAGAATTCTGAAGAGACCGAAACAGGTGGAAATCTGAAGCTGCAAGGTCAGGACTATACGGCGGATGCATTAACACCTCCCAGCCAAACTCTCTTAATTTTTGCTGAGTGGCTAAAGATGTGTGAGGTCTAGCGTTATCATAATGAAAAACCACACCCCTTCTGTTGATTAATTCCGGCCGCTTTCTCTCAACTTCTTGCTTTAATCTCATCAGTTCGGAGTAGAGTTCAGAATCGATGGTCCTGCCTGGTGGTAACAGCTCATAATGAATAATGCCCTTCCAATCCCACCACACACACAGCATCACCTTGTTGCGAGTTAACCCGGGTTTCGCCACAGTCTGTGAAGCCTGACCGGCCTTTGACCACGACCTTTTTCGCACGTTCTTGTCGTACGTGATCCACTTTTCATCACCAGTTATCAGCTTCTTCAAAAATGGTTCGGTTTCATTACGTCGTAATAAAGAATCACAAATGAGTACACGGTTCATTAGGTTTCTTTCAGCGAGCTCGTGAGGTACCCAAATGTCGAGCTTTTTTGTGTACCCAGTTTTTTTCAAATGCGCCAAAACTGTTTTGTGGTCAATTCCCAGTTCTTCAGCTACGTCGTAACTACTGACATGCCGATCTTGCTCCACTTTTTCAAAAATGGCATCCATTTTATCTGTAATAGGGCGACCAGAGCGACGTGCATCTTTGACATCAAAATTTACGGATTGAAAACGCTTAAACCAAATTTGTGCTACTCTCACAGACACTGCACTAGGACCATAAACATCGCAAATTTTTTTCGCGGCTTGCGTTGCATTTTTACCTTTTTTGTAGTAAAATTTTAAAATGTATCGAATTTCTTCATTAGATTCACTTATCTTGGCGGTACGAAAAACAAATGAAAATCACACATTTTCCTAATTTGAATTTGGAATTATGTTCTTTAAAATTTTTTTCCCCAACCTAATATAATATAATATGAATAAAATTTTATATTTATGAATGAAGTTACACTAAATGTGTTTTTTCAAAACATTTTATTAATATCCAACAATTGATTTATTGTCTTTTTTGTCACTATTCTTTATGTCTAAGTTACTACCGCTCCAATCTTTCATAGTTACTTGACGTCTAGTGCCGTTTTAAGACGATTTGTTAAGAGTATTAAAAGGCTATCCACACGGTTTCGAAGTGAATCTCTGTTCATAACAGTTTTTCACCTGTGCTGTCAAGTCTGATAGAGACATGACAGGAGAAACACGATTGTCGACACCTTCGAGACTACCTGGTGTAGAGATTTCCGCGGGAAATGCTCGTCTACTAATCCTCAAGGAAGTTTGCCTTTGAAAGCCTTTAAACCAGGTGACGGCATTAGTCAGTTTAAAAAAACAATTTTCAAGAAAATATATAAAATATTATGCACAAACCACTGTTAGTAATTTATGTCACAGAACTAATCGCCGTTTCCCTAAGCTTTACAAAGAGTAGACATAATGCATTTATGTCCACAACATGCTATTGTTCGACGTTTATTGCCCATACCGTGGTAACCATTTGCATTAATGCTATTAATTTCGCATGCAATTAACTATTTACCGACGTTGTTGACATTAAACTAGTACGTGACTACTATAATAGCATTATTGTTTAACTTTATTTGCTTATTAGTTTTTGATATGGCGTAATTTTGTGCAAGTGTTAAATATGAGACAAATTTTGAAGACGATATTAGAGAACATTTCAAGCACTAGTCAGAGTAACACGATTAAATTAGAAAGCATAAAACTCGTTTATTGACTACACCAGAACAAAAAGGAAACAAACTAATAAAACAGTAGATAAAGGTAACAAGAGAAAAAAATTGTGTGTGTCAGTTCCGACGCACGACTGGAGTTTACTCCGAGACAGTTGAGATGGCGCACCTGCTGTCATCCGTGTTTTGACAGTTAGAAACACCGCGCACCACGCGCGTCCATGTTTGTTCCAATTATGACTTTGACCTTCAAAAAAGTAACGAGGTCATTCATCGATAGATTTTACTCCTCACATTTTTCTCATACCGGGCCCCTTATATATGCAAATCGATTCTTAAGGAGTAAACTCCAAAAACTACACAAATTCCTACTTACAACTCTGGGAGGCCAAGAGCTGCCTCAGCATATACCTTCTGCAACATAGAGTCGCAGAAGCACTGTTATCCTGACAATACCTTTTATAAATAAATTTCAAACACAATGCTTTATTAAAGCAAATCGTTTTTAAACAAAACACAACCAAAAAATATTACAGCTTTGAAGATTATAAATAGATCGGAAGAATAAAAACCTGAAAAGTGCTTACTAAGGCTCCCGGAAGGCGTCAAATATCGGAGGTACCTTGCAGGGATGTTAACATGCTTTCGGCCGTAAACGGGCGGTCAGAGAAGCGGTAAAAAGCTGTATCAACAATGCCTACCCCATTTCGCGAGGTCGTTCCAAAGACATCAACTCGAATTTATGGCCGCTCAATTTCAGACGGATTCCAGTGCCCGGAAGCCAATGCTGACGCGCCACTTCGCGTATGTAATTGAAACGAAAGATCATTCATGTCTGATCATTGTCTTTCTTCGTAAGGACGGGACTTAATAACTTTGTAGTTCTAGAAAATGCACTGAAAAAAATCGACTTGCCTCAGGCGGGACTCGAACCTGTATCTTCCGCAATCCGGGCGGCTGCGTTGACCAATTACGCCATCGAGACACTGCTTTTCGTTGTCAAAATTTGTCAGTGCTTGGTGCTTATGTTTTTATGGTAAACATTGATTCATCAAATCTTTGAAATTTGCACTTCTAAAACCCGAACGAAATATTAGGTTGGGGAAAAAGTCTTTTCGCATTATAGTATGTATAAACTTGTAATAAAATCTCTTTGGCTATACTATTTGTATCTGGCTGGTTTTGGTATCATTGAAAGTTTAAATTTTAAAGAACATAATTCCAAATTCAAATTAGGAAAATGTGTGATTTTCATTTGTTTTTCGTACCGCCAAGATGAGTGAATCTAATGAAGAAATTCGATACATTTTAAAATTTTACTACAAAAAAGGTAAAAATGCAACGCAAGCCGCGAAAAAAATTTGCGATGTTTATGGACCTAGTGCAGTGTCTGTGAGAGTAGCACAAATTTGGTTTACCTAAGCGTTTTCAATCCGGAAATTTTGATGTCAAAGATGCACGTCGCTCTGGTCGCCCTATTACAGATAAAATGGATGCCATTTTTGAAAAAGTGGAGCAAGATCGGCATGTCAGTAGTTACGACGTAGCTGAAGAACTGGGAATTGACCACAAAACAGTTTTGGCGCATTTGAAAAAAACTGGGTACACAAAAAAGCTCGACATTTGGGTACCTCACGAGCTCACTGAAAGAAACCTAATGAACCGTGTACTCATTTGTGATTCTTTATTACGACGTAATGAAACCGAACCATTTTTGAAGAAGCTGATAACTGGTGATGAAAAGTGGATCACGTACGACAAGAACGTGCGAAAAAGGTCGTGGTCAAAGGCCGGTCAGGCTTCACAGACTGTGGCGAAACCCGGGTTAACTCGCAACAAGGTGATGCTGTGTGTGTGGTGGGATTGGAAGGGCATTATTCATTATGAGCTGTTACCACCAGGCAGGACCATCGATTCTGAACTCTACTGCGAACAACTGATGAGATTAAAGCAAGAAGTTGAGAGAAAGCGGCCGGAATTAATCAACAGAAGGGGTGTGGTTTTTCATCATGATAACGCTAGACCTCACACATCTTTAGCCACTCAGCAAAAATTAAGAGAGTTTGGCTGGGAGGTGTTAATGCATCCGCCGTATAGTCCTGACCTTGCACCTTCAGATTTCCACCTGTTTCGGTCTCTTCAGAATTTTTTAGGCAGTGTCAGGTTAACATCACGAGAGGACTGCCAAAACCACTTGTCGCGGTATTTTGACCAGAAGTACCGGCAATAGCAGTCCGGTTATCAGTCTAGTAACTACGAAGTTTCTTAATTATTCCATAATGTAAGGTAGTTTCATCTTAACTGGGCGTCAAATATTTGCAAAAATATAATATGTAAATAAACATTAATTTAGTTCTATTTTTAAGGGGATCGCTAAAACATTTTAAAAGTTATCTTATTTTAAAAAAAGTCTTGTTTTCTTTGCTGTCCAATTTCTACTTGCTCCAAAAAACCACGGTCCATTCTGTGTTTCACCAAGCTTTGATGAATTACTTGCAAAGCGTGCATAGTTCTTGAAAAAGCCATGTCAGAATGTTTTAAGTAGCCTTTGTTCTGTGAAAGCCAAATATCTGAATTGGATACGATTCAAAAAAATCCGCGCAATAAAACAATATAGAATGTCAAATAAACTGAAATGGAACATTGTAATACCGAAGGTAATCCGTCAATATAAATTATGTTTTATCATTTGGGCGCCTGAAATGCAAATTCGGTCTCAACTGGTGGCATTTGGCGCGGGCCCTCACTTTATTGCCTATTTGGGCCTTGGGACACAAAAACAGCGGAATTTACTTACTAACTTTATGTTGGACTTCATAATAATATAAGCTTCAAGGTCAACATAAATGTAACGCTAACTTTTGTAAAACTGTTCTCAAGTTGTTTCGTAAAGATTGTTTCTTTCTTTTAATATTTGATTTTACAAGAAAAGAATGTAGTTGTCTTTGAAAAAATCTCACTCACGACTCAGCAACTAAACTATATAGTTAGTTTTCTATTGGTTTTAGATTATTAAAGGAGTAAGAATTTCATTTTTTCTGCTTTATTCAATATTTTTTTTAAACCCTGCCTGCCTAGCATGACCACCGAAACACGATATGATATAGCCATTTACCGCTTTGAACTGTCAAAAATTATTGGATGGATATAACCGCCAACTTGAAATTTTATCGAAACTGCGAACATTTATAAGGCTGATACATGTTCGTAGTTTCGATAAATTTTCAAGATTGTGGTTATATCCAATATTTTTTGACAGTTCAAAGCGATAAATGGCTATATCATATCGTGTTTCGGTGGTCATACTAGGTAGGCTGACGCATATGTCTTAGATATGATTCAAACATGTATATTAAGCCGTTTGAAAATCATGAAATCTTATATAGTTGATGAAGAGTTCGAGTAAATTCTGCAACTTTTATGACATTCGTGATGATGCATTATCTCTCCTGGAATGTGCAGTGTACACAACTCTCCACGAAAACATAGAAGAGTTCTTGTGTCTTAAGGACTCATTTGATTGGTATTAATCATCAATTACTTTACATATTTTAATTTTGGTTTTATGGTCGTTCGATATTAAAATTTTCCATATTTTATGATCAATGTCCAAAATTTCGAAGATCTACAAAAGTGCCGCGGCAGCGGCCGGCGAAGCACCAGGATTTATATTTTCGTATTTGTAAAGGGCAGTTTCGTATATTTTAAGGGTAGTGCTCCGATGTGTGGTGCTCCATATAGACGCATAGAAAATTTACCAATCGCAATCGCCACGCCAGCCGAGCCGCACTGCGCTCGATGTGCGGTGTTTCTAACTTCAACATACGTTTGATTCGATCAGCCGAGTTTGAACATTAAGACCCGGGCGCTTAGCACACCGGTGATTGCCACTCTCTGAACTCACTCCTCCCTCACTGAGCTCTTCGCATCCCAATCGGGCACTCACCTTACCATCTCCCAGGAGAAATCTGACCTCTACCCGGACTTTGAGTTAAGCGCACGAACCTTGGCTCAATAGAGGAGAAGGTGCACGAGACAACAAGGAGGATATTTAGAGGTGACTCGCCACTCCACCCAGCCCAATCCTAGGCACGGGGACTGAGCCTGGCGTTAGTCGTTAGCCCCTGTGGGCTGCTGGCCACCAATTGGTGCACAAGGATTGCCTAGACGGGTAGCGTTAGGTCGGTCTCGGTATAGTTGCGCTCACGTGCGCAGATCCCGAGCCGTCCCGCAATAGCGCACTGGAGGTCAGGCCGGTTAGGATGTTTAGTGGGTACGGGGGGAACGCCTTCACCTCGAGTTCCACATATCCCCCGCGGTTGGCACCAGCCCGCAGGGACGATGCGTAAATGCATTTGACCTCCCCGTCAATAAAAAAAAGGGACGGGGTCTGAGGTAGCCCAGGCCACCTACATCATTGACCGCTCGACCCCAACCCGCAAATCACCGCTCGGGGGTGAAAAATAGTGTTATGGAAATGTCAAAATCTATGGGTAGTTATTGTAGTTCTAATTTTTGCCGCCGGGTCGGATAAGTTTGTGGCATGCTACTGCCATATTTGGCTTTATGTGTAACGATACATTAGCTAAATCGCTTTTCAACTCCTTTGGAGATTATGAGGGAGATCGTAGCTATATATGTACGAGCAGATATAACTCAGCAAGAAAGTTTCTGACCACTCAATCACTTGGCCATTTACTTTTTAGGCGTCAGGCTATTACGGACTTCTCCTGGATAATTTTTTGGTATCGTGTGTTGCCAAATACCGTAATGTGTTTTCAGTTGGAGGCTCTCCAGATATTGCGAGAAAAACGGCCGTGTGGCTCTAAATACATTCATAATATATAAGCAAAAAAAATGAAATATTGTACTTAGAAATGGAAATGAAAAAACAGCGTCATTACCATTTATATAACAGTACGGTTTATTGATTTAGTTACATCACACCTAGAAGTTTCTTTACTTTAGGGTTTACCGAAATTGACGAACGTTGTAAGAATGGCCTAAAACTTGCCTTTATCACGGGCTCCGTTATTTACTTAAAAGCGCTCCGTCACCACCGCCTTGAGCTATTAAAATTACTTTCACGATATTGTTATGAGTTTTATGAACAGCTATCTGAGAGAGTGCGAAACGGTCACATTACAAATCGCACGTGCCTTTTCTGTTTCTGAAACGAATAGAAATTCTTAAGCGAATATTTTTGCATCACCAGTGATGACCCTAATTCCAAAGCGCCTCACAGGTGTAACTGAGTGAACTTAGCAATGCAAAAACCGCTCAGTTTTGTCCGATATAAATTTATCCTTAAAATCTCAAAGTGATGCTATTCTTATACATTTATTCGCTATTTAACATTTTAGTGAATTTTCGTCTTTGAGCAAAGTTATACGCACTGGACTAAGTTGGACGGTTTATTAGGTAGGTATTAATAGTACATTTACGAACTAGGGCAGTATTGGTAGGTATTAAAATAGGTCGTAATAGTACATTTATTAAGTAGGGCGGTAAAACAAATAATGTCTCAGGTCGCAGCTATTTGACGCCTGAACTTAGGTAGTAAAGTATATAAATTATAATTCGTAATGTAGTATTCTTAACAAGAGTTCCTAATGACGTATTTGAGATTTTTTAAACTATAATATACAAACAGCACTAGTTAAAATAACATGGAAATTTAATTAAATGTTGAAACATTGTTAAAACATTTAACATAGACATACCATTACCTACTAACAAGAAATAGCCTTTTTAGAGCTCATTAAAGACTCTTAAGGGATAGTTTGCAGCAAATAAAAAGGCAATGTCCCGGCAGCCACTTGAACACGCTGCGATTAAAAGTTTTCGAATAAAATTTTAGGGAAATGCGAAACGAAACGCTAATGTTTCTATAGAAGTAGTGGCGCTTCATTTGGTACGCTTTTCATGTAAATGTTATTGGGCATTCAGCATTAAAGATTTAGACAGATAACAGTTTTTTTGAAAGAAAGAAAATAAATTTATTGGCCTTCACAGAGCGCGCTATTACCTATTTCTCGAGAGAAAAAAGAAAGATTTGGAGGTGTATGTTGTAATGAATAAATTCAAAAACTACTGGACCGATGTCAATAGTTATTTGTTCAACAAGTGAGCAAAGTTGTTTTTTGCTGCGAGTGCCGATATTGAATCACGAAACAGCGAAGTAATCTGCGAGTGATTCATAAATAGACTACTGAGTGCAGTGAGTGATTTAAAGGCACGAGACTAGAAAAAATTGCTCCCGTGTACGTAACATACATTTTGTCACCTCTCCAGCGAGAAAATTGTTACAGGTGAGAAAAACAAGACAATACTTTTAATATACATGTTTATTATCTTAAAAATAATTACTGGAAATGAAAAGTAAGATTAAATTGAAAGTTACGCTCTTGTTCAGAGCTCGGAACAAAAACCATTTTTCCTTCGAGATTTTACGACGCAAAAGAGGTCTTTTGGTGCTGGAGAGGTGAAAAAATTCTTTCACCATTAGAATTTTGTTTATAGGCGATAGTATCAACTTACCTGGGGGGCTGTTAGCTTGTTTGTCATTTAGTTGTATAAAAAAATGCTACATTATTCTTGACTGATATGAGTAAATAATATTTGATTTAAAAATAACTCCACGGGGTCAAAGTCGCAGTTGGACGGATTATTACAGGTGAGAAAGGTTAGGTTAGGTTAGGTAAAAGAAGAGGTTTATCTATCGAAGGTCTAACAAAGATTTTACAATTTTAAAACTACATATTTTTAAGGTTAAATGATCTCGTATGCTACCACTGTTCTTTAAAGTAATTAAATAAATCGATAATAACGATTTATTTATCCTCATTTTGGGTAGTGGTAAGCTGAAAGAACGATAATGTTTTTTTATTACTTTACATTTTAAGCTTGATGCACTTCATTGAACCAATTCTTAAGAGAAATTGCTCAGCACTTCGTACCTATACAACTGGATTTAAGTTGCCGCTTACTTTACGAAGTGCTTAACTAAGCTTCGGAAAGTTCACTTGATAAGCGCAAGCAAGAAAGCCAGAACTTTTCAGAATAATTAAACTACCCTCTTTTCAGTACACTGCCGCCGTTACTGTAAGGTTATAGTGATATTAATATTATTAAATGTAGTCAATAATGAAATATAAAAAGCTTTGTAACCCTTATCGCATATGACTTTAAAAATCCAGGTGTTCATTAAAGATGTAATTTAAAATTAACAAGACGTTAATATGGTAATAGCCGTTAAAAAATATTTAGGGTAACTGACACCGGGCTATACCAGGAAGGTTGGTTTTTTTTTTATGTTACGAGATGGCAAACTAGCTTGCGGCCCACCTGATGTTAAGTGGTCACCGCCGCCTATAGACACTTGCAATATTAAGTGTAAATCACTTAACACCGCAAGCGCGTTTGCCATCCTGGGGACTAAGATGATATGCCCTCCATTCCTAGTAATTACACTGGCTACCTTTCCCTTCAATCCGAAACACAGCAGAAATAAGATGGCCGGTGATATCTACCCAGACGACCCTACATATGGGTCTACCACCTAGTAAAGTTTGGTGCTATACTAACGGCTGGACCTGCCCTCTTTAAGCTGAAATTAAATGCTAAAACCTAATATGTCTATACCAAGATATGCTTCACCGACCACAAAAATAAAATAGGAGTAGGGTAGGAGAAAGAGAGAGACACACACAGACCCTAAAACGCAACCAGCTGTCATAAAACGAGTCCCCATAAAAATGGTATTTCTTAATAAAGTACTGACAGCCTTCCTCATTTTCTTTTCATCTATTAGAGTTAGAATGCCGATACAATAATATCGAGGTCATGCCGATAGAAACACTTCACTAAACTTTGATGAGTCCAGCGTGACTTGTTATTTCGAACCATGATGCTTCAAAAATAGCCGATTGGAAAAGCTGTTTTTTCTATGCTGTTTTTCTTGTCATTCGGTCAATACGATGGGATATAATACAAATTTACTGGTTAGGAAAGAGAATAAATAAATAATATTTTATAACATTATTTATTTCTTAAATTATTTCATGGCTTACAATTAGTAATCTGTAAATGTCATTACTGATTTAGCAAATTCAGGATATTTCTTGTGTATATTGTTATCTATAGTAAAACACTTATTTATTTTATTTATTTATTTAAACTTTATTGTACACAAAAGGATACAAATGGCGGACTTAATCTACCAGTCACTTATAATACTTACTCAATTATTGTACTACTTTTTTTGTTCTGTAGTTCATTAGTAATACGGGATAATACTATTTTTTGAGTGTGTTTTGTAAATAAAATACTCTACTCAATGATAAAAAGTGTACAGTGGTTAATTTTAAAGATGATTTTCTAGGGGACCTGGTCGCCCAAATTTTGGAAATTTATTTTATTTATTTGCAATAATAAAAATGAATTGGCGGCTCTAGTTTTGCTTTCCATTGACCTTAAATGTGGAGTTTCTCGCGAGTTTTTGTTCTAACAACACGTGTTGAGAGACTCCATTTTTAACCCAAATCAACCGTACAATTTTTGTTACTTTAGTTACATTTTCTTGACATTGGCAAAATGCGTACGTTTAATGCGACGCGACGCTATTAATTAAGAACAGAATAAAATAGACCTTAAATGTCTTGGGGTTTTATCTTCAACCAATCATGGAGGCTGTGTCACTTATTCTAACTCTTATTCGCTATCAGTACTCATTTTCTCAGTCCTAGTTAGACTTTGCAAATGACAATGCACGCAAAGCTAAAATGCTACGCTGAAAGCGTCACCATAGGTACATTATTGGCATCGTAAATTATACCTACTGTTCATGACTGTAGTATCTATTTGCACTGACCAAAATGGTATATAGCTTTTACTGTAACGGGTAGATCATGAGATCTCCGATTACCGAAATCTGAAGGTTCACAAATTCATATAGGCAATACAATGCACGCACGTACACCTCGACTGCTACAGCACTCGATGAACTCTTACTATGATTAGAAATTCATGAGCAGACAATGTAAGAATTAAATAGGTATCAGTAACTGTACAAAGTGACAGTGGTATCAGAGTGTAGGTCTTAACACGCTCAAGACGCAATTGCAAGTAAGTGGATTTTCGAATTAGTGGCGGCTGGAGCGAAAGGCTACCCGCAATTCAAAAGCTCCGAACTTTAAAAAGTACTGCGATCATGACATCCGTGTATTTGGCTGTGTGTTGCAATATTAAAATGAAACTTATGTTACATGATAGGTTATGAGAATTAATAGTAACGCAACAGTTTTTCAGACTTCTCTTTCAGAACCATTTTTGAGTGTAGAAGCCTACAGAGTTATTTCAAAACATAGAACCTTCTTTATAACGTTAGATGAATCTGGAATAGTTTTCACCTCAAGCTGCCGTATGTAAAGGCAGCTATTCACGTGACAAACGCGCAAAATTGGCGCACTGGCGCGTGTTGGAGTGTGTGCATTGCGCATAGTTTTCTGAAGTAATGTAGCATACGAAAGAGCGACCGTGGAGTCCACGTCCGGAAGCCTCCTCGTGGCGGACCCAGGTAACGTGGTGGGGAAACTTTCTCGGCGGGCGTGTGGCTTTTGATGTCAAGTGTGTACTGAGTGCTCTCACACACAGAGACATTTTCGTGCCGGTACTGAGTGCTCCCATACTAACGCAGACATTTTATAAATTACTAGCGGTCGCCCGCGGCTTCGCTTGCGTCAATGTCGGTTATCGCACCAAAAGTATCCTATATCCTTCACAGGGTATCAAACTATCTTCATGCCAAATTTCATCAGAATCGGTTTCGTGGTTTAGGCGAGAAAGCGTTACAAACAATCTCACTTTGCCATTTATAATATTTGTTAGAATGCTTACAAAAAAGTCACGTCAAGATTTATTTATTCACTTAGGTACAGTTTGTACACCTAAGAAAGTAGAATGCCATCAGTTCACGAGCCTAGCAGGAGACCTTTTTCTAAAAAGAACCGGCAAGAAACTCAACAAGTTTGTTCCTCTCTTTACATTTTTCATAGTATTGATTTAAAGAAGTCACATTTGATAATTATTCATTAAAAGATTAAATATAGAAACCATTTATTAAATGTATAATAAGAAAAAAGAAAAAGACATTTTAGTCATTACTTTAGTTGTCTCTATAGTAACCTGAATAAAAAATGGGTTTATAGGCTCTTACTAAAATAAAACTTAATGTACTAATTAAAAGCTTTGAAAAACGTAATGATTAGAGGCCGAATATAGAAAATTGACTTTCTAGGCAGCCTTCGGCTCATTGGCGTAAATAGCAACCTGTTTTAAATCAATGCTGAGATCGTACGAAATTGGGCTACCCACGTGAACCCATTTACTATCTTAATTGGAGAGGTCTTTTTTCAAAACAATTCATTTGTAATTTTATTTAGAAAGCTGACCCAACAGACGTGGTTAAATACAACAAAAATTAAGAACTACTTGTCAAGATAAAAACTATCCAATAATGTAAGCAGAACACATTTACAAAATTTCATTAAAATCGGTCTAGTAGTTTCCGAGATTAGCCCGGACAAACAGACATACATAACTTTAAAGAATGCTATTTTAGGTTTTCGTAAATTATGACACTTAAATTTTATTTTGATATATGTATGTAGATTTTTAGATGTATGAAAATTGTATAAAATTATAAAGAAAATCATAAACATGATTAAATCCTTCAAAGCACTTGTTTTTTCTTGGTTTCCAATTAAAGGTGTGGTCTTCTTACTGCGTATTTGATCGCAACGAACAGCCTCATTGGTATAGGTAATATGTACCTATAACCCTCAGAACCATTTTAGTAGTACTTTGTCTTAAAAAAGTGTCTACACTCAGCTGGAATGTTGTAACGATCAATGTACCTATGTGCACTGAATAACAGGGTAAAGGGGGTGAGGTGAATTTGCTCTAAAGCTGTATTGAATTGTTATAATAGAACAAATTTCTTCCACTAAAAAAGAAATATAGTTAGGTACGCTTTATTAGTTGACCTTCATCGACCATTAATTCACAGAAGGTCCTAATAACCCTCAGTTTAAAAAATTAATATCACTGAAGACATAGCTTCTGTGTGGTAGTGGCTGTAAAGAATTATGATCTAGTTTCTATTATCTTTCCTAATTGGGGTAAGATTATTTAGTGGGTTAACATCGACCTAGACTCGTTCTAGAACAATGCATAGTTTTTCATAAAATCATAGTAGACTTTACCGCGAAGTACGTAGAAATATTTTAGTTAGAAAACTGAGATATTTCCCGGTTATATTCCCCTAGTAATTTATCATAGGAATTGTGTCATCGGCATACTAAGCACATGGATAAATAACATCGATGGAGTTGCTGCCATTCATACAAAGAGGTTCATCTTTCATTATTCGTGCATGCGTGAAAGTAAGAGTGATTTGTCACACGAAAATATTTTTACGGTAAGCTGCAATCTTATTAATGGTTTTTTAAATCTCGAAGAAGTTTATAGAGAATATTATAGGGACCATAATATTATAGTTCTAAGTTAGCACTGCTAGCGGCAGCGGTGTGGTGACATATGGCATCATTCTATACATATAAATAAAATTGGAGTGTCTGTTTGTAATATTGAAATAACCGTTTTTACTACATGCATATGAATAATATAAGGTACATACACTAAAATAACATTTTTTACAATTTTTGTCTGTCTGTCTGTTTATTCATTCCGGCTTATCTCTGAAACGGCTGGACCGATTTTGACGGGATTTTTTCGGCAGGTAGCTGGTGTAATAAGGAGTAACTTAGGCTACTTTATTTTTCTTTTGTTAAATTCTACGTGGACGAAGTCGCGGGCACAGCTAGTCTTAAATAAATTGGGATGAAGAATAATATAGATTTGATTCAATTGAAACATTTTTATTAGCTCGCCTTAGCCTTACTTGTATTATAAATAACTCAAAAGAATCACGCTGAAAAATAAAGAAACAATTTCTTTAAGATATTTGATACACAAAGGTTGAATCCTTTTAATTCAACCAAGTAAACTGAAAACATGCTTTGGGTGTTTCCCCTCGTCGCTGAGAGGCCATTAACCCACCTTTTATTTTATTTGTCCCGCGGAAGTGGCGAAATAAGATTTTTGTACACATTTTTGGGTAGATCGGGAGTCACTTATATTTTTATGGTAAAGGGAAAGGTTTCGAGACCAATTATTGACTGAACACGCTCTGTCTTGCATGCGCATGTTTGTGCAAAAATTAGCTAAAAAAAACTGGCTAATATCTATAAATGTAGGAGCTAAGGAAAAGAGTAGATCGTATAAAGGAAAAGAGAGCTCAAAGTAAAATAAAATATAAAATATAATAAAACATATTTTTTTAAAAAGTAAAAAAATGTACAAATAGTTTTTTAAAAAATTTACGTAACTAATAACACAAAAGAAAAAGAAAAAAATATTTCCTTTTCCCTCGCTATTCATATTTTACAGATGAACATCGAATCGTCGTTGACGAAATCGAGTGCAGTTGATTTTACCTTGATTAATTAATTTCATTTCATTGTTTTTTTTTCGTAGTCGGGTTACAGGTTTAACACTTTTTGTTTGTTATTTCCTAAACAGGAGGGTGATGTTCGTACTAATTCGGATCCTTTACTTGTTAGTTTCATTCATTATCGTCTTCGTAAAGCGTTTTATGAGATATATTAGCTACTCTAGGTACTCTCAGCACTTTCTTACAATATATCATAGATATTTCAATATATGGGTGCGTAAGTAATATACTGTTTCGCTGTCACGTCCGAAATCATAATTCACCAGCAACGAAAAAGTTGGTACCTAATTTATAACACGCTTACACTAAGTTATCTTAATAGAATCGGGCAAGGCAGAGTGCCAAGATTCAGCCTGTGCATACAGTTTTAATTAATAGCACTTTATCTTTTAATCTTTTGAAGGGAAAAATTAGTCATTATTTTATTTAAAAGAGTTCATCACTCGCAAACTTAGCGCGCGCACGTAAATAGTTTGTCGTTAATTTATCATTATGACACTTTCCTGTTTAGTTGGTTTTATTGTTTTGTTTATTTGGTCGGTTCTTTGCACAATTTTGTCCATGTATTTCATAAACAAAAATACGTTAATCCATTAATGAAATACATATTATATTAAAGGATAAATTTGGCGCGCTTTAGTGGCGTCAGTCAGGTTTTTATTTAATTAAATTCCAACATTCCTTCCCAGTGGATTTGGTGCAGTTAATACGTGGTGCTATTCTGGGTGTCTGATTGCTTATACAAATATACACTGGAAGATTCTAATATCTTTCTTCACAATCAGAAGATCCCTACACCAGCAATGTGTACCATCCCATTGTTTCTTCTTTTTCTCCAATTTGCTCAGGGTCTCATTTAAGCGTTAAGAATAAAATGTTACCTTTCTCTTACCCATAGAAGTATTGTAATTCATAGAAAAATATTCGGTTTGCAGCTTTTTTAAGAATAATATTGCCAAGTGCTGTCGCCGTGCGAACGCCTGCGCCACAAAAAAGGAGTGGGTACACGTCGGTAGTCTAACATTAACATTCACAAAGAAACCGAGTCTGTCTGCGTGTTCGGATACCGACGCTTCAAGCTTTACCCTTCGGCTGTTGCTAGTAGTAACAGTGTTTTAAGTTCCACATGAAGCACGCTACCGCATTGTGCTACCCGTCATCAGGACGTCTTACTATACGCGTCATGTCCCTATGTACAGACGCATAGTTACACGCAACATCTTCTATGCCCCTAATTTTCCTTGACTCTCAATAGTCTGCGTGTACATTGATGAATCTAACTATTATAAATATGTAACTATTCTAAGAGTGGATGCTCACTTTGAATTAGCTGCTCAAATGTTGGCCGCCCGAACATAAAATCGAAACCTGATAATTTAATCAAATTTTAAAAGCGTGTCAGTGTCTCGGCGGTTTTACAAGCGTCTATTGGCTACGGTGCTTACCATAAGACAGGACGCTTTCTTACTGGCTAACCACAAAAAAATATGACATAAAGACATTTTATTAATCTGCAATGTGCGGTTAAAAAATCGGGAGTGGTCTCCCCTTGACTTTCTCGTATACCGGAAACGACTCAAAGGTTGATAGAAACCTTATATTTTGATGTCATACGTGCATGTTAAATTTTGGTCACCCATCCGATTACCGACCGCACACTTAATTGACGGCTCAAAAGTTGATAGAAACCTTATATTTTGATGACATATACGCATGTTAAAAATAACTACTATATTTAATTCCCTATAACATTTTAGGTTATTATACACCTTCAGCACTCGCTGATTACTCGTAATATTTTATAAGATTATAAAATACTAACTTTAGGATCAACGAACAAAATTAAACGATTGGAGAAAACTTTGATATTTCAACAATATCGAAGTTATTTAGCAGAACGCTAGAACAATTTGTTGAATGAAGTTGGCAAAGATAAAACGGGGTTTGGTCGGATCTTTAGTTTCGGTTTGGTATGTTATTTGAGGTTAACGAAACTTTATCTGATTTCTCTGTGGATTTTGCGGTGATAACTTGAATGAGTAAACTTGTAATTGTGTTCTTTCAAGATGTTATAAGGGATTAAAAGTTTAATAATTTTTATTGATTCTCCACTTTATTTCACAGATAAGACAGTTGTTTTGAAAGAATACTTTTAGGTGGTTATGAACTTTTTACCTTGTTGAATTAGCTGATGACAAAAGAACATATAGGTTTATTTAACTTAAGGAAACGAAAAGAAGAAAATAGGAATGAGTACTGTGTGGGATATATTGTCTCTACTATTTCTTAAATTTTTGCACATTTAGGGGCAGAAACATAATATTTGTAAATACTTCAGCCGATCATGAAGAAATTCATGATCCTGCTCAATTCTTCCTCCAGTTCAAGCTTCTCCTCAGTCCGCAGTGTTCGTGTGTTGTAGTTTGCCAGGGCCAAGGTCGTTCGACGGGAGTTCGTCGCCGCTCGGGGATTTTTCGCACCCCAAGACCCGGTGCCACGCCACGTCTGTCACCGCCAGCAAATATTTGACGCCCAGTTAAGATGAAACTACCTTACATTATGGAATAATTTTATTTTTGCGTTTACAAACGTGTAAATATTTTTAATACTAGAAATATGCACTGAAAAAAGTCGACTTGCCTCAGGCGGGAATCGAACCCGCATCTTCCGCAATCCGGGGGGCTGCATTAACCATTACGCCACCGAGACACTGCTTTACGCTGTCGAAATTTGTCAGTGCTTGGTGCTTATGTTTTTATGGTAAACATTGTTTCATCAAATCTTTGAAATTTGCACTTCTAAGATCCGAACGAAATATTTTTGCAAATATTTGACGACCAGTTAAGATGAAACTAACATTATGGAATAATTTTATTTTTGCGTTTACAAACGCGTAAATATTTTTAATACTAGAAAAAATACTCCGCCTTTCATACAGTCTCTCAGTCAACGGCACTAAGTACTGCCAAATTCTCGCCATTGCTCAATGGCCATGGCCAAGGAGGAAGGGGTTAGTCCTTTCTTTGACAGCTCTATGCAAATAACTGCTCTCCGATTTCGTCAGGAAGTAGTTATTATTATTATTAGAGTTATGGTATTATTATTTCTTATTTATTACTTATCTCATTACTGAGGTTGGTATGTTTATTAATAATTATTTATTAGTTTGAAATTGTACATAAATTGATATCTCACTTGATTACAATGGAGAATCGAACACATTTGATACTCATCTTTACTCTAAATGGAAAATCTCAGTCATGCCAGCGTTTAAACTTAAAATAAGCGTTGTCAGGAGTTAGATGAAATCTTCATTACGAACATTTGCATTGCAAATGTGACATTAAGGACAAGGGTAAAAAGTTCAAAGTTGAAATGTGTGTGGCAATTAACATTTATTTACGCAACTCGCAACTCTCATCCTTAGCAAGCGGCCCACCTGGCTTTAATTACACATATTAAACTGTTACACGTCGACCCGCAGAAATGCGTGAATGTTTGAATTTCAAATATAATACTTTTTAGCGTATTTCAAGAGCACTTAATAATTAACTTCATCGTACAACAATTTGGTTTCAATTGAAAGGTCATTCATGAATTAACCTTTGAATCTGACATTCAGAGGTTAATTCATGCGGAGAGCGGCGGTACACAGTCGTAATTTAAGTTTGTATTTCCAGTCAGTACAAATTACACAAGCCCCAACCGCAAAGGTGTTGTCAAAGCGCACCGCAGTAATGCCTTAGGAAAACTCGTCAACATTCGACGATGTTTAACTTCCAACCCAAAGATAAATGAAATATCGGTTGATAAAGTTGGGAGTACTTTTATCGGTGGATGTCCGGTTGGGTCTCAAAGTTTGTGTACCTACAAAGTGCTGAAGTGATTTGCGGATTCGTGTTAGTAAAAGCATTGAATTCAATTTCCTGATTGAGGATGTCGATGGTTCTGCGGTTATGCGTTCTTAGTTTTTTATCTATTCATATATATTTTCACCTCTCCAGCACCAAAAGACCTATTTTGCTTTGGAAAATCTCGAAGGAAAAACGCTTTTTGCTGCGAGCTTTGACAAGACTATAACGTTCAATCTAAATTATTTTAGTAATTTTTCTTTTAATTTTCTATGGTTATTTTAAAGATAATATATAATAAAAATGCATTTAAGGGTGGTTCCGTGGTTTCGTGCAAAAAGGATATCCAGGCTATTTACTCGTGAATTTATTATGTTATATTAACTATTATATGCATAATACGTAAAAGCATAATCACTTTAAAAGGAGTAACATTAATATTGCATGATTGTTTGATATTATAATAGATAATAAATAAAAACCTAGTGTAAAATCATTACTATCCGTTTCCAACTAGGTTCCTTGGCGGGAACTTTAATGTTTGTGTATCTATATTCAAATTAATTGATTAACTTAAGATACAATATTATAGCTAAACTCTTAAACCATTATTTTACATGTTTATATAATATTCAATCAATTTAAATTAACAGAAAACCTGATATTTCAAATTGTCAAAACAAAAATTTCATCCCCATCCGTACCCATAAACTTTTTAATCTAGTAGGCTATTCGTTCGATCTCGAATATGGTTCAGGTTGCAACGTGTTTTTACTGGCCAGTACACTGTGACCAAGCAGCGAGGTGAACGTGCGCTAGTCTGTTCCAGTACCCTTAGTATGAGTTTTGATAGTTTTCGAGCTCGATCAAACGTATCGTCTCTTTTCATACATTGCCCACTAGCGCCTCTAGCGTAAACTATCAAAAACAAAAATCGGCAGTATAAGTTAAATCGAGTTAACGTAACACGAAAACTTTGATAGTTTTCGCCTCACGAATGCATTTTGGCAGTACGAGTCGTTACTTTGACAAGTCGTCGTAAGTATACTATTACGTTTGATCGTGTCGTCACTCGATGAAAGAAATTCCGTGAGTAGGTAAACGAACGAAATTTTCAACAATTATTACAATGTTATCGCCATAATTTTCATTTATTATGGTCGCTGAAGAGGTTAATGAAGCCCACCAACGTACACAGGAACGTCGGGAGGTTATGCAGCAGTGGCGCATTGATAAATTATAAGCATATAACTTCTACTTTATAAGTCTCAAGCAATAATGTCTGTGTATATTTACCTACCTATAAGCGAAATATGTGAGTGTCTCCACGCGGCGTAGGTATTGTCGTGACGGGCGATAATATTACCGTGTGGATATTCACTCGTCACAGAGACGACCGACGCTTTAATAATTATCTACGCTTTAGTCGTCTTAGCTAGAATTTAAACAATAGGACACTATCACAGTGTAGTATAATAAGGAAATAAAACACATTGTTTAATTAATACATAACATTAAATTATTTTATTTTCTAAATAAATATGGCGAATAGAGTTTGTCACTAGGCAAGCTCGCTTGAGTTCAATTTCCCTTTGTTGCAGCTCTAAATCTCGTTTGCCGTCAGACACGAGATCATTATTTTTCCCAAAAGCATTGCACATTAGTATTTTTCTGTATAATATCCTTTTAAACACACCACTCAATGAAATTCACTATTTCGACGTTGGAAAACAATAAGGGCGTATCCCATTAAAAAGTCGTAACTAGACTAAGCATAAGGTAATTATCAGCTTTTTTTTCTGCGTCGATTAGTCTGGATCTGATTGCTCTACGACGACATGAAATTCAAAAATAAGGCAGTATTTTGAAAAGTGTGTTTAATTTTTTGGGTGTAACTCCCACAAAAACAGCGTATTTATACTGTTTGGCGATACGACTAGTAGAAGTTTGTGTTTTAAATATCAAAAATAGTTACGCTGTTCCTGTTTATATGCACCACAGCGGTTACGACCTTTTGGCGGGATGCATTTTTTATACTTCCTGGCTTACGACATTTTAGCGCTTCATATTTTTATAAGGACAATGAATAACTTCTGAGATACTACAATTTCATAGGTGATTAAAATCAACCCAAACTATGATAAAACCATATTACCACCATGAATATTTTTTACTATGTAGTTAATACGAGTCATTTCTGGAATATTCAGGTTTTTTCTAACATACGCCCCCAGGAAAGTTACCTTAGTCGCTGCGCGAACGGACTCGTGCTATGGCCAAAATAAAAACAAAACAGTATTGAGTATACTGCGTTATGCATTTTTTTTATGTTTGATAGGCTGAGCGTTTGGCTACAATCTCACCTGATGTGAAGCGAAGATGTGGCCTAAGATGGTACACGCTCGCCTAGAAGATGCTTGTTCACTCTGGCCTTAAAGATATCCAGATTATATTGATCCGGGAAAACAGACCTTGGGAACGAGTTCCACTCCTTAGCTGTGCGCATAATGAAAGAGGAAGCAAAGCGCTTCGTGCGGATGGGAGGTATATCTACAACGGTAGGGTGAAAGCCTTCGCCGCGTCTGGTCATCCGGTGGTGAAAAAGGGGCTGGGGGGATCAAATTATGAAGAACCTCCGCACACTCTCCACAATGCAACCGATAAAAGACCGAGAGGCAAGCTACACGCCTTCGGTGGTCAGGGCTCTGGAGATTAGCCTCAGCGAGCGCCTCACTGCGGATGAGTCGCCTCGCTGCGGATGAGTCGCCTCGCTCGGTGCTCCACCGAATCCAGTGGATCCAACTGGTAACTTGCAGATCCGTCCCAAAGGTGACAACAGTACTCCATGCAGGAGCGTACTTGGGCTCGATAAAGAATAAGGAGCTGCTCCGATGTAAAATATCGTTTCACGTTTGAAAGAATACCAAGTTTTTTGGCTGCAGTTTCAGCAATGGATTCGATGTAGCGACCGAAATTGAGATTGGCAGAGATATCTATACCCAAGAGGTCCAGATGGTCGTTAACCGGAACGAAGACATTTCGGAAAGTCAGACTCAGATGAAATGGAGTCCGTTTCGCCGAGAAGAAAATACCCGCGTTTTGGACGGATTGAACCCAACCAAGTTGGCCTCACCCCAGAGGGAAACAGTTTCCAGGGTTGCATTCACTCCCTCCACCATCGCCTCCCTCAAAGATCGGACGAATAGTCAAAATTTAGAAGTTATCCAGATTAATTATCTAGTTCCTGGTCATAAGTATATGCCAATAGACAGCATGCATGCTGTCATTGAGCGGTCCATCAAGGATACAATGATATGGGCACCTTCTCAATGGCCAACTGTTATTACAATATCACGAAAAAACCAGTCTCCATATAAAGTGGTGTCGATGGAAGGAAAGCAATTTAAGGGATTCGAGGATATTATAAATAAGACATTTAAAAAAACAGAGAAGAGCTCTGTAAAACGCTCAATGTCAGCTGAGGCTGAGTGTACAGAAATAACTCTAAATACATTTCAAACAGATTTATCGCCTAAAGATAACCTTTACCCTAATAAACTGCCAATATCGGCAAAAAGTATGAAGACCTCAAAAAACATACAAAAAAATCATACCGGCAGTGTAGACTTATTTGTTTTTATTATACTTAAGACCTAATGAGTATTTAGGTCTTAAGTATAATAGTAAGAGAGTCGACTGCCTACCAGATACAGATGAAGAGGATAATGTCTGAATTTTATGATTGGTTACGGTACAGAATTGAATTTTCTCATAAACATTCTGTAAACTAAAATACAACCACCACTGTTTTTTTCTAGCCAACAATTACTTCAATCGGATTACAGGCAAAAAAGCACGTATTTTTTGTTTGATTAGGATCAACAGCTTAGTCTGTATTACTTTTATTGTAGTTGGTTTGATTTTATAATTAGTGATTTTTATAACTGTTTAATCTTGTTGTCTATGTTGCACTAGACTTATATTTGGTTTTATGTATTTTCGCTTTATAGTTTTTCCTATTTTATCCAATTTAAATAAAATTATTTACCTTTAAATATTTTTCTAGTGAAAAAGTATTTATCTCGAGTTACGTTTAATTGATCACCTTTAAGTGTTTTGTTCTTATTTTAGTTAACATACAAATTATAATTATTGATCTCAAGTTTTTATTTACATCAACATTGTATAGAGATCACAATAATTATGATTCTTATTTAAACAGGTACGCGTGTCCCAAAAAGTACGTGTTTGTTAAAATCATAATTGCATCCCTAGACACCAGAAAAGCTTACGACATTTTGTTAAGATCATTAGGTTTCTATAGATTTAAATTACGACACATTTTCTAACTATTGTATGCAACATGAATGTGTTTACACCCCGTTCCTAACAGCAAATTAAAACGAACACTTGTTACGACCTTTTTGGGGTCAGCGAATTTCTTATAAGTTTCTGATTCAGTACAAACATCATGTCTAGATACTACATTTTTGAGGTCTGCAATTTCTGTATGCAATGGCTGTAACTTGAATAATCTTATTTCTAGCAATATAAAGTTATTGGTTTGCAATCCACTAAATACAGGTTTTTATTTCATAGTAATGGTGTAAAAATCACGTTCACATGATTTACCGTTAAAAAGATATAATCGAATTTCCTTATTTTTTTCTGTTTTTTGGCTCTGGTGTAAAGTTGGGTTTGGCCGGGTTACGCCCTTATTGTTTTCCGTCGTCGATTTGTTCAAACTGCGACGCACTTGTTTTGCACATTTTCATTTTATTTTTCCGTTTAAACACCTTAGTACAATTGGGTATATTTTATGTATCAAAACCTATTACTTCTTATCTGTTTTAGTAATAATTTATAAATAATATCAATACGACTCTCACTGTGACGCAGACATTTTGTTTGTTTTCATCGAGCACAGACTAGTTAGAGATACTATGAATGGGAGTGAATGGAACGAATGAACATGTTGTCTCTTTTTTGTTAATAAGAAATGAAAGAGACAAAACTAAACAGTGTGAAGTTCGTATAATCGAGTGATCGAGTAGGCGATATCGTGAAGACTATGTGCCAAATTTAAATCTTATACTACGACGTATTAAGTAAACCTATAGTTTCATAGTATTGACGATGACGATCACTCGTTTGGTGTTGCAAAAACTCATACTAAGGGTACAGAAATATTTACAATCTTCGAGTCGTCAGTAGTGCTTTGTACAGAAATCGTTTCATCACATTCCCTTGATTTTACACGATACTTTGGTAAGTAAATTATTAAAATCACTTAATATGCTTATCTCTCGATCCCATTTTGATCCTTCTCGATTTCCTAATTTCTAACTTATTCGGTTAAGATTCTGTCAATGAAAATGTTTGATTTTTTCATTCATATCCACATCATTACCATCCATTCCTTCTAATTTTTAGACCGATGGTAATGAAGAGTTTTGGAAGGAAATGAATATTTTATTATTTTCTTAAACCATGTACTGAATTATAATTCAAAATGATTGATCGATGGGCATTTCATCATATTTTATTTTTTGGCGATTTCGCATTTGTTTTGTTTGTCTGCTCACTTAATTTATTTAACATTATCACTCCCTGTCGTAAATTATAACTCACTAAATACGTTGGTCTGCTACTGTGGCAAAGATAAAGATGACAATAAATACAATATCCCATAATTGTACATTAATGATTAGGTTATCAAAAAGATATTAAATCTTATATTATAATTTTATTTTCAGTATTAATATTAATATGGCTAAAACTCGTAAAAAACTAACAAGAGAAGAAAAACTGGCAAAAGACAGACTAAGAAAACGAGAAAAATATGCCCAAATTAAAAATGATCCCGACTTATACTCGCTACAAAAAGAAAAAGAAAAAAGCAGATATTTTGTAAGAAAAGAGAAGAAAAAGATTTGTGGCATAAAAGATATGACTCCTAGGGCACAAAGAGAACAAAGAAGACGTTGGCGGAAAAAATCACAAAAGTATTTACAAAAGAAGGCAGAAAATATCAGATTAGAGAAAATATTGGTAGAAAACTCACCTCCCCAGAGTGATTCAGGTGATTTTGTTAATCAGGAACGTCCTGTACTAGATCCCTTGATACTTGAAGAACCAGCACCAAATCAAAGCACATCTGTACAACTAACTAAATCGAAAAAAATAATTAGGCGTATGCGCTATAATTATTTGAAAACAGTTAAGCAATTGAAAGATAAAATTAATAAGCTAGAAAAAGAGAAGGATGCATTACGTAAACGAAGTAATGTACCTCAAAAAGTATTTGACTCTATTGAAAAAAATGTAGATGAAGTACTGACTGATATACGAACAGAAAGGAAAGAGGAAATAAAAAAGAAACTGCTCTTCAGCGAAACTATATCAAAAAATTTACAAGATAGCTATCAAACTACAACTAAAAAAGAGAAAAAGAATTTTGCAGAAACAATAATAAAAGATGATAGAAGATTAAGAAAGTACAAATTGCTTCATAGCTTGCCATTTTCCAGAAGGAAGAAAAATGTTACAGTAAGTACAAAACAAATAATGATAAACCAAATCCAATCCTTTTTTGAAGAAGATACAAACAGTAGAGTTGCAGCTGGAAAAAGAGAATTTGTAAAGAAGACAGATGAGAAAAAACAAAAGCGTTACTTATCTGATAATTTAAAAAACCTTCATGCTAAGTTCTTAAGGGAACATTATAAAATAAGCTATTCCACTTTTTGTAAATATAGACCCTTTTGGGTAGTTTTTCCAAAAGATGATCGAGATACTTGTCAGTGCAAATTGCATTCAAATGTTAATTATTTGATTAATTCGCTGAAAAATGCGAAGATCATTTCTGAAAGTACTGGAACAGATGTTATCAATAGCCTCTGTTGTGAAGCAAAAAGAGAATGTTTGGAACGCACATGTAGATTTTGTGCAAGTAAAGTTTTAAATTACCGTGAATTTCAAAATGATGATAAAATAATTTTCTATCAGTGGATTGTAGAGAAAAAGCCATATACAGTGAAAGATAAAGAGCAAAAAATAAAAATTGTTACAATAAAAAAAAAATTTGAAGATTATCCGCGAAATGTTATTCAGAAATTAGAATCCATTTTAATTACATTCCTCAAGCACAATCTTAATATTATAGTACAATATGAAGCTATGAAACAATTAAAGCAATCTTTAAAAGATAAAGAGATGATAATACACGTTGATTTCAGTGAAAATTATTGTTTGAAATATAATCAGGAGATTCAATCTTTTCATTTCGGAGGAAGTAGAGAACAGGTATCCTTGCACACTGGGGTTCTTTATTATAAAGACTGTGATACTGGTATACTTAGAACCAAATCATTTTGTACGATTAGCAATTGCTTGCAACATGGTGCAGGAGCCATATGGGCTCATATATGTCCTATTTTGAAGATGGCCAAAACACTGGCACCATATGAAACATTACACTTTTTGTCCGATTCGCCTTCAAGCCAATATCGTAATAAGAATATTTTTTATATGATTACAAAATTAAGAGATTTTAACCCCAATATAAGAAGAGTATCATGGAACTATCAAGAATCTGGGCACGGGAAGGGAGCTCCGGGCGGTATTGGTGCAGTTGTGAAAAGAACTGCTGATAGTTTTGTCCGATATGGTGGAGATGTTGGTTATTTTGAAGACTTTTGGTCTTTGGTGACCAAAAATATACCAAACGTTCATTTTGAGATGGTAACAGAAAACGATATCAATGAAAAAAAATTTCCACCTGATGTTCCAGGTTTTAAAGGTACAATGAAAGTTCACCAAGTGATTTGGTCCGCTGATTATAATAAAACTATAGTTTTGAGAAAGCTTAGCTGTTTTGAGTGTGAAAATAGCAGCAATCCCTGTATACATAATAAGCATTTAGGCTTTCTTCATTTTGATAACTATGGCGAAATGGAGAAAGATGTGTCAGTTATTCAGTGTGATCATAATGAATCTATAAATACAAATGACAATGAGTCCATGATAAGCATAAGTACATCTACAATTTTAAATAACTTAGATGAATCAGATATTTATAAAAGCTTACAGTCGCTTAGAGATCCAATAGATTTGCAACTTTCACCATTGGTTAATGAAACTAGACCTCCGACTTCAGTCAGATCTCCTAAAGTCAAAATTTTATCAGACGTACGATTTCATTGGGAAAACAAAATTTTTTATAAGAAACAAAAGGAAAATCTAACTCCACAAAACGTAGGAGCAACATTTAATTATGAAAATCAACGGGAATTCGAAAAATTTATTCAGTCAAATAATTCAGATAAAAAAAACAAAGGTTGCATTGGATATCACGGATCTGATTCTGACAGTGATGATTATAATATTTTTTAGGAACGAGCTAACGCATTTGAGAGATAGACATCAAATTATGTATGTGGTTTTCCTTAGTTTTTCAGTGGACTCTAAAGGCTATCAGGATTGATTATTTTGATTAACTTTATTAGATTGTCTAGTCTGCGAGTAAGGTACATCAATATTTTGTTAAACATTTTAGAAGTTTTTTATTCTTTTGTTATTATTTTTAAAATTTTCAGTAGATTTGTAAGATAATTATTATTGTGATTTGAAGTACAAAAATAAGAGACCAAAGAGTGTTATTAGTATTGTTTTATTTGCTAATTATGTTGGACTATAAGAAACGAATATTGGCTAGCAATCATTCAATTGTTTAATCAGTTAAATACTGTGAAAATGTTTCTTCTATTGTTGTTGATTTTTGGAGACTGAATTGTAATTGTAATAAGTCTGAATAGAAATAAAAACAGTTTTATTTTTCGAATTATTTGACTCGTTAATTAACTAAATACATCCCCAATTAACAAATACAAAGAAAGTATTTCATTACTATCCAACAGAAAAATTACCATCAGTTCTATTTTCATTACCATCCAATCAAATATCTTTTTCATTACCATCCAGTTGCTTATTTCAATAACTAAATATGAAAAAAAAGTGCCATTTGCCGTTTATGAATCCATTAAAAATATAAATTCTATTACACATAAAATATATTTACTATATCTTAATTTTTTTTAATCCGCGGAATAGTTCTAATTTGCACGAAACGACGGAATGAACCTTAAATATTGCCTTATTTTTCTCAATAGAACAATTTTCTCGCTGGAGAGGTGAAAAGTTGCATGTTTCACACGAGAGCAAATTTTTTTGTCTCGTGCCTTCTCGCAGCAAAAAATAACTTTGCTCACTTGTTGAACAAATAACTATTATTCACTAAAATTTGCGCATTTTAAATTTTCTCCTAAGTAATAAAAAAAACAAAAGAGCTACGTAGGTACACTTTATATCAAACATTTAAATTTAAAAAAAAATATATGATCCCTAACGCAATAAACATAGTAAATTAGTTACACATTATGTCCCTAAACTGTGTTTAAATAGGTACTCTAAAATATCAATCTTGGAAAGAAAATTACTTACAAAATAAAAAATTTGAAGTCGGATATCAAATCTATTTTCCTTATTTCTTACTATTATACATTTAAAATTGACTAGTTGACGGAACCTCCTTTTAGGAATTTAAATGAATTAAAAAAATTGGGAGTGGTCTCCCCTTGACTTTCGCGTATACAAGAAAAGACTCAAAAGTTGATTGAAACATTATATTTTGATGTCATATATTCATGTTAAATTTTGGTCACCCATCCGAGTACCGACTGCGCACTTGGATGGTTAACTTTAGGGATCGGTTAGTTGCAATAAGTTAAAGCATACTCAAGTTATCGTGCTAACGCACAGAAACACACACACAGGCATAATTCCAAAAACGGTATTTATGGACTCAGGGAGGTCCAAAATGTGTAAATCCGTCAAAATCTCGAGTTCGAATTTTTTGACGATTACAAGACTTCCTGTACCTCTACTACTACGTATACGAGAAAGTAATTAAAAATCACGCCTGCATAAAAAGCCAATAAGTCTATTAAATTCTATTTCTCCGGCATGCAAGTTACTATGTTGAACAAAAGTTTTAAGGACTACGATCAATAATTTTAAGTTTGCCTTTAACATTTTATCTTGTTTCCATCTTTTCAGTTACCTAATTGTATTTTTAAATGGAGAGTGGACTTTTTCTACCCAGGATGCTAGAGCAGCTATATTTTTATTTGGGGATATTTAATATGTATTATTTTTAATCCCTCTGTAAATATAACAGAAAATAAATGGTTCTTTTTTTGATGAGTTTTTTTTTAATGATTTTTAGCACACTATCTTGTTTACACATTCAGCACATAATTATTTTAATACGGTGCTCGCCACTCATAGGTACTTTGCATTTATTGCAATAAGTTTAAGGCCCTGTCCGCACAGCGATATTTCACCACGTGATCTTAAAGGACTATCCGTACATGCGGTAAAAAAAATCGCGCGAAAAAGTCTGTGGTTTGATGCAAATTGAACGCGATATTTTTTCCGCGCGAATATTTTATCGCTGTGCGGACAGGCCCCTGATTTTGCGATTTTTTATGTACGGACAAAACCAGCATCACCCCTGTTGCGAAAGTGCAGATGGTAAAGATTATGAACTAGTATTTTCAATATTCCATATATAATGTAACGAATATTCATACAAAAAATTTGTAAATTTTTTCGTTCTCAAGCCAAGGTGTAACATGACGTTACTATATTGGGCTACAGTTGGCAACGGAACAAAACTTCCAAGCTTATATTAACTTACGAACCAACGTTTGACATAACGTTAATCGATGGCATAACTTTCTCATCATTGATTTTTCTGAAAGGTCGTAATATAAAGGAGTTTGAGTTAGATTGAGATAAGGTGGCTGTAAATAATGGATGGTTTAACGATTGAACAAGTGGTTTTATTATTGATTTTTGTGAACACTAGCGGCATATTCTCGGTCCATCTACCGCAGTGTCTCAGTGACAAAATTCGACGGAACTCGGAGGGCCTAGCCGAGTGGCCAATCGATTGCGACGAACGTTTAACGAAAAGAATATAATGTATGAAGCCATTGAGCTGACTTGGTTATGTACCAAGTGCTCGATGTATGAAGGTGACGTAATACTGAGAAAGCTCTATGGCGACCGTCGTGTCAAATGTATGAGGGGGCCTATAGAAATGGCTAATCTATTGCGTTGAATGCTTAACGTTAAATGTTAGAGATCGAGTTTCTCCCGAGTTCTTGTTTTAAAAACACGTTGATTGAGGTTAAAAATGGAGTCTCAGACTCCATTTTTAACCTCCATCAACCGTACAATTTTTGTTATTTTAGTTACTTTTTCATTTGTCATTGGCAAAATGCGTACGCTTAATGCGACGCGACGCCATTAATTAAGAATAGAATAGAATAGAAATGTTAGAGATGACGTTATTACTCGTAGAAACGCTTTGTATCGTATGCCATTTTTCTAGGCCCGAGAATTCGAAGAAAGCTGATTAACTACGCAAAAGGAAGTGGTGTTTAGCTTACAAGACACTTACAAGACCGTAGACTATTGAAGAGCGCAATTTTCTTTCGTTCAGGTTTTGTGGTACGCAGACAATCCATACTGCTTCTCAAGACTTTTAGTTGAGATACGCCAAAGCGGATTAGTTGCTCGAATTCGGAGCGGCCGAACTGTGGATAGTATAGAAGACCATCTCAAGTTATAATAGGTCTTTGTGATGTTCTGCTTCTGTTGGTTGAAAGGTTGCCAGAGCTCCACATGGTAACCAAGGAAGGAGACTACATGGTTGGCTCCGTGCGACTGGTACGTCAGTGTTGCAAGCGCTTTAAGCTATGGTGACTGTTAACCACCGGGCAGGCAGTATGCTTCACTGCCAACGAAATAACACAAAAATATACTGCGCCTAAACTATTCATGTGGAATTATAGATATAGGTACTCTCTAGATCGGCAATGTAAAAGAGAAAAAGCATACTGACTCGTATTTTAGAGCGAGATAGATAGACGAGACCATTTCACGTACACGCAGGCGGCCTAGGTCGGCCTGTCAGTACCGTAGACAAGACAGCAACTGTCAGACTGTAGTACTATTTTTCATGCGCACCTGCACATTACGCACAAATTTGTTTTGATTTTACTTTGATTTCACCCTATTCGATTCAGCCAATCTATCAACGTCGGTAATAATAAATCTATGTATGGAACCTTTGATGAATGGAGATAGTGTGAACTACACTATGTTAAGTATGATGTTTATATATATTGTTTATTATCAAGTATATTCCCTTACTTATTTTCTAGCAAAAGACAGGGCAAGTAAGAATAGAATCTCCTATCATTTCTGCTTTTATGTAAGCCAGTTTTCAGACTTTTTATTGGAAGACATTCACATTGATTGCAAATAATATATTCATTAGGAGAAAATACTTCATCTGATTTCTTTATTGACTCAATTACGTTCCCGAGTATTCGATACTTATTTATCAACGCCCTCCTCTCGTGAGAACTTAATTCGAGTGTCTGTGCAGATTTTTTTTTCATTACTCTCCGAATACAAATCATAATCTGACACTTTTTCTTTATCTTTTCCTTTCCATTACACTCTAACAGATAATCACAGAAAAATATCATTTTCAGTTGGAATCTTGGTATATATTTTAGTCGTTATTTAAAGAATAAGTTTTGTATTCGTATCACATCTTAGAGAGAGGCGAGAGATAAAAAGAGCAATTAGTATCAGTCTTACAAGATTATTGTGAAATTGTATTTTAAAGAATTCGTGATTTTGCTTACATCTGAATTAGACTGAATACTTTATGTCTTTTGAGTAGAAATTGGGGAGGAATTATTTTAAGAAATGTCATTTTTTGTGTGTTTATAGTTTATTGCTCTTAACATTTTTTTTCTACAAGATGGCAAACAAGCTTGCGGTGGTGTCAAGTAGTTACCGTCGCCTATAGACACTTGCAATGTTTAGGGAAAATCACTTAACACTGCAAGTGCGTTGTCATCCTGGGGATTAAGATGATATGCCTTCCATGCCCAGTAATGACACTGGCTACTATTCCTTCAATCCGAAACACGGCGAACTGCTTCACGGCAGAAATAAGAAAGGCGGTGGTACCCAGACGACCCTATATATGTGTCTACCACCTAGTACCATCCACCTCTACCATCTTTAGATAATTATTTCTTTCACTTTATCTACTCTCATAAATCATAACTGTCCTTTTTTTGTTGTTGACGAGGAGGTCAAATTTATGCATCGTCCCTGCGGGGTGGTGCCAACTGCAGGGGATATGTGGGACTCGAGGCGTTCCCTCCATACCCAATAAGCATCCCCCCCGGCCTGACTTTCAGTGCTCTATGACAGGACGGCTCGGAATTGTAGTTGCAATTACGTGCGCGCGCAACTATACTGAGACAGTCCCAACGCTTCCCGTCTAGGCACTCCTTGCACCAATTGGTGGCTGGCCGCCCACAGGGGCACCGACTAACGCCAGCCCCCTCCACCTCCTCCACCGATGGCTACTCGACCTGGCGCGTCCTCCTGACGAGGACACCGGGAGCAGCCATCGGACCGCAACCGAGGGGCTTCGGGCGCGGTCATGGCCCTGAAATGGGCAGTCCGGAACAAGCCGTGTTGGGAAAACAAAAACAACTCGACGATGGCATGTGACTTCGAATGCCAAGGCGACACACTTGACATCAAAAGCCACACACCCACCGAGAAAGTTTCCCCACGAACGTGGACCAACTCATAACAGTCCTAACAATCTTGACGATTCCGAGCACTTTGGGCCATTCTCTAGCATGGTTTAAATTTTATAAATAAATGTGCACTTAGATCTTTCCCGTCCCGCATTTTCACTAACCAGTACTTTCGATTCATATGTCCTTTTCGCAAATCTTTCACTTGTCCTTTGTACATAACCAAACCATTTGTCATCCATTTCTCTATTCTTCGCTACTTTCCTTCAAACGCGAGCATGAAAATACACACACCGGCAAAATTAGGGGAACATACAGGGTGTAAAAGACATGAACAGTCAAACGAGAACCATGTATTCTGCTCACCACCATAATTTTTTTTTTCCTTTAGACTATACCCGGGAAATTGATAGTTACGATTTTATTGAAGGTCAAAGTCATAATTTTTTTTTCATTTTTTTATGAAAACGTATTCTATTCGTTATTTCTAAATAATTGTCCAAAGAAACATTATCATTTTTTTTTAGTATTTCATAACAAAAATGGCTTCAAAACGTTAGCGTTCAATGTAGCTCACTCGATGCGCACGGACACTAACAAATGGGGCCGCCGTCTGGCAAAATCATCGCGGTTTTGCGAGTTGCGTGCGAGTTGAGCCCTTTACATTGCGCAGTACAATTTGCAATTTTTTTTAAGACCAAAAAATAAAAATCATTTCCCAGCAATATTTTTTTTGAAATATGTCTTATTTTGATGTATAGAATACATGGTTCTCGTTTGACTGTTCATGTCTTTTACACCCAGTATAAAGGTTGATTTTTGTAATACATGTATTTTTATTGCTTTTTTTTTCGTTAGACCACCATTTGTTGTGCTAAAAAGATACTAAAATAAACATTAAAGTAGCATAACAGATAATGAAGTAAGAAAAAGCAATAAGAAATAAATTTATTACAAAAATCAACCATTTTTTTTATGTTCCCCTAATTTTGCCGGTGTGTATATATTAATCTAATAACCATCGCTTACGTTCCACCTTCTTTGCGTATAATCTTTATAGCAATTTACAATGATGTCAAGTTTTTACAATTTTACGAGCACGGCCGTCGCTGTTAATAAAAAGTGAACTTTATTCCGTAAAAATAAGATACTAAGATTTACGTCTAAAGAAGACGTTCCTTACTCAGGGAGCCAGCTAACTGCTGACCTGTGAAAGGTGTCGACAAGTGTGATTCAACCCTAAGTGTGTCACTTTCGCAACACGGAAACTTGGGCACGCGTCACATAATTTACTTCGCTTGAGTTCGTATAATATTTATGTTACACGCCCTTTTTGTATTATTTATAAGAAATGACAGACGCGAATTCTTAGGCAGCTTGAAGAAATTTGTATAGTTTTATAATCTTTGTTATTTATTTTTTGGTATCTATTTTTAATTGTACAGTAATCATTATCCATTATACATACATAATTTAAGGTTTACTTTTATTGGGAAATGACTAAAACGAGTTTATATTCTTACCTTATTAAATGGTGAAATTATAAGTGAAAATAAATAAGCTTAAATATGAACGATATTTTATTATCTAATATACAAAATTCTCGTGCCACGGTGTTTGTTACTATACTCCTCCGACACGGCTGAACCGATTTTGATGAAATTTTGTGTGCTTATCGAGTAGATCTGAGAATCGGCTAACATCTATTTTTCGTACCCCTAAAAGTTTAAAGGTTTTTTTTTATGTTACGAGATGGCAAACAATCTTGCGGCCCACCTGATGTTAAGTGGTCACCGCCGCCTATAGACACTTGCAATATTAAGTGTAAATCACTTAACACCGCAAGTGCGTTTGCCATCCTGGGGACTAAATGATATGCCCTCCATGCCCAGTAATTACACTGGCTACCTTTCCCTTCAATCCGAAACACAGCGAACTACTTCACGGCAGAAATAAGAAAGGCGGTGGTACCTACCCAGACGACCCTACATATGGGTCTACCACCTAGTGGTCCACCGCGAAATATTTTCTTTTATTTTTTGGACATTTTTTACTTTTATTATAGTCAAAAATACGTACAGCCCTATATTGTCACCCTTCTACCACCAACCTCTATTTTTTAATAGCTATATTAGTAATTAAATCATTTTCAACCCCGGTCGATAACTGATCATTTATCTTTGGTCAGTTATCCACGCCAGGCGTCTACCGGTGTCACTTCTGAGCCAGTCAATAGCACGGAGTAGGGATGAGAACTCAGACCAATGATCTGATGAGAATGAAGCGGGCCTACTTTCTATCACTCTCTATACAGTTTTCTTCTATTTTTACTTTCTTGCATACGTAGTATAGAGGAAGTCTTGTAATCGTAAAAAAATTCGACTTTGAGATTTTGACGGATTTACACGTTTTAGAACTCCCTGAGTACAAAAATATAGCTTTTGGAATTATGTCTGTGTGTTTGTGTGTGTGTCTATGCGTTAGCACGATAATTAGAGTATGCTTTAACTTATTGCAACCAAATTTAACATGTATGAATGACATCAAAATATATGGTTTCTATCAACTTTTGAGTCGTTTCCGGTATACGAGAAAGTCAAGGGGAGACCACTCCCGATTTTTTTTTGTTTTATTTATGCCTCGATCGTAGTAGTGACTGATAAACGTATCATTTTATTTTTTAGGGGAATCTAATGTTAATTTTATTCTCATAGTGAATTTACTAATTTACCGTGAATTTTTATAGTGAATTTACCAATTTTTCAGTGCTATTATTATTTATTTACATTTTATTAATAATTAATAAAGACAGTTTTCCCTTTTAATTGATTAAGCAATTTGATAATTCAACACGTGTTGTGAGCTCCCCCGCGAACTACAGTAATTACTGGTAATTACTTTACTGGTATTATATCATACTTAACATTTTGTGGAAATAGTTTTAATTTAAAACAAAACTGTAAACGTGTTTAATAATTATAACGTAAATAAAGTATACTTTAATTGTCTACAACGCGTCATTTATTTTTTATTGAACTAAAAAAAATCCTAGAAATAATGTGCCATAATGCAAAACAACGTTTGCCGGGTCAGCTAGTAATTATGTAAAAAAAGTAATAGAAATAAAAAACGTAATTAAAAATTTCGTGAAAACATAAGGCAAGGGAATCTGGATTTTGTTTGTAGCATTATGTCGCTCTATGGTGATGCGATCAAAGAAACATTTCAATGTAAAACGCCACAGCAAAAGTACGTGTGCGAAACAGTTAACTAAATTTCCATCAGAAAAGTTTTGTGTAAACAATACCCGCTCAAACGTTTCCGTATTGATTAATTATTGAACTTTTGGGATCGAGGCACGTTGCGACGCGACGTGAAGTCCCATAGATTGTTGACTCGTCTAGCTTAGTAAAGCAATCACGTGCCAAGTTCCGTGTATATTATGACAAAATAACTGACCAAAATGCGTCTACAAGCATATTTTAAGGAGTTCGATGGCACCGCAGTACGCGGTCGGTACTCGGATGGGTGGCCGAACAATTTACTACTCGATTTTACTCCGTTCTTCGGTTAAGCACGTTAAACTGGTGACCCTGGAGGTTGTTGTTGAAAGATAGCAGTAATTTCCAAGGAGGGTTGATGTCATCAGCCGACCGGCTTTGCCAAAACCTACAGCAGTATGTCGATAGGGAGCCTGTAACGACCCCAAATAGGAGCCAATTAGGAGTAGCGTAGGAGGAAGAAGAAGTGTCTACTAGCATATTTATTAACTGAAGATTGTTGCCATTCTCATCCCGCTCATAATCCCAAAAGGGTTGAGTAAAGATTTAGTTATACATAAACCGCAAACAGCTAAAATAGAATACAGCTTGAAAGAAAAGAAGTGCGACACAATAATCCTATTTCTGGGGCACATTTCTCGTAGTTTTCGGGACTAAGGGTCGTAATGACTCTCCCTTGATCAAGGTTAACGGTTACTCGGAATAAGTCTTGTCTACAGGGACCATTAGATGTTCCCACAGGATATGAGGGTAGATTGAAAATAATTGTACAACGGAAGTAGAAAAAACATGGGATTATTTCGGTTATCACCTGTTAGAGATTTAGTGAAGTAATAACGGCAAAAGAAAGTCAGCACTTACAATACGTGATTTATGCAGTCAATAATTAAAATATAATAATGACAAGTCATAATCTCGGTATTATCTGATAGCGAAAAAGTTGCTTAGTTTTTGAAGTCGAAACGAAGCACTACACTTTCGAGCTCCTATAAGAAACTTTTATGAAATATATAATATATCCTATAAGAAAATTATATATCTATATGTATATAAAATTCAAAGTCCTGACTGAGATATCAACGCACAGCCCATGCCGCTGAATCTAGAGACTTGAAATTTTGCAAATAGATACCTTATACAGTGTAGGCATCCACTAATAAAGGATTTTTTGGAAATTCCACCCTAAGGGGGTAAAATGTCCACTCGGACAAAGTCGCGGGCGGAATCTGGTGTATACATATACAAAGATTAGCATCAGCACTTCGACCCTATGGGATCTTTTGTGCTTCCGCTTTCCTTATCACCCATCCCAGCCAACAACGAAAATATTATGAGTTTCACGAAAGTCTATAAAGTCCTCTGGTTTAGGGTAACCTAAACCCAGGACCTTTAGTCACCTATTAGCTAGTGCATCGCAGTCACATAGTATGTGCTCCATGCTTTCTTCCTCCTCACCACACATTGTACAGATGGGGTCTTCAGCTTTACCTATTGTACACAGGTGTCTATTATTGGCAAAGTGGCCAGTGAGAGTACCTATGAGGCAGCAGATTTGGGTCCTGCTGATTCTTCTTATTCTTATAAGGTAGCCTATGTGTGAGGATCCTAAAAATTTCTTAGAGTGTGTCAGTCATCAGTGGAGATTAAAGTAAGAGCTTCTTCATGAAGTTATCCTTATATTTTTAAAGTCTTTTATGAAACTAACTAATTTTAATTAGATGCGGATAGGCTTTTCTTCAGACTTTTATAACATCAGAAGAGATTGATGCGTTAAAAAAGCTTTGCTATCGCTGCGTAATGTAAGGAAAAGTTGGTTACAGCAAATATATGTCTCCCTTTTATAGGGCTTTGCAGCTATTTCTATGCAAATTTACAAGTCAATCGATGGCTTCGTTAAGGCGAAAGCTACGATCAAACGACTACAACAGATTTCTCGTGACGTTCTTACTAATGAAAATTTCTTGGAAATAAGATTAAAGCATTAAATTGTTGTTGATGTATTGTTCTTTTTGAATATTTATTGTGCATCCTAAGGTAGTTCATGCATGTCCTATATGCTTTTTTTGGTGGTGCAATAATAGGATAATTTTGTGTTCGTGAATAGTATTGTGTAAATAACTAATGCATTATTGGATTTTATTTTGTATACCACACATTGTATTCTTATAACATTGTTAACCAGAGGATCTTAAATGTATGCTTAGGACTTAAATTGAAAGGAATATCTGTAAGTACCTATCTAACAATAACATAAAATGGTGGCGGGTATCAAAATTTAAATTGCTCAGAAAAATGCATGCAACATGCGGAAGATGCGGGTTCGAGTCCCGCCTGAGGCAAGTCGATTTTTTTCAGTGCATTTTTCTAGTATTAATATTTACGCGTTTGTAAACGCAAAAATAAAATTATTCCTTAAATTGCTCAGTTCAATAATATGATTAATTGAATTATATAGAAAAGCTTTTCACAACATAAATAATCCAAATGCGTGGGAGTAATAACTACCCAAAATTTACACGCATGTTAAAATGTAACTTAAATTATATTGATAATTATTTATTGACTTGTATTGATGTTTTTATATCATTACGAAATTGTAAGCTGTGGAGTCTCTTTCGCCATTTCTTTTCCATATCAGCATAATAAGAATTATTCGTCCCGAAATGGTGGTAGGGCTTTAGACGATTTAAAAGTACTTAGCAAAGTCCATTTAAATAAAGAGCTTTTTCATTTTCATTTTATTTTATTTTTCATTTTCAAAATATAAGTTTGTTACTTTTATGGGTACTTTTTTATCCATTTTATTTAGGTGACAGACCTATCATTATTTTAAGGTTACAAACTTCAGTAATTATATATCTATAGTTGCGACCAAATGTTAGCGCTAAGGGTCCTATTATAGTCTCAAAAATCAACGCCGTACTTACATCTTTATCTATTAGTGCTTGATAGAAAGTGACAAACGAATCTCAAGACATGATTGATATCCGAGTGCCATTCTATAATACGGGCCTAAAACTCCGCTCAACCCATTTCGGGATTATGAGTGTGTCTGTAGGATGTACCTAATTTATATATGTCATAATATATACTTAAGTCATACATAATACGTCCTGAGATGCATATCATGTTCATACGGAATTATCAAAATTCTGAATTAGGTATTTTATCACTATAATATGCCGAACCACAATAATTTAGTATTGTTGTAATAGCGATAGACTTAGGCAAGATGGTGGGTAGCTAGTGAATACGATGCCCCGATCGCGGTAAATCATTTCAAGTCGAACGCAGATGAAACACAAACGCTGTCAAAGTTACGTTTCTGTTAGGCCCTGTCCGCACAGCGATAAAATATTCGCGCGGAAATAATATCGCGTTCAATTTGAACGCGATATTATTTATCGCTGTGCGGACAGGGCCTAACTGAAACGTAACTTTGACAGCGTTTGTGTTTCATCTGCGTTCGACTTGAAATGATTTACCGCGATCGGGGCCGTTTTCAACCTGAGAATGAATGAAATTGAACTTTAGTTTTTATTGTGAATAAACCATATTATCGAACCTAAAAGTCCTCAACCTGAATATACCTGACATTCGCAAAGAATTTTACGTACTCATTGTGAATTCAAAGTGCGTATGCCACTACTATCCATCAAATGCTTAACACGTAGCTTACGTGTGATGGTTCAGACATTTATTTTTCGAATACAAAATTATGGTTAGTACCTATAAGTTTTTTCTACAAGTAACTATTTTCACGCTTGTTGGTAGTTAGAAGTCCTAATTTTTTTCCAGAAACGCAGCATTATAACCAATCGAAATTGGATGAGTATATTTACCTACAGTTTGTAGAACAGAGATAAAAATCGGAGACTTCCATACAATATTTTTTTTAACGGTAAATTTAACGGTTCTTTAATTACGTGAATTTAAACATCTTATTATTAATATTTACATTATAAAAGCCTTATTTTTAACCCTTACCAGGTTAACAACACAAAGAAGACGAAGACCATAGCATTAATGTATGCACAATTGTGTTCGCATTTTTAGTTAGAATCCAGTAGCTCAGTGGTTAACGGTTTTGGGCGATGTTTGCTTTTACTTTCCTTTACCATCAGTTGACGCGAAGGCCAATGACTTGTCTGTCAATAAAAGAAAAAGAAAAGTATTGTTCCGACTAGGTTAGTAAGCAATTATTTCAGTTCTTACTATACAACAAAACGCGAACCCTAATCATATTATTACAAAGCAGGTAATGTCGGAATAAGTATCCGAATGTCCATTTGGTATCCCGTTATTAGGGTCATTATAACTCAATAACAGGCACGTTTGCCATTAGTTTAGAGTAACAAAATGACCGTAAAAAGAGTATTATTGAACGGGGTGGAAAAAATGCAACTCAACGGAGAGTTACATTGAAAAAGGATACTTTGCTGTATTTACAAAAAAAAAAGTCACTTTTTAGCATAAAACACTTGGAATATCTGGTTTCTGAGCTGAAAATGTGTCTCTTAAAAACTCTTCATACTGAGAACCTAAAATTCATGTACTGCGCGACTACTGCTTCATCATCTTCATCTCTCTCCTCTTTAAGACTCCATCAGTCTTGGAGAAAGACAGGAATCACTAGCGGAAAGGTCGGGTGAATATGGACAAGTATGTCGAAGCCAGCATCACGAATGCAGACATAGCAACAATGGCGTATCTGTGACCTGGGGCAATATCTTGATGGAACAAAATATTATTTACAAGCTTGCCTCGCCGTTGCGCGAATTTAGTTAACTTCTTCCAGAAACTAGGAAAACTATATATCTCAATTATTGTCCAAAGAAACATTATAATTTTTTTCGGTATTTCATAACAAAAAATGGCTTCACAACGTTAGCGTTCAATGAAGCTCACTCGATGCGCACGGACACAAACGAACGGGGCCGCCCCGTCTGGCAAAATTATCGCGGTTTTGCGAGTAGCGTGCGAGTTGAGCGCTTTACATTGCGCGGTACAATTTGCAATTTTTTTAACACTAAAAAATAAAAATCATTTCCCAGCAACTATTTTTTGAAATGTTTCTTACTTTGATGTATAGAATACATGGTTCTCGTTTGACTGTTCAAGTCTTTTACACCCTGTATGAACACAGCCTAGCAGTATTGTCGATACAAAGACGTACTGCACTGACCCCGAATAAATGGGGGCAGGTTAGGAGTAAGATTGAGGTTTCTTTTATCGACCCTTCTTCTCTGCGGCCCAAGGTACTTATTTCCCATTATGTTTTGTTCTAAAAGTGCAAATTAATTCGATTTTAATTTATTTCATCATCAACAGCTCATATGATGTCCCCACCGATGGGCTCGAGCCTACCCCGCATTAGGCCTTAGTCAACCACGCGGGCCAAGTGCGGGTTGGTCGACTTCACACACAACCTAAGAATTTCTTCATAGGTGGGTCTAGCTTTCCTCACGATGTTTTCCTTCACCGTAAAAGCGTCGATTAAACGTATATATGAATTCAAAACTTGAAAACACATTAGTACGTGGCGGGGTTCGTACCGGTGCTTCCCGGGTGGGAGACAACGCCCTTACGCATTACGCCACTGACGCTTAAAATCTATTTAAGGGAAATAAATTTGTTCTACTGTATTTTTTCTTTCGTTATTGCCCTCATAACGTAACGTACTGTCGTTATATGATGCATAGTCAGTGTCCTAAGAAAACAACTCAATATAAACAAGTATCCAACAAAAACATAATATCCTTTAATCGAAATTTTCCGTTTGTATTTATTTGGGGAGAGGCCGTCAAGTCAACCTGGTCCAATGGTGTACCCAACTCTATATACTGGGTGTAAAAGACATGAACAGTCAAACGAGAACCATGTATTCTATACATCAAAATAAGACATATTTCAAAAAAAATATTGCTGGGAAATGATTTTTATTTTTTGGTCTTAAAAAAAATTGCAAATTATACCGCGCAATGTAAAGGGCACAACTCGCTCGCAACTCGCAAAACCGCGATGATTTTGCCAAACGGCGGCCCCGTTCGTTAGTGTCCGTGCGCATCGAGTGAGCTACATTGAACGCTAACGTTTTGAAGCCATTTTTTGTTATGAAATACTAAAAAAAATGATCATGTTTCTTTGGACAATAATTAAGAAATAACGTATAGAATACGTTTTCAGAAAAAAATGAAAAAAAAAATTATGACTTTGACCTTCAATAAAATCGTAACTATCAATTTCCCAGGTATAGTCTAAAGGGAAAAAAATGTTATGGTGGTGAGCAGAATACACGGTTCTCGTTTGACTGTTCATGTCTTTTACACCCTGTATTAATGACGTTACGTTTCGTGCTTTGTAATAAACGGTTTAATCAAATGTTAGACACATTTGTGAGAAACGATCAAATACCTACTTTTTCAGTTAATAGTATTTTTACAAACCATCCTATAAATACCCTTATTTCGCGGCGGCAATAATTTTAAGTGTGTGTAATAAATTATGCTCATAGAGGTAGAAAAAAAATAACAATTCCAACCTATTTATGGTATGATTCTAATCTCAGCTTCATGCAGCAATGTTGCTGCTACACCACTGCTGATCCCAATATATTTTCTGTAGGTTTGCCACAGCACTGCCGCTGCTGTGGCAAACCTACAGAAAATATATTCTTGAAGTGGGGTCCACGGTGGGGTCAAATATATAAACTATTATTAGGAAATTTCACAATTCACATGGAAGACGTGGATTTGACCGTTCGCTCTCGCTAGCTAATTATTCAGGTAACTTACAAAAAAAGTATTTTTTTTTAAATATAAGGCTTGTTTCCTTTTTCTAGAATCTTCCTTTGAAGGTCTACAGCAGGACTGCTGCGTGCAGCACAGGCCGGAATCATACCTACTTTCAAACATTTGAAATGACTACTTGTAACAAAATCGTATGAAATTACTACCCATTCTCATCTATTGGCCATAACTCTAAAACATCATTTTGACCTTAATTTAAGCTTTTAAGTATATTACTTTGACCCGATTTAAAACGTAGAATTAATGTCAAAGACGATAGGGGAAACGTAGACATCGCGTCAATATATTTGACCAACGTCAACTCCCGAGCAACCACTTAAGATTAATTGGATTCAGAATTTCATTTATTAACCTTTTTAATAAATTAATATACAATTCAATAATAATAATATAATATGTATAATAATATATCTCCACGCTCACACCAATTATCTAGCCCGAAGTAAGTATCATTAAGAACTTGTGTTACGGATACTAGATAACGGATTTTTTTTTTTTAATATACATAATAATTTTTAGATATTTTTATAAATAAACTTAAATAAATATATAAACAACCATGACTCGCAAACAAACATTCGTGTTCGTCACACAAACATTTGCCGCTACCAGGATTCGAACCCGGACCGCTTGATGTGTAGCCAGCTGTACTGACCACTCCACCACGACGGCGTCTAAAATTCAATGGTTATGTTGTCACTATATTATTTAGTAGCGCTCCGCCTGCAACTTTGGCCGTATATATTTTGCAATAAAATACAGCCTATGGCTTACAAATGTTACTCAGTGAAAAAGTAGGTAGCATTCTAACGGTGAAAGAATTTTTTATATTGGTGTAGTAGTCGTACAAATATTTTTTCTTTATTATATTAGTATGAAGTTTACATTTTATTTGACCTTATAGTATAATTATTATTTTATGAGTATTTTGAAATTATATTTACCAAAATCTATGTGAAAGTCTATACGAGTATATATACGAGGTTTTTAAATCAGCTTTTTAAAGTTCTTTTTTTTATTTAAGTTGTATATTATACTAGCTTCCGCCTGCGACTTCGTCCGCGTGGATATTTTACCCCTTAGGGGTGGAATTTTCAAAAATCCTTTCTTAGCGGATGCCTACGTCATAACATCTACCTACATGCCAAATTTCAGCCCGATCCGTCCAGTGGTTTGGGCTGTGCGTTGATAGATCACTATGTTAGTCAGTCACCTTTGAGTTATATATATTTAGATTAAAGAGAGGATGTTAGATATGAAGGCAGGTAACGCTGCCCACACATCTAACATCGTTTCTTGTTTAACGCATGCTTTCTTGCAGGTTGACCACTGCATTACAGCAGCGTCCCACCACGGCAGGATTCCAGCTCAGAATGTTGCCAACAGTACCCCATTTTATGGTAAAAAAAATATCCAGCCTAGACGTAGAAACCGCTACAATAACGCAAGCTTTACATAGAACAAATAAATTCTGCCACCAGGATGACTTAAGCCCGCTCAACACAGTGATAAATAGTGGAACCTACAGTGGCATTGGTGTCTAGTTAAAATAATTATAGTTGTAGGTCCCTGGTGGCGACTCAGATTTATGTGTTTGTTTTCGACGCCCACCGAGCTGGCAATGCGTTACTCTGTTCACATGACATTAATGTTGTTCGTGGTTACTTTGCCTCTCAAAAAATATATCTCTATGGATAGCGTGAAAAAGTCCTGAAGGCAGCGAGCCTAACTGACGGTAGTTAATTTATTTTAACCCCCAATCTTAGGAAGACAAACAGCTTATAAACTAACAAGGAAAATGTTTAAAAAACTATAACTTGACTACGGAAAAAATTAATGAATGAAATGAGTTAAAACCGGGGTTTATAAAGTAAATTCGATTCCTCCTAATATTAAAGTTAGTTAAAATGTAAGCTTTGTTACCCAGACCAGAACCACAGAACAAATAAAAAAGGTTACAAGTCGTAAGTAGGCGGGGCGCGCGCACATGAGTTGATAAACAATATCTTATATATAAAATTCTCGTGTCACAATGTTCGTTCCCGTACTCCTCCGAAATGGCTTGACCGATTCTCATGAAATTTTGTGAGCATATTGAGTAGGTCTGAGAATCGGCTAACATCTATTTTTCATACCCCTTAGTGATAAGGGTTGTCCACCTTTAATTTATTTTTTTTATTTATAAGGCAAAACAACGTTTGAGTCAGCTAGTAACATATAAAATACCACGTTTTGACATTAAATTATTCAAACTGTCAACTGACAAAATAAAAAATGTGCGTCGCGCCAACCCTGAGATTGTCAACTGGCTGTGCGAGCGTAACCGTTTTTTCCCCCAGTCTCGACGCGTGCTTGACAAGCGGCCAGTGGTCACGCACACATGCCCCGCGTGCTTGTAGTAGTGCAACTGATTCGCGCGGTTGTATGAAGCTTATGCTCTGTTCCGTTTATTTATCATGTGGCGCGCGCGCTGCTGGTTACGAGTAAACACTCAGAGTAAAAATATTTAAAAAATAAATCTAAAACACCGTCTTGTGCTATTTTAACTGGCAGGAAACAAAGTAAGACTCATAATCTTACTAATGGAGACATTTCTTTTCACCGGTAAGTAGAAATTTACTGTTAATTTCAAAAAAAATATTATGTCGCGTGTGGAGGCACTGGCTCTCTAGTATACGACTTCTAACCTCTTTTATCTGTTCTGTGATAACAACGAATCGATTGCACCTTATTCTACAGAATCGTCAATAGTTAAGTTAAATCCTCTTTCTAAATATAAAATCATTGGTTAAATCATAACTCTTCCTTTCGGCTTCGCTGAAGTCGGGTAAAAATAAAAAGGTATGTAAATAACAACTGAGGCTAATTAAAGATACACTTATCAGATTGGAACTTCGTTATTAAGTTAATGAACGCCATGAAACGGATACGGACTAGCGCATCGCCTCTTTTTCATAGCAAAAAGAGACAATACGGTTTGTCGTAAGCACATAAGTGTACCAAGACCTTTAAACTCCCAACAGTCTTGACTCACTATGTTCGATTATGCAATTTTTTTTGTCGATAATTAAAATTTACATAAATCTATATTTTATCTACTATATATTTTTACTACACTTTATGTATATATCTCTTGTAAATCTTACAAAATATAAATTGTGCGATGTAATAAATTGATGAATTTGATTCATTCAACTTTAATTTTAATACTAGAAATAATACACTGAAAATAATCAATCTGCCTCAGGCGGGAAATGCTCTAAAAATATTTTTTTAATTTTTAGAGCATTTAAACAAAAGCTTGTTTTGTTGCGAGCGTGCGTGATCGTACGTATGAAAACCTGCAGTGAACAAAAGCAAGGTACTCTTCTGCGTCACCAGTATTTAAGTTAAAGTCCCACTAGGATCGATTTAAAGTGGCACGTTTCACACAAATAAATCTAATAGAACCAGAATGTAGCAAAGAGAAGTAAAAGCTACTGACTGAGTGAGAAATCCTTTTGAGAGCTTAAACGAATAGTCGAATCACGGTAGCGGTTAAAGTGATATAGTACCTCGTTTGATGTCTTTATCTGAGTTAAATGGAGGTGTCATATAATATTGTATGCATGCAGTGCAGTTTCCTGTCTCGAGTCTCGTCTAGTACTATTTTGTGAATTACGTAGGATCTGTTACACAGTAGGTACGAAAAAAAAAACAGATTTTTGTAGAATGGTTCACTGTTGGCGTTTACTTACCTTAGTCTTAGTACCAAATTATTTTAAGATTTCGTAAAGAAGAGGAGGAGCTAGAAAAAACACTGAAAGAAGTTGGCCTGCCCCAGGCGGTAATCGAACCCAGCATCCTCCGCAATCCTGGCGGCTGCATTAACCACTACGCTACGGGCACTGCTGTCACCGTCGCAATTTGTCAGTGCTTGGTGCTTATGTTTTTAGGGTAAACATTGTTACATCAAATTTTTGAAATTTGCACTTCTAAGATCCGAAAGAAATATTTTTGCAAATATTTGACGCCCAGTTAAGATGAAACTACCTTATATTATTTTTTTTATTCATGTCACCTGGTGGTAATTAGTGAGTAATGTAGAAGCGACCTTCACCCGGAACCCTCGACTGGATATCTTATCATGAACGGCTGGTACACATTAATGTTGTTAACCCTGTTAATAAGTTAAATCTGTCTCGCGGGAAAGCCTGCACGCTCAATCCCGCGTAATTTTTTTTCCAGATTTTTTTAATAAAAACTAGATTAAATATGAAACGCTCACTTAAAACATATTGATGGTAGTTTTTAGAAGTTTTGTTCAAAATAGTAACATGTAGTCGGAGGCATGACATTATGAATGATTTGACTTATTATTTAATTTTATACCTCCGACTGAAAAGATGGAAAAAAGATCAAATATTAAAGATAAACCTTTAATATTTGATCTTGTTTCCATATTTTCAGTTGATTAATTTTCTTTTTATGCAGGCGGGTTTTTTAGTTGTTTATTCTATTTTTATCTTTTTAGTTGTATAAAAATAATACGGTTATGAATTATACATTTTTAAAATCCTTATAATAAGCCCTTTAATTTGATATCCATATTGATGAATTCTAGGCCAAAAAAATATTTTCGCTTCTAATAATAGGATCTTACAGCTGCTATGTTATTTTTTATAACATCATTTACTTAAGAACACTTGGGCTGTCAAGACAAATCTAACGAGACCTTAATTTTAGAAATTCGTTTAGCCTTTTGAATGATATGAGGTAATCAAGAATATCACAAATATACATGCAAGATAAGCGCGAAAAACATAACCCTTTCCTTGCAGTCGGGTAAAAAGATCAAACAAATAACTCCATTCCACTTAATGGTAAGCAGAAGTGGATTCCAAATAAGAAGATAACGCAAGAGATAAACCGCCGCCCTAGCCACCCTCACCTTGTTGACCTGTAAGATGCTTCTTCACGCCTCTTTTGAATGACCCAGGATTGTAGGAAGGACGCGTGTGCTGACAGCGAATTCTATTTCTTGATTGTGTGACATAGATACGAGCTGCCAAATTGCTTTTTATGTAGGAATAGTAGCCACAGTTTGTCAGTGGCACAGTCAACCAGCACGCCCAGTCCTTAAAAGGAAGGGAGATGTGTTCTATCGTGCGCGATTAGTCGTGTTGGTTCCTTTCCCTTCTAACATCCTTTATACCAGTCGATGTAACGCCGGCAGAGTAGAATAGCATCACGCCATATACTTTAATGGGTGTCGTAGAAGACGACCAATATCAGTAAAGTCAGCAAAGGAGTATTGATCACCTTATACTCCGTTCAGCAATCCGCATTGGGCAAGCGTGGTGGACTATACTGCTTAAACCTCCTTCAATGACAAGGAGAGGCCTTGTGTCCCAGCAGTGGGTCGAAATATAAAGGCTGTTATGTCGATGATGATGATCCTCTACACGCACGCTTTTTTGTGTGATAGAAGCGTACATGTAGGCCGCTATTGATATGGATATTGATAATGGTGATAGCCAGGAGGAATTAAACCAAGTCCAGCTTATCAAACCTGGATTTTGTGTAACGGAGAAGCTTAAAAAGGAAAGTATTAAAGAGGGGAAAATATTACTTCGATCCCAAATCGACTTGTGAAGAAAGCAAAATAATGCTATGAACATCTTAAAATGCACATTGCCAAAACACCTTCACCCTCGACTCGTGTGTATCTCGGTGAAATATTACACATATTTTCCCGAAGCGCCCCCATAAACCGCAGTGAAAACATTAAATTATTTTACATTCCGGGTTAAAGCACTCTATAAAATAATACGGAAAACGGTAACGGCAATTTGGCCTGTGACAAATACTTTCACATTGCGAGGTAACTGAAGGAGGTTATTTTATAATCGATAGAGTTCTTGACAATTTTCCGGTTTCCTATTCGGTTTTGTGCTGAACGACAATGTCATATATATAGTCGCCGCTGTACCTATTGCAGTAAGGTTCTTATTACTCTGAGCGTCAAAACTGAACAGTCATCCTGCACATGATAATGACTGTAGGTGGTCGACGATGATTATGAATACTCACCGCTATACCCATTTCAATAAGGTTGCTGTTTTTTCTCTAATCAAAATCAATACAATACATACCTATTGCAGTAAGGTTCTTATTACTCTGAGCGTCAAAACTGAACAGTCATCCTGCACATGATAATAACTGTAGGTGGTCGACGATGATTATGAATACTCACCGCTATACCCATTTCAATAAGGTTGCTGTTTTTTCTCTAATACTACGCTCATAACCCCAAAGGGGTTGAGCAGAGCTTTACGTAACATTTGGACACACAAAACACCTAGCAGTGTGAGTCATGCAGTACCTCAAAATAGCGACAGAGATTGCCAGTACGTACCAAAGTCTCCTTGGTTTAGTGGTTCACCCACCAGAATTAAATCCAGGGGTTACGGATTTGATCCGCAGGGCAGTATAAATTTGTACACAGGTTGGTTAGTGGTCGGACTTTTTCCGCCTGGCCACCGCCATATCATCAAAATTTGTTGCCATATTAATAACGTTTTATTTTATTTTATTTTACAATTTTAAGGAAAACTTACAGCTGACAAAGTATGGGTATGGATAACAATAAATGAATTTAATAAATTTCAATACAATTATTAAATGAATTTAATAAATGAATTTAATAAGTGAGCCAGTTACAGTTTAAACATTATGTTTTCTAAAACTATGAAAGAAAAATCTTTAGGTGTCTAATGATGTATAAATTAGTCAATTATGTAAAAGGGAATAATTGTATTTTATTTTAAATACGGCAAAGAGGTACAAAACTTGTCCAAATCTATTGTGTTCCGACAATTTATGGTAACATAGCCACGAGCCAGTCCCAGGGGTTCTTCCAGGTAAAGTCCAATTCCATCTTCGGCCAGATTAACGGTACCACATGGGTGACTATATTAATTGCAGTTACGTTGAATGTCTTTAAGGAAAAAATAAGCTGTTTTCTTGTAGACCCCTGAATCGCACCTCCTTCGAAAGAATGTTGGCACAAGCTTAATCTACAACTTTGCTGTAGGGGACAGAAACTAGCTTTATTAAAAAAACGATTAACATAATCTAAGATCGTTAAACTTTTAGCGAGTGATTCAGGAATAACCAAACAGCTTGTCGAAAAATCGGAGGCGCTTTGTTCGAGTAGCGAGGTCCTTTATAAAATCGCACATTGCTCGAGACGTATGTGCCCACGTTTATTTTGAGTCGTGAAAACTGAAATATAATGACGTAAAGTTTAATGCATGTTAAATGGCTCGTTTTGACGTTAAAGCTGACATTTTGATTGGTAGAAAGCGCTAGACGACGCAGACGAAAAAAACAGATGCCTAAAATGTAAGATAGTATCTGAGCATTAACGGAATCGCAAATGGGTCTATATTTTCAGATATCACAATGCTTATCTTGACGAGGTAGCTCTTAACCTTTATCTCATCTACTAAGTGATAGCTAGAACCTATCTTCACCCAGAAGTCTAAGCCGTGAGACTGCCTACCATGGATTTTCCAATCATTAGGTATCTGTTGGAATACAATGTTCTTCTATATTACTTTCGCGGGATTACGCATTAGCTAAATAGCTAATGTCGAGTGAAAAATGTATCTAGTAACAATAGATTGAGTTAAAATGGAGTCTCTCAACACGTTTTATTACAATAAGATCTTGCTAGAAACTCCGAATACTACGCTAACAATGATACGAGTATAGTATTATATTATCTGTGACAATGATATGGCGACATACTTTGATAATATGGTTATAGACAGCACTTTGTAGATTTGTTACTGTTGAACCAGTAGACCGCATAGTTGGAATTTTTTATCTCAATATCGGTCTGAAAGTCCAGCAGTTGGTACAGGCTTTCATGCATAGTAGAAACTTAAGTGTGGAATATAGTGCAGCATAGGACCATCACGACGAGTAAGTACGAGAGCCCACGACCAAAACCATGTCTCATAGCAATACGGCAAAAACCCTATAAAATCGTTAGATTGTATGATTCTGAACCCGACTAGGTGTGTAGTAACGGTCGAAAGTGTAGCAACTGCGTGGGAGGCCATTTCTGCTGTGTCAAAAAAAAAAAGACAGTCGGTATTATAGCAATACGTCTGATAGTGAAAATGTACATAGATTTTATAATTGTATTACGAAAAAGTTTGTTTTCAGACATTTTGCGCGTAGCATATAGCCTGAGCGCATTTTTGAAAATGTCAACAAATTTAGCCGACCTGTATCATAGCAATACGGATAAAAAAAAATTTTAACTTTTCGTATTGCTGCCATGATTACCAAAAACCTGTTTTCAGACACTTTAAGTGTAGCATATACTCCCAAAACCCTACTTCATCCCAGTTTCCTTTTGTGCGATTTATTTCCGTCCTTCAACTTCAATGTTACGGTTTCGGGTAAATTCTTTGTTAATTATCATCTAATAAATTCAGGGTCACAACGTATTCATTGGTTTGTAACAGAAAATTCAAGATGCCTCAATACGATTTTTAAATGATATCTGAGTATCGAAAAGTTGTCTGATAGAGAAGGTGCTACACTTAATTTATCTGATATAATTTTTTTGCACATGTGGACAACTTATTTTATCATGTCCAACAATTTTCAGACCTATTGCTATGATACCGATCGGTAAAATTTGTTAACATTTTCAAAACGGTCTCAAAATTTAATGCGTTCACATTTCCGTCTGAAAATTGTTTTGTTCGCATCAAATAACCAAAATTTACTAATAAAAAAGATTTTCAGACGTATTGCTATGAGACATTTTTTTTGTCTCATTTTTAATTTTTTTAAGTGATTTTACGGGTTTGCGCTACACCACTAACTTCTGAAAAATATGTTTCCGGTATCTCAGAACTATCATTCAACTACAGTCTGCAAATCAGACATATTGCTATGATGCAGTTCAGTAAAATTCTTTGACAATTTTGAAAATTCGGTCAGATCAAACGCTACGCGGAAAATGTCTGATATTGGTATTTTCGAGTTCAGGATAATCGTATCTATCGATTTGATGCCGTTTTGGCCGTATTGCTATGAGACAAAAATTTTGGTCGTGGGCTCTCGTACTATAAGTCTATGATAAATACTATTCCAGTAACAAACTAAGCTTCCCAGCTACCAAATGAACTTGCTTATTCCGAAAGGTACAGACACCAGTCACTTGCGGTTACCACATACAATCAAATTTTGCAAATCAATTTTACACTTTATTACAAGTGTATTTAGGTTCAAAATCGATTGGGGAAAATCGTCAATTTTAGGTTACCTGAAGTACTATTCCCTGTATATTCGGAAGCACGCGAAGCTAAAAATTTGAAATTTTTGGTGACTCATCTTGGAACAAACTAGGTGAAAGCTGCTTTGTTCTGAAAATCAAAAGGTTTTTCTAAAATATAAGAAGAAGGTTTAGAGAATAGAGTTCGCGTTAATTCACGTGAAAGATGAAAGGATGGTTTGAATCGTTTCACGAAATTTTCTCAAGAATAAAATCAAATAGGTACGCCTAGAGAAGTATAACGAATAAATGTTACCGATTTTACTAGCGCATATTTCGCGAGTAGGTTATATTGGCGTTTAGAGAATCCACTCTTTATATAAAACCCACTGAACTAATAACTAAATACTTAAATAACAATAAAAAACTTATTCGATGGCCAACACTCACTAGAGTGAGGGCATGAAATAAGTATTTTTATTATTATGTAAATTGTATCCTTTACTTTGCAGAAACACTGAGAAACGAATGCCAGGATCGTATCCATCCTGGCATGATAATAAATAATATGTATAAATTTGTCGGGTGTAAGTCCAACAAATTGAATGGTAAAATGGTAAAACACTGTGTATGGTGTTAAATGGTATATTGAAGTGGTAAAATGGTTATGGTAATGGTAGAGCACACGCGGCGCGGTTGGTGTCCGATCGTGAACTGTCCTTTTGCTTAATACAAATAAAATCATAATATTCGGGTCTTATTGAATTCGCTGATCGCGCGCACTCTGAGACAATAAACTGTACTGTATTGTACATATTCCCGAGGGAGGAAAAGGGTTCATGAGGGTGCATAGTGATACAAGGTGATACAAAGTAACTTGGTGCAATATTACAAGATGATGGTAACATAAAAGCTTAAAAAATCATTTATTACAGTCCCTATTATCCACTATACTAAAATTGGTAGGATTTGGTAAATTCACTTTGTGTACTTTAGAATTCACTTGATCACTCGCACTATCACTAGACTGATTAATTTGTTCACTAACACTAAAATACTAGTTACTTGCACTATGATGTGGAGGCGCGGGGCAGCGTGCCCGCCCCGCCGTGCGTGACTGGGCCCGCGCGCGGATCCTCCGCACGCCGTACGCCAAACGTGCTACGATACCAGCATTAGCCAGTATGTAGCTTCCGATGTAGTGGTGGACTTCATTGAAATCTAGAGATGTTCCGTTCTTTAGATCTATCTTGGTATTGCTTGGTATCTAGCTTGGTATTACCTGATCGATTTTTATCTCCGACCGTCTTTAACTCTCCTTAAACGTTTGATTCTTTAGTTTCATCTTCCTGAGCCAATAACGGCATGGTAATTCACATTGTTATTTATTGTTGGTATTCGATCTGTAAGATATCTGATTTCACCTTTATATTGTTTGTAAACTCTTAATGCGACAGTAATTTGATCCCGTCGTTTTTGATGATACATCCACTTTCCAAGGCGAGTATCCCGACCTTGCCCTTGTCTTCTGATGGTCACTTATGTATTATGATTTACAAAGAGCATTGACCGTAACATGAGTACTAGTAATTGTTTACATTATGTAATTGTACCCACGTATTTTTGCATTTTGTGATTACTACTTGACAAATTGAAATATATCTTCTTGATCGGGTTTTTTTTGTAGTTGGTTAAAGTATTTTTGGTTTATTTTTAAATTATTTATATCTTTCTGGTACTGTTGCTCAAAGTCAGTCAAGCACTCCAAATAGGCTGTGAGCTATTGATCCTATTGCATTCAACAGGTCACGGCGACGATGGTGGTTTTTATCTGGTAATTTCAATCTAATGTTCTAGGTCTTCTTGGCAATGGTGTAGGTAGATGTAACTAAACTAGGTGGCAGTGTGATGTTGTTTGTATTTGTATTGTAAAATACCACAATTTTCCATTCGTCTCTTATCAATCTCATGTTACTGATTTTATGAAAGTTAATGGTTTGGTTTTCATGCAGCTTGGCTGTTTGGTATGGCAATTAAGTACTACATTGTGATGGTGATACTAACAGCATGAGAAACATCAGTGCAATGGTCAAAAAGTTACATATCTTAGATTTGCTGGTTCTTCAACGTGGTGGTTATAAGATATTTATTGTTTAATTTCACCAGTCAGGTTTGGTTGGTTTTCCTCGGTTTTTTACAATACAGTACAGTTTATTGTCTCAGAGTGCGCGCGATCAGCAAATTCAATAAGACCCGAATATTATGATTTTATTTGTAATAAGAAAAAGGACAGTTCACGATCGGACACCAACCGCGCCGCGTGTGCTCTACCATTCTTCTTCCTCGTTTCCTCATGACTGAGGGTCGTGACCACTTGAGGTCGTCATTTTGTGCACCAAGGCTCTCCACTCCACACGGTTTTCCGCCTTCCGGATTGACATCTGTAGAGTTCCCTGGCAGGCATCCTTCACTGCATCGGTCCACCGGGTCGGTGATCTTCCACGACTCCTTTTTCCTTCCACGTGGCCAACCACAATAAGCTTTTCCAAGCTATCTGGTTCACGTCTAGCCACGTGACCGAAGTACTGCAGGATCCGCTGGAGGCAAATGGTCGATAAGCGGCACTTGACCTGTAGTTCGGCCAGGATGGACGCATTGGTGCGACGCGCCGTCCAAGGTATTCGTAGCATTTTGCGCCAGCACCACATTTCGAATGCGTCAATCCTGCTGCGAATTCGCGCCTTCAGAGTCCAAGTTTCTGAAGCGTACAGAAATATAGAGAAGATCAGGGTTCTCATTAGCTTCGTTTTGGTTCTTCTGCTAATACTTCTGTTCCTCCAGATCTTCTCTAGTCGCTTCACTGCTGCTTTTGCAATCTGGGCTCTCCTTACCACCTCGTTCTCACAGTCACCGTCCGCAGCAACCAGAGATCCAAGATAGACAAATTTGTCCACCGTATCAAGGTCAGACAGAGCTCCCGTTCGTTCTAACGCGCCCGCACGATCCACAAACATGAGTTTAGTCTTAGTCCGATTGATATGTAGGCCATACTCCACGCTCACTTTTTGGACTCTTTGCAGAAGTTCGGCTAATTCTGTTTCGTTCGAGCCTATAATAGTAGTATCATCTGCAAAACGTAAATTATTAATGAGCTGTCCTCCAATCCGCACGCCCCCATGCCAATCCTCCAGAACCCTTCTCATGATGTGTTCGCCCACGAGATTAAATAGTTGTGGCGAAAGAATACACCCTTGTCTAACGCCACGGTTGGTCTTAAAGGCATCTGATTCATTGTCTTCGACTCTGATCCTTGAATTACCGTCGAGGTACAGGTTCTGCACAAGAAAAGTAAGGTGGTCCGGTATACCCATCTCTCTCATGACCTCGAACATTTTCCTCCAGCTGATGCAGTCAAAGGCCTTAGCATAGTCAATGAAGCATAGTGCCATAGGCACGTTGAACTCTCTGGCCTTTTCGATGAGCTGCCTGATGTTCAGTATCTGTTCGCGTGTACCTCTACCTCTCACAAAGCCTGCTTGCTCCCTTGCAATCTGACCGGCGATGAAACTTTCGAGCCTTTTGTTAAGGATATGCAGAAATACTTTGCTCGCATGTGATGTTAAAGAGATGGTACTGTTATATCGAGCCCCCCGATTTGGGTTTTAAAAAAAAGGAAAAGAATTGAAACGAATAATTAATTGGATAGAGACAGGCAGCCGTCACGAGCTGTGGTTACCGGGAGACTGACGCGCTCGGGAAGCGGGCGCGTCCAACTAGATCGCTAAATGCTGATGGTGCAGCATCGGTTAGGGTTGTCAGCAATAACCCTAACATCGCAGGGGTGTAACACCTCCCCCCATTAGGAATAAAGTTCGGGGTTTATACTCCGAAGTTTATTTGTTAAACACTCTATATTTATATTTATGTTTATATTTATATTTATATTTATATTTATATTTATATTTATATTTATATTTATATTTATATTTATATTTATATTTATATTTATATTTATATTTTAGTGCGGATTTTAGGTGATTGGATTTCGACCGATTCTGGATTAGTTTGGTTAGCCTTTACTATTTCTACCGTTTCGTCTTTAAAAATAACCTTATGGGTATCTGATTGCTTGTGAATGCTGCCTGTGAAATTTATTTTCTTATATAGTATGTACATTACAATTATGATTATAATAATTACAATTAACATGGCAAATGTAGAATAATGAGCTCCATATTTTATAATATGTGGCTCATTAATGACCTTATTTAATTCTTTAATTATTTTTGCGTTTGAGGTTTCCTTCAAATGCAGTCTTTCTAGATCTAAGTTATTTAATTTTACATGAGGGATGTTATCAGAAACTTCTTTGAATTTAGACAAGTTACAGCAAGAGTCATTAACTAAATTAAAGTCTACGTTAATTACGGGTAATGTAATATTTAATACATTATGATCAGGTAAAAGTTTTGTGCTCCTACAATATGCTTTACAATCATTAGGTATATTAACTATACCGGTTCCTAATATGTTAGTTTCAAACAGCTGTGAGTCAAAACACTCTATTGTTAATTTACTGGATGTGGATTGTACAAATATCCACCTGTTATTGGATATAGATTTCCAGATATCTAGATTACCTTGAATAAACTCATTTTTACATTGTAGCGGAAGGCTCGTAATGACTTTGGATAATAACTCGCTTTCACAGCTAGGGTTGGCTGTAGTTGGGTAAACATTCATTATTTTACAAATATAATTTTGGTATTCTATACTTTTGCAATTTTGCAACGAGTCAAAAGTACTGTACTGTGTTTTATCTTTAGTAATAGCTATATACTTGCTAGTGGGAATTATTACACTGAATGACTTTGGACTCATTACGTCATGTGCTATGGGTAATGGGACATTATTATACAAATAAAAATCTTGAGGGCTCACTAGGGGAATTAATAGCACAAACATTATCTTATTATTTAAGTAGTAACTAATCAAGTTTGACATGTTCATAATTACATGGATCAGATCTAAATTTAAGGGCACTGCAAACTCCAAGTCTGCAGGTAAGTACTTATAGTTATCGGTAAGCTCTCTGTACAACTCTTGCGGTGTTATTATAGATGGATGTACTACGTTAACATTACTGAATAAAATTCCGTTTGTAATATCTTCGAGTTGAAAAGAAAGTGCGAGAATAGATGTTTCTAGATTATTAAGGACAGAGTTAATTTCGGACATAATTACCAAATTATTGACCGTACTTGATAAATTCTTTAAGTTTACTGAGAGCCTGTCGATGGCTGTGTTAAGGTTATCTTCATTAAATTTTAACTTTTGCAGTGTTTCTTTATATTTTAATAAAGTAGATTTTGTTACAAGAACATGATCTTTTATTAATGAAGCTAGCCTTTTTTGGTTATCTTGTACATGGTTAATAGCATTATCGTATCTAATAGCATCGTCCTCGTCTAAAGTGCCAAATATTTGTTTTAAGGCAGTGCCTATGCCACCTATCCAGGCCCCACGCCTAACTCTGTTATCGATTAGATGACTTAAGGAGGAGTATTCTTGTAATGAATCCCTATAACGTGTGGTTAAGGGTGCAACTAAGTTTTCACAAATAGAATTTCCTAAAATTCGTGTTTGTTTACAGTTATATCTGACTGTATTTATTACAAAATTAATGTTATCCAGTTGTGGCAATATATGAGATGTATCTATAGGAATGACTACGCTTAAGTGGCTGTTTATGATTCGGGTTTTCCCTACATAGTCAAAATAAACTCCTGGACTGGATGTGACCTGTTTGACAAAGTTCGGTGTTGCCAAAGCCGATTCACTGAAAAGAGAAACGTGTTCTATTTATTTGCTTTGTTTGTGTGTGTCTGGAATACTAAATGTTTATCTAAATCTACATTTGCCTATATATGTATATATGTAAATGTATTCGTATCTATAACTTATATGTCTACCCTATATCTAATTTTGGAAATAATTTGTTTATTAATTAATAATGTCTACATACTAAGATCATTTATAATAGAATATGATACTAACTTAAGGGGAACTAGGAAATACGCCTGCTAACTTTACTTCATCGTAATGATGGCGAACGTGGCGTCGGTTAATTAGGAGGGTCAAATTATTGTTGCTGTGAACAGCAATGACCTTGTATGGGCCCTTCCATATTGGGGAGAGTGCTTTGCGAAGTCTGAGATGATTTTTTAGGTATACGTAGTCACCTACCTTGTAACTTATTGGACGAGTCCTAGTATCGTAATAGGCCTTAGATCTTTCTTTAGAATTTTGTATGCTATTGACCGCCTTTTCCCAGGAAATCTTTAATCGGTGTTGGAGCATTCTGACGTAGTGAGGGTAAGTAGTGGTGTCTTGTTCGTATAGGGAATTTGGAATGAATGCTTTGTGACCAAACAATAGTTCATAGGGTGTGAATTTAGTTGTGCTATGGACGGCAGTGTTGTAAGCAAGTATAGCCGTGAATACGTATTTAGGCCAATCGTCTTGGTTTTCGCTAACGTATGATTTAAGGTACTCTTTTAATGTGGAATGACTCCTTTCCAATGCGCCTTGGGTCTGAGGGTGGTAAGGAGTGGACCAGATCTGTTTTATTTTCAAGAAAGAGCATGTCTTTTTGAATAAATCGGCAGTGAAATTGGTGCCTTGGTCTGTAAGGATGGTTTGTGGAATACCGAATAGGGAAATGAAGTGGATGAGGCAGTCAGTCGTCTCTTCAGCCGAGACGCTGCGTAGAGGGTAGGCTGCGGAGAATTTGGTAAGATCATCCTGCAGTGTCATTATGTATTTCAATTTTGCTGTACCGGATTCGGGCAGGGGACCAACTATGTCTAATGCGACTCTTTGAAATGGGCTAGTAGAAGTAGTAGTTATTTGCATGGGAGCTCTGTTGGTTCTTCTGAGGGCTTTGTTTTCTTGACAGAGTGTGCAAGATTTGATGTAGTTTTCTATGTCAGTCTTCATACCCTTCCAGTAGAATTTCTCTTTAATTCGACTTAGCATTCTGTTACCGCCTAAGTGTCCGGCAATCGGAAGGTCATGATTTTCCTTCAGTATTTTCTTTATTTCACTAAGAGCAGGGTACATGATATTGTCGTGGTATATATTTATTTGGATGTTTGTTTCATGAAATATGTACAATAGAATGTTATAGATTTTAGCAAAGGAATGTTTTTCGAAGGGGTTTCTAAAGTCTGAAATGGCAATATCTGTGACATCGTTTTCAGTTGTTGTGATATGATTTTTAATGTTTTTTAATGCTTTGTATATTTCGGGGTAAGTACACTCATCGAAATGGTGTACCTTTGTGAAAAGAAGATAAAAGGTTTTCCTTGTATCAGTTATTCTTTCGAAAGAATAGAGTTGCTTTTCTTGATTACGTATGTCATCGGGGTTGGTAATTTTGCCCAAAATTTCTGGTATATAGGGATTAGAATCATCTAGATCTAGTGATGTGGGAATTAGCAGTAATTTGCATTCGGTCTTCATAAGGGATTCGTTGTGTTCTATAATGTGGGTATTGAAAATTTTGTTAACGTCACTAGTTTCTTTCAGGAATTTTGAGTAGTCGTCACCTGTGAGGATGTCAGAGGTTGGAGTAGAAGTGCGTTTGCCAGCTGACGTCATTGGTTCAGTGGGAGGTTCTGTTACAGGTTCTACGTTCTCTGGATTCAGCGAAGGGGATTGAACAGGTAAGTTCGGATGAGTCTCTGGAATCGGTGGAAGAGTTGGTAAGGTTGCTTCTGGTTGGATTTCAGGGTTAAGAGTAGGATTGGTTGTTTCTGGAATTTCAGGGGGGCTATAGACAAGCGGAAAGTCATCTTCTAACAGGTCTAAGCAGGGTAAGCTGTTGCTGTCGTAATTCGGAGTAATAGGGATACTAACATCTAGATCACCTAAAGTTATAGGACTAAATGGAGATGATGAGTCAACGAGATCTTCTTGCGCAGGTGAATCCGTTTGTTCATTAGATTGTGGAGGATTAGTAGGAATTGAGTCAGTGGTTTCAGGAATAATTGGATTAACAGGGTAACGAGAAAGGGCGTCCGCTGCTGAATTGAGTTTACCTTTTCGATAGACAATTTCATACTCGTATTCCTCGAGCTTCAATCGCCAGCGTTGCATTTTACTGCTAGGATCCTTGTGATTGAAAAGCCACTTGAGTGGTCTGTGATCTGTAATTATCTGGAATTTGCGCCCGTATAAATAAGGGCGGAACATTTTACAACCGTAAATGATGGCCAATAGTTCTTTTTCGGTGGTGCTGTAATTGCACTCACTCTTATTTAATGTGCGCGAAGCATATGCAATCGGACGATCTTTGCCGACGGGGCCCTGTGAGAGTACAGATCCAACAGCATGATTAGAGGCATCGCAGGTAAGGATAAAAGGATTAGAAAAGTCAGGGTAACAGAGTACAGGTGCTGTAGTAAGTTTTTGTTTTAGGAGGTCGAAGGCTATTTGCTGTTGGTTTTCCCATAGGAATGGAGTGTCTTTCTTTAGGAGAGTGGTAAGAGGCTTTGCTGTCTTTGAAAAGTCAGGGATGAATCGACGATAGTACGAGACGAGTCCGAGGAAAGATTTTATGTCTCTAGGAGATTCAGGAGTTGGAAAGTTTACGACTGCCTTTATTTTATCCGGATTAGGTTTGACTCCATCAGAGGAAATAATGTGACCCAGGTATGCAACTTCTCGTCTGAGGAACTCGCATTTGTCGGGCTGGATTTTGAGATTGAAAGACCTGATTCTTTTGAAAACAGAGGAAAGATTTTGGATTTGCGAAGGTAAATCGTATGAATATATTACGATATCATCAAGGTATACGAAACAGCGGATGCCTTGTAGGCCAGATAAGGCTGTATTCATTAGCCTTTGAAATGTGGAAGGGGCATTCTTGAGCCCAAATGGCATTCTTAAGAATTGGAAGTGTCCTTCAGGGACATTGAAGGCTGTTTTCGCTTTATCGGCTTCGTTTAGGAGAATCTGGTGAAAACCGGAAGCTAAGTCAAGAGTTGAAAAGTATTTACTGTTTCCAAGTTGATCGAGAATTTCTGTGATTTGAGGAATAGGATAAGTGTCTCCAATTGTGACATCATTGAGTTTTCTGTAGTCTATAACTACACGCCATTTTTGCTGACCTGATGCATCTAGTTTTTTGGGAACTACCCATATAGGTGAGGACCAGGGGGATACAGAGGGTTCAATTATATTTTGGTCAAGCATTTTATGTACTTGCTCCTCGACTTCCTTTTTGTGGACTTCGGGGAACCTGTAAGATTTGGAATGTATGGGTTCATTAGTTGAAGTTTTGATGTCGTGTCTAATGGCGTTAGTGTGTGTGAGTTTCTCGTTAGGAAGGTGGAAGATATCGGAGTAGTCGGCACAGAGTTGTAGTAAAGCGTCAATTTCTTCTTGGTTCAGGTGTTCTGTTCTTAGTTGGTTTAGGACTTGTTGGGTTCTATCGACAGAGTTAGCAGATTTAGGATGGTGGTGAGAGTAGTTCACAGGAACAGTTTCATTGAGAGTATGGATGTCAGTCTGAGTTGTGACGGGAATGAGTCTTAGGTTTAGATTTGTTTTTAAGGATACAGGGGATTCGGATATATTAGCTACAGTGACATTAATACGTTTGTTTTCTTTGACGCGTACTAGGCAGTTAGCGATCAGGATGTTTTCTAGAGGGCTTTCATCAAGGATGAGACCTTCTTTCACCTGGGGGTTTGAGACAGAGCATTCAATTACCTTTTCAGTTCGAGCTGGTATGAAATAGAATGGATCGGAGAGATTTAATTCAATGCGACATTTACCTAGTTTTAGGATTTTGGATGTAAAGTCAATGCTACCTTGGAATTTGTTAAGGAGATCATTACCAATGATACCGTCGTAGGGTAGGTCAACATCGTCATTAATTATATGGAATTTGTGTTTTAGAAGACTTCTAGGGTCGTTATTGTTCAAAAGAAGGCTTAACTCAATGGAACCTAATGTTGGTATAGTGTCATCGGAGGAACTAAGGCCCTTTAGTTTTAAAATTTCTTTATCTAGAGAGGTTTTTGTTGGGATTATATATTTTTTTATTAGACTGATTGAGGATCCGGTATCGACTAGGAGCGACAGTGGAATATCTGAGGTTAGGGTGTTGATTATAATATGTGGTAATGATTTTTTTGAAGGGTCGAACGAGACTTCATAAACTTTAGTGGAATTGTTAGTAGATACAGTGGGTTGAGTAGATAGGCTAATTGGTTCGAGGGAGACAGCGGATACAGTGGATGTAGTAATTGGTTCGAGGGATACAGCGGACACAGTGGATCTTGTATTGGATGTAGTAGATGCGGCGGATACAGAGGATTTGGTAATTGGTTTATAAGATACGGTGGGTACAGTGGGTTTTGTATTGGATATAGTGGATACAGAGGATACAGTGGATATATTAGTTGGTTTATGGGTTACGGCGGATACGGTGGATTTTGTATTGGACTTAGTAGATACAGCGGATACAGTGGATATAGTAGTTGGTTTACGGGATACAGTGGGTGTTGTATCGGATGTGGTAGATGCAGTGGATACAGCGGATATGGTAGTTGGTTTACGAGATACAGCGGATACAGTGGATTTTGTATTGGATTTAGTAGATACAGCGGATACAGTGGATTTTGTATTGGATTTAGTAGATACAGCGGATACAGTGGATTTTGTATTGGGTTTAGTAGATACAGCGGATACAGTGGATATAGTAGTTGGTTTACGGGATACAGTGGGTGTTGTATCGGATGTGGTAGATGCAGTGGATACAGCGGATATGGTAGTTGGTTTACGAGATACAGCGGATACAGTGGATTTTGTATTGGATTTAGTAGATACAGCGGATACAGTGGATTTTGTATTGGATTTAGTAGATACAGCGGATACAGTGGATTTTGTATTGGGTTTAGTAGATACAGCGGATACAGTGGATATAGTATTGGATTTAGTAGATACAGCGGATACAGTGGATTTGGTGTCTTTATTGGGAAATTGTCCCGCGCGACACCCGAGCGGGACGAGATTTAGTTTAAATCGGCGGTATTGGTTGGGATATCGTCGGTTTCGTCCCAATCTTGTTCTTGGTCGTTGACGAAATTGACCCGGCGAGGTTGTTGAGGATTAGAAGTGGATGGCTGGGAATTGGACTGGTTGCGGAATCGGTTATTGTATTCTCTCTTCCGACATTGGTCAATATTATGCCCCGGGAATTTGCAGTATCTGCATACGATTGTGTTGTTAGGGTTGCGTGACGTTTGCGATGATGAGTTTGGATAGCTCCTTGGGGCATTTGGATAACGGGTCTGGAAATTGGGAGTAGGAACTTTTGGTTGTCTATTGAATGGTTTATCGGTCCCTTTGTAGAGAGTCTGTTGTATCCTTTCTTCGGAAATGGCGAAGCTGATGGCCTCGTTTAAATTTTTAGGAGACCGACACCTGATAATGTTGGAGATTCTTGGTTGTAGACCGATAAGGAAGTGGTGTAACGCTAATTCCTCCATAGCGGCGCTGCGTCCTGGGAGTTCCTTCACTTTGGAATTGCTAAGGGAAATTTCCGTAAGTAGCTGTGATAGTAGAATTTCTATTTTAAGGGCAAATTGGCTGGCGTTTTCAGTCGGAAGCTGTTTGCTTTCTTGCAGTTCCATGAGCAAGTGTGACGAATGTTTGCGTTGGCCAAATTGGGTTTTGAGGAACTCTTTTAACTGTTCCCAATTTAAGAATTCTTTATATGAGCAAGCAACTTCCGCCTTGCCTTGTAATTGACATAGTATAAATTTGAATACTACAGGTTTTTGTAAACTGTTAGCTAGCTCGTGGGCATTATTGCAATTGATTATAAATGAATTGAGTGTATCTCTATTACCATCGTATGGTTTGATGAATTTTAGTATTATGTTAAGGTCTAGGTTTTCAACTTGTGTAGTGGGGGTTTTCTTACCCTTACTCTTGGGTTTATCTACAGGGCTAGCAGCCCTTTCATCCTCTGTGTCTGAAGGTAAGTTCAGAGCAGAGGGGACCTGGATGTGTGGATTCGACATTTTTCAGACTTAGAAGAAAATAGAAGAAACAGTGATACTTATGATATAGTAAAATTAATTCGAATACGGACTGATGTTATGACTGACTGACGTTGTGATTAATTTAGGGTCTGATTAGAAACACGATTTATCACTAACACTTTTCTCACTAACTTGGGACATTTATAATTTAGATTGAACACTCACAGTACGTGGAAGGCAACGGCGAGTGCGATAACATTCATCGCGCTAGGGACTGCGACTCTGCAAACAATGCGCTCTTGTACTGCAACAATGTAGCGGCCCACCCGCGGCGGGACTAATCTGTCGTCGTATTGATGATGTTTGCCCCACGGATTATTGTTTCCAACCTTTGTGGGTTGCGTGTTGGCAAACGTATGTGGTCGATGGATTTTCTTCTTAGGTTAATTACCGCAGGTATGCACTGGAGATGCGAAGGTAAATTTTCTTCTTAGGTTGATTACTGGAGGTATGCACTGGAGATGTAAGGTTATGTAGCTTAGCCTTTGCAGGCTTGGAGTATGCAAAGTTCACTTCACAATTGATGCAGAGAAGTTGGTGCTTAACAGTTAGTTTTATGCACTAATTACTTGTTATTTAACACTGGATTAGAACTGTGTTCGTAAGAGACGTACTACGGGTAGAGTGGATAGTGACACAATATAGTCGATATATTAGCACGATATAGTAGTTTTTCACTTGTTCACTTTTCACGTAAAATCCGAGTACTTATGAGGAGACGGACCGGGAATCCTATTTTGGGATCCCTTTACGCTGCCACCAATGTTATATCGAGCCCCCCGATTTGGGTTTTAAAAAAAAGGAAAAGAATTGAAACGAATAATTAATTGGATAGAGACAGGCAGCCGTCACGAGCTGTGGTTACCGGGAGACTGACGCGCTCGGGAAGCGGGCGCGTCCAACTAGATCGCTAAATGCTGATGGTGCAGCATCGGTTAGGGTTGTCAGCAATAACCCTAACATCGCAGGGGTGTAACAGTACGATAGTTCTCGCATTTCTTCGTGGAACCTTTCTTGTGCAGCGGAACCACCACTGACTCCATCCAGTCCTCAGGCTATTGCCCAGTTCTCCAGACTTTCAGGCATATGAGATGAAGAACCTTTGTGCCTTCTGAACCCAACCACTTAAGCATTTGTGCGGATACTCCGTCTCCACCACAAGCTTTGTGTTTTAGGCGCGAAACCGCAGCTTCCACTTCATGTAGGAGGATGTCCGGCTCCCTTTCAGTGAAATCCATCCGATCTTCGACGGATTCATTATGCGCACTGTATAGCTGTTGGCAGTACTGGTGCCACCTCTCCAGTACAAGATGTTTATCCATCAGTGGTATGCCCATTTCATCCTCTATTGTCCAGCTTTTTGTTTGAAATCCTTAGCAAGGACTTTCACCTTTGCGAACATGTCTTTGGTGTGAGCATGGTTTGCTGCGCTTTCAAGATCTTGACATACTTCGTCGATGGCAGCGTTTCTGTCCCTCCTGCATAACCTTTGAACCATGCCATTCAGTTCCCGATACCGCTGCCTCTCCAACTCCGAGCTAAGTCCACCCTCCCTAAGACTTCTTCTGGCCTCAATGAACGACCATGTGTCCCCTTTCATCCAGTCAGCCTTGGGACCCGACTGTCTAACCCTTCCTGCTACCTCTTTAGCCGTTTCCAGAGTAACAGACTTTAGGGTCTCCCATGAAGCGTGTGCCGAATCAAAAGGATCCACTTTCAACTTCTTAAGGCGTAGTCGCGCCATCCTCCGAAATTCATCTTCGGCCTGCACTGGTAAGTTGATGGGTTTCTTCGAAGATTTTATACGAGCAGCCTTCAGGCGGATTTTGACGGCAGCTGCTAGAAGTTGGTGGTCGCTACCACAATCCGCTCCCGGTCGCGTCTTAGTGCAAGTGATTGACGACCTCCATCTTGTGCCAATCATAATGTAGTCGATTTGGTTCCTATGTTTCCCATTCGGTGACGTCCAGGTATAAACTACGCTCTACCATTACCATAACCATTTTACCACTTCAATATACCATTTAACACCATACACAGTGTTTTACCATTTTACCATTCAATTTGTTGGACTTACACCCGACAAATTTGGTCCTTCGAGCCTTCGGAAAGGTGGGACCTGTCGCGTTGTGAAACTTGGACTGAACGTGGCAGTAACTATCTTTCTGTGCTACCAGCCCTTTGGGGTACTTTTACCAAGATCTAAACAACCAGCTAAGTGATACCTTGATCGAACGAGGACGAGGAGTTCAGTTCTTCAACCACCATAACCAAGTAAGATCTTTCCATTTTTATTATCCACCAACTACCAAGATGTCTACCACTGTTGAATTATTTTCCGCTCAAAGGGAGATCATGGAAAACATGAATAAACTTTTTACTAACTTTAAAAAAGAAGGGAAAGAGCGAAAGACTTCTGATAGTATTAAACGCCGCCTACAATCGTTAGAAGCGCTCTGGAAAGAATTTTCGCATAATCATGATAGGCTAGTTACTATGTGTGACGAATCCGAAGATAGTGAATTCTTCGGCGACGACTCCTACATTAAAACAAAACTATTTTATGAGGACGTCAAAGCACATTTATTAAAAAACCTTCAGGAAAAAACCAAACCAAACCAGCAAACACCACCACCACCACCATCATCAGTGCAATCACCAATTAAACCAAGCACTTCAGGACACGGCTTTCCACCATCAGAGACCGAGACTGAAAAAGATTTACCACAACCAAGATTTATTTTCCAAGATGTCGATAAACCAAATAAAATTGACGAGATGGTAAGGAAACAGAAAAGTAACTTCAAAGCTTTGGCTAGAACCATGTCTCAAATCAATCTCAATTTGTTAACTGAAAAATGGGAGTTTCAAGATGTATTAAAGACAATCGAATCACGCTGGGCTGCGATTAATTCCCTGCACTGGGAAATCGACAGTCATTTGGAAGTAGAAGATAAGAAATATGATGAATTATTTACCAACTATAATACTCTTTGTATTATAACATTAAAAAATGCATCAACAATAAAATGTGGGACGCCACCCATAGAGATAATTCTACACCAATAATAGACATACCAATTTTCAATGGCAATTACCAGCAATGGATTTCGTTTAAAGATTTGTTCTATGAATCCATTCATAAAAATAAATCGATGTCGCAAGCACAAAAAATGCAGTTTTTAAAAGGAAAGCTACGCGGAGAGGCTGAAAAGCTTATACAGCATCTTCATGTTAGTTCTGATAATTATCAAACCTGTTGGGACATTCTTAATAAAAGATATAATAATAAGAAATTGATATTTAACTCACACATGAACGTAATTATGTCTTTACCAGTCATGCATCAACAAACAACAAGTAATATAAAAAAGATCCACGATACCACTAATGAATGCCTCAACGCTTTATAAAATCTAGGAGTTGATACATCTACTTGGGACCCAATTATTGTATACCTTCTTGCACAAAAGCTGGATGCCGAGACGTATAGTGACTACATCGACTCTTTACCAGACCCAAGAGATTTACCATATTTGCATGATTTTCTAAATTACTTGGAAGGGAAATTCATTGCCTTAGAAACAGCTCGTCGCAAAACCGACACACCTAAATACCCGCAATCATCTCATTTTAATCAACACCACCATAACCAAACCTTTAACAGCGGAAACCAGTATAGGAAACCAAAAGATGCCGTATTTAGACAAACCAATAATCTGTACAGACCAACCAGTTCCAATAATCCTAATAGATTCGTTGAAAGTAAACCATTTATAAACCACTCAACCACTAAGTCTTTTTTTTTTTTGGGGATAGGCATTCAATTAGGCAACTTGTGTGTCATAATCAAAATTTTAATTAAATTTAATATAATAATTAATGTATGATTTAGTTGTGTTTAAATTATTAATAACACCAAACTACACTACATATATTGTGGGTTTGATCCTGACATGTGTATTTGACTGAAGCACACTCACACATACCTGCCACTACGAATTTTTCTCAAAATCTGGTTTACCACTTGATCACTTGCAATTAAATACTATAAGGATGTCAAGCGCAGCCACAATAATGGAAACTCAAAAGTCCCTGGAAGTTAGACTGACGCAGAAGATGAATGAATTTGAGGCGAAGCTGATATCATCATCATCAGGCTCTCCAAAGAAAGAGACTGTATCACAGGTGTATGAAGAATTCAGAGCTTTGAAAGATGTCGTCTGGAACATACTGACACTCCTGAGACAGCAGATCGCCGATATCTCTACTGCAGTTGACGTCATTGAGATGAGGCACAGGCGTAAATATCTTCTCCTAAATGGAGTCCCAGAGGATCCGGATGAAGATGTGCGTGAGACGGCAGTGTCTTTGCTTCAAAAACATCTAGGCCTCAGTGAACTTATGCCAGAATCAGTTAAAGCATGTTTTAGATTGGGCTCTAGTAGTAGTGCGAGCCGCATAAGACCTGTTGTTATGCATTTCATGGATTTCGGGATTCGTTCTAGCGTTTGGAGAAACAAGACTAAGCTGAAAGGATCCACTCTAGTCCTTAATGAGTTCTTAACAAAGTCGCGCCAAGCCCTGTTCCAATCCGCCCGTAAAAGTTTTGGAGTTGCAAATGCGTGGTCTACCGAAGGCAACATTTATATCAAAACTCCCGACGGTACCCGTGTCAGAGTTTCTTCGGATGCACAACTGTCCGAACTCATTGCACAGCATCCCGTAGCATCCACTCAGGCAGCAACTGAAGACAAGAAGACAAAGATCGTCTCTTCGTCCTTAAATACCAAGCAGACTACGATGAGGACCAAGCGAACGGCTAAGACGTCTTCTAAATAAGCGGTTTCTCTGTCTGTAAGTTTGTTTAAGTGGTTTAAGTAGTCTCTTTGTTGTATTGTGTAATCTTTTTTTTTATTTACCTTCATAACTAGACTACAACTAAACGTTATTTATTAATTACAAAAACAGGGTACATTTAAATAACACGTTTGAAGAATAAGTAATTGCCTAATTTTATATTTTGTCTGAATCATATTATTTGACAGTGACACCGAATATCAAACGGGCCAATTGACAATGACAGCATGGCTGTGTTCCATTACCATTTAATTAATAGATTTTTTGTCACTAGCACATGTTGGAGTTGTTCCTTCCCAACGTAATTCTGATGTCATTGTTTGTTAGTTTGATAGTTAAGTTTAAACTTTGATTATGTGTTATATTTTGTTAATATTTCTTTACTGTTAATTTTTACTATTTTACTACTTTATTGAATTTATAAATTGTGAACCTTTAATTGGCAAGGTGTGTTGGTGTGTTTATATGCATTTTTTTTTTACTTATAATTTTAGCTCATCTTATATATATATTTTATTTACTTTATTTACATATCATATATATATATATATATATATGTATATATATATATATATATATTTTCATTTAATATATTATTTAGATTCAATTTTAATACTATTTTAATATTTTTAATGTCAGATTTAGATGATTATCAATCTCTTGACGATTCAAGTTCATCGTATAGCTCTGCTGATAGTGATAATGGTAACATAAGCACCTTAAAATTGTTATTGTCACAAGAATTTCAACCAATCGGTCGAAGCTTCAATGTTTGTCACATCAATGCGCAGAGTATTCCATCGCATTACTCCGAATTACTCGGTAGCTTCTCTTGTGATGTCGTGCATGCCGTACTAGTGTCGGATAGCTGGTTTAAGCCCTGTATGAATTTAGCGGCCTACTGTTTGCCAGGTTATGTGCTAACGCGCAACGACCGTGTAGGCAAGGGTGGAGGTGGTGTTGCCATCTACTTAAGTAGTTCCATTCCTTCCAGAGTAATAGCTTCGTCCTCATCTCAATATGGCTGTATGGAGTTTTTAGCACTCGAGGTTGCTTTCAAGGGTGTTAAAGTTATATTAGCCGTAATTTATTGTCCTCCTTCTATTGACTATTTCTCCGATTTGGACTCATTTCTTGAATTGGTTGGCGCGGATTACACTCATCATATAATCATGGGTGATTTTAATACTGACCTTTTAAAGAACTCTTCAAACACACACAAATTAAAGTCGATTATGGAAGCGAGTGACTTATCCATACTAACACTTAGTCCCACTCATCACAATATATCTACACCAGATACATGGATAGATATGATTGCAGTATCCTCGCCCTCTCATGCTCGCAAACACGGTCAATTCTCAGCACCGGGGTTCTCAAGGCATGATCTCATATTTTTATCATACAATGTCAAACCACCAAAAAATGAACCTGCCATCATATCAATGAGGAACTTTAAAAAAGTGAATAGTGAAGAGCTTATTAGGGATGCTCGTGCTATTGACTGGTCCTCAGTTAGCGACGCTCCTTCAATCGATGATATGGTCAGATCATTCAACTCAAAGATACTTAGGCTCTTCGATGTTCATGCACCAGTGACCAATGTTAAGCTAAGGCGAGCGCCGGCACCCTGGATAACAGAAGGTGTGCGTATGGCGATGAGAAAGCGAGACAAAGCCTTTCGTATTTTCAAAAGGTGCCGCAGTGATTATAACTGGAACTCATTTAAGGCTTCAAGAAATCGCTGTAATCAAATGGTAAGAGCTGCTAAACGCCGTTACATCCATCAGAATATATTAGATTCGTCACCTGCCGGTACATGGAGATTTTTACGTACATTGGGCATCGGTAAATCAGCTGTAGTCACTACGCCCTCTTTTTCACTCGATGCGCTTAATAGCCATTTTACCGCTGTCAAGGCAATACTTCCACGTGTCAAGTCTCAAACTCTCTCCGTTATTAGCTCTTTGACTGTCTCCAGTGTCCTAAATCAGTTTATATTCACCACTGTCACTGAGGATGAAGTACGTAAAATCATCCAATCCATTAAATCCAAAGCTGTTGGTTGTGATAAAGTGAGCAGGTCTATGGTACTTCTTATCCTAGATTGTATTCTCCCTATTCTTGTTTTCATTATTAACCGTTCCCTTACCTCTGGTGCTTTTCCATCTTTATGGGGCAAAGCACACACAATCCCGATTCCTAAAACACCTAATCCCACCTCCCTTACACATTTCCGACCTATATCCATACTCCCTTTTCTCTCCAAGATCCTGGAAGCTGTCGTTCACAAGCAGCTTTCGTCCTATGTCTTCGCCAACAAACTGCTTAGTCCATTTCAATCAGGGTTCAGACCCGGGCATAGCACGACAACGGCACTAACCAAGGTCTTAGAAGACATTCGTGATGGCATGGATAAGTCAATGATTACCGTCCTTGTCTTAATTGACTTTTCTAACGCTTTTAACGCGGTCGACCATGACATCCTCCTTGCCATTCTGTCCTCTTCAAACTTTTCATCCTCAGTGCAGAAATGGTTCTCCTCATATCTTCAGGGACGTCAGCAAGCTGTTCGTGTGGATAAAACAGTATCAAACTGGTGCAATCTAACTGCTGGTGTCCCTCTAGGCGGAATACTTTCACCACTTCTATTTTCTTTATTTATAAATTCTCTTACATCTCAACTTCAATGCTCTTACCATTTATATGCTGACGATCTACAGATATACACTCAAAGTAAAAGTACAAATCTGAGTGAGGCGATTTCATCAGTCAATGATGACCTAAGTAAAATATTGGCATGGTCAATAAATTATGGAATCGAGGTCAATCCCTGTAAATGCCAAGCCATTATCTTGGGCAGTTCACGGCAACTTGCTATTATGAGCTACGATTCTATGTCACCTTTGCACTACAACGGTACTGTAATACCTTTCCAACGTCATGTGAAGAATTTGGGTGTTTTTATTGATGGTTCACTCAGTTGGGATGAGCATGTAAAAGAAACTAGCCGGAAAGTGCACAACAGTCTTAGAGTTCTTTACAATTTAAAACACTTCCTGCCACCTAAGACTAAGATTATGTTGGTGCAGTCTGTTGTTCTCCCTATTATTGACTATGCAGATGTGTGTTTATCCGATGCCAATCAACAGCTTCTTGATAAGTTGGATCGTCTAATCAACTCCTGCATCCGTTTCATCTATGGCCTTCGCAAATACGACCATATTTCTAGTTATCGCAATCAACTCAAATGGCTTCCCATTCGTGAGCGAAGAAATCTAAGAGTTGTTTGTTTCCTGTTCAACATATTGTTCGATCCACGGGCCCCTGATTATTTGAAATCCAGGTTTCAATATCTGGGGTCATCTCATAACCTCAATCTTCGCTCCAGTAATACCCTTAGGCTTCATACACCGGTACACCACACTACTTTTGCCTCCAAGTCTTTCACCCTTACCGCTATTCGCCTTTGGAATGCACTACCACCGTCCGTACAAAGTGCTCTTAATAAGGTCTCCTTTAAGAGGTTAGTACGACATCACTATCTAAAATTGACATAAAATATATATCTGACAACAAAAAATATTTGTTTTTACATTAATAAATATATTATATATGTAGGTAGTATATATTATGTGTGTATATTATATTAGGTATATGTAGGTATCTATTTGTATGTATTATATGTATATGGAAAAGGTATTTATGTATGAATTGTATAATCGTATATTTATTTATCTAAATATTTATTCACATTTTTATTAAATATCCTGCCTTCAACACTCTTTCTCACGCACCTTACTGGTTGACTGGTAGAGAATGCTGTCTGGCATTAAGTCCGCCATTTGTACTTTCTTTTGTGCAATAAAGTTTTTAAATAAATAAATAAATAAATAAGTCATACCAATCAACAAACCATGGTTGTTTAATATGTGAAGAAAATCATGCGCTGTTTGCATGCAATAAATTTCGTGAATTAAATAACCAAGAAAAGCGAAGATTAATTGCGCAATTTAACATATGCATAAATTGCTTAATTAACCACAATGGAAAAGAGTGTACTTCGCAAAAATCATGTCGCTATTGTCACGAAAAACACAATACGCTGTTGCACAATGCCTACACGATCACAAACCCTACCAATCAGCCTAATCAGCCTAACCATGCAAAATGTGTAACACACGTGAACAATGACCAACAATCAATGACCGACATCTTATTGGCGACCGCTCTAATTAACGTCTTAGGAGCTGACCGAACCTACAAAACTATGAGAACCGTAATTGACCAAGGGTCTCAAACCTCAATCATTTCCGAACATGCAGCACAACAACTTGGAATCCCTCGGCAAACATGTAAAGGTTCTATTTTCGGTATAGGAGCTAAAGAAAGTAGTTGCAAAGGAATTATAACCATTACCATATCATCACTATATAACGACTTTACTATGACGATTGACGCATTAATCATGAAAAATCTTATTAAGAAATTACCAAACCAATCTTTCACCAAACCATCCTGGCAATATCTCGCTAACATACAACTTGCAGACCCTGAGTTTAACCAAAGCCGTCCTATTGACCTGTTACTAGGCGCAGATGTTTACTCCGAAATTATGTTACATGGAATCATTAAAGAAGACCAATCACAACCTATCGCACAACAGACTCAATTAGGCTGGATCTTGTGTGGTAACGTAAAATCATACTACTGTAACTTAGTCTTGAATAACTGTGAAGACATAAAGAAATTTTGGGAAATAGAAGATTTAACAGACGGTCCCGATAACCAATCCAGTAAAGATTTGTATTGTATAAAACAGTACCAATCAGAAACCAAACGTCAGTCAGATGGCCGTTATGTCGTTAGATTACCAATGAAACCAGATGTAAAAGAAAAACTAGGCAAATCCAAATCAAAAGCTATTGCTCAATTTTATCAGTTAGAGAGAAAACTTCGGAACAATAACCAAGTAGCAGTTGATTACAAACAATTCATAAATGAATATTTAAATCTTGGTCACATGAAAATAAGCCGTAATAACCATACATTAGAATGTTTTTTACCACACCATTGCGTTTTACGTTCCGAGTCAACGACGTCTCCAATACGAGTCGTATTCAACGGGTCAGCAAAAACATCGACTGGATATAGTTTGAATGACCTTATGTACAGTGGACCGAACTTACAACATGACCTATTATCCATAATTATTAAATGGCGACAATACAAAATAGGTTATGTAGCAGATGCAGAAAAAATGAACCGTCAGATTTTGGTAAGTGAAGAGGACCAACAATATCAGAAAATTGTATGGAGAGATTCCCCGAGGGAACCTCTGCGAGAATACCAACTCACCACGGTCACGTACGGAACCAAGGCAGCACCATTTTTAGCTTTGATGACAATGAAACAATTAGCGAAAGATGAAGCCCAAAATTATCCAGAGGCGGCTAAAGCTGTAAATAATTTCTACATGGATGATTTATTGCATGGTCAGCACAATTTAGAAGCTGCAAAGAAACTTAAGAACCAATTAATAGAATTATTCAAATCAGGCGGGTTTAACCTACGTAAATAGAAATCCAACGAACCACAAATATTAGAAAATCTTCCGAATGAAAATGAAAGTTCATTTGAGTTCAGACAACAGGAATCAACCAAAACTCTAGGACTGAAATGGACACCATTGAGCGACCAATTTAGTTTTGACATCAAAATTACATCATCACCAAATGAGAAGATTACTAAAAGAGAGTTACTTTCAGAACTTTCAAAGGTGTTTGATCCTTTAGGATGGCTCACCCCTGTAACCACTAAGTTAAAACTGTTATTCCAGTCAATTTGGCAACTAGATCTTGGATGGGACGATACTTTACCAGAAAATATCAACCATGAATGGAATCAGAGCAAAATGGATCTGCAACATATAAATAACACACAAATACCAAGATGGCTAAAGTGCCAAGAAAATGATAACATAGAGTTACACGGATTTTGCGACGCATCAACTAAAGCGTACGCCTGTGTCATCTTCTGTAAAACGGGATCAAATTACTGTCGCATTAAGAGTTTACAAACAATATAAAGGTGAAATCAGATATCTTACAGATCGAATACCAACAATAAATAACAATGTGAATTACCATGCCGTTATTGGCTCAGGAAGATGAAACTAAAGAATCAAACGTTTAAGGAGAGTGAAAGACGATCGGACACCAACCGCGCCGCGTGTGCTCTACCATTACCATAACCATTTTACCACCTTAATATACCATTTGACACCATACACAGTGTTTTACCATTTTACCATTTAATTTGTTGGAATTACACCCGACAATTATCAAGAATGGACAAAGTAAAAAATTAATAGTTTATTTAAGATGAAATATAAAGTAGTAGTGGGAAGAAATGAACAGCATGTTCAAAGAAAGTGGTAATAATGAATGTGCATAGATATAGAGAAGAAAGACAGAAGAAAAGATGTTTGGACTGTGTAAAATATGATACGGCAAAGAATTAAGGGAACTAATGTGGGTATGACGGCTGATCGAATAGGGCAGTTAGGCAAGCTGTACTAAAAAAAACATCTCAGTCTCTTTGGAAGACGAAAAATTATTGCACCGATCCCAGATAAAACTGGCAGTATGGAAATACTGCAGATATAAGTTTTTCAGCAATACTGAAAAATTACAAGAAAACTAAGTGAAATCTTTTGTAAGGGTGAGAAGCATTCTCATGATGGTTAGTTTTTTTTTGTTGACGGGGAGGTCGAATGCATTTACGCGTCGTCCCTGCGAGGTGGTCCCAACCACAGGGGATATGTGGGAATCGAGGTAAAGGCGTTCCCTCCACACCCACTAAACATCCTCACCGGCCTGACCTTCAGTGCGCTATTACGGGACGGCTCGCGATCTGCGCACGTGAGTGCAACTACACCGAGACCTTCCCAACACTGCCCGTCTAGGCACTCCTTGCACCAATTGGTGGCCAGCAGCCGCTCCTCCACCGACGAACTGGCGCGTCCTCCTGAGGATACCGGGAGCAGCCATCGGACCGCACCCGGGGGACTTCGGGCGCAGTCATGGCCCTCAAAAGGGCCGTCCAGACTTCCGGACGTGGACCCCATGATAGAAACTACCGATTACGAGCAACTACGTTTAGGAGGAAATGAAAAAAATATTTTTAAAATAATAATCAATGTTTACCTCGAAGTCAACATTTTGTGCGCTATTTCAATTAGCTATTAGAGCGGTTGTCACTTAAACAAGGGCATATAGTTTTAAGGCCATTAAATATAGCATTGTGCAACATATTGATATGGATTAGCAGACGTAATCAGGCCCAAAACTCGCACCAAGTTACTAAGCCAGGGTCGAGTAGAGACAAGGTTTAGGCTGTCAAATCATTTAGCCCAAACAAACAAGGGACCACAAATAGACACGAGCATTATCAATGTTCACTGACTCTTGTAAGGATCATATACAAATCTGGCTCACTTAATTTATTTTGTATTACCTTCTATCTTTTGTTTATCGTGAATATTCCAAGAAATAAAATTGGTATAATAAAATAATTATCATTATTTTTAATTCTTTATTCTTTTTTAAGTCTACCAATTATAATTTCATACCATTGGTTTGATCTACAATTAACCTATTGGGCTAAATGTAACAACTACTTATAGGAAAACTCCACATGCTCAGTACTTAAATGACGTTTAGAATAATTAAAACTTAACTTTTACTGTTCAATAATCAAGCAAACATAATATGTATTATCTTAAATAAGTAACAAAGTTGAAAATAAGACAAAAACATATAAAAGCAAAATGTATATATCTACATTTAAAATTACATAATTTTCTATTAGAATAACCGGAGCCCAGCAGTCTTTGTGAAATTGAATATCTATCTATATTTAATACACGAAGAAAATATGATATAACTGTTTTTAAGCATAGTGTGTGTGACAATAAATATAATTGAATGAGAATGAAAACTTTTTGCCGACTAATCAACGAGTATTCTGTAATTAAAATGAATCTATGGATCGAATTTGCAGTCAGACATTATTTAAAACAAATACAAGAAAAAAAGCCTTTTAAATTGCCTATTTTATCCTTTTCATCGGATTGTATGTGCTTTACAATGTAGAGTTTTGGTGCGTATGTGGTGTTTTCTCGAAACCTTGGACAGTAGCCAAACTCTGCAAACGCTGTTTTTGTAAAGTGGCCCGTGTGGAGCAAAGTACCGACTGCTTTTTGTCCTGTAAAAGCTATATAGCTTTTCTTTATTTTAATACACTCGTTCTGACCTCTTTGATTAATATGAGTTATGTGTGATCCAAAGTGGTATCTTAAGTAGGGATACTTAAGATCGTTTTTTAAGTCCGCTTGGACACCATTTTGTCTGTTACCACAATAATAGTGTTAATAACATTATATGAATATGAATGTGGACCGATAAAGAGGGAGAAGAAGACCGAAGAAAAAATGCATAGATTGGGGTGAGATATGATATAGCAAAGAAAAGATTTAGTGCTGCGCTAACGGCTGACCGAGGTGTATGCAAGATAAAGACATTATTACGCCGATCCTACTGGAGAACATCATAATGAAATAAACTAATCAAAACTTAAAGAAGGAAAATAAATTTAATTTAAATATAAAATGACAAGTTATTATTAAAAAGGACAAGTCAATTTTAAGCTTAAATTCTAACCTAAAATTACAAAAAATTCAACCATAAGATTATTTATGACTTAGTAGTTGCGTGAAAGAAATATCAAAAAATTCTTTGAAATTTCCTCCGTTGACCCCATAGTTTGACACAAAGGAGTTAACAGGAACAAACGGTCCCGAACGAATCGATATATAGCACCCGTGCACGGTTGGGCCTAGCGTAAATCATCCTTAAACCGATTGTGTTGAACATAGCGAACCGATTCCTATCAGAATTGCTTTATCAATGTAGACACACTACAAAAGGAATAGTTGTTTTTTGCATTTTTCTTCACAGGTCGGATAAAATCTCTGTTTGAACGATTCGGTTGGCAGAGCAGTCATCACAAAGTCATCATCATTATGTCAGTCAGAGAGACGTCCACTGTTAGGCATAGGCATTTTTTTTATATAAAAAGGTCTAGCAAATGACTCTATTCCACCTGATGATTCCACATGATCTCCAACCCGATCCTACGCTGCCCGGCATCCAACCAAAGCTCCGTCTCCCGATACATGGCTGCCACTCGAGAACCTTCGGTACTCCTCGTAAAATGGCCTGCACACTCAAGGTACCACTTCAGGCTCGCGATTCTGCGGGCTATGTCGATGGACTTAGTTCTCCTGCGAATATCATCATTTCTGATATGATGGCAAAGAGAAACTCCGAGCATAGCTCTAGCCATTGCCCTTTGAGGGACCTTGTGTCTGAGCCTTCTTAGAGGCCCAATGTTAGCGGTCAGATTTGAAGCAGTGGTGTAGTCAAAATCTTAACATAAGTTGAGGTGGTTGAGACTATGACTGCGTTTTAAAATGATTTGGGTACCATTCACAAATATCTATAAAGTATTAAATGCTCAATAGTTAAATGGATTGGTGACGCTAGTTTGCTTGCCTTTTAAAGGTATCGCTTTTTTCGCTGATATACTGAATACCTAACAACGCTAACAACTGTCTGAATGGTGACGATAAAGATCTGTCAGGTGCTATTCTATCTTTTATTATCCATAAAAAACGAATAAATTAAACCTAACTTTCTAAAATTTATTTCATTCCTTTTCAAGAGAGTACCTACGTTTTATTGATCTGTCTGTCTGTAATGGTTTTATGTTCCACAAATAGGTTTTAGCACATTGTAAACCCTCTACAAGTTGACACGTGAATGGAGGGATGTTTTATACGAGTGGATGTTGTTGTGTCATTTCTAAGTGTACCTAAGAAGGCCCGTAGGAATCGGAGTAAGTAGTTAATACTTTGTGCAATTATACTACATAAGGCTTTAAAAATGTAGAAATTGTATAAAGAATAGAACACAATTATATGTATTTTTAATATAGGTAGTTACATAGTAACTTTAGATATTTGTTTAAATAAACTGAAATAAATAATGTTCATCACTTAAACATGAACCCGGACCGAACGCTTGATGTGCAGCTATACTGATCACTCCACAACGACGGCGTCGGCAATGTAAGAGCTTATATAGATTGTGCCTGTAGTCTACTATGTTGAGTATATAAACCCAATGGTGTGTGTCATAGTCACGGTGTAAATCTAATGTAGGAAAGTAAGAAATAAATTGATACTAGACTCCCTCAGATGTTCTCTGAGTGTAGCCGTTTTATTTTCTACGATTTCTATTTTAATAATTTCCCAGCATGAATTTGTGTTGCGCGATAATCATGGCAAATAAAAATAATAAGTTTTCACGCTCACACCAATTACTAGCCCAATGTAAGTATTATTAAGAACTTGTGTTATGGATACTAGATAACGGACATTTTTAATAAACATAATAATTTTAGATATTTATGATATAATGATAACTTAATGAAATATTTAGACAACCATGACTCGCAAACAAATATTCGTGTTCGTCAAATGTTTACCGCTACCAGGATTCGAATCAGGACAGGAGGTTACAATTGACCTGTACGCTGTCACAGGAGTGTTGAATGTTCCAGTAGTGTCGGCCATTGAAAAATTAATTAGTCTGGAAAACTATGCGCAACGGAAGTTCGTCATGAAGATTACCCTCATTCATTAGGATATGTGGGACTGTGTCGAAGGCACAGTCACCAACGCAAATAAACAACTAAAGGCCTTGGCGAGGATCTACCGCAGGATGAATCCAGTTGCTCACGTGCGTGTCCGGAACGCGGCACTGATACATGAGGTATGGAGAAATTTAGAAAAAGCTCACGAGTACAGAGGTCCCACTAGAATACTCGGACTGATGAACGCTTTTTGAACTAAAGCTATTTTTATGCGAAAAGCCTGCCTGGTATTGAGTAGCCACCGTAACCTTTAGACGCTTGTAACTCTGATCCTTTTCCCTACTCTGTGGGAATGTGGCGATTCTTTACTTAGCCATATTTAGTTAAATTCCGCGAGAATCTCTTTAAATACCTGTTCTCCATAGTACGAAAATATAACCAAGGAGGTCAAAGGCACCGCGGTCGTTCTTCGTAACAATCTCAAAACCTACCAAGTGCTCGTTTGGTATTCAGATGAGTCCGAAAATTTTCCTACGTGGTTCAGAAGCCACGTTAAGCTGGTAGTCCCGACGGCTGTCGAAAGATAGCAGTCGTACTCAAGCCTAGAGGTTAGATAAAGCGACTTGTAAAAGTCATATACCAGGCTAACCTGCTAGACACCGCGTTAACCAGTGGAAGAAGAAGTATGGAAATTACAGAAGTTCTAGATCCAAGGTATGTTAATAAAAAATATTACGCCATATTAAATTTATGTTGAACTGAAAACGAAAATAGCTCAATTGCTTCATGGACCAATAAACTTAATTTTAGAACCTATTAGCCAAAATAGAATATTTTGGCTATTAGCAACAATCGGTAACGTAAATCTTTGAGACCCTTAGCATAATTATTCATAAAATTCCTCATATTATTGTAATAATGAAATTTAGACAATCTAACTTAAAATAAACATGAGATCCATATTGATGTTCCCCGAAAATGGTTTTGTTGTTTTTGACTTAAAACTGAATGAAATTATGGAAATAGGAGATCAATGGAGCGATCAACTAAAGCGGAGCTACTAAACAATCAAATTGAAAAAGCTTGTGACTTGAAAGTTTTTCTTTGAAAGTTTACATTATTTTTCAATTGAACTGATGTTGTATTTATTTGCGCAAATCTGTAAAGACTGGGTCCTCGTGTAACGAGAAGGGAGCCAGGAGTCTTTCCTAGGACTTATAACCTAGGTGTGAGTAGACTGACCCCATTTACATTGCAATACGGCTTACCTCCACTCCCCCAGCTTCTCTCTCTTACTACTTTTACACACACACTTACACACTCACGATTGCACGCATGCACGCACGCACGCACTCACGCATGCCCGCACGCACGCACGCCCGCCCTCACGTACGCACACACGCACACACACACACACACACACACACACACACACACACTACCGTGATCATGACCAAAACCCGACAGGTAAATACATAGACGCACGATTTGTGTTCTGTGTGACTGTAAGCAATTTTTATCAAAAGGTCAAAAAATTAGTTCAGCGCAATAAATGATAGAGGTTTATTAAGAGTGTTGCTGTGAAATTAGGATAGAATATAATTAAGCTTTATAGCAACGTAAAGATAACAAAATGCAAACACATTTTTTTTAGTAAAATGCGCTACACCTGAACACTAAGGCTCTGATCCCCTTAGCTTTAGAGAGTGCGGTTTATTACGAAATTTGGACACTGTGTTAACCATAGAACACAAAAAGGGATTAGAAAGGTGATCATGCACCGTTTGTACGAGAACTGCTTTAGCCACATATATATCAATCTTAGGAAATCGGTCGAATCGCAGAGGTTATAGGAAGACCGAGTGTCGCGATCAACGGTCGTACTACATAACATGGTTCTAGTTGAGCATACCGTAATATACACTATTCATTGCGCGCGTCATGAGGGCTGTGAAGCAATGAAAGTTAAGCGCAACAACAGCGTTTAAAAAATGTTTTTATGATTGGATTATTCGTTGGCGTAAGTGTATCGTTTCTGGAGGAGCATACTTTAAACGTGATAAAATAAATTTGGATGAATAACTAACATTTTGTGTATTATTGATCTTTATCCGGTACTTTCTTGACAGAGTAGTATGAGCGATATCTTCAAAAAGGGCGAGGTCAAAAATAGTCGAAACCACGGAGCATGTATATAGACTTTGATAAAAGTAAATGACACGAAAAAAATGTGCAAGGATCGCAGCATGTAGAAACAAATGACGTCTGCCTATCCCTATCCACTAAAAAATTGTCCTTGAAACTTTTATTTCCTATTTGTCTCTTTCTAACCGCTAGAGCACACGTATTAGACGGTCACGTGACGAATACGTCATACGTACGTACGTCCAAAGAGTATATAATCACTACGTTTCGTACGTCATCATATTACTTGTGTTATGGAGGAGTTTATCCCGAGTTCTTGTTGTAAAAACACGTGTTGAGAGACTCCATTTTTAAACCAAATCAACCGTACAATTTTTGTTACTTTAGTTACATTTTCACTTGACATCGTTTAATGCGACGCGACGCCATTAATAAAGATTAGAATAGAATACCTGTGCTATGAGTTAGAAAGAGACATTCATGGGGTCAAAACAGTTGTCTTCACTTTTTTATAGGTAGTGTGGCATCTAGTTTTACCTATAAATTTTTTGTAAGTAACACATATTTAACCTCTTTCAATGCACGCGCTGGTCTTCGCTAGTTTGGCGATAACCACCTTAAAACGAAGTCCTACTGAACAAGCCTCATTTGAATTCTATCCGTTTGTAGCCTTTACCTTTATTCTCGGTGCTTATCTGAGAGGTGTCACTCCGTGCATGCTGGTCGCACGAAGATAGGAATCTTTTTTTCTCGGCAACGCAGAAAAAATGGCAAAGATAATGTAAAGTGACGGCGAAATCAGACACTTCCTAACCGCTTCACGTTTAAAAATGTGAAATCGTGTATTTCAAGCTGGAATTTAGCTAGCAAGGGAAACCTGACCTTATAATGGTTCTAATAAGATAACATTTAAAGTGTTGCGAGCATTCTTCATTTCTTTTGTCTTTGGAGCTTGTTCCGCAAGGGTTTCTTGCATTGTAACAGGAAGTCCCTGTACTGTTCACACAGGGAGCCGTCATTTCAGTGCACAATTCACTTTCTACACGGTGGTACAAACTTCAAGAACTACAGTTTCTATCTTGATGTTGGCCGTGAGTTAGTCCACATTCTAACACATTATTACATTATTACACATCCCTTCTTAATTATTATAAATGCATATAAAAGTAACTCTGCCTTTCTATCTGTCTGTTTTTACGCCGAAAACAGAACAAAATGTTGAAGAAAATTTGCAAATATTGACTAGACGCTGCGAAAGGACATAGGCTACCGTTCATCGCAAAAAAAGGTTTGAAGGGGTTAAAATATGGAATTAAAGTTTGTATGGAAGTACGTCATTATCGAAGATAAAACCATCAAACTTTGAGTTTAGGCACTTGGTAAGAAATAAATATTTGTTCTAACTTTTTTGATTTTTTGACCCGTGTGGGGATGAAATAGGGGCTAAAAGGTCGTATGGAAGTGTAAACAAAGTTCAAAAAATGCTGCCCATAATAACTATTCCACGCGGACGAAGTCGTGAGCAAAAACTAGCATTGATAACTAAAGTTTGTTTTACTTTACATAAAATTTCATTTTAATTAATATTTTTATTTTTTTATTATATTCTTATATAAGGTTCCACTATTTTTTGAGAGTAAGGTGTGGTTTCATGATTATGGTGTTTTTAATGAATTCCTGTGTAATGACAAAGTTTTAAATTGGTATTTTTGTGTTACATTAAGTGTCTTTTAATTTAAAAAAGTGAGATAACATTGCAAATAGATAAATAAAATAAATAAAGTTCTTGTAGCTACCGCGACGAAAAGAGATCATTGTAGATAAAACAGTAAAAAGAGATCATTTATCGGAGAACAAAAAGATTGAGAACTCCTCCTTTTTTTGAAGTCGGTTGATAAGTAGATAAACTAGTTAACAAAACAATAGAAGCATAGAGCACCTCCGTTGACGAATTTTTGTTGTAAATACAAAGCTCGAACCAGTCCAATCTTGGCTATTCTTTAAGAGTCGTCAGTTTACTTATCTCTCTTATTTATAGGTTCTCCTAACAATCGCATTAAATATCAAGGCCTAATTTAGTTAACAGCTTTAAATAAAAAAAGGCACAGAGCCTTTATACCTAAGCAAATATATTTTACGAGTGCCAACACAAATCTTGTATACCCTTTCTCAGGAAAGGTGTAAATGCCTTTTCCTATGTAAACGCAACTAATACAAGGTGATAGTCAAATGCCCCCGGACTCTATAAACAGCGAGGAGTTGGAAGTTAAATTTGGCAGCTGAAAAGTAGACTTAGGCCCTTTCCTGCCTGGATTGGTGCGTTTTCGTTTCGGTACCGAATCACGTAATTAAATGTGAGCTTCCCGACTGCGTTGTTTCGGCACAGGCTTTGTACAGAGCTCATACACGCGACTATGTTGCGCATCATGCAGAGTATGAACCGAGTACTTACGAGCCACTCGATTCACTCGTTTCGTCACCCTGCCCCGTATCACACCACCCCGCTGTGTCAGCCAATCACACATAACCATACCGAAACAAAACCGAGTCAATCAAGAAGTGATTCTTTCTGCACAGAATGCGGATTCCGACATAACAAGACTATTCAAAATTTATATTTCATGACTATTCAACTATAAAAAGTGCCTGAGATGAACTACTGAATTTGTTCTGGTCTTTATCAATTTGTACAGGATTATTCTGCATAGTTCTTTTCCCAATGATCAATCTTTAATTAATAAAGTAATCATCATGTTTAGGAACGACGTCTTCAAAAAGGTCTAGGAGAAAAGTACTCAAAACCTCTAAGTCTAACCATGTTTGAGGACTGTGATGGAAGTAAATGAAGGGAAAGACATATCTAAGGAAAGGGGCGTGACTTTATGTATGTATGTTTACTAAATTATGGTACATACCTATTCGAATAGTTTTAATAATAGATAATAATAAAATAAAATATAATACTGAAATGTGTGCACCATATGTTTAAGTATATACGAGGTAGAGCATAGCATATTAGCCGCTATTTGGAGCACTTACAGAAGACTGCAGTAAAATAATTCTATTATTTTAGATTACAGTTTGAAAAGTTAATTTACGAAAATGTTTATACATAACTTTCCTATCTTCCACGCTCACAAAGCATTTCCTGCGAGTCGCTGAAATCTCTGCGAGTTGAACCATCATCAAGTTTTACACAAAAACGGCAAGAGTCCTGCTCGGAGCGCCTGCCAAGGGAACAAAGGGATTACACGCACCCAGCGGGTAATTAATGAGCTCTTTGCGGCGCCCTGTTTAATTTAGCATAATCAGCGAGCCCATAATCATGTTCGCGGAACCAGACCTTGCCACCCCTAAATTATTAATACTGCTCAACCTTCAAGCGCTAGAAAATCTTCATTCCACCTTCCTTCATCCATATTTGGAAAATTAAATATGAATGACAAATGATGGACAGTGAGGAGGTCAACTTCGCCACGGTCGGGTGTTCTTCGTATCCAAATTTGTAAGTAAAACTGAACGTCATACCACCAATAAAAAATAGACGTGTGGCACTCGGGGACTGCCGCGGTAAAGCTATTGCATAGCATTTTGTATCAACTTATGCAATTATAAGTTTATTTATTTATTTTATTCATGCAGTATTTCTTTTTCTTTGATATTAATTTTATAATTGAAATAATTAACTGAAATAATTAACATTCATATTCAAAACACTTTATGCACAAATTTTACATGTACAGCTATTCACTGTTGTACATAAATACCTATACACCTATATACTTTCTCATAAACAGCTGCTTATGTATTCGTCCGATTTCGGAGCAGCTCGTCTCGATTCGTGCGAGTTTCGTAGAGTCGTACAATACGTCTAATCGCACGCACACAACGCCGTGTCGAAGACTGCCGAACTGAAACGACGTTAGACGATGCACGGCCTTCAAACCACACCTCCTTGCCCATCGGAGTGGGGAGCGTGAGGTTTTTTCGTTACGGAATTTCTGGATTCGGTCCCCGCGCTCAAGGCCCGCGATAGAAGCTATGCAATAGCTTCAAAAGAAGAAAATCTTTTTTGACCCCAACTAACCTTTGGATGTTTCCATTTCCTATCTATCGCTTTCTAACTCAATAACACAAGTAAGTCGGTGGGTAGAGCGTCGGTAGCGTAGTGCGTAAGAGCGTCGTCTCCCACCCGGGAGGCACTGGTTCGATCCCCGCCACGTACCAATGTGTTTTCAAATTTTGAATTCATGTACGTTTAATCGACGCTTGAAGGAAAACATCGTGAGGAAACCTGCACACACCTATGAAGAAATTTTTAGATTATGTCTGAAGTCGACCAACCCGCACTTGGCCAGCGTGGTTGACTAGAAGGCCTAATCGCCCCTAATTACATTTATTAAAGGACATTATATGAGCAGTTGATGATGATGATGATGAACACAAGTAATAATGATGACGTATATCGTATGACGTATTAGACGGTGACGTAACACGTACTCTAGTGGTTAGAAAGAGACATATAGGAATTACGCTGTTTGAAGGTCGAATTTTTTTACTTCACTTTTTCATTGGTCGCGTGGCTTCCAGTCATACCTATAAATTTCATGTTCGTAACCGAAAGCTAGGTAACCACTTAACACCAGGTGGGCCGCAAGCTCGTTTGCCATCTTGTAGTATAAAAAAACCATGTTCTCCAATAATGGGTATCGTAGAAGGCGACTCAGGTATTGATCACTTATACTCCGTCCACCAATCCGCATTGGGCAAGCGTGGTGGACTACTGCCTAAACCTCCTTCGATGACAAGGAGAGGCCTTGTGTCCCAGCAGTGGGTGGAATTATAAAGGCTGTTATAATAAATAATTTGGTCTCTTTTTACATTCCTCTCCGTTGTATAAAAAAGAAGATTTATAAACACTACTGAACCTAATTCAGGCTATATTTTGTTTAAGTTGTTCATATTAAATCGGAAAAGACAGTGTGATAAATAACATTGATTTACTTGCTTATGAATCGGCTGTCATGTTATCAAAGACCAGTAAAACAATACGATGACAAAGTGAATTTATTTCAGCTAGAATATGTGTGCCAAGAAGTAAAATACTAAATTTGTTCAATCAGATTTGAATCGTAATTCCCGGGGTTTACGGCTTAAAATACTTTTCTCTCACAAAGAATTCCGGATTTCTTACTAACACTGTAATAATTTCCAAGAAAAGCTTTGTAAGTTACATTTCCCTTAGGCCTATTCTAACATAAAATTTTGGTGCGAACAATACGTTTAGGATAATCTATTACTTTACGATTACGAACAAACTGTGTGACTTATTGTATCGAAAGAGAAAAATACCCACAAATTTAAAGTGAAAACAAAGTATTTAATGAGGCAAAAATATAAGTTTTTAATTTGAAATATACATACTTAATAGTGTTTTTGTGTGTGCTGTGTGTGTGTGTGTGTGTGTGTGTGTGTGTGAGTGTATGTGTGTGTGTGTGTGTGTGTGTGTGTGTGTGCCGTTTATACAGTATGTTGAATGTTGCGTGACAGAGTGCGTTTATTGTATATGTGTGTTTGATGGAGATATAGATATAGACTGTGTCCCGAGGTTACGCACACGTACACAAAGTAATTCATGCCTGACAACATTCATAGTAAATTAATGTTGTCATAGTCAAAGAACTTCTCAGAATATCCGTATACTTGGTTAATTAAGGTCATAGTACACTTATCAGCTTTGAAAGCGAACGCCTCTTTTTTCTTGGAACGGTACGGAACAGCGGCTATGAAACGACTACGGAAAATAGCTCCGATAGGTACAGTATACGGTTCTGAGCTGATAAGTGTACGACCTTTAAGGTATATTTATAAGTAGTTAGTTTGTTATTCTATTCATCATTGTTAAATCCGCGTTAATTTTTCATGATTTTTCATGTGTGTGTTTATAATTTATGTAGTTTGACTTACATTTAACACAGCGCACCTTCATCTTATCTTAATTATTCATCCACACATCAAAATATGATTACCTGTAAAGAAAAAATGTACATTAGTTTAAAATGCCATTCGCATATCAATAAAAATAAGTATAATTATCGAATTCATTGTCAAAAAATAATCATGAGGTATTCCATAAATAGTGGTTTATTCTGTCTACTTTTAATGAAAATATTCACAGAATATAACTCTTTTGAAAAATAACTCGTGGGGGAGTGGCCAGTATAGCTGCTTACACAACCCAGAGCGGTCCGGTTCGGATCCTGGTAGCGGATAATATTTTTGTGACTGTCATGTATTAAGTAAATTGTATAGAAACTGGAGGGTACTTGTCACTTTATTTGTTATAATAATGTTGATACAGTGGGTAGTTGGAAATAGTATGTAAGACTCAGTTGTTAACTAGCTACAGAGCTAAATAAATACTCGTGATACATATTACGTGTTTAATTACATTACATGGACATAATAGTGGCGACGTAGGGTAAAAGTGTTAAAAATGGATACAAAAGCAGTGAAATTTGATGAATTTAATCCGCAAACGGACAACTGGGACATTTATCTTGACAGACTAAAATTTTGTTTTGAAGCAAATGGAATAGTATTAGATCAAGTTAAAAGAGCTAATTTCGTAACTGTGTGTGGTGTGCGTGTGTATGAGACATTATTGGCATTGATTACTCCAAGAAAAACTAGTGATGTGACATTTTTGGAAATAGTGAATATATTAAGTAAACATTACAGCCCGAAACCTAATGAGATATCTGTATCATTTCAATTTTATAAGCGCGACCAAAAACGTGGTGAATCGGCAGCAGATTATATTGCACAATTACGGAAATTAAGTTCAGGATGCAATTTTGTTGATTTAGAAAGAATGTTACGCGACAGACTGGTATGCGGTATGTGTGATGATAAAGTGCAGTACGAATTATTGAAAAGAGACAATCTAACTTATCAAAATGTAGTAGATGCTATGTTATCATCTGAAAGTGCGGGACGTGACACTCGTATGATACAAACCGCAGCACACACATCTTTTTCGAATACGCAGACGGTGCCGCAGGGTGCGTTTACACCCCGCGAGACGACATCGGAACCAATGGACATCAATGCAGTACAAACTAGAATAAACAGACGTTTTTGCTATCGTTGTGGAGACAGTCATCAAGGCGAATGTCGATTTATAAATACTGTGTGTCGATATTGTAAGAAGAAAGGGCACATAGAAAAAGTTTGTATAAGTAAAAAGAAAAGTGCTAAGAGTGTAAATTTTACTGTTGAAGAGTATGATCATTTAAATGGTATCTATTGTGTACAAAGCAAAAGTCGCGTGCCCCCGTTTGAAATAGAGGTGTACCTCGCAGAAACCAAAATAAAATGCAAATTGACACTGGGGCTAGTTTTTCTATAATGAATGAAGACACTTGGTATAAAGTATGTGCTAGAATGCCAAGGGACGCTTTACGACCGGTATCACTTTCGCTGCGGACGTGGACAGAAACTCCAGTCAAATTGTTAGGACAAGTGACATTGTCAGTAATATACAAAGGAATTATACATGAGAATATGAAGATTATGGTAGCTAAAGGAGGTGGACCAAATTTAGTAGGACGTGATTGGTTTGGACAGCTCAACATTACAATGAACATAAATTTCATATCTGACAATGATTTATTTGAATTGAATAAAGTATTAGACCAACATCAGGCTGTTTTTAAAGAGGGTTTAGGTACTTACCGTGGAAAGCCAGTCACTATACATATTATGGATGGCACTACACCGAAATTTCTCAAAGCTCGACCGGTACCGTATGCCATTAAAGAAAGAATCGAAGCAGAGATAGATCGATTAGAAAGTGAAGGAGTTTTAAGACCCATAAGTTTTTCGGAATGGGCTACACCTGTAGTCCCCATAGTAAAGAAATCGGGGGAAATTAGGCTTTGTGGTGATTATCGTAGCACAGTAAATGAAGCGACAGAATCAGACACATACCCGATGCCAACTGCTAATGAGATATTTGCTACAGTTGCGGGTGGAATTTACTTCACAACTTTAGACTTAGAACGAGCGTATACACAAGTAGTGGTTGATGAAGATACTTCGAGACTTCTAACATTGAACACGTGCAAAGGACTATATTCTGTACATCGTTTAGCTTTTGGTGTCAAAGCATGTCCGGGTATATTCCAACGTTTGATGTCTTCGTTACTGGCGGGTATACCTGGAGTGGCTGTTCTGATTGACGACATTATTATCAGTGGTTCAACTATCCAGGCGATGCTAGAAAGGCTTGACACAGCGTTGGGAAGGATTGAACAAGCTGGTTTACGACTTAATACAAAAAAATGTAATTTTGCAAAGAATAAAGTTGAGTTTCTTGGTTTTATTATCGACGGAAAGGGTATTCATCCGGCACCTAGTAAAGTGGAATCGATAGTCAATACACCTGAACCCAAAAATAAAAGAGAATTACAGGCATTCCTTGGTTTGTATAATTTTTATGAGAGGTTTATACCACACAAGGCTACAATGCTTGAACCGCTTCACCGTTTGTTAGATACGAAACAGATATGGAGATGGACAGATAAGGAACAAAATTCTTTTGACACAGCCAAACGTATGCTTACATTCGATCTAACTCTAATACACTATGATGTTAAGAAACCGTTAATTATAACATGCGATAGTTCCGAATATGGGGTGGGAGCGGTACTAGCACATAAAATGAATGATGGGGAAGAACAACCTATAGCTATGGCGTCGAGAACACTTCATTCGCACGAACGACGCTATTCTCAATTGGATAAAGAAGCTACCGCTATTATGTTTGGTATTACTAAATTTCATAACTACATCATGGGTAGACATTTCCTGATAGTGACAGACCACAAACCTTTGCTTGGAATATTTAATCCAAAGAAGCCAATGCCGACCATGTTATCACCGAGATTAACCCGAATTGCTATTGCCCTAACTTCACACGATTACGAGATTACTTATAAACCTGGCTCACAAATTGGAAGTGCTGATAGTTTAAGTCGCTGGCCTCAACCGGTACCGGAACAACCAGAGGAACATCTAGGCGAAATTTTACTAATGGCTGAAGCTCCTGATGATTTTCCGTACGATGTAGAACATATAGCGAGAGAAACAATGCGTGACAAGATATTAGGAAGAATAATGCATTACATACATAACGGTTGGCCAGCTAAAGAAAATAACACGGAATTACGACCATTTTGGCTACAACGCGCAGATTTATCAATACAGAATGATTGTATATTATTAGGTAATCGTGTAGTAATACCGACAACTCTGCGTCAGTCAACATTGCAAGTACTACATAAGATACACTCTGGTATTGTACAAACTAAAGCTCTGGCACGAAGCTACATATGGTGGCCGAGACTTAACGACGATATAGAAATGCATGTTGGAACTTGTACAAAGTGTTTAGAAAATCGTCATATGCCATCTAAATCGACCCACGATTGGATCACACCTACTAGACCTTGGTCCCGAGTCCACGTGGATTTTGCCGGCCCATTTTATAATAAGTATTTTTTCATAATGGTGGATTCCTATTCTAAGTGGCCAGAAATATTCATAGTTAATAACATGACATCTTCCACCGTTATTAAGCTTCTGAGAACAACATTTGCAATACATGGCTTGTGTGAAGTATTGGTTTCTGACAATGGCACATCTTTTGTTTCTAATGACACGAAACAATTTTTACTGGCTAATAAGATTCGACATATAACTACAGCACCATACCATCCAGCAACAAATGGATTAGCAGAGCGCATGGTGCAAACAATAAAGGAAAAACTACGGAAAATGGATGATTTGGCTTGGGATGTTAGGGTCCCAAACCTATTACTTGGTCTCCGAAATACACCATGTACTGTCACAAATAAAAGTCCTGCAGAGTTATTAATGAAAAGAAGATTGCGGACACTATTAGACACCTTACATCCAGACAATTTAGACAATAAAAGAATAGAGACTGAGATTACAAACAACAGTCTGAAAACTAATCGAGAGACAAACACTGGTCACAAAGTATTGTACAGGAATTATACCAATGAAGGGCCTAAGTGGCTTCAGGGTACAGTCAAAGAAAAATGTGGACCATCAAACTACAAAATTGAAACTAATAGTGGGCTAATAGTTAAAAGACATATTGATCAATTATTAAAAGTTAAGCCACAAGATACTCAAAACAAACAGGATCGAAGCTTTCCAATACTTTTGCCTGATACTGATATGCATACATATGGCAATACAAATAATGAGGAGACCAACTATGATGATACCAATATTGGTGATGAGAGTACTAATTATGAAAATAACGAAAATCAGGAAGTAATAATTGAAATTCCTGATACAGAACAGTGGGCGGATATGCTCGGGATACCACAATCTTCAAATGCAAAAGATGCAGTTGCTGGAAAAATAAGAAATAAGTTAAGCATCCATTCTAGAACTCCTTATGGAAGGCCTAAAAAAATTGAAGAGAATAATTACTTATATTAAGATATGGGGGAAAGATGATTATGTATTTATGAAAACTGTTTGTGATTTGGCAATAATTTATTGATTGTTAAGTGTTAGAGATTAGGGTTCTTACAGAATAGGGAAAGTAAATAAATAGATATAAAGAGTTTTCAAAAGTTGATTATTGTTATGTATTCATGTATTTATTCTTTAATAGTTAATATAATGGTTCTTACATAGGGGTGAGGTATGTCATGTATTAAGTAAATTGTATAGAAACTGGAGGGTACTTGTCACTTTATTTGTTATAATAATGTTGATACAGTGGGTAGTTGGAAATAGTATGTAAGACTCAGTTGTTAACTAGCTACAGAGCTAAATAAATACTCGTGATACATATTACGTGTTTAATTACATTACATGGACATAATAGTGACCAACACGAATATTTGTTGATGAGTACCTATTTTAGTTTATTAATAATAATATCTAAAATTGTTACATATATTTCAAATTTTCGTTAACTAGTCATAACATAACCAATCCATAACTTAAGTTCTTAATGATACTTACTTTGGGCTAGATAATTGGTGTGAGCGTGGAAATATTTAATAATCATATTAAGCGCGTAGTTGCTTTGTTGAAGACGCGCGTAACAAGCGCCATTCTTATTTTCAATTTTAGCGGCCGCTGCGTCAAGCGTAAAAAAACAATCGACATTCATTGCTACAAATGTGTTCAAATAGTGTGCGACAATCGCAATGCATTTGCCTCATATAGTAACCATGGGCACAGTATATAGATGTGGAACAGTAAGGAAACTACCTACAAACGTTCGAAACGGCCCACTCACACAAACACGTGCATCGACGAGTCCCCTAAGCGATTGTCGCGGTGCTGTCAGTAGTGCGTGCCGCGTCTAAGTTAATTTACGCGATCTTTTTGAAAATGTCTCGGGCGTATTGCGTAGTATACGGCTGCTTGAACTCAGCATCATCAAAACCGGAGTGATCGTTTTTTCTACCTGCTGATTTTGAACGGTAAGAATGATTTAATGTTTTCGAAAAAAATTGTTCAGTGATCGATCATAACAAATTCATGAATCTAATATGGCGGCTGCAATAGATATCAACTTTTTCGTCATGGATGTCGTTTTCATGGTTTTCGAGGTAGTTAAAGCAAAGTCGATAGTGCTGTCAAAATTAAATTCCAAGATGGCGGCTGCAATTAATTAGTAACTTTTTCGTTACGGGTGTCATATTCATGGTTTTTGAGGGAGTTGAAACCGATAGTGCTGTCAAAATGTAAATCCAAGATGGCGGCTGCCAGAAATTATCAACTTTTTCGTCATGGGTGTCGTTTTCATGGTTTTCGAGGGAGTTAAAGTCGATAGTGCTATCAAAATGTAAATCCAAGATGGCGGCTGCAAGAAATTATCAACTTTTTCGTCATGGGTGTCGTTTTCATGGTTTTCGAGGGAGTTAAAGTCGATAGTGCTAACAAAAAGTAAATCCAAGATGGCGGCTGCAAGAAATTATCAAATTTTTCGTCATGGGTGTCGTTTTCATGGTTTTCGAGGGAGTTAAAGTCGATAGTGCTGTCAAAATGTAAATCCAAGATGGCGGCTGCAAGAAATTATCAACTTTTTATCAAGATTTTTTATGTAATGGTTTTTTAATTACTAAGTACCACACACATTTTCGGGTTTAACCCGAAAATGCATGACAAACACCCGAAAACAGCAGCTGATGAACCCGACCGCGCTCCACCTGCGCTGCGGTGCCTATCGCGCGCAAGCTCCGAAAAGCACACGAAACGTTTTCGTTCAACCGCAATTTGCGTACGTTCCCGCCAAAACTTGTAAAAGGTTACGCCGTGATGACAAGTTAAAGATCTACAAGTTGTTGTGTGTCAATATTAAACTATTTCCCGTATTTTAAACTATCGTCTTTGCTGAGATTAACCGACGCCATGAGATTACCTATTTAAATTTTATTTGTAAGGTAGTTATTTCAATATGATTGATTGACCACTACAAAACAGAAAACTTTTTTTTCATAAAAAAAACAATATCAAAAACATTAAAGGGGACAACCCTATTGCTTCAATGGAGTGTAGGTAATTATTTTATGAACTAGGCTTAGTTTCCATACTGTTACATTTCTATACTGTGCCATGGGCTTGATAAAGTAATAAAAAAGGCATGCATGTGTTCCCGCTCACGAACAGGAAGAACTTCTCATGCCGCCGTGGGTGTCGTAAAAGTCGACTGAGAGAGATTCTGAACCTCGTACAGACCATCGCATCAAGTTAAGACTGTAGCATAATTATCAACTCGGAAATGAAACGTAACCGTATTGCCGTCCACCGACGCGTCAACTTAACGTAAACACGTAACCAAAACGAATCAGAGCAACTCGGCTACGGTCGGTGACGTAGCTCTTAGACTGGCTGTTAGCGTCTTTCAATCAGTTTCAAAACTACAAATTCAAGAAAACTAGGGCGCAACACGACTGTAAATTACGTAAGAGTAATTTGCTGCAGGAAAGCGACAGGACGGGTGAGGAGGGAAAGCGTGGACGAAGAGACAGCAGCGCGGGAACTGCCAGTTCATCACTCACCGGACCGCCTTTCGTGGGCTGGTCCAGAGGCCAGTAGATTATTATTATTTCGCTAATTCTTTTTTTTGGGTTTATTGCGTCACTGCAACCTGTAAAGATCTGTTGTGACTAGCCTCCAAGTAAGTCCTATTGAAGCCTTACATGTACTCTTTTAGCTAAGTACTATCTAAAAATGTTAGGATATTACCAGCTTGCATTGGGCTGGTCCCAAGGCGAGTCGATGTCGTTGCTGACTAATGTGCGTTACAGTAAGAATTTCGAATACCAAATAAAGCAACTCGAGTTGAGGCGAGTAAAATATGCACCAACCTCAAATCAATGAGATCACAACCCTGGGATCACCAGGGTAGGAATGGTTAATAAGTACATTTGCACAAGTTAAGCTAGACATAGATGTAGCAGGGTCTCAAGGTCGCAGGCTTCTATAGGTTATCGCAGCAGAGTATCATGAGTCTAGGATAGTTGGTCTTGGCTTAGGTGTAAAAAAATTATCGTTATACTCTCACCCCCTTATTCATAAAAACAAGTGAATTTATTAGAGATCTAAAAATTTTTTTTCTCTGTCATTCTGGCACGAGATGAATGAGACAAAACAAACACTTTTTAACAAGTTAATAACTAAAAAAGGTTTATTGAGTGTTTATAAATAAGGCTGTCAATCTTCTTCTGTTGTATAATAAAATATTCTATCTATCTATTCTTAATTAATGGCGTCGCATCCCATTAAACCTAAGCATTTTGCCAATGTCAAGTGAAAATGTAACTAAAGTAACAAAAATTGTACGGTTGATTTGGGTTAAAAATGGAGTCTCTCAACACGTGTTTTTACAACAAGAACTCTTTGTTCTTCTATAGGATTTGGCATTGGATTTTTACGACTGGCTGTCTGCCTGATACCAATCTTCCTTGGGAATAGTTTGATTACTGCTAATATTTCGACAGCAGCTTCACAAGCGGAATTGTTCCCTCGATAACTCATTACAATATCTTAACTTTTAAATAAATCTAAGCTTTCGTCAATATTTATTTTAATTGCAGAAAATGTAAACATGGTTCGTGTAACGTGTAACTGACATTCTGTCAATCAAATTAAGCATTGCAGCTTGCAGCAGACAGCGACGTTCGATATTGACTTGTTTGTGTAACGTTTTAGAAGCCGCTATATACCTAGTCTTAAATAAATAGACACCTATATAATTTAGATACAGCCTTATTAGAAAAATACACATCTTAAGCACGTGTTTTTAACAGACTTCAAATAGGAGGAGGTTCTCAATTGGGTGGGTATGTTTTTTCTATGTATCATACACCAAGTATTCTGATCCGATTTATGTGATTCTTTTTTTGTTCGATGCGAAATATTTGCCATTTGGACACATATTTTTTAATGAATCGGCTTATTAGTTTTTTTTTTTTAAATCGTGAAAACACGCAGTCACTCATGATTTATTTCCAACTGTATAACTGTTACAACTTTTTGCGTTATATCTTTGAAAGTGTAAAGCAATTTCAATGATTCTTTTTTGGTCTTAAAGATCAAAGTCTCAAAATAGTTTCCTGAAAATTTTATAGCGGTAGACTTTGAGGTTAGTTTTGTTATTCTGAAAAATAACGGCAAAAACCTTTGTTGGGATAAATTGCGCGTGGTAATCAGTGAGAAAAGCAGATACGGTAAAATTAGTTTATTCAGGTTGAAAATATTATACAGAAGACACGAACAGAGTGACGTCGAACACCAATCAAAAATATTATTTTACAAATTCATAATTACTTCAAAACACATAATAAAAACTCCTTTCAATATACTTCATACACTTACTTAAAACACTAAAAAGCAGAAAATAAATTATTTTTAAATAAAATCCCAAATACAAGTGACAACGTTTATTCCAAATATTGAGGTTGGCACCGACCTCAAAAAAACATTTAGATTTTTATACACATAATTTTTCTTTCTCCGTTTTTAGTTTTGAATGCGATTTTTAATTTTATTTTAATTTTAATATAATTTCAGAAATCCGTGTTTTACGATTATTTAGAGACAGACCCAGCTTAAACGTCAACAAACTTAGTTTGTTGGATGTTCCAATTTAAACGACTTAGGCCTGTATTACAGAATGACACTCAGAAATCAATCATGTCTTGAGAATCGTTTGTCATTTTCTATCAAGCACAAAGTGATAGAGACGTACGACGCTCAAGTCAGCGTTGATTCTTGATACTCATTCTACAATACGTGCCGTAGACCTTTTCTTGACCGGGTTTAATTTCTGTACTGAATCCTATTGCCAAGTGCATGTAATTAAATGATAGCTTCCTGACTACATTGTTTCGGTACAGGTTATATACAGAGCACATATACGCGTATTTGTATTGAGTACTAACGGGACACTGGATTCGCCCCGTCAATTCCGTCTCACCCCGCTACCGCACCGAATAAAGCGATACTGCACCAAAACCGAGCCGGTGTATATAAGATATTAATCATACGCGTAATCGTTGAACATCGTGAGGAAAAATTGCGAACGAGAAATGTGTATATTCTACGGTTCTCATTTTTGCCACAAATAACCAAGTCTATCCGAGTTAGGGTTGGTCGACTTCACACACAACCTAAGAATTACTTCATAGGTGTGTGCAGGTTTCCTCACGATGTTTTCCTTCACCGTAAAAGCGTCGATTAAATTTGACAGACAGATTGTATTTGGTTTGTCAACTCCTTCGTATCATACCGCCAATACGGTTCAATGTGAATAACGATCCGTATTTGAAAGTAACGTGTATCGTAAAAACCTCCGTATCGGGAGAGCGGTTAAGGCGGGTCCAGATATGATCATTTGCCCGATCCAATCAGCGTATCCGTATCAGCGTATCATGTATCAAGCCCCGTATCAAGTTGTGGACGCCTCGATTTGCTCCGTATGACAACCGTATGAAACCGACATGACATGGGACGGGCCGTATCATAATGTGATGATCGGCGTATCATCACCCGTCCACGTATGCGATTATGATACGGATACGCTGATCGGATCGGGCAAATGATACATATCTGGACCCGGCTTTATATACGAACGAATATATCGAGTTGCTAAAGCTCTACCGGTCAACAAGGTGTTTCTCGGTAAATAATCTGTACACAACACAGACATAAATGTATTTACGGAGGTAAAAACGAAAGAATTGCACGTGGGTTTAGCAAAACAGCTATTAGCACCTTTCTAAGGGACACTTTTATATTAATGAAGTACTTTCCACAAACAGCCTTTGCTAGCCAATCTCAGTGGGAGTTTTATGAGTGGGTTTTTTATTGTTTTAAGAATAATATTGGAACAAATATAAAATGAAAGAGTACTTAACTGTGTGGGCAGCATCATTTCTATTACGGTATTTACCGAAATAACAGCAGAGTGATTAACCTTAATTAGAGTAATTCTGTATTCCAAGTCAACTGTCCAGAATATTTCGGTAAAAGCGCGGAATCTTTTTAATTACTCAATAAAATTTGGATGAAATTAAAATAAAACTCCGGAACAACATGTTTCCAGTTTTTGTTCTAAGTAATTTGCAAAGTAGTCTTGTCGAAGGGTTTAGAATTCGCCACTGGTGTGATTTGTTTTTTCGGCTGATACTGTATGTAGCAGGTACTACAGTAATATTTTATCTTATGAATGTGGGTAAGACATGACGGGAGCACGTGTCGGTGTCGTGGCCCAATCGTGCAATGGGCTAGATCATAAAATACCTGGGCACATCGTACCTTTTTGTTGTTGACGGGGAGGTCGCGGCAGCAGGACGCGCCGCGACATAACTACAGACCATTGGTTCGCCATTGGTTGGCCAGTGTTTCGCAAAACATCTGCAACTAGCGTTGCAGAATCATAATCTCTTTATAATTTTATTAAAGGTACTGCTTATTTCAATTTAACTAGTCTTTGAATGTTCCTCACAGGTGTAGTATAAAGCACTATGTAACACTTGGGAGAAGTTCGATTCCCAACTCGGGCGTATTGTGGTCCTGGGCTGCGCCTTTGGGTCACAAATTGCTCCTTCGTTGCTAATCTGTCACTTTCGTCCCGCGGTGAACATTGTACTATTTTGTTACAAGCCGCATATTTTATTTCAGATATGACCATACACAGAGCAGTGTACGTTTATTTATTTATTTAAGTCGTAATTTGCCTTGGTGCCTCTCAGTTACAAATGCACAACGTAACACTTCAGCTGCTAAGACCGTAATTACCTACTAAATGAGACGTTACACTTCAGACCAAAAACGCAAAATAATGAAACGTCACTCCTAGTACGAGAGCCCACGACCAAAATTTTTGTCTCATAGCAATACGGCCAAAACCGCATCAAATCGATAGATACGATTATCCTGAACTCGAAAATACCAATATCAGACATTTTCCGCGTAGCGTTTGATCTGACCGAATTTTCAAAATTGTCAAAGAATTTTACCGAACTGCATCATAGCAATATGTCTGGTTTGCAGACTGTAGTTGAATGATAATTCTGAGATACCGGAAACATATTTTTCAGACGTTAGTGGTGTAGCGCAAACCCGTAAAATCACTTAAAAAAATTAAAAATGAGACAAAAAAAATGTCTTATAGCAATACGTCTGAAAATCTTTTTTATTAGTAAATTTTGGTTATTTGATGCGAACAAAACAATTTTCAGACGGAAATGTGAACGCATTAAATTTTGAGACCGTTTTGAAAATGTTAACAAATTTTACCGATCGCTATCATAGCAATATGTCTGAAAATTGTTGGACATGATAAAATAAGTTGTCTACATGTGCAAAAAATTTATATCAGACAAATTAAGTGTAGCACCTTCTCTATCAGACAACTTTTCGATACTCAGATATCATTTAAAAATCGTATTGAGGCATCTTGAATTTTCTGTTGCAAACCAATGAATACGTTGCGACCCTGAATTTATTAGATGATAATTAACAAAGAATTTACCCGAAACCGTAACATTGAAGTTGAAGGACTGAAATAAATCGCACAAAAGGAAACTGGGATGAAGTTGAAGTTGGGAGTATATGCTACACTTAAAGTGTCTGAAAACAGGTTTTTGGTAATCATGGTAGCAATACGAAAAGTTGAAAAAAAAATTTATCCGTATTGCTATGATACAGGTCGGCTAAATTTGTTGACATTTTCAAAAATGCGCTCAGGCTATATGCTACGCGCAAAATGTCTGAAAACAAACTTTTTCGTAATACAATTATAAAATCTATGTACATTTTCACTATCAGACGTATTGCTATAATACCGACTGTCTTTTTTTTTTGACACAGCAGAAATGGCCTCCCACGCAGTTGCTACACTTTCGACCGTTACTACACACCTAGTCGGGTTCAGAATCATACAATCTAACGATTTTATAGGGTTTTTGCCGTATTGCTATGAGACATGGTTTTGGTCGTGGGCTCTCGTACTATCCCGCTCTTAAGACGATGTTATTCGTGCGATTGTCACCGTTTTTACATTACTTTTATTATTGGGATGTTTTCTGCATGCTGTATGTGTCGTTTTTGTAAAAAATAGCAAAAGCGACTCCTTGTTCCCAAAGGTGCGATATGTAGATTAGACTCGCCCACAAATAGTCCACCCTGCTTGGTCGTAAAAAATAACCCTAAACTTTTTATTTGTTGACGGGGAGGTCAAATGTGTTTGTGTGTGAACTCGACCAACCCGCACTTGGCCAGCGTGGTTGACTAAGGCCTAATCGCCCCTAATGTGGGGTAGGCTCGAGCCCCTCAGTGGGGACATTATATGAGCTGTGGATGATGATGATAGGTCTTCACTTTATATTTTCAACCAGGACATTGCAACTTCTCCTAAGAGTACAAACAAACATTTTGCTATCGTAATCCACATTAAAATATCACAATTCCGTCTGTGGTACTAACTAAAATAATGGCCCCACAGGATCTAATCTAATACTGAATTGTATTCACCGTCAAAGTTCCTTATAGAGCCAGGCATGCCGTTACACCTCGTCTGCCTGCGACTTTAATGACCGACCGCTGCACAAGTTATTACCCGTCGTAAATCCGCACCATACTCCTGTACTCCACTAGGTTTAAATTTCATAAAGCATTCCAATCGGGAGCGACTCACTGAAACACGTATGAGATACGGTTTACGTACCTTTGTTTATCTATTTAGCCATTTAAAAGTCTCGAGACGAAACTCTTTAATACGTCTGTGTTGTCAGTGATGATCTACGTAATAGAAACGCTTACAATGGACCTATTAAATATGTTCAAGGTCACTCAAAGGGCAACGGAGAAGGCTATGCTCGATATTTCTCTGCGTGATCATATTATCAGAAATGATGAGATCCGCAAAAGAACTAAGCTCACCGACATAGCCCAAAGAATTACGAACCTTAAGTGTCAATGGGCAGGACACATTGCGAGGAAGACTGAAGGCCGTTAGGCCAAGAAGGTCCTCGAGTGGCGGCCGCGTTCTGGGAGACGCGGCATTGGTCTGGGTTCGAGTCTCGATAGGGCCAAATCCTGTGCAATGAACACGAACACTTGTTCACAAGTCATGGTTGCTTATATTAAAATATAATATAACTAGCTGTACCCTGCCACGCTTCACAGTGGCACATTGTGATTGAATGGTTGAGAAATGAGAAACAAAACAAAGAATACATTTCATATAAGTTTAATTTTGCAATACTTGTGGATATACAATATTTTTTGTTTTTCCACTGTCTGCGTAGATATAAAGACTATCTGGTTTGCCGACTCGGGAACACGCAACATACACTCTAGCTGTACCCTGTACCCCCCAAAAATAAAAACAATCCTTGATGCGGATTTTACATGTTGGCGACTGGCCACCACATTGTCTATAGTTTTTGAAGTGAAACTTCTTTATCGGCGTTGGAAAAAAATTTACCGTCACATTTTTCGGTTACGCGCCATCTTTTTTGTATTCATGTCTATGTAAGGCCATAAAGAAGTTTCACTTCTTACGTGTGTACACTAGTACACGCACACATTTTTTTTGATTGACGTTGATGGCGGTTGCCTAGTTACGGTTGTTATTTTTTCATTACTATTGCGGTTGTCAGCGAGTGTTTTCCTCGCTTCTGGCAGATGGCGCGGTCACTGGTACACAGCTGATCGTTAAAAAAAATGTTTTCTCGCGGTCGCAGATATGTAACTGATGCAAAAAATAGATAAAAACAATCCTTGATGCGGATTTTATATCATGTTAAAATTTCAACTCAAGCGGTGCAGAACTTTTTGAGTTTTTTGAAGCGTACATAAACCAACATAACATTTTTATATATATAGATAAATTAACATATACAGGTATTTGTCCGTGTGATGCCGGTAGAGTAGAATAGCATCACCCCATATCCTCCAATGGGTGTCGTAGAAGGCGAATATTGAATCAGCAAAGGGGCAATGATCCCCTGATACTCCGTCTATCAATCCACATTGGGCAAGCGTGGTGGACTACTACCTTATCGAATAATTTTATTTTTGCGTTTACAAACGCGTAAATATAATACTAGAAAAATGCACTGAAAAAAATCGACTTGCCTCAGGCGGGACTCGAACCCGCAAGGTGCGGGTTCGAGAATATTTGCAAAAATATTTCGTTCTGGTCTTGGAAGTGCAAATTTCAAAGATTTGATGAAACGATGTTTACCATAAAAACTTAAGCACCAAGCACTGACAAATTTCGACAGCGAAAAGCAGTGCCTCGGTGGTGAAATTGGTCAACGCGTCCACCCGGATTGTGGAAGGTGCGGGTTCGAGTCCCGCCTGAGGCAAGTCGATTTTTTTCAGTGCATTTTTCTAGTATTATATTTACGCGTTTGTAAACGCAAAAATAAAATTATTCCATAGTGTAAGGTAGTTTCATCTTAGCTGGGCGTCAAATATTTGCAAAAATATTTCGTTCGGGTCTTGGAAGTGCAAATTTCAAAGATTTGATGAAACGATGTTTACCATAAAAACATAAGCACCAAGCACTGACAAATTTCGACAGCGAAAAGCAGTGCCTCGGTGGCGAAATTGGTCAACGCGTCCACCCGGATTGTGGAAGGTGCGGGTTCGAGTCCCGCCTGAGGCAAGTCGATTTTTTTCAGTGCATTTTTCTAGTACTACCTTATCCTTATTCGAAAACAAGGAGACGCCTTGCCTTGTGTTCCAGAAGTGGGTCGAATTGAAAAGGCTGTTATGATGATATTATTTTAAAGGTATTGGTCCGTTATCCATATCCTTTACAAAAGTTCTTAATGATATTTAATTTGTGCTAGATGATTGGTGTGAGCATGGAAAAAGAAAATATTAATATTAGTACCTGGTAGTATGGGTCATGAAGCACCTAATATTGTGACGGGCCTGTTAGCGGTCGCTTGCTGGATGTTATGTCATTGACGTCAAAAAAACGTAGCATAATTATGATTCTCTTATTTGTCACATCTTTTGTGAAGATAAGGTCCATGAATCCCTTTGCCTGATTGTAAACTTCATTAAAATATCTTAGGTATAATAAAGCTTTATTATAATAACTAACTTGATAGAACTCGTCTATGTTAAATCTCATAGTTTCATTAGAACATAAGATAATACTATCCGCACGTTCATAAGACTCAAGTTTGCTCATACAATTATCTCGTGAGCCCGACGATCTTTGATCTCTCCAGCTTATGCACTGGAAGCTTAAATATCTATCTGCATTATAAAGCTCTTACTGAACTTCGTGGAATGTCTAAACTTTATTTCTATTACCTGAGCGATAAAGTTGATAATTCCGATTTTATTAAATGTTTATCCTATCAAAGAATCATTTTTGAAGAGAAACTTCTTGAGTTTGTGATTTGAAAATTCTATGAAACAAAAAAGCGACACCAAATCGGAGTTCGTGGTTCAACATTTTGACACACAATATAAACATTATGTTGCTTCTGAAATCACTTTGCTACTTTTCCGAAGTTTCATTTCTGCTGTGTGTGAATTGCACACACACACTATTTTTTTAATAAACAGGTTTTGCTATCATTCCTCCTAATGGTATTCAGAATTAGAGTCTAAATGCGAAGATAGCTAGTGCGAGAGATATGCAAGCGCCACAAGAACCGCTCTTGCCTTACCGACCTGCAAGGTTCTTTGTCCCAAGATTGTAAGAAACACTCGTGTTCTGGCAGTGAACTCTATTTCATGATTTTGCTACATTTTTTTTTATGTTACGAGATGGCTAACAAGCTTGCGGCCCACCTGATGTTAAGTGGTCACCTCCGCCTATAGACACTTGCAATATTAAGTGTAAATCACTTAACACCGCAGGAGCGTTTGCCATCCTGGGGACTAAGATGATATGCCCTGTAATTACACTGGCTACCTTTCCCTTCAATCCGAAACACAGCGAACTGCTTCACGGCAGAAATAAGAAAGGCGGTGGTACCTACCCAGACGACCCTACATATGGGTCTACCACCTAGTAATGAGTTTCTCAATTTCTTAGTTCACAATGGAAATGGTAGCCACCGTTTCCTAGAGACAACGTTAGCAAGCACGTTTAGTCCTAGGAAGAGAGAACCTGCTAAAATAATAGAAAAAATATTATTATGTAGCAAAATGGTTTTCAAGTACTCGTACTTGTGTGTCGAAAGCATATAACGAATTAAAAAAAATCTGCAATTTTCTAAGAAATTGAGCAACTTCTAACTAATTGTTTCGCAGTCTAAATGAAAACTTAGTTACAAACTTAAACTCAATTTTCTTTTAGAGCTTCACTACTTTTCACTGCAGTCCCCGGTTGTTTATATTTTATTGGAAAACTGTCTCGTACAGTTTCAATTAAATTTCGTTCGAATGTACCGGCAAAATTTTATTTTTGTTCAACTTGGAATGCTTAGACACAAAATGGATAATAATACACTAGAAGCGTCACACATGTATGTCATCCTTTTTTGTCCATGGAAAATCCTGTTTACTATATACCCGCTAAAAACCTCAGATCCCTCAGAGCCCTCGTCTCAGAGACGTCTAAGGGCTGCCCGACCCAAAACTGAGCCAGGCTTCGCCTGAAGGCGATTACTTACCTCTATTTGATGACGATGGAAAATCCAAGTGCGGACCGTACCGCAATGTTGGCTAAATAGGCGGCAGAGTGGAACTCTCCAACGCCTTGACAATGATGCCAATCCTACCCACTAAAAACCACCGATACCCTTCTAAGGCCTGTCGGGATCGGCGTACGTATTCACTGAAACGTCCCCAGGTCGGCCAGGCTGAACAACAGTAAGCTGGGCGATGCACAGATGGGGTATTGCGCTAGGGTACAGACGAAGGGACCTGTACGTACACGTGCAATGCAGACGGGAGCCAACCCGTCCCCGTCTGCAGGCCGTTTAAGACTGGCGGTCATAGCCGCCTGCCTTCTCCTGCCGAGGGGGGATTACCCTAGTAGTAGGGCTATGGGGTCCACGTCTGGAAGCCTCCTCGTGGCGGACCTTGGTAACGTGGTGGGGAAACTTTCTCGGCGGGTGTGTGGCTTTTGATGTCAAGTGTCCCTTGGCATTCGAAGTCACATGCCATCGTCGAGTTGTTTTTCTTTTCCCACCACGGCTAGTTCCGGACGGCCCTTTTCAGGGCCATGACCGCGCCCGAACGACGTCCCCCGGGTGCGGTCCGATGGCTGCTCCCGGTGTCCTCGTCAGGAGGACGCGCCAGGTCGAGCAGCCGTCGGTGGAGGAGTGGCTGCTGGCCACCAATTGATGCAAGGAGTACCTAGACGGGCAGCGTAGGGACGGTCTCGGTGTAGTTGCGCTCACGTGCGCAGATCTCAGGCCTTCCCGTAATCTTCCTACAAAGTAAGTAATTCTCCTACAAAGGAGATGTATGCAAAATATAGACATGACGCCCTCTTGTGTTATACTGTAAATATGGCACTTCTTACTTCGACGGTCATTTCGATTTCACTTGTAATTCAAAGTCGAATCCCTAGTTTTACTGATTAAACTGGAAACGAAGTTAGCGTGGTATTTTGTATAAACATAAGATGTAATTTATATAATCATGATGATTAAAAATATTCCTTTTTTGTGAAATATTTGTTTGCGTTTGACAGGTGATAAATTCGTGGTGAAAAGTGAGTTCTTTACAAAATTGCGTGACTGATCAAGATTTTGCATAGTATACACAGTGCAAAATCTTGTTCAAGTGTGACATTACAAGTCTATTAAGGTTGTGAACCATCGTGTCCATAACGGTGGATCCGCGGTTGATCAGGTAAGATGAAGGCTCAATAGTTCCTTTTATCTACAGTTAAGCAAAAGATGTCTATTTAATCAAAACTGTAATTACGCCCTTTGATTCTAAACAATTTTAATTTCAAATTCAACTTATATAAAAGAGGATTCATTACGCCAAAATCGCATAGAACTAAATCAGTAGTTTTGTAACTTTACTCATCACTAGAAACCCAGTGCGGTTGTGTCAAAGTATTATTCGACTGGTCTTCTACAATGTGGAGGTTTTCAAATTTTCGGTAGGGATTCAAGTTTCTGAAATGAAAATCCATTCATAATAAAATAGCGTTACCTTTGTATTAATTTGGGTTTATCAACCGACTTCAAAAAAGGAGGAGGTTCTCTATTCGACTGTATGTTTTTTTTTTTTTTTTTTTTTTTTTTTTTTGTATGTATGTTCCGCGATTACTCCGTCAATTATGAATTGATTTTGAAGATTCTTTTTTCGTTAGGACGGACATACTCCAAAGGTGGTCCCGTATAAATTATACCGAAATTGGTTTAGTACTTTTTTGTTAAAATGATAATTTCATTGGGGATGAAACAATAATATCGTCCACGAACACAAAAATAATGTAATTTTTTTTTTTGAACTTGCTATTACCTAATATGCACTAGTGAAATTTTGGTTAGTAGGTCCAATAGTCAACACATAAACTATGACAAATGATTTTATAAAATAATCAATATGAACTTAAGTTAAATAACTAGGTTCATAGTTCATTAACTTACCATTCATTTTGAATGAATGGCAGGCATTTGTAATGAGCTATAGGTCTGAGACGTGATATTATTTGTTAACCGACTTAAAAAAAAGAGGAAGTTCTCTATCCGACTGTTTTTTTGTGTTTGTTACCTGATTACTTCGTCAATTATGAGTATTACGACTCGGATTTTAATGATTCTTTTTTAGGTACGTCAAGATCAGAGATGGCCCGTATAAATTGTATCGATATAAATTCGATCCTTTTTGAACAAATCAGTAATAACAAAAAAAACGTTTTAGTTAAAGTTTCCATTAAGTTTTAATGAGCGCCTAGTAGGCCTATCCGTTTTCAATAAAATATACTTTATTTCCACTAAAAATAATAAAATAAAATATTTTTAGCAAAAAAAATAGGACAACCGACTTCAATGCGTACAAATTTAAACTAAAAAGTAAGAAATAAATAATATTTTTATGAAGTAGTTGAAAAGAGTGTCATAGAAAACCAAGGAAAGTATTGATACACATTTATAATTCTTTATTTATAATTCATACTCCGATATATTTGGAGTCGGTGCCAGCCTAAGCAAAATAAACTTACCTAATAGATACGAGCTTGATTAATCCATTAACTATACATAATAATGAATGATGAAGATAAGAAATAATCCGCCGCTCCGTGAAGTTCGAAAATTGGAAACACTATCCTCCTTGGCTAGCTGGCACCGGCTCCAAATATATCGGAGTATGAATTATAAATAAAGAATTATAAATGTGTATCAATACTTTCCTTGGTTTTCTATGACACTCTTTTCAACTACTTCATAAAAATATTATTTATTTCTTACTTTTTAGTTTAAATTTGTACGCATTGAAGTCGGTTGTCCTATTTTTTTTGCTAAAAATATTTTATTTCGTAAAAGGTTTCATACTACTTGGTATATTATTATTTGGTTGAATTAATTTATTTGCTTATAAGTTAAATAACTATACATATATCTGTATATATTTTTTTGGTAGCAATAAAATAAAAAATAATAAATACATTTTATTTTAATTATTAAATAAATATTTATATGTTCAATTAAAGTTTTCAATTTTGTGAACGGGCTGGCCACTATATAGTACCAGATCGTCCTTAACATGTTGTAGTCATGCTTTCATCTCTTTCTAACACCATCAACTTAGTCTTGCTAACGTTCACTTTAATTTCTTTAACGCTAGAATAGAATGTAAACTAACATTACTGTCGAAATATCCTGAAGGCCTATTGTAATAAATGTTAAGGTTAGCGTTTTTACTCTCAGAAACGCTTTGGAGCGTTAGTAACTTGTCTAAGCATAGAGGACGCCCAATTATTGAAAGTTGATCTGATAAATACTTTTCTTCCAGATCTTTCAGTCAGGAGGCGGTCACGGGATCGAGCGTTCAAGCAGTCACATTATGCGTTCTCTTTCTATAGATTGACCGATTGGCGGTATGTGTGGACGGACATGTTTTAGTATTGTTATACAATATAGCGAACGCAAAACGGACCGCTAGAACGCGTAACAAAAGTTGATAGAAACCTTATATTTTGATGTCATACATGCATATTAAAGTTGGTTGCAATAAGTTCAAGCATACTCGCGTTATTGTGCTTACGCACACACATACAGACATAATTTCAAAAACGGTATTTTTGGACTCAGGGAGGTCCAAAACGTGTAAATCCGTCAAAATCAAGATGTTGAATTTTTTGACGATTACAAGACTCTATACTACGTATACAAGAAAGTAAAAATCATAATTTCGTTAAATGACAATGAACGAAAAGTAGCAATCATTTCCACGCCTACTCGAAGTCGGGATATACTATACACCTTATAAAGGCAACCAATGTCTTTACACATCGAAACACCGTTTCGACATCAATACCTAATAAGTATACATTGTTTGCTTTGATAAACTTGACTAAAAGTTTCCTTATAGGACCCATTCTATATGCGGACAACTTTTTCCATTTCTTCAGGAAAGAATTTGTAAAGAGATATGGGTAAATAAATATGAAACATTGCGCGGGTGCATGACTTTCTTGTGATATCCGACTAAGAGACTCGGGTCTATGTAGAAAGTTTTCTGAACTAGAAAACAAATTACTATACGGGATACAGTAATTTGTTTTCTAGCTCAGAAAAGGTGTTGTACAGTTGACAGAACATCGCGTGTTTTTATTACTCGTAAAACTTGTAAAGTTTGCCCATATTTTGTTAACAATAGTTTTAATACATACATGCATATAATTACGCTTATAATCTCAAACGGGTTTGAACAGAGCTTTGGGTTATTACACATAAGCCACATCTGGTATTATGGGCCCTGCAGTACTCCTAAATAGCGACAAGTTACCAGCCCGTCGTTTATTTTTGTGTAAATGTGTTATTTTGTTGTTTTAATACAGGTAATTAAAAACAAGTACCTACATATTTCGTCACAGCACAGGCCCACACTGCTCAATTGGAGGCGGCAAGCAGCAGCGGCAGCAGTCCCAATTTATTGGGTGTTGCACTATGTTACGATACTGCTCCAATTTGTTCTGCTCCAACTGATCCAATCCGTTAGTAGCTATAGCACTATGATATGATACTACTTCAATATTTTCTGCTCCAACTGTTCCAATTTTGATCCAATCCGTTAGTAGCTATAGCACTATGATATGATACTGCTCCAATTTATTCTGCTCCAACTGTTCCAATTTTGATCCAATCCGTTTGTAGCTATAACACTATGTTACGATACTGATCCAATTTGTTCTGCTCCAACTGTTCCAATTTTAATCCAATCCGTTAGTAGCTATAGCACTATGTTACGGTACTGCTCCAATGTGTTCTGCTCCAACTGTTCCAATTTTTGATCCGATCCGTTAGTAGCTGTAGCACTATGTTACGATACTGCACCAATTTGTTCTGCTCCAACTGTTCCAATTTTGGTCCAATCCGTTAGTCCGGCCAACTCAAACGCCGATCTAGAAACGTCCTACTCCAACTGATGCAATCGCATTCACCACACCATGACAGCAGACGGGTGCGAAGACCCGGTTCATATACGTCGCACTATAACCACATAATAAATGTAGACGCATTTACGCACACGATAATAAATCAAAAAACGCTCCATAATTAATATTATATTAATATTATTCTTTTATTTAAAATTATTTATTTATTTCCTCCAGCTTTCCTCTCTATAAAAAGTAAGTGTACCTTATTATCAATAAATCCTCCCCAATCTTACTTACACACAAGAAAATGACAGTCAAATACCCCGTAAACAAAATAAAGTATATTTAAGAGTGTTATAAGGGATTATTGATGGCGATGCTCAAGGCAAGTAAAAGTCATAACGGCATTGAAACACTAACCAAGTAGAAGTAGCGACACAAAAATAACGATAGTCGTAAAGATAGTAGCTCATAAATCTTGTGAACGCGAATATTTGAATTTTATATGTGGTTTTAGCGGATAAATGTGTCCGGGCAATATTGTAAACTGTGTTCATGAAACTACTGGAGAGCTCATAAATGAAAATGACTTAGTTCCTTCTTATCTTTAGGCTTGTTCTCACTAGTTCTATTCAGTTCTATTACATTTCAATAACTAACATTTTGGAATAAAAATTAATGGGTAGTTAAAATGACTATTATTTCTATGATCAGTAGTTTTAGTGTTATTTTTCCAAAACCAAGCAGAGTCAACCTTTGAGGAAGAGTCTGATGTAGATGATACAGTTATCTACTTTAATTCTCTCCAGTTCGACGGTCAAAGTTATGTTGCTCGAAACACCAATATTTAGGCACTGCTTTGTTTCTGCTTGATAGTAATTGAATAGTATAAAACAGACTTTACTTGGCCACATAAAGACACAAGACCACACTTGAATTGCTTACGAGGTGACTCTCCGCCCACTCTCGCTTACCACCGCCGTAGCACCCGCGCCCGCACCCCGCGCAACTCCGTATCGGTGACGTGGTTGTTGTTAGTTTTCACTTCAACAGTTTTTACTTTCTCGTATACTTAGTAAGTATAGAGGAAGTCTTGAAATTGTCAAAAATGCGACCTCGAGATTTTCACGGATTTACACGTTTTGGACCTCCCCGAGTGCGAGTAAGTTAAAGCATAGTCATAAAGCATAGTTAAAGCGTAATTCCAAACACGGTATTTTTGGACTCAGGGAGGGCCAAAACGTGTAAATCCGTTAAAATCTCGTGGTCGAATTTTTTGACGATTACAAGACTCTATACTACGTATACGAGAAAGTAAAAAGGGGAACTATACGGCGTACGTATATAAGAGTACGAACGTATTCCAACATTATCGATAAAATTGTGCAAATTGGAACGCAACTCAAAAAATATCAATGTCGACAATTTAGCTTTGTAATATGATCAAAGTATTAAGCGTTTCTGCCAATCTCTTTTGGCGAAATATTGAATTTATTTTTCCTTTTATATTTCTATTGAAAGTCTCGTAATTAATGTACCTATATAAAAACGTATTTTAGGATGGGATATACGCCCAAAGAAGCTATTGGCTTCTTATAAAGTTAGATATTATTAATGTTTGAGTTATTATAATACTTTGTTCAACTTCGACTGCATCGTTATGCTTATTTGGTTGTTAAATTTTGTTCGGAGATATTCATAAACACTTACACAATAATACTTATCCATTTCTTTTCCAATACTTATCCATTATCGCGTTCATCTCACCTGATGTGATGATAACAAGAGTCAATATATCTTGATATTGACTACTGCTATAGGCACATACTGTACCGATGTCAAATAAATTGGCAGCAGGGTAGAAAAAAGAGAAGACATACTATGCCGATACACTTTGATAGGATTATGGTATGGCCCATCTACTGTTTTGGTGTAATGGTGCACAAAATGTGCGCCGATCACAAAACGCTCCCATAAGGTCACGCTCGCCGAGTGGAGGCGAGTGGTGGCGAGCGCGAGAGTGAAGAAGCCCCGCTCGTATCGACTCGTGCGCGCTCGCCTCACCTCGTCGCCGCTCGCTATTTTGTCGGTATTTTGGCGCAGATCAAAGCGGTGAGTGGCGAGCGCGAGCGGGGCCTCTACGCGCTCGTGTGGTTCAGTTCAGTGTTCAGAGTGAAATTATTTTTTAAAGTTCTATTTTTGTGCAAAGTAAGCATCCACCATCTCCTTTTCCCCCGCGGTTTTTTATTTTTTTGTACAATGGGTGTACGCATTTAATTTTAGTAGATGCCGCAGTGCCTTTTTAAACCTCCATCTTGATGAACGGTTCGGCGGCAACTGAGCCAACCGAACGTGAAGAGGGGTACGACCGCCTCGGCATCACTCGCCGAGTACCTCGTCCGAGCGCCTCATTCGAGCGTGAAGTGCTACCATTAGGAGAGTACCGGTCGGTTTTAGCGGAGTAGGACGGGCGGCGCTGTTCCGCGCCGGTGAGTCCCGCACACGCCGTACGCCCAGTCAGCGTGCGGTATGGTCCGTAAATGGATTTCCCATCGTCACAAAAAAACCGAGCATATGTACTCCCTGGGTAAAGAACACGCATAGATGCCTATATAACCGACGTTCACAAATTGGCAATGAATCGATTAGGGCGAGACCAAAAAAATGCAATTATGTGTGAGTAATGCGTATGTGTGTGTGAAAAATGGTACTGCAGTCTGACGGTAGCTGTCTTTTCTACGTGACTGACAGGCCGACCTAGGCCGCCTGCGTGTAAGTGAAATGGTCTCGTCTATCTATCTCGTTCTAATGTACGTGTTAGTATCCTCTTTCTCTTTCACATTGCCCATCTACAGTTTCCTATGTCTATGGGAACACGTGACGCCTGGGTCCGGTAGGCGAACCACTAGACCATTAAGGCGGTTGTCAAGTATAGAATAAGCAAACACTTAAAAAATATATACTAATGACAACATTATTCACTTTAATGCTGTTATTATAGAATGCGTCCCGGGCGCGCGGACGGGGTGCACGCCGTGAATATGTACAGTCACGAGCACTAACAAGTATCCACATTGGACTCTTATTGCGGAAGAAATAAAGGTGCTGAAATGGCAAAAGTGGATACATACTATTGCTCGTGACTATACGGCGCGTAGGCGCGCACCCGCTACATCTATATATTTTATCTTCACTGCGCCGTCCGCGCGCTCAGGATGCATTCTACAATAACAGCCTTAAGCGAATAATAAAATAAGTCTATGATTTAGTATTTAAAGGTGAACTCAGACCTGGCAGCACCGCACGCACCGCAGTCCGCACATTCGAATTCTTAAAATGAAGTTCTATACAACCTTGCACATCCATCCACACCTCAGTCACCGTAGTACCACTGTGTAAATTGTAGTAGTATCTGACGCGGCCGAAAACGGTCCTACCGCATCGGACGCTGTGACCACCACGGCGCGGGTGACGTCATCCGCATCCACCGCCTAGGGACCCGAAATATATCCAGTGCGTTCCAATGCGACCTTTATGCTGCACGTAAATAATTATGAAATTGGTGAATGGTCAGTTTGGTTGAGGTTTTATTTTCAAAAAAAAACTCACCTATAGCAGAATCTTGTAATAATCAAACCGACTGTTATTGATTTGTCAAAGATAGTTGTTATTTTCGTAGTTTCACCCGAGTTCTTGTTGTAATAACACGTGTTGTAAATTTACCGCACATAGTATTTTTTAAATTGATTTAGGACAATCAACAAGACAGACATTACAACTAGTATATAAAAGTTACCTCAAAATTTACATTCTTAATGCTGTCTTACTTAAAGATTGCCACGGCATGAAAAGTGAACTGACAATTTTAACGAATAAAATGCCTGTAGGTAAGTTTATAACACTACATTTATGTATTATTACAAGTGTATTTTCACTTGACATTGGCAAAATCCGTAATCTTTAAGTGTCGCAAAAGCCTTTAGTTAAAAATAGAATAGAATATGTTATTTCCTTCACTGAGATAAAGTTCTACTATTGATCAGCATTTTTCTTTGCTCTTTTCTAGAAACCTTTTTTTTTGCACGAAAACCTCACACGGTTTATCTATGCCGGGGAGTCGTTTTAAACATAAAGCTAACTATTTCTTTTTCCCTTTACCTACCTTTATTTTTCCCTTTGTTAATTATCTTTAACAACTTATTATATTATATTGATGTTAGTAAAATGATATAAGTAGGTAGTTAATAAAAAATGTTCAACACACAAATATTTTCTCAAAGCAGTCTAAACCAAGACCTCTTGCTATGTAAGAAACACCACCAAAAAGGGCGTCAAATACGATCACAAAAAAGCGCATTCAAACACAATTCTTGAAAGAATGCCGCGGCAAATACGTGTTCAAGTCAAATAATATTCAATAAAATTAAGCGGAGTGTTGGAAAATGATAAAATCGATAGGGACCCGACGGCGCCCGTAAGACTAATGACGATTCTGAGAAATGGTCTTTATGCCAGCGTCGGTGCATTACCATTTTCCACGAAGTATAGGGATACTGTGGCTCAAAGGCATTAGTGGTGTCCCTACCAGATTCGTTAGGAATAATCCTCTTGGTTATGATCGTTGTTACGAAGAATACGATTCAGGTATTTTATTTGATGTAAGTCATTAAATGATAACTCCAGGAAAAATTACTCTCTATTTTCTGGGATAATTTATTACAACCAGCGAACAGAGTTAATTAGAAAAAGCGAGCTTATTGTTGATTAATATAAAACATGTACATCATTATTTATAAAGCTGTCAATGTCAAATTTTGAAAAAAAAGCTTAGCCTAGAAAGTTTTACCCGAGTTCTTATTGTAATGACACGTGCTTTACACTTTAAAATTATTATTTTAACTTGACATTAGGTAAATGCGCAATATAATAATGACTGGACCTCGTGGAGACGGAGGCAAACTTCAGACAGCTACGGGATTTCGCGCGATGATGGCACAAGATTAAAAGTGGGCTAGAAAGAGAGAGGTCAAGAGAGAAGGCGCCGCAGAAGAGGCAGAAGACTGGGCAGTAGGAACCAGTGGTACCACTTCGAGTGGGATCGGACGACCTGATAGGCACTGAAGGCGTACCGAGTGATGTCCGCCCCAGAAGGGGGAGAGGGACCATAGGGAGAAGGATGAAGAGTAAAAATAATTTGTAGGGAGTCAATAAGGTGCGCAGTGAAAGAGCCCCCGGCATGTAATGTAATGAAATTAAATAAAATGAAAAAGCTCTTTATTTAAATAGACTCTGCTAATTATTTTTAAATCGTCAAAAGCCCTACAACCAACATTCTTTTCTATGTATTTGGATTTCTTATCGTCATAGAACACGGAATTTATTGGCTATGGGGACTCCTTGCCAGCAGTCCGGCCATATGCATAAGAAGGTATAAACTTATTCATTACCTTTGTTACTCTTACAGTAAGAAGTTTTCTGTCGTACTTCTTTAACCCTAAAAAGGTAATCTAAGTCTCTAAAACGTACGCCCGACACAAATATTGCTATTTTTTTTTTATTTCGTAACCATCTCAATTAACTTATTTATCGGGTAGACCCTACGAGACGGCAGGATTACAACGCTACGTCAAATAATTACATAGATACATGGATGACATACGTCCGACAGACGTATGATTATCTTTTGCGTAACTTTTCAACTTAGTGTCCTATAGTAATATTTATTATTGTTAATTAGTTATTTTTATGTTACAGGTAATTTTGATAATTCACTACCATGGCTAGACACTACGTCTTTGTAATAATCCAATTGAAGCAATATTGGAAAATACTGAACTGCATGCAGCTTTTTGACGTTTAACATCAAGTCAGTCTTGTTTTCAGAGAGTGACAGTGAATTAAAAAACGGCATGGCTCAAGATTATGTGTAGAGTGAACTTAATTACTAATTATAGAAAGACTTAATAATTTATAGCTTATTAATAAGAGGTTTAATTTTTTTTGTATTTTTTTAGGCTTATTCCATTTTGAATAGTAAATTTAGTTTTATTTGTAACATGAAACCCTACACTAACAATCCGATCACCTTTAATAAATTTATGTATGAAAACTTGCCAAAACACTCAACTTTAAATTTCATCACGTCTCCCAGACGTATCGTTATCTTTTAAGTAGGTCAAAATATGATTATTTTTCTAGAGTTAACATAATGTTTTAAAAACAAAGAAGGATTTATAAAAATACCAGATAATATACTAGGTACTCTAAACGTGAGATTAGACGTTTTCAACGTATTTCTAAAATTTATTACGTTTTATTAAATTTTCTAGACACGTAGATATTAAATTTATGAAGCCCATCGGAAACGCACCGCCCGCCTCTATTGCTATCGTTTGTGGCCTTTCCTGGCTTTCAAGATTGATATTTTATTTTTGAAGCGATTTAATTTTGAAAATCCTTACCTTCGATATTTTAATGTTTGATATACTTGCTCCTTTATAACAACTAAATGGAATATCAAATATCTTTTATTTTTTGATAATGTTTTATAAAGTAGTTATGTAATGAAAGTAAGCTTCTTATGCAAAGATAAATAATCAGTAAAAATGATAAGGTTAAAAATTGGCTTGCCATTAGCCAAAACAAATTGGCCATACTTTATCGACATTATCTTGTCTAATACGATTTTGTAAAAGTTTGAAACATTCATTTCTCAATTATGTTACTTTTATAAGTAGCAACTGATTTATAGTTAACGTTAATAATCAAATATTCGAACCACCATAATTATCATCTATGATGTTAAAGTTAAAAAGCTGCATGCAGTACATATATAACTTATCTACTTACCTACCATTCACACAGTTATTTTGAGGTTTTATTGTAATCTTTAGTTTCATTGTTGATAATTTTATTAACCTACAAAACTTTTTTTTTTAATTTGGCGTTGGTGTACTATGTCTTTATATCGAAAATATTTCTATATGTTACTGCATTAGATTTTTTCGGCCGGCTGTTGGTCTGACAACAATGTCTGTCTGTCTTTGAGACTGATAATAGCAGCTGGGACCACCTCTTAACGTGCCTTCCGAAGCACAAATTCTTGATTACCTAAAATGAGATTATATGTTTTATATTTTTTTAATATTTTTTATGTTTGTTTCCTCATAACTTCTTTACTGGGTGTACCGATTTTGAAGATTCTTTCAACCTTTGCAAGCAGGTACTTGTTATTTGGTCTCATTTAAATTTAAAGTAGTTTTTGAGTTATCCCTAATAATGTCTATTTAATTGACATCGATGATATAGTAATCTTATCACTTGTGTGACTAAAAGATCTCGAGATAGTTTCCTGAAAATTTATATAGGTACTTAAAATACTAAAAAGCAAAAAACTAAATTATTTTTAAAGAAACAAAACCGCCTTCAAAACAAAAAACGGAGAAATATTAATTCCTCAATATTTGGAAGTACTTAACACTTGTATTTGGGACCGACCTCAAAAAAAATAGATTTTAATAAACAGAATTTTTATTTATCCGTTTTCAGTTTTGTTCACAATATAATAGTAACAGCGTGGTCGATATGTTGCTATATTAGATTTTCTATTAACTTCTAGGCATGTTTATCTTTATGCAACAAAGATAACATCTCTAATTGACGCCGTCTTGGTGGAGTGGTCAGTAGCTGCCTACACATCAAGTGGTCCAGGTTCGAGTCCTGGTAGCGGCAAATGTTTGTGTGGCGAACACGAATATTTGTTGACTAGTCATGGTTGTTTATATATTTATTTATTAAAGTACCTATCTAAAAAATATTATGTATATAAATTGCCCGTTATCTAGTATCAATAACACAAGTTCTTAATGATAATTAATTTGGGCTAGATAATTGGTGTGAGCGTAGAAATATATTATTAATAATTGTACAATTATTTCTTTATAGATTTGTGAATGCAAATTGTGAAATTAATATTACCGCCAAGCAAGCTCTTACAACTATTCATATATATTTACAAGTAGACCTATTAGCTATCTTTTCCACGTTATTATTATCCATATCCTTGCTGACAACGTTGTATTTGGCATACTCCCAAACGAAGGCATCGCAATTGACAGCAATGCCACCCTTCTTGGTCACAATATTGATTTATATTGGCAATAAGAAAACGACTCTTCTAACCCCCGATATGAAATCGACGTATATTGCTTTTAACACCTACTTGAAGGGTAAAAATGTACCTTATGAACTTTTTTTATGCTTGATTGGAATTACTGTGCCGCCATCATAGTGTCAGTAACGATGCCTACAACTTATTAGAAATTTTGTTTCAATGACAGAAAATCTTTTAAGCTAAGCAGTAAGCCAATGAATAATCCTAGTTTAGGTTCCTTTATCACAAGTTCAAGAATTCAATTACTATAAAATTAGTTTATTGTGAAAATCAATAAACTGGTGGACAAATAAATTATGAAATGGATGTCATAACACGTCATAAGAGGATACACAAAAACAAAATATTAAACTACAGCGTACTACACTGGCTTGCAAAACTAAGTATCACAGTTTGAAAATTGCAATAACTATAAAAGTATACAAGATAAACTTTTGAAATAAAAAGGACTCGAAAAAGAGTTAAATTTTGTGAAAAATACTTCTTAGTCGAGGATTTCTTTAGAAATGGCTAAAATAAACTTAAAAAACAAAAATAATCCTTTTTCTTTTAATTGTGATATTAGAAGTGTAGTATTTAGTTTTGCAGACCAGTTTAAATTACCTTTCTTTGTAGTATAATACCTATGTTATGTGTTATCAATTCTTTTACCCGAAAGGGATCCATATAAAAATTTAATTATGCTATGCATTTAAATCAAGCATGAAGTATATTATTTTCATATAATTTTAAATCCTTAATTTGCATGGAAATGATATCATTAATCATTTAAATATAAATTCTGACGGACTTTAACCAGTCACCGTCCCGTTCAATGTGATGCGGGCAGAGTAAAATAGCATTATCCCATATCCTCCAATGGGTGTCGTAGATGGAGACTAATAGATCAGCAAATCATCACCTTTTACTCCGTCCACCAATCAGCATTAGGCAAGCGTGGTGGACTACCGCCTAAACCTCCTTCTAAAACAAGGAGAGGTCTTGTGTCCCAGCAGTGGGTCTAAATTTTCAATGCAATAAGATGCATTGTTACGAATATTAAAAATTGGAATTGTATCAAAAATTCAAAATATTTTTATAAATAAAGCTATGTTATTATTATGTTATCAAGTATAACCATATATTTAACTATATACTATACATATATTTTAACTATATATTTATTAACGTTCAATAGAAGGAAACATTTTCAAAAATCAGGCTAACGCCACACCGCCCGCCGGCCGACGGGACGGGCCGTCGCGTCGGTCGACAACGACGTGTGCGTGGCGCTGAGGGTTGTATACGAAACGTCAAGGACGTCTCCTATACAACGCTCGGTACATTCGTCGACAGCCCGTCCCGTCCGCTGTGTGGCGTCAGCTTTAGCGTGGCACCACACTAGCCGGTCATTCTTTGCTACGAAGAAAAAACCATAAAAACGGGTTCATCGTAACACACTCACCGGTGGCCAGTCTTTCTTAATCGGCGCTCAGTCGTAGTCTAGCGCTTGCCGAGAGAGGTACTCGTGTACCTTTGTAATAATACGTAAAAAATCGTAATGGACGATGATGAACTTTTTTTAAAGTGTGTAAAAAAGGACATACTGCATATCCCATAAACACGGGAATTTTCGGATAATTATGTAAAATAAGAGATTCTGTCGATCCCGCCATTTTTCGCAACTCTGCAATGAGTCCACGCAGGAGCACAGCTACCGGCGTACTGAATGAAGCAAAATCGCCGAGGGGCGTGGTCGCGTCGCTTGCTTACCGGGCGTTCTTTCCGTTTCACACCGGTAGGTGTGTGATGGGTAGTACATTTTGTATTGCATTCTTGCCTTCCAGTTTTATGGTCTTATCTAGGTAGCAAAGAACGACCGGCTAGTGTGGGGCCACGCTTATAGTAGATTCAATTGATTTTGATAATTGCTTGCATGAGTCGAAAAAGAGAAATATAGAAATAGTGCGAAAGATAAGATAAGTAAGAAGGAGGGAAACACGTAGGTACGACGGCAGTGATTTCCTTTCTTGGTTGTGCGACAAAGAATTGAGTTTTAAAAATTCAAATATTTAATTCAAAATTTATGCACCCTTTATCAAATCCCTATACCATTTATCAAAAATATAGAGAAATAAAGTAGCTATAATTATTTTAATATAATTTATTTTTAACTGATATTTTGTTTAACTCATATTTCTGAAAGTGATGTAAAGAATATGATAATATGATAATATATAATATAATGATAATATGATAATATATTTCTACACTCACACCAATTATCTAGCCCAAATTAAGTATCTTTAATAACTTGTGTTATGGATACTAGATAACGGACAAATGTACTTAATAATCTAGATAGTTTTTTTAAAAATAAACTTAAATAAATATATAAACAACCATGACTCATGAACAAACGGTCGTGTTCATCACAATAACATTTGCCACTACCAGGACTCGAACCCGGACCGCCCGATGTGTAGGCAGCGTTACTGACCACTCCACCACGGCGGCGTCGAAAGAGAACATGCAACTTACCTTTACGCAGTGCATTTTGACACAAACGTTCTTAAAACAAAAAAATAATATATTAGTAACGTAAAAAAAGATTACACAGAAAATATAAAGTCGTATTTTTAATTAGACGAAGTCAAGTGACGTTTACTGGGTTGTCAGGTTTTGATAAACCAAAAATAGTGTCGTGACAAAGTGAATGAATGAAAAAATCGCCACTCGGTATAAATTTGTTCTCATAATGACTAATATTTATAATTATTAACGATTTTAATTATAATTCTATATTTTATCCTTTGCTATGCCCTAACAGGGTACTTGTGTAGGTAATGTTTTTTTAAAAAATTGCATTAAGACATATGTATGTAATAATGCATTATGCAAATAAAGAAATAATAACATGTATGTATAAACTAGCCTAGTGAGTGGTTAGAACGCCGCGCTGCCGATATCGGGTACCGGGTTCGAATCCTAGTCGTGCCATGTAAGTAGGTACAAAAGAGTTTTCGTACTTTTCGACGATTGCGTATAGTAGGTACCTACATTTACCAGAGGCCTTAGTATGAGTTTTGATAGTTTTCGAGCTCGATCAAACGTATCGTCTTTCTTCATACATTGGCCACTGTTTCTGATAGTTTACGCTAGAGGCGCTAGTGGGCAATGTATGAAAAGACACGATACGTTTGATCGAGCTCGAAAACTAACAAACTCGTACTAAGGCCTCAGGGCCCCGATCGCGGTAAATCATTTCAAGTCGAACGCAGATGAAACACAAACGCTGTCAAAGTTACGTTTCTGTTAGGCCCTGTCCAGCGTTCGACTTGAAATGATTTACCGCGATCGGGGCCCAGGTACCGAGTGCTCTAATGCTACATTTACACGCTTGCCGAGGCTTGGCAAGCCTCTACAAGTACCAGTGGTGTTTGGCTGTGGTTGGCTCGGCTTGCACCAATCTGGACAAAGGAAGCTTGCGGTAAGCGCTTGCGACGTGTTTACACGCTGGTGCATTTATAGCAAAAAAAACTTTACAAAAACGACAAGTAAACACCGTATGCGCAGAGCAAATATTCGAGAAGTCAGACCAGAGGTTAAAAGACGCATGACACAGACAAAATGGCGAGCGACGCGTCTGAACGAGTCTGAATTTTTCTTATTTTTAAGAAGGTAGTAAAAAAAGTGATTTTAATTAAATACCAGCAGATATCGACCTACTTTTATACAGTAAAATAGAAATAGTTTCTTTTTTTCGAATAGTAAGATAAGATTAACAATGTACTCATTCATATCATCATTCATTCCTGAGAGTGAACGAAAACTGAACCCATCACTATTACATAGAAGATGGCAACATTATTTCACAAAGTGACATTAGCTGCTGTCAGTTTACTTCGTCTAATTAAAAATTCAACTTTAGTTATTATGTCATTAGAATTGTCGTCGAATTTCCAGAGTCGCTTTTACTTTAAAGTTAAAAATATCAACATAAAAAACAAATTAAAAACGTTTTCTAACCATTTCTAAAAACTTTTACGGGAAATTTGCCAATAGTGTACCTAAACTACAGAAAATATTAAAAATAAACAATTATTTAATTACTAATAAAACTTTTAGTTTAGTCCATAAAAGGAAGGGCAAACTGCAGGCGTATTATATTCGCTACAGAAACATTAAAACCTTTTTTTTATTTTTTATTTATTTATTACAGAAAAGAAAGACAGTACATAATAATTAAAGTCTGCCAAACGGCGCATGCAGTTTATCGGCAGTAGTTCTCGTTAAAAAATACAACAAAAAATATATATATATACGTGCGCACGGACATCAGATCATCAGTTCACAACATCATCCAACGAGCGTTTTTTGATAGGTTAGTAGTAATGAGACAGTGAACACTCGTGGCTTACATTTTACATTATATTGAAAGTGTGCTATGAAGGTAGGCGGCAACCCGATGCGCTGACGACCGCGCTTTCAACATAAACATTAGGCAAAAATGTGTCTTTTTTAATTACGATTCTATTGTGCAAAGTTACAGTATTTTAAACAATTCATTTATTCAACTTAACCCCATTATCAATCTGTCAAGATCAACAATCAAGCCAAGCCAAAATGATATCTATTTATTATTTGGTAATAAGTTCATACTTACAATGTTATAGTTATACAAATAGTAACAAGAGTTAAAGTTTGTGAGGCCGTAAGGGGTAACCCAAGGGTCCATTGCACCTGTCCTGAAAATTATTTTACCAATAGAAAGCTATGCTACTCTTAATGTAATAGGCTATAATAATATATTATAATATTAATATTATCCCGATCTGCGGGCGGAAAACTAGTTTTAGATATTTTCTCACTTATTAGATTTACATACTATAGCTATTATCATTTACTGAACTTAAATAACATTAAATTTTGTTCCTAATTTTTATTTGGCATGATTTTAAAATGTTTGAAATGTATGTTCGAAATATAAACCAAACCAAGCAACCTATAGAGTACCTACAGATTCTATTAAATTAAGGTCAATAACTTCAGTCTCAATTCCACGAGACTAATCCACAGTGCCATGTACATTTAGACACAAGAGATGTTAACAGCTCCCATATTTTGCACTTTCCCTTCACAACCATTATACCATTTACCGGGCGGCGTATATTTGTGCGCCGTAAATTTAAATTTGTCTCGTATCTGTACTAAAACATTCTGTATTTTAAATAGCTACGTATAACTTTTACTACGTCGATATCAGAACCTTGGACTTATTAATTGTATTTTGAAAACCATAGTACTGCATAGAGGAGGCATTAAACAAATCTACGACCATCACAAGACTCTCCACTACGACCTTGTCTACTGCCTCTTTGGTATTTATTTATTTGCGACACTAACATCATGCTTATAACTATTTTCGCCTAACAATACATTAAGCATCCTTCTTATAAACATGAAAATGACAAGCGCCGACAGAATTCACTTTTATAATGCCGAAGAATTATATGGAATTTACATTTTATTCACGTGACAATTCAAGTTTAATACATTATGTTTTCAAAACAATAGTTATCATATAATAATATAATAGAATATATTTTCACGCTCACACCAATTATCTAGCCCGAAGTAAGTATCATTATGAACCTGTGTTACGGATACTAGATAACGGACATTTTTTTTTAATATACATAATAATTTTAGATATTTTTATAAATAAACTTAAATAAATAAATATAAACAACCATGACTCGCAAACAAACATTCGTATTCGTCACACAAACATTTGCCGCTACCAGGATTCGAACCCGGACCGCTTGATGTGAAGCCAGCTATACTGACCACTCCATCAAGAAGGCGTCAAAGTTAATATCATAATAATCTTCAAATTATCAATTTCATAATAATTTACATTTTCATACATCTTGTCACTAAAATTATACATATAATTCATAAAATTAAAAATCATACCCAGTCAATGAAAAAAAAATAATAAGAGTCAATTTAAGTCAATTATTAATTAAAGTCTATTTAACACAACATAACATTAAATTATTTTCTATATATCGGTATCGTGCTTCGCTCACCATGAAACAAAGCAGACATTATCATCAGTTCAGCCAAGAGACGCCCAGGGTTGGACACAGGCCTTCCTAAATGATCTTCAAACCGATAGTTCCTGCGCTGCTCGCATCCAGCGGCTTCCCACGATCTTTACCAGATCTTCGATCCACCTTGTAGTCCGGTACAGCTAGGCAATTTTGAGGTCAAAAGTTTCAAAAATTCTTAAGTTTCTAAATTTTTGCCAGTGGATACTATGTATACTTATTTGATTTTTGTGTCAGATCTGGCTATTGCGTTTTCAGTAATTCAATATTATGTGACTAAAATTTTGAAATAGAAATAAAACTACCAAAAATAATTAAATGTTAAAAATGATGATGGTATTGTGTGTAAAATAGTCTAGGCTGTGTGTAAACTAAGATTGTGTCGTTTTTATGCCATGCCAATCGATATGGAGCCAGATTTATCATAGCATTGCCAAAAAAAAATAATTAAAGTAGATAAAATAAATATAACTTAACTCAGTACACCTAAATAGAACGTTAATTTACAGTTATCCACCTCCGTGGTATAGAGGTACCGGGTTAAATTCCCAGTGCAGTACAAATTTGTGCTCAGTTTGATAGGGCTTCAAACGAGCCCTATCCCTAATCAAGCTAAGCTAGCTCACCTAGTTTGCTAGTTACAACTAAAAGCAACTAACAAGCGTATTTTTAATATAAATAGCGTAGTGACTTTAGTTATCGATAATAATGAGAAATGATAGTAGTGGGCAATATGCATCGGCTATAACGAAGACTGCGTTCGGAAAATGAAAATATGAATAGCTCTATTCAAAGTTGATACTTCACTTACGTTGCGCGCTTTTTTTGTCTTTCTTTCTATTTCGCTTTCCACATTTCACTTTTGTATCTGTAGGAATAATTTGTACTCGCTCGTTTAATTTTTTGTTACGCTCAATGCTACAGAAAATGTAGAGAAGCGCTCTGGCATTGAAAAATTGCCTTTATTGTAGTGCTGCTGTGTACTCCTTTTACGTGGAACATTATAATACGAAATATGTTGTTGTGAATTTCAAACGCAATAATTTCTTAGTCGAACAAGGAAGATCTCGCGAAAATCAAATTACAGATGCAGTGGGTGGTTCTTTGAATAAGTGTACCAGGAACACAGAAAATAAAGAATGATGGCGGGACATCGTTGCAAGCAACATCAGTCCACAAACTATCTACATGATGACTTCGATCACTCTGGCATGAGTGATACGTTGGAGAAGAATATTTATACTACCAAAGTGAAGCAATTAAGCTACATGATATAATTCTACCACAGTCACCAAAAATAGCCTAAAGCGAAGTGGCTTTTATAATCCTTTGCAATACCAGAATATCGAATGGGCTGCCAGCGATGACGACGAGCGCGAACCGCGGCTTTGCCATAGATTAATATAAGTACTAACGTAGGCTTTACTGGCCGGACAATTGGAGCCTATAGTCCATATGAATGACAATACACTGTGAGCGCCCAATCGCACGCGGTTAATGTGTTGTTGTTCAAATCAATAATATACATAATATTATTTATATTAAAATATAATAATAATATATTCGTATCATTAAGAACTTGTGCCGTGGCTACTAGATAACGAACAAATATACATAATACTCTTATTATTTCACAAATAAACTTAGATATAATATATAAACAACCATGACTCGTGAATAAACCGCCGATAGGACCGCCCGATGTGCAGGCAGCGTCACTGACCACTCCACCACGACCGTGTCATTAGTAACATCAATAAATAAAGATTACATTTCCTAACATGTAATCTTTATTGATTCATATCGCCATAAATACATCTAAACATTCTCATATCATATAAGAGAATGAGTATACCTCAGGAGTATACATTTATGAGGAAGTTTGAAAGTAGCTCTCACAGTCACAGTAGTGACAGAAAAAACTGAAGGGAATCGTTTGGCTTGGCATGGACACGTTAAATGCGAATGAATAAAATACATTTGATTGAGTTTCTAATGAATTTGGATATTGATGGATAGAGGAGACGATGAAGACTGCAAATAAAATGGATAAAGAAATGCATGGATTGTGTCAGGAATGATAAGAATGAAAAAGGTGTAGACGATGAGATGTTAGAGAAAAATGGAGAGGAAAGAGAAAGAAATATTGCGTAGACTCCAAATACATTGGGACCAGGGTAGGTTGAAGAAGAATAAATTATGGCCATAAAAACAATAACTCACACAAAATATATTAAGTAGACAATTGAAATTCATGGTCGGGCAGATTTATTCCTACGCTCCCCAGTAATTTGGCAAAAAATTCCCTGGATTACAGCCAGAGGCGCGTGCACGCACTATCTCCGATAGTAAATCTTCAACGGGAATGCCTCCACGACCTTTTTGGACTTTGTAGAGATAAGATTAGAAATGGGGTTATGTTAGTCTATTGTTACACGAGTATGACACTTATTAGCCTGGCACCGTTCGAGACACGACAACGGTTATTGTTAGTGATGTAGCTACAATACTCGAGTCCTCGAGTTATAAATTTAGAAACTCTTGCTCTGCGACCTGCAGAGACTTTGACTTCGATAAGATCAGAGTCCTAATTATTGAGGCGTCGAGAGAGAAAGAGTCTTAAAATGTACGAAAGACTACAATGAAAGCTATAGTTTAAAAAAATAATTTAAAGCTCGACGCTCAATTTGGACTCGAGGCGAACATTCAGATGGATATTTGTTTCTAAGTACGCAAGAAAACATTCTATTTTCAATAATGTATTATCTACAATTGTAAAGCAACTCATCATTACAAAGACCAGAGTGCAGAAAAAGACTCGACCTGAAATGTCACATTCAGAGGCTTACTTAAAACTAAATTAAACGGAGTCGAGCCATGTAAACGACTCCGAGCCCTCAGTAAAAGGACTCGAGTCTTGTACATCACTAGTTATTGTAGCTATCAAATTATCATCGAATTTACGTCCGCTGCTTTGTTAGAGACGGCTCTTGACTTCCTACGAGAGTATAAATAGACGCAAAAAATATTCTTTTACATGAAAACCAATGATGAAAATAAAAACAAGGATATTGTGGTCAATTTTGTAGATAAACGAGAGATTTCTTTCAAACAACTTTAGATGTAGAAAAAGGCACTTTTTATTTTGATTTTGATTAAGGCATATTTAAAAGCTTGCAAATCAGGCGCAGTCAATTCAGCTACAAAAAAGGCAAGGCTTAGAAAAAAATACGTTGAAAATGTCCAAGTGATTTTTTTTCTTATTAATTTAAAATTTACCGAATTATTTCTTAATCGTGTTCAAAGAATATGCTCCCAATCACATTTAATTATGAGACTTGTTATATTTTCAGAAGGACGGAAGTTATTAACTGAATAGAATGTCAGAAAAAATATCGGTTAATTTTGTAGGCAAAGACCTAATGTTATTGTAATTATGTGAAAGGTAGAAGCAGACGAGCTTTAATTATATTTTTTTAGTATAGTCACTTATATTTATAACCACCCGAACTGCTGGGACGTTTACAGACTAGCATTTTATACGCGCGAATAAGCTCGTTTTTGGAAGCACATGTAGGCGCGAATATACGCGCCTTGTGCAACACGCGCTACTAGAAAGTATGACCGTTGTCGCACTTTTAAGCTCGTATAAATAAACGTGAGCCTCTATGTTGATACTGACTCACACCTACCGGTTCGAGCGAATACACCGAAATAAGCTTATGTACGAGGCTCCGGATATTTGAAGGGCGAAACGTAGCGCGTATAAGCCAAAACGACCGTATATGCGCATAGAAAACGCTAGTTGGAAAAAAATAGATTAGTTGTGTCGGCTTTTGTTTGTCGATTCAAAACACACGTCTATATTTACAATACATCAATCACACACCTCAACAAAACGACAAACACATTCGGATAGGAGTTAATTTGTATGAAAATTATATAATTCACACCGACCACATTTTGCCGTCAAACGCAACCGTGTCACAACTACACCGCAACTACCAGTGACACCACGAATTAGCAACTGGCACTGACTCTAAATGTATATTAGAGGTCAGTGGCAACTGGTCATCTCGCAATAACAAACGCAACCATATCGATTTTTTGTAGTGACCACAACACAACTGCAAAATACTTCGGCGACGCTATTCACACGACACACTGCTTGACTACATTTTGTAGCTACGATGTGGTGTGGTTGTGATAAGTGAGAATTCTCCCTTAAAATATAATTTATTCTTTATCATGAAACATCTCTATACTTGACAGTTAGGCACGTCATAATTTTAAAATCAATATTTTCAAGAAAATTATTAATCAACAATAATGACCTGATTTATCCATACTTTTATATAGGCGACAGGCTAACTATCTGTCACCATTTTTAGGCACTGCGTGGGCCATACTTTCAGATGTGCCTATAAGTGTAACTAAATTACCCAAAGCACTGCCCAACCCTCTTAGAATCATGTAAGTACGTAATAGTACTAGTATAGTATTAATAATTATATGTGGTAACTAGCTTCCGCCCGCGACATCGTCCGCGTGGATATTTTAGCCCCTTAAGGGTGGAATTTCCAAAAATCCTTTCTTAGCGGATACCTACGTCATAACATCTACCTGCATGCCAAATTTCAGCCCGATCCGTCCTATGGTTTGGGCTGTGCGTTGATAGATCACTATGTCAGTCAGTCAGTCACCTTTGAGTTATGTATATTTAGAAGATAGTGTGTATGTTTTTGTATTCATATCAAAGCGTCAAGCTCACGAGATACTCAAAAACCATGGTTTGTTCCATGGAAATTAAATGGCAGATAAAAATAATCTTGATAGGGCATAACAACCATAATAGGTACACGTAGAGTGTGACACCCGAGTCATAAGCGAGGTCATGGTATCAGGAGGCTGTTGCAAAAAAGCTCTTATTACGAGAGCGAAAAGTACGCCTTTTTGTCAGAGCATCAGTGTAAGAATTTTCCCGGATGGAACCGCGTAAGCTTAATTGAAGTACCGGGATGTTCAAATAGGCGCGATATGGTACTTTAAAAGTTATTGAGTATTTTGAAGCTGGCCTTGGACGTAAACTTGCGTTTTAATTATTATTAACGAAAATTGATATTTTTTACTTATATGACCATTTTAAATCAAGAACATTTTATTTTTAGCCGATTTCCAAAAAAGGAGGAGGTTCTTAATTCGACTGTTTTTTAGGTCGGTGCCAACCTCAACATTTGGAATAAACGTTGTCTCTTGTATTTGAGACCGACCTCAAAAAAAAGAATTTAGATTTTTTAAACAAACCTTTTATTTCTCTGTTTTTAGATTTGAAGGCTTTTTTTTTATTTAAAATCGGGAGTGGTATCCCCGTTGGCTTTCTCGTATACCGGAAACGACTCAAAGGTTGATAGAAACCTTATATTTTGATGTCATAGATGCATGATAAATTTTGGTCACCCATCCGAGTACCAACGGCGCACTTGGTTGCTTAACTTTCGTGATCGACGGCTCAAAATTTGATAGAAACCTTATATTTTGATATCATACACGTATGTTAAATTTGGTTGCAATATGTTAAAGCATACTTGAGTTATCGTGCTAACGCACAGCACACACACAGACATACAGACACAATTCCAAAAAAATATTTTTGTACTCTGGGAGGTCCAAAACATGTAAATCCGTTAAAATCTCGAGGTCGAATTTTTTGACGATTACAAGACTGCCTTACTACGTACGAAAAAGTAAAATGACGTAATTTCTTTACGAATATTTTTATTAATAAATATTTTAGAAAAAAAATCAGGAGTGGTCTCCCCTTAACTTTCTCGTATTCCGGAAACGACTCAAAAGTCGATAGACACCTTATATTTTGATGTCATACATGCATGTTGAATTTTGGTCACCCATCCAAGTACCGACCGCGCACTTGGTTGCTTAACTTTCGTGATCGACGACTCAAAAGTTGATAGAAACCTTATATTTTGATATTGTACACGCATGTTAACTACAACAACGTGTGGTGGGCCAACAAGTCATTACTTAATTGCTAGGTAATTTGAATGACAATTAAACTAATAATAAGTGTTAAAGTATGAAATTGCCGATATTTTTTCTCATTATTCATTAGTGTATAATTCCTTTAATACAATAGGTATGTCCATTATTCTTGTTTTATTTTAAACTTCATTACAAGGACTTTTATTTTTGCATAAAATTTTATTCTCATAATTATTTTTTCCCCTAGAAATACATCTTCAAAAACAGTTCGTCATAAGAGGTGTCCGTCTCCGTTATAAAAATATGAATATTTTTTACAGGTATCAATTCTCATTTTTTTTCTCTAAGTAATGCATAGTGTTGTCTAAATATATCCACAAAATTAAGATTTATGCTTACTTAAAAAATCGCAAATATATTTGTAGAGAAAAAAATATTTTCTTTAAATTCTCCATACAAAACGGCAATTTCATACTTAAACCCCTAAAATTTGTCATACAGGATAGCTCCATAGCATATACATTACCGTGCCATAGCTCCCGTCGCTGTTGTCATTGTGATGTGGTTCAGTCAGCATCGGGAGTACATTTTTACAACACTTTAGTACTATAAAACAGCAACGCAAGCGCTTGTATGTACAGTAATACCACCATTTTGTATAAACGCTTATTATGAAAAGGTACTAAACCTATTTCTGATGCTGGCCGTATGTACGAATACTCCCACAATCTCCCTCCTTAAGTATTTTATCGCAGTGATAACATCTCATTTATAAAAAACGCAAAGCTTAACCCGTACTAGCGAACATATAAAACGCACATAAATCTACTGAATTTAACGAAGAGGAAATTCGGTAATTTCGCACGAGTTAGCAAAGCTCTTGCAACTGTAACTGGGTTTTGTTTACTGACAGATGATAGATGGATGTGTGGGGGATGTTGTGCGTTATATTGTGGCGAATAATTAATGAACGGTTTTGTTCACACAAATTAGACGCGTAACAGTTTTCTATGGGCAATTTCGCAGACTTTTACCCCGGACGTGAACATCTATTGTTAATAGAAATAAACTTTATTGTACATAACGTCGTAGCACAATAGAATCACAAGAACATGTTTAACTAAATTTGTACAATGGGCGGCCTTATCGCTAAAAGCGATCTCTTTCAGGCCACTTAAGGATGGACAGGAACTAAATATCATAACCGTGAGGGAAGATGTCGATGTAGCAATTTATATACAATACTACCTTCCGCCCGCGACTTCGTCCGCGTGGAAATTTTACCCCCTTAGGGGTGGAATTTCCAAAAGTCCTTTCTTAGCGGATGCCTACGTTTTAACATCTACCTGCATGCCAAATTTCAGCCCGATCCATCCAGTGGTTTGGGCTGTGCGTTGATAGATCACTATCTTAGTCAGTCAGTCACCTTTGAGTTATATAATAGGTTGGGGAAAAAGTTTCTTCGCATTTTTTAAGAAAATTCAAAACATTTTTTAATATAGTTTATTTACATTTAACTAAAGTATGTAGGTACCATTTTGTTCGATTACTTTTTGCCATCTTGTAGGTAGGGACATGATCCCATTGCTATAGAAATTTTGGGACTTCTGGTCAAAATACCGCGACAAGTGGTTTTGGCAGTCCTCTCGTGATGTTAACCTGACACTGCCTAAAGAATTCTGAAGAGACCGAAACAGGTGGAAATCTGTAGGTGCAAGGTCAGGACTATACGGCGGATGCATTAACACCTCCCAGCCAAACTCTCTTAATTTTTGCGGAGTGGCTAAAGATGTGTGAGGTCTAGCGTTATCATGATGAAAAACCACACCCCATCTGTTGATTAATTCCGGCCGCTTTCTCTCAACTTCTTGCTTTAATCTCATCAGTTGTTCGCAGTAGAGTTCAGAATCGATGGTCCTGCCTGGTGGTAACAGCTCATAATGAATAATGCCCTTCCAATCCCACCACACACACAGCATCACCTTGTTGCGAGTTAACCCGGGTTTCGCCACAGTCTGTGAAGCCTGACCGGCCTTTGACCACGACCTTTTTCGCACGTTCTTGTCGTACGTGATCCACTTTTCATCACCAGTTATCAGCTTCTTCAAAAATGGTTCGGTTTCATTACGTCGTAATAAAGAATCACAAATGAGTACACGGTTCATTAGGTTTCTTTCAGTGAGCTCGTGAGGTACCCAAATGTCGAGCTTTTTTGTGTACCCAGTTTTTTTCAAATGCGCCAAAACTGTTTTGTGGTCAATTCCCAGTTCTTCAGCTACGTCGTAACTACTGACATGCCGATCTTGCTCCACTTTTTCAAAAATGGCATCCATTTTATCTGTAATAGGGCGACCAGAGCGACGTGCATCTTTGACATCAAAATTTCCGGATTGAAAACGCTTAAACCAAATTTGTGCTACTCTCACAGACACTGCACTAGGTCCATAAACATCGCAAATTTTTTTCGCGGCTTGCGTTGCATTTTTACCTTTTTTGTAGTAAAATTTTAAAATGTATCTAATTTCTTCATTAGATTCACTCATCTTGGCGGTACGAAAAACAAATGAAAATCACACATTTTCCTAATTTGAATTTGGAATAATGTTCTTTAAAATTTAAACTTTCAATGATACCAAAACCAGCCAGATACAAATAGTATAGCCAAAGAGATTTTATTACAAGTTTATACACACTATAATGCGAAAAGACTTTTTCCCCAACCTAATATATTTAGATATACACAAAAAATAAACAATATTTATACCAAAGATATTATATTAAATATAGTATAATATATAAATCCCTTATATACATGATATATACACATGCATACGATTATAATATTAGATACTTTCAAATTGGACATTAACAGCTATAGTGACAGATAGAACTCCTTTAACATTTTCGCGAATGTACCCAAGGATTACGCACGACTAATTTCGACTGGCAACTTATTCCACAATGGAACAGCTTGTACAGTGAACGATTTGTTATAAAAAGAGAAGTGAATAGGGGTGGCTAAACGCAGAGTCTCCGACGACCTCAGTACATGTGGGTGAGTGTCATGAAGATATTTAAAGCGTTCTTTGAAGTAAGAAGGAGTGTTGGGAACAGGATAGTATAAAGATATTAGGTTGACGGTGTACCAGGTTTGTAGTCATACAATACATATTAGTCTTTTCAGACGCAGAGATCTTAGGTATGGTTCCTTAGGTATGAGATCCTTAAATGGTGGTAGGGCTTGGACTCATCACCGCGGCACCGTTACGGTGCACCACGGCGCGCCAGCTCACCGTACGGTCGCTCGATAGTGTTTCATCAACAGTTCATTTAGTGTCCCCACCTAGGGACTCCAGCCTACCCCACATTAGAGGCGATTAGGCCTACTCAACCACGCTGGTCAAGTGCGGCTTTATTGTTTTAAGAAGCTTGTTTAGCCGGTTAAAGTTTCCATCATATATACACATCACGCTCGTAATCGCAAGGGGGTTGAGCAGAACCAGGTAACATTTTGTTACACATGAAATGAAATAGCACTTTATTTGAATGGACTTTGCTCAGTACTTTTAAATCGTCAAAAGCCCTGCCACCATTTCGGGACGAAATAATTATTTTATTTAAATTATGCTGAAATGGAGAAGAAATGATGAAAGAAACTACACATCTTACTTACTCAACAAACGGTTTTTCTTTTTTCTTTCTTTCTTTCCTTACAATTTCGTAATAATTTCGAAACTTCAATACAAGTCAATAAATAATTATCAATATGATTTTTAGTTATAGTCATAAATGCGTAAATTTTGGGTAGTTATTACTCCCATTCGGATCATTTACTTGCGAAAAGCTTTTCCATACAATTCAATTAATCACATTAATGAAACAAGTAATTTAAATTTTGATACTTACCACCATTTTATGTTATTGTTAGATAGGTACTTACCTACATTCCTTTCAATTTAGGTGCTAAGCATACATTTATGATATGATCATAAAGTCACATTTCGCAGTATGGGGCATGCAGTGCCACCAAATAGCGCCAGGTTGCCAGCCTATCGCCTACATAAAAAAGGCACCAAGCCCAAAAATTAACAATTCTTATCCTTCAGTAAACAATCTAACTCAAAAGCCTACAACCAGGACAGATGTTTACACTCAAAGTCATCTCAGCTGTCCGAATAAGTTACTACCAATGTGTGAATTATATTCATTAAGCTTATCTAATATATAAAATTCTCGTGTCGCGGTGTTTGTGGTTAAACTCCTCGGAAACGGCTAGACCGATTCTCATGAAATCTTGTGTGCATATTGCGTAGGTCTGAGAATTGGACAACATCTTTTTTTTATCCCCCTAATTGTTAAGGGTAATACACCCCTATTTTTTTTTATTTATAAGGCAAAACAACGTTTGCTGGGTCAGCTAGTTATATATAAAATTTCCATGTCACAATGTTAGTTACCGTACTCCTCCGAAACGGCTTGACCGATTTTCATGAAACTTTGTATGCGTATTCAGTAGGTCTGCGAATCGGCTACTATTTATTTTCCATACCCCTAAGTGATAAGGGTTGTTCACCCTTATTTTTTTTTTATTTATAAGGCAAAATAATGTTTACCGGGTCAGCTAGTTACTTTTGTAAATCCGTACATTGGTATTTCATTTACTAATAGCATAAATCATACTGAATAGAACGGAAGACAGTCAGAGCGACACGAAACTCTGTGATAGCACATCAATGATTATAAAGCTTTCGTGCTGCAAGCATTTTATCAATACATTTGTGAGACAAATTGACCGAAATACATTATCGGATTGTCGGTACAATGTCCTGTACCAGATATGCGCCTTACATCGATCAGTCGAATATATACTTATCTCATAGAAAAGGTTTCAAATTATTAAATTGTAGAAGAATCAGTAGTAGAAAAAAAATATTTTGTAGAATCAAGTGTCACTGAAAGTTCAGCGTCTTTTTTAGGGTTCCGTACCCAAATGGTAAAACGGGACCCTATTACTAAGACTTCGCTGTCTCTCCGTCCGTCTGTCACCAGGCAGTATCTCTTGAACCGTGATAGTTAGACAGTTGAAATTGTCACAGATGATGTTTTTCCATTGCTGCTATAACAACAAATACTAGTAAACAGAATGAAATAAATATTTAAGGGGGGTCCAATACATCAAACGTGATTTTTTGCTTTTTTTTTTGCTCTATATTAATAACGATTTTTAAGTATACGTGCTGAGTTACAGGTGGTTATAGTATCTTCAAATCGCCAGTAGGATTAACAATGTGAAATTATAAAAATTCAAAGTAACATTATAAAAATTATATGTGATAATCAGTGCTACCTATGGAAACTAAAGATAGTAAATAAATCATTAATTTGTAAACAAGTAAAAATTATTCCGCGCTTTTTCTTTTCGCTGTATTGTTTTTATTTGAAAATGTCGCCAAGTAGTGATGAATTTATTATTTATTTCCTCGCAAATATGTTATAAAACGCCGTGTGACATACGTCCGCTTTGATAATTACAGACTCTGCTTTCTTGTAGCCCTCGGCCTAGCAATATCGCCTCGGCTGTAAATTTCAACTTACCGTACTCATATCATAATGTACTATTACATTTTGTTATTATCGTCCGACGTTTCATAACACTTTGCAGCGTTTAAAATCAATTCAATCATAACAAAATATAAAATCTAATTACACGCGAGTTAAATCCGTAAAAGTTGTTTTATTTACAATGTGTGGTGTACGCGCAGATCTAAGAGAATATTAAATCATTCACTTGTTAGTATGGGTTGTCACCCGCCTTAGGAGGAGGGTTACGTCCCATAGGTCAACTATAAAAAAAACCTGTAGGATAGAATTGGTCCCTTTTTTTGTTGACGGGGAGGTCAAATGCATTTACGCATCGTCCCTGAGGGGTTTTGGCAACCCCAGGGGACATGTGGGACTCGAGGTAAATGCGTTCTTTCCATACCCACTAAACATCCTCCCCGGCCTAACCTTCAGTGCGCTATTACGGGACGGTTCGGGATCTGCGCACGTCAGCGCAACTTCACCGAGACCGTCCCAACGCTGCCCGTCTAGGCTCTCCTTGCACCAATTGATGGCCAAAAGCCACTCCCCCGCCGATGGCTGCTCGACCTGGTGCGTCCTCCTGACGAGGACACCGGAAGCAGCGGACCGCACCCGGGGGACCCGGGGGACTTCAGTGTGTACTTGACATCAAAAGCGACACACCCGCCGAGAAAGTTTCCCCACCTTGTTACCAGGGTCCGTCACGAGGAGGCTTCCGAACGTGGACCCCAGGATAGCGTTGGCCCTGCCGCGTAGACCTATATCCAACAGTGGGCGTCTCTCGTCGTCTCTCTCGACGAGACGACGCTGAAGCTTTCTACTACGTTTTCTAATAAGTCGGTAGTAATAAGACGTCGTTACCTCTGTCCTCTGTCTAATCTTGTAATTTACTAAACAGATTAGTATACCTTTTTCACTTTTATGATCTGCATTCCTCCGGAAAGATTTAGTAGTATATTTTGCCACAAAATAATATACAGGCTGGGGTGGGTCATTAGTTAATCTTATTTAAACTTGTAAGTACTAATTTTCGCCTATTGGTCTGAGAGTAGGTATTACTTTTTTAGGTCTTCAAAGCAATATTTTCCACAAGAAACCACTTCAAAGAACGGCCAAACATAAATTGGCAATAACAATTTCGATTTCATTTGTAAAGCTTTATAAAATAAACACCCGACAATTTTTCTTCTCGCTTCAAGCAGCTCTGTGATGAAAATAACTTACTTAATAAGATTATAAGAAGCCGGTACGAAATTTTATTGGAGTTATTATTTTGATGCCGTTAAATTGCTATAAAGCTTGTTGTTTTGTAAAAACTATGTTGCTGAAAATTTACTTGAATGTTTTTCTTTCCATTAAGAAAAGAATTTCCCTTTTAATTCTAAGTGCTTATATTGCACTTTTTGTTCCGTAACTTGAAGAAGAGAAGTATATAATTATTGTATTGCAACTAGCAACATTAATTCTTTGTCTGTGCTTTGGTAAAAAGAATACACTCTTTTAATCAAAAACAAAGCCACCAGAAATCGTACAATATTACAATCCACACTACACCAAACATAATTGTTTTAGCAATATTTAAAATATTCGATCCTTATCAAACTTGAATACATACAATACCTACATCATAGAATCACGCTCATAATTACAGAAGTGGTTGAGCAAAGCTTTAGGTAAAATTTGTTATACATGAAGCCACACCAAGCAGAGTGGGCCATTTAAAATTGCTAATGTAGTTTTATTAAAGTAAATTGTTGATAAAACTATGCCCTTAGTAATATTTAATTTTACTAAGTATTGAATTTCTAATCCACGCTAAGATTATGACAACTTCGCTTTAGTACTTTATAAATCTCGGCTTCAATTAATTTGATTAATGAATTCAATTTCTTCAAAGAGAATTACAAAGAAAACTAATTTATTTACGCCTTAATAATTAATACAGATTATAATGAATAACAAACAAGTACCTATTGTTTTCGTTACTTTGATGCATATTATCTAAATAAATATTAAATTTCAAAATATTTTAACGATTACTGATTAATGTAATGAAGATAAATTTATAATCTAAACTTTGGATTTCAGAGTAATATTAGTTGCGATATTGTTGTTATGTTTTCATATTATTATAAAATTCAAATTTACTAGTCATTTTAATAGGTACTCATAAGCATTAGGGACAATGGGTATTTTCGTATTCAAAGTTAAACTTTACACCAAAATCACAAAAAAATACTGATTGACAGTCAAATATAGGTTTATAAACTGCGCATACAATTGGTTTACGAAAAAAAAATTGAATACTATATTTTTCGACCTCTTTCTTGCTCATGCAAAGGAAGAGGTAGTTTATAGCCATGAGACTGCCTTATTATTTGTACATGTCTTTAATAAGGACATCAAGTCGAAAATGCTTATGTCAATAAATTGGATATAAGTCACTGTGAAAAGAATATAAAACACACTATAAAAACTGAACACTTAAACACTTAAAATAGATACACACAAATATAAACGGCTTATCAAAAGGTACGTTGGTTATGTGCTCGATGGTGACAACTTATGTTCTAGCTAGGTTATACTCTCTCTGTACTCGAACATGTTGTAGATTTTGAGTGTTTCTAATGATTTATATTTAAAGTTTAGCCAAAACACATTGGTTCGAACCAGTGCCTCCCGGGCGGAAGAAGACGCTCTTACGCACTACGCCACAGACGCTTTTTGAATTCATATGTTCGTTTACTCGACGCTTTTACGGTGAAGGAAAATATCGTGAGGAAACCTGCACTCACCTATGAAGAAATTCTTAGGTTGTGTGTGAAGTCGACCAACCCGCACTTGGCCAGCATGGTTGACTAAGGCCTAATCGCTGCTAATATGGGGTAGGCTCGAGCCACTCGGTGGGGACATTATATGAACTTTTGATGATGATGATGATTTAGCCAAAAACTTTGGAAAAATCATAATAATTATAAACCATAATCATAGCGGGGAATATTTGACTATAACCTTAAAGTTAGTACCGGCCTGGTGAATTATTTAAAAAAAAAAATACTAGCTTTTACCCAGGTATGAAAATCGGTTACGAAAACAACTGTTTTTGTCAAAAATGAGAAGAAAAACTATGTTCGTAACTGGGTTAGAGAATTCTGTAACGAAAATGGACTAGAGGAAACGACGTAGGCAACATTTTCGTAATAAAAATGTATCCGTAGCATATCAGCTAAAATCAGATTTTTTTAACAGTAATTATTTCACTTTGTCCACACAAGTTTATTTACAACATGTACAAAAAGGATGTTATTGTATCATCTGTCATCTGACCCGAGTTAATGGTCTATAGACGTTTTGTGACCCCTTGCTGCGTCTGTATTATGTCGTCTTCGCGTCTAAATGAGTTTCCCTATACAATGCCGGTCAGAAAAATTCGAGAAGTCTATGGAAAATTACAGTAAGTAGTGCTTCAGGAAATACGTAACATAAACTGTAGTCTTGTTCTCATGATGGTGAGTGCAGAAAAGGCAATTGAACATTATGATTTTATGGATTTGAAACGGTTGAGGTTGGCACCGACCTCAAAAAAACATTTAGATTTTTATAAACAAAATTTTTATTTCTCCGTTTTATAGTTTTGAAAGCAGTTTCTTTTAATTCAAAATATTTAAATTTTTGCTTCTTCAGACTTTAGAAGAAAAAATCATTGTAATTGGTTAACAACTTGGAAGATTTCGACGCATAAATTTGGAACAGTTGGAAAAAAATCATCTCGTGGCTGCGTATTTTCACTATTCTAGAAAAACTTACCAATTCATGAAAAAAATTTATGGGTCCAAATGGCAACTATTCCGCATCGAACAAAAAAGAATCATGGAATAATTTTATTTTTGCGTTTACAAACGCGTAAATATTAATACTAGAAAAATGCACTGAAAAAAATCGACTTGCCTCAGGCGGGACTCGAACCCGCATCGTCCACAATCCGGGCGGACAATGTTTACCATAAAAACATAAGCACCAAGCACTGACAAATTTTGACAGCGAAAAGCAGTGTCTCGGTGGCGTAATTGGTCAACGCGTCCGCCCGGATTGTGGAAGATGCGGGTTCGAGTCCCGCCTGAGGCAAGTCGATTTTTTTCAGTGCATTTTTCTAGTATTAATATTTACGCGTTTGTAAACGCAAAAATAAAATTATTCCATGATTCTTTTTTGTTCGATGCGGAATAGTTGCCATTTGGACCCATAAATTTTTTTCATGAATTGGTAAGTTTTTCTAAAAAATAATCACTCAAATCAAATCAGAAATCTCGGCGTAATTGGTGTATAAACAAAAAACACATACCAACCGAATTGACAACTTCCTCCTTTTTGAAGTCGATTAAGAATGTGATGGTAGTTATTTTACGCGTGTAGATAATTATATTGACAACATCTAGTATATAAAAGAAAAAATATACTTATTCCATAATCGAAATCCAATCTAACTAACTCACTTTTAATGCTTACATACCCTAATATTATTCCTTTGGCTAATCAACACGCTATCAGAAGAAGATAATTTAAGCAACAGCCGTTCCCGCGCTTCTCATTTGTGTCCAAATTCCAAGATGATGGTGTTAATTACCTATATTCGTTAGGAAGTTGTCAGACGCGAAATGGCTCGGCTGAATTATTGCTTCCTAAATGGATAACCGTCCGTGAACAATTCCGAACTGTACGTAACTTTCGGTTATCACTCAATAACTGAATTGCGAATAATTGTTTTGTGTTGTAATTAACTCATTAAGCTGTTAATAAAATTGCTAATATTATTTTGAGTTTTATTTATAAAGTATTTATAAGTTTTATTTATCTTTCAAAGAGTTCGATGACACCGAGTTCGTGCGGTCTTCTTAGTGATCGCAGAACTCAAGCTACTAAGTGCGTGGTTGGTACTTGATGGATAAACAAAATATTTTTAACTGAATATCCCTCCATGCTTCAAAACCTTCTGTAAGCTAGTAAGCCTAGATACTGACGAAAGATAGCAGGCGTAAAAAAAATTTAAGTCACGTCAGAGGCTTTATACATTAAGCCCACTTCAATACAAGACACTTTCGTTTAACAGACAATAATTACCATCGTAAGCTTCACGTCTTTCATTGACACAAGAAGAACAAAAACTTTCCAATGAAAAGAAAATCATCTTTAAGGTGGACGCACATTTTAGCCGAGCTGAACATGCCGAACGCGCCTTACTCTAGAATTTTTCATACCCCGCAAAATTCGCTTTCGGCGTGGACAATGCGGATGACTCGGCTGATGCACTCGCTTTCATTCTAATCACATATAATTAAAGAGCAAAGATTTCTTCAGCGCGTTTGAATCGTTCGGCTCGGATATATGTGCGTCCACCTTTAAGCGGGGTTTACACCAGTGACTAAAGTCACTCTGTTTTCGCCACATGGGAAAAATCCACCGTTCAAAATGACAATTTTCTTTAGCTATGACACGGTCGCAACTTCTGCATGACGGTGATCTCGCAGAATCTGCGACCCTGTCATTAAGGAGGTCCTGGAGAGAGAGGGTGAGGAAATAGCTTTAGCCGTTGAGGAGCCACCCTACCGGTGTAAACGGACGGACGGAAGGCGGACGGTACAGACCGTTAGTCTTCCCCTGCACTAAGGTGTGGCCTGCGTGCAGGATGGCAGCTTAGAAGTACCCCCGGGTAGACATTGTCTTAGTACCTTAGTGTTACCCCGGTGACGTGGCATACGATGTACGCTGTTGTTAATAAAGGGCTTGGAAGGCCGGCTACCGGTGGTTTTAAGTGGGTATTCTCGGCGTTTTAGAAGCATATGGTAGATGTGTAAATGGATATTAAGAAAATACTCTGCCGATAACAAGCCCTAAATTAGACTAGCATTAGACTTAAAGTAAAACCTGCTTTAAAGCAGGTCGAATACGATTTAAAAAGTATTTCAATGTTATTTTTACATGTTTCGTGTAAAAAGTTCTCATTTCAATTTCTATCCTTATAAAAAGTTATATTGTCCTTAGGCGAGAATTTTATGATCCAGTCTAAGAATATAAAGTCTCACTAAACCTCAGTGGATTACTGAGAAAATGAATTAAACCTTAGATTGTTCATAATTTATTTTTAGCCTTAGCGATAATTTATTCGTAACACACCCACACAAGATAGTAGCGACAAGTGGTGTCATGTGATTTAACGTCGCTGCGTCATTTTGCAGTTGCGTTGTGGTACGCAAAATGTTATTGTGGTCGCGTTGTCATTTGTTTTTGCAAGGTAGCCAGCTGCTAGTGCGTGGTGTCGCCGGTGGTTGGTATGTCGTCGATACTGCTTGATTGCGAGACTTGTGGTTTCAAAAAATTAAAAAGTGCTTAATTTAAGTGGACTTTGCTAAGTGCTTTTAAATCCTCTAAAGCCCTACCACCATTTCGGGATCAATTAAAATTATTTTACTTGAATTTATTTTTATGCCAAGATAAAGAAGAAATGGCGAAAGAAACTCCACAGCTTACAATTTCGTAATGATTTCAAAACATCATTACATAGCAATGTGTAAATTTTGGCAGTACTCCCACGCGTTTGGATCATTTATCTTTGTAAAAATCTTTTCTATATAATATAATCTAATTAAATCAAAAAGCTTTAAATGGACTTTGCTCAGTACTTTTAAATCGTTAAAAACCCTACCACCGTTTTGGCTCGAAACTATCACATTTCGATGTTTAAATTAAACATCAAAAGTACTAGTGGTCTTGTTAGCTTCAATACGTGTAATTTTTATATCGAAGATTGCAACTTTGGGTTTTTTATAATTTTTAACTTATTCATTTGATATTTTTCACCTATTGGATCGCTTTATTTTGGTGTCTAAAAAAGTCGTGGTCTCTTGTACGTTTGGTATGACTTAAAAATATGAGGATAATAATACAATAGGTTCAATAATAATATAATATATTTCCACGCTTACACTAATATTCTAGTCTAAAGTAATTATAATTAAGAACTTGTGTTATGGATACTAGATAACGGTCATTTTTAATATACATAAGAATTCTAATATCTTAATATAATAAATAATAAATTATTTATGTTTGTATTTTAAATGATTTATTTATTTTTATTTTATTTATTTATTTAATTGCTTTACATATGAATGTTAACTAATATCACAAACACAAATGACAATATGAATCACAAACATATGCGCCTTGAAGGGCATTGCAACATAGAAGAGAGGGCAGATTTTTCCTAAAAGACAGCCAAAATTGTTACATTACAATCTAAACTTATTTATTATACACTTCAGATTCTAATATTATATCTAATTATATATTAAGTTTTTGCTATATCATCTTCGATCATCTACAACCGTGGATAATGCACGGCAATAGCGTCGGTGGCACACTTCAAACTCCGCTAAAACGCAGCCGTAGCGGACTTCGCATTCAGTGATGCATGATTTGTCAAACGGTAAACATGTCAAAGTGCTCCGTAAAAGATTGTAAAAATCACTCCTAAATTCTAGTTAAAAAACATGGTGTGATATACCACCAGTAAGTTAGTATTTTTAATAAAATTTGAGACTGAACTTATGCTAAAACTAGCTTGAAATACGCTTTGGTTATTGAAAATTATAAAATAATTTTATAAAACAACGGCCCTTAGCCATCCCTTTCACACTCATAGCCAAAGTGAGACAAAATACATAATAAAATCGGAACATAGTCAAGTTTTTAGGAATGGAGTTCCTATATATTCGTATAGCCATTCATATATATTTTTAAATTAGTGTAGTAAATTAAAATGATCTATTTTCAGCTTTCAATCAATTTCATCATGTCTATCATCTAACGAAGGCCATTATCGAAAAATATGTCGATTTGGAACAAGATAAATTTATTTCAGGGCACGTAATCTACAATAAAATAAATAGTGCAGACCCTAGTATTGGATTATCTTATATAAATAATAATAAGTCATTTAAAAATCTTACTTGTTTTTTTATCATGATAAAATCACACACTTCACAACACTAAAATTTTGAAAGGAACCGTAACTCCAAAAGGCAAGTTTGAAACAAGATTAATTTATTTCAGGGCAAGTAATTAAGCCTGAAATAAATACCGCAGACCTCAGTAAAAATACTTTATACACACAGCTACTTATTCAACTTAATATTTTTTCAAGTTTTATTTAAATAAATTATCTTTATCAAGTATTCAAAACTATACGTCGTTCACATGACGACTCGGCTTGATTAAAAGTCATCGACTTTTATCTACTAATAATAATGAATTTAATTAGAATGCATAATATATAAAGAGTAGAAAATAAATACGAAGAAAACTAAATATATTTTTTAGATAAATAAAAAATAACAGCTCGTTGCTACTCCTCTGTACTTTTTGTTCGTTTCAGCTTCAAAAATTACCTTAGGTAGCTTCAAGTGACTGTTTTTTTACATTACTGTGTAATGACTGAAGACATTTTAAAGGACTGAGGTGTCTGCGGCAATGTATGGACAAAGCCAGTAGAAGCATAATATGGTGAATTTTTCACATGTGCCAAGTTTCAGCTTTGTTATTGTATGACGTGCTGTATCCACGGTTGTAGATGATCGAAGTATATCATCGAAATATTCCCTAACAGAATAATATGCCTTATGTATGAGAAAATCTTTAACGAGTTTTATGAATTTGGAATAATCTTTTTCGTTCTTAATGTAAGTAGGTAGTTTATTGTATATTTTTACTGACATTGGGTAGGGTCCAGAACTATGCAATGTTAGTTTAGATGTCACTTGTACTAAGTTATTTTTATTGCGAGGTATATTATGTCGAGGCATGTCTCCTACTTTGGAATATAAAAAAGGGTTTTTCCTAATGAATTTACAAATTTCAAATAGGTAGATACAAGGCAGTGTTAATAGGTTTAAGTTTTTAAAATGGGGTTTACAACTTTCTCTCTGTTTAATATTTGTTAAAATCCTGATACACTTTTTTTGCAATATAAGTAAATCTTGAACATCTGTGCTGTTACCCCAAAGTATCACCCCATAGCTGAGCCAAGCGTATGCATATGCATAGTACATAGTAGTCGCAGTGTGCAGATTTGTTGATTTTTTTATTTCTCTTAAGGCATAAATGAATTTAGATAGCTTTGTTTTTATTAACTCAACATGAGCTTTCCAGTTGACATTTGAATCGATAACTATACCTAACAGCGAGAACGAGGGAACTGTATCTAGCTTTACATTGTTATATAAAATATTTATATCTAGTTCTTTTTTTTGACGAGGCCTAAATTGCATTAATTTGGTTTTATTGAAGTTAAGTTCCAGGTTATGGTCGTTCATCCATTGTTCAATTTTGTTTATGTTTTCTTTTATTTTTAATTCTAAATTTATATTATCGTTACAGGATAGTAAGAGAGAGAAATCATCGGCAAACATAACGCAGGATTCTTTTATGGCTCTTGGGAGGTCGTTGATGTATATTATAAATAGTACACATCCGAGGACACTTCCCTGCGGTATTGAACCGTCAACTAATTGTTCGTAAGATGTAAAGGATTTTATTTCTCTTGATTTCATATTTATATGTTCAACTTGGACGTATTGTTTTCGGTTATTTAAGAATGAACTAAACCACTCGTGGACCATTCCTCTAACTCCAATCCCGTAGAGCTTATTTAGTAAGATATCAAATAAAACTTTTTCATAGGCTTTCGTCATATCGAATAAAATGCCTATCGCATACTTCTTATCGTTTAATATATTTAATATCTCATTAGTATATTTGTAGGTGGCTAGTACTGTTGAACGATTTTTGCGAAAACCATTTTGGCAATCGTCAAAGATATTATTATTTTCACAGAAGGAATATAGACGTTTAAACATGGCTTTTTCATATATTTTTGACATAACGGGCAGTAATGCTATTGGGCGATAATTATTAGGGTCAGACTTGGAGTTCTTTTTGTGAATTGGCTTAATTACGGCAGTTTTTAATTTATCTGGAAATATTCCTTGAGAAAAGGACTGATTAATAAGGATAGTGAGCGGGATGGTTAGTTCTTCTGCACATTCTTTTATAAGTTTAGGTGGCAATTCATCGCAACCATAACTGCTCTTTGCTTTAAGTGACTTGATTAATGATAGGACTTCACGTTCATCAACTGGTCGGAGGAACATTGAGTTTTCAGTAGGTTTCAGCACCGGGTGTCCTTGCGGCGGGCGGCGCGTAACGTTCACTCGAGGTGCTTGCCCAGCCGTCACGAACAACTCATTAAATGCGTTTGCAACCATTTTGGGATCAGATGTCAACCTATTATTGATTTGCAGTTGAATGTTTTGTTTTGTCCTTTTAAATGTTTTATTTGTACGTTCTCTTATTATTTGCCACATACTTTTAACTTTATTTGTTGATTTATTTATTCTCATTATGGAGTCAAGTTTTTTACTGTTATTTATAGCCTTTTTTAGAATTTTTTCATATGTTTTATAGTGGTTTAATAAGATTTTATTTCTAGAGTAAGAAGCGTGAATTTTTAATAGTCGCTTATCCCCTTAGCCGGCGCGTGCCATATTATGACATCGTTTGTAATACACTATTCGGGCGCGTGCCATAATATGGCATGCTGTCATACATTTAAAAACCATTTTTTTTTTTTAATTTGTTATGTCTCAACTCTACGATTGTTGTTTGTACCGTGTGATTTTACAATTAGGATGGAAGTTTAAGTTACCTTTGCCTCAATAAAAAATAACTCCATTTAAGAAAAATTAAAAATGTGACGTGCCATAATATGACGGCTGCCGAACGTCGAGTTGTGTCATAATATGGCGGCTGCCGAACGTCGAGTTAATCAAACGATAGTTCAAATTTAGTTTGTCAATGTGCTATATTTATCAGATTCTAGGTATGTTTAGTTAATTTGTTAAATTTAAAGTGTAGTTTGTAAAGTATTGGCTGGTATTTAACAAATTTAGGACGTATTAAAGTCGGAAATACCCTTATGCCTGGTTTCAAATGCTTGTAAATTAATCATTATACAATGCTCTTTATTCAAAGTAGTCTTAAATTTTAGTTAGTTTATCTAGGAATCTAAAGATATACCACATGCGTGGTATTTATAAACAAAGGAAGTTACACAAAGCAAAAAGCCGACATGCTACCCCTCGGCGGGCTGATGACGTAATCGCTCACAATTGTACTTTACAGCCTTTGAAGCGCCGCCAGGCGATGGGTTATTTCTACAAGATGTCTTTATACCGCATGTAAGCCATTGCTTTTTAATGTTTGTATTTATTTTTATTCTTTTTTCCGGGATATGACAATTCAGTGCTTCGTGTAAAATATTGTGAAATAAATCATAGTTCTCATTGACACTTTTGTATTCTGAAATGTAATAAAGCCAATTTGTTTTCTGTAAGTGTAATTTAAAATTATTTATGTTTTTATTATTGAATATTCGTTTTGTGGCGTACAAATAGGAATTACTATTATTTGTTGTTGCCTTTTCTAAGCTTATAACTGTGCACTTGTGATCCGAGAATCCATAATCCTCTATAGCAGTTGTTATATTTTCTGTAAAATTTGTAAATATTAAATCTAAGCATGAAGAAGAGTTTTTTGCAATACGTGTGGATCCCTTAATGTGCTGTTTAAAATTGAATTCAAGCATAAAATCTATTAGCTCTCTAGATTTTTTATTTCTTGTCAAAGTATTTAAATTAAAATCGCCGCCTATTATTACTTTTTTCTTAATGTATTTCCTTGATACGTATTCTAATATTAATTTTAGCTGCTTATAAAAAACATCTGACTCTCTGTTATTCCAATATAAAGTTATTAATAAAGTATCTAATTTTAACAATTCAATTGCACACACTTCAATTATATATTCTATGGACATATCCTTAATATAGTTTTGTTCTAGGTATTCTATAGTATCTTGTATCAGTATGCACACTCCTCCGCCATGATAGTTCTCTCTACTAAAAGATGTTGCCAGTCGGTATCCGTCAAAATCAATCAGGTCCTCCTTCGCTTTAGAAAGCCAGGTTTCAGAAATACAAAGAATTGGGTATTCCATATTGTGTTCTTCAAGGAAAATCTCAAGAATATCTCTCTTGTTGAAGATGCTCTGCATGTTTTGGAATAAGATATTAGTAGTCTGTCTTGCTTCGAAATGTATGAATGCTTTTTGATTGGTTTCTTGTATTGTTGGTATGGTGGTTGGGCTGGTTAGGTGTTAAGTTTTGTTCAATGTCTAAGGTTTGGTAGAGGATACTTCCTTCGGACTGTTGTGCCTGTATTGGGGCTTGAGATATTATAGCTTTTAGTGGGTCGTATTCTTTGCCGTTTATGATTAGCTTATTATTTTCCTTCGGACTGTTGTGCCTGTATTGGGGCTTGAGATATTATAGCTTTTAGTGGGTCGTATTCTTTGCCGTTTATGATTAGCTTAAGTAAATAATAATATCTTGCTATTATGATAAATGCGAAAGGTTGGTTGGATGGATCTTTGCACAATCACGTCAAAACGGCTAAAAGGATGAAATTTGACCCAGAGATCGATTAGTCTTTGTTAACAAAGGCTACTTGTTGGTGCGATCCTTAAAAATTAGTAACCCTATACCAGCTATAAAAGATATACCCATTTGAAGTTGGTGAATTTGCTAAAAGTCGATATAATGTAGGCAAGCAAGGCACAGTTAGGCAAGAACTATCAAAATAATGTTGACGCCTTTCACAAATAAATTACTAGTTACGAAATTCGTAAAAGAAGAGCTTATTATAACAGAAGATTTTGATCGTTTCAAATTATCTATAGAATTTAACCCTGTCAAAATCACTTAAGATCAGTCATGTGATTATAGGATGGTACCACTAGGTGGTAGACTCATATGTACTAAGTATGTAGTATAACCTCTGAGTAAAATTTACGAACAATAATGTTACTTATTTTTATTTAGGTTTTTAATAATAAAAAAATACCTCATCAGTACTATCTCATCTAAAATATTTCATCTTTACTAGGTGGTAGACCCTTATGTAGGGTCGTCTGGGTAGGTACCACCGTCTTTCTTATTTCTGCCGTGTCAATTCGCTGTGTTTCGGATTGGAGGGAAAGGTAGCCAGTGTTATTACTATGCATATCATCTTAGTCCTCAGGATGGCAACGCACTTGCCGTGTTAAGTGATTTACACTTAATATTGCAAGTGTCTATGGACGACGGTAACCACTTAACATCAGGTGGGCCGCAAGCTTGTTTGCTATCTCATAATATGTTAAAAAAGGAACTCTTGACGTTACGAGTTCTTAATGTCATACAAAATCGTAGATTAGACCGATCACGGTATCAAGAGAACCATTGGAGCGCTAATGGCTCTCTGTTAACCTTGGATCTTATGCATAGTTATCATTTTATTCGTTAGCGTCCAATTTTCGTAATTGTGTGTAATTGTCTTACACAGTTGGGATGTTGCCTGACCAGTTAGTTGACATATAAACATAATCTTCCATCTCGCTAGATATGCTCGGTATCAAGTTACAAAATCGAGTGAGGAATGTTGAAATGACACCAAGTTGAGGGACGTCAGAAAAGCAATCACTGCTCTGAAATGGAATTAGGCTGGATATGTTGTCAGGCAGAGTGATGATGCATGGATCAAAACGTGGATGGACTAGTTGCCCATTACAAATAAAAAAGCGTTGGATGCCCGCCAGCATGAGGTTTGACGATATTCGAAAGATCTATAAGAATAAGGATAGCACAGGATGCAGGGGGCGATAAGGGGTAGCAAATTATAAAGATGAAAAATACAATTCATGTCGTAGTAGGTACTGATGGACATTATCCGTCCAACTTTGCTCACCTCACGAGAAAGGCACCCTCCCCAAAGTGTAAAGTTTGTGGCATCATAGATGATGTTCAACATGTCCTTGTGGAATGTGAAAAAAATATCGCGTATGACACTCAATTATTCATAAATTTTACATAAATAATGAATAATTTAGGCGCATTCATGAGTATTTTGACTGATCCAACATCTGAGGCTGCGAAATGTATAGCAGAAGATTTCTTTTTTAAACTGATATCTCCTGCTCATGAATGAATATAAATGCATACATATGCAATTAGAATAGGATTCGATGGGGCTGGCATGTGCAGTGTCAAAAGCCCCTAAATAAATTAAGTGAAGAAAACTAAAGGTTATATATAAAATATTGTAGTACCTTTTAACTCTATATCATCAAAAGTGACCATGTAGCTAGTACTCATGACCAAAATAATTAAAGTGAATTAAAACTGCAGGTTTTAAAGCGAAGGGTAAGGAGAACTATTTCATTGTATCTCAGAGCATTGTACTTAACTTTTAAATCTGATCATTTTTCAAAAATTGGGAGTAGACCCCTAAGAAAACACCTTTTATATTTACTGAATCAATGGACATTATTTTGTGTTCTGTAATTTACTCACAAAACAGACTACCGATAGAACTGGATTTTTTCAACTTAAATATTACGTTTACCTTAGAAAGAATGCCATTTTTTTGGCTGCGTTATTAGCAATCGCCTCGATGTAGCGAAGCCAAGAGCTCTGGGCGGTCGATCACCAACACGGAGACATTTAGGAGGTTTGGTGGTGGTTCAGTGGTTCAACAACAATTATTGAAAATTAATCTGATTTTTTTACAATAAATTTAAATATATTGTTGATTCTACTAACTCTTTAAATTATTCTTCTGCATGTTAATTTATAACTTATAAATTAACATTTTTCCTTTTACGAAATTATGTTTTTCTAAAAGTTAAAAGGGGCTTTACCATCTGATAAGTAAAAGTCTTTTTATTTATTATCTTAATGGTCTTTATTATCTTTCATGAAAACCTTTGCCTATACAATATAATTCACTTATTTTCTCTTATGTTAGATATTTTAAGCCTACAAGTTAAGGTAACCTCTAATTAACTGCAAGGCTATACGATCTAATAACATATACCCATCATACGAATACTAAACAGTAGTTAAGTGTACAACAGACCATGTAGCGTTTATGGTAATTTACATAATTTATTAGAATGTATATATTTTTAAAAAATTCGATTCTTAATTAAGTTACAATAAATTAAATATAAATTGTACTAACCAAAATGAAAAAAAAAAACATTTTTTAGCTTTATGGCTATAACATAAATACATTTAATTACACATAAAATCCCAAAAGGGGCTGAGAAGAGCTTAATTACACATAAAATCCCAAAGGGGGCTGAGAAGAGCTTTAGGTAACTTTTCGTTTCACACAAAGCCACATCTGGCATTATGGGACATGCTGTACCCCAAAATAGACTTTAACGTTGAGTTTTATTTTAACGTCATGACTTACGACATGAGTATAACATACCAAATTATTAAACAAAACTAAAATTAAGTCTAATCCTAAATTTTTCTGTACGATGCACCTACGTCATATAAATTACATAACTTACCTTGTCAATCAATCAAACTAACCAAAAGCACAATGGAGAACTATTAAGTACTTTTAACACGTGAATTTATTACGGAGCAAAGAACTAAACACATTTTTTTACTAACACAAGTCAACCGAAAGTTTTCATTCCTCCCCCACTTTTCGCGAGGGCCTCACAAAAATTGTCACAAACTTTTCGAATTGACTTTTTAATTTCTTCAAACACTTGAACTTAGAATAGGATAATAGCACTGGCAGTTTTTACGTTTTCAACAAACGCTTTAAGTTTACGCGGGAAATTTTAATGGCCGCTGCGTACGGATACGTATGGCGCGCTTTCCACTAGGCTACTAGCGTTCAGGCTAAGAGTCGGTCGCTTCGCTGGTGCGCCGTGCGATGCGCGAAATGCACCTAAGTCCCTAAAATGGTTTTCTTTAATTAATCCTGTAATCTTGAACTACAATCACTAATTTCTCGCAGAGCTAATTAATGATTTGCATAACTTTCACTTGAGTGAATAGACTTGTCTGGAACTATCGCTAAGTTTTCTTTCGTCGATTAATATGCACGATATTTTTACGCACACGCTATTTTTACTGTGTTTATTGTTTTGTTTTTGCTTAATTTTCATAAGAACTGGTTACTGTACGTCTGAAAAGTTATATTTAGTCCTTCTAATATAACATGATAAAATTTTGGACTCGTAATTATTCTGTTAACACGTAAACAAATAATGACGACGTTACCTTAATATTACGAAACAATGCGTTGAAGTTGAAATGTTGCGTGACGTCACGCTTTCGTACACTTTTTACTGAAAACAGACGGCACAAGCCCCCATGCCTGAAGTTAGATTCTCTTTTATATTTTTAAATATTTATTGATTTGATTAAATAAAAAATCGGGAGTGGTCTCCCCATGACTTTCTCGTACTTATTCGGAAACGACTCAAAAGTTGAAAGAAACCTTATTGTCATACATGCATGTTAAATTTTGATCACCCATACGAGTAGAGACCGCGCACTTGATTGCTTAACTTTCCTGATCGACGACTCAAAAGTTGATAAAAACCTTATATTTTGATGTTATACATGCATGTTAAATTTGGTTGCAATAAGTTAAAGCATACTAGAGTTATCGTGCTAACGCACAGACATAATTCCAAAAACTGTTTTTTTGGACATAGGGAGGTCCAAAACTTGTAAATCCGTCAAAATCTCGAGGTCGAATTTTTTGACGATTACAAGACTTCCTCTATACTACGTACTTATACGAGAAAGTAAAAATCGTCTCTTATGTTTTTGGTGACCTATCTGCCGGAGTAATTCATAATTATTATAATTTTACCCAGTCATCACTTCTAAAACCTTCAAATATAAATTTGTGTCGATCAAATGCAATAATCTCACTCCTGAAAGATTAGAGTTACGGTCAGCATTAAAAGTAGATCAACACCTCAGTATATTCTTTTAATTGGAAGTAGTTATATCTTATGGCAAGTGGTTGACAGACAAGCATACGGCCTGCCTGGTGGTAAACAGCCACTGCAGCCTATAGACGCTTTCATCACTGACGTGACACTCGCTGCCAAGCCTAGTCCCTTTCCTACCCCGTGGAACTCTGGCGACCTTACTGTCGAACAGAAACACAGCACCACAATGTACCATTTTTTGAGTACGGTCTTGTGTAAGGGATCTATTAGACAGGATGCGGTCACGCGGTCAACTGTTGAAGCGGTCACGTTCTGCGTTCTATTTCTATGGGTTGACCGACGCGGTCTGTGTGCGCCTGAGTATTGTGTACTATAGAGTACTATACAATAGTGAACGCAAAACTGACCGCTTGAACGCTTGATCGCGTGACCGCCTCCTGTGTGATGAATGCCTAAAGTCGGGCTGCTCCAGATTCGAGCGGCTAGTCCTCTGTGCCCTAACTCGACAAAACCACTATTATCTAGGCAATTTTGTATGAAAGATTATTACGACAAACTAAATCGATGGTACCTATTGGGTTATGGTTGATAAAAATTCTATTTTTATGACACAATTTTTTTGACCATCAAAAATAAAATTCATGCTTCAAAAGTCTAATTTTCTCAATAAACTTGCGTTTTTAGTCTGTCGATACAGTGGCTACCCGCGACCTTTACCAGATCGTTCACTTTGTGGGGAATCTACCAACCCTGCGTCTCCCGGTACGTGTCCAAATAATAATTATATTTCAATGTAATGTCATTATTCAACTGCCTTGTTGAACATTTACTAGGTGGAAGACCCATATGTAGGATCGTCTGGGTAGGTACCACCGCCTTTCTTATTTCTGCCGTGAAGCAGTTCGCTGTGTTTGTAATTACTGGGGATGGAAGGCATATCATCTTAGTCCCCAGGATGGCAACGCACTTGCAGTGTTAAGTAATTTACCCTTAACTTTGCAAGTGTCTAGAGGCGACGGTAACCACTTAACACCAGGTGGGCCGCAAGCTTGTGTGCCATCTCGTAGAATAAAAAAAAACATTCATTAAGTACTTTTATATTATGTGATATTATTATTTATGTATTTTAATTACCTCGTTTGCAAGGGCAAACCAATATACCTGCATAGAAACTTTTTATCAAGTGCTCTATTAAAAAATATGGGTTAAGCATGTGTTGACGTATCGCATAGAAGATAATACACTTGCGTGCAATAAAATTTAACTACCTTAAAATACGGTTTGGTTCCGAGCTCGATAAATCAAAATTTACAGATATAAATAATGTCCCTGTTTGTTAAACAACAACCTTACCTTATATTAGAACAGTTTATACTGTGACAGATCTTGGTTTATTGATTTTACAAACTGAAAATCAAGGTCAAAAAACAATAATTTTTACAGAGACTAATCACAGTTAATTTTTAGTTAAATATTGAATAAATCGGTAGGAATAATAATTTTTTGAATAAACAGTGATGCAATTAAATTTTAACACTGCACGGTCACAGAGATTATGTATAAAGTAAAAGTGTGAATCGGGGGTTCCCAAATAAATGAGTCAATATTGATCAGATCAATATTGTCGGAAACATTTCGTTTGTCGAGGTTCCGTGTATGTAAAAATAAAAATTTTGAAATATACTTTCAAATTATATTTGGTATGTCAAAATTAAAAAATTAAGGGTTCTGATTTTCGAAGTTTATGTAGGTATTTACATTATGTTTCTCCGTAGCGCCTAAACTATTGATCCTATTTTGATGAGTAAGGTGTCAATCGATTTTTTACTATAGCCCGGGTAACATGGGCTATTTTTAAATATGGAGAGTTGATTTTACCTTGTGAACCCCGATTTTAAACGATTTCATTCCTTTTTTCCGTAGTCGGGTTGTAATTTTTTTAACTTGCTTTGCTTGTTTACATAGCTACTGTGTTGTGAATGCTAGGTAGGTATAAGGTGGGTCGATTTCTTTGCCTGTAAGTGTATTAATTTAATATGCTATCGGAAATTATTATCGTGGTTATCAACAATGATAACGCGATATATCGGATGTAACCATTAATGTTTGAGAGCTAACAAACTGGCGACACAAGTGAAACCGTAATTAATATTATGTACACAATTAATTAATACGTAATAGCTTTTGGGTTATCAGATTAATTGTCATTAATAGGAATATTATTTATTAATTTCTTACTTCTAGGAAAGGTTAGTAAGGAACATTTAGTACTCCCGCAAATTAATTAAGTGTATACAACTGACATAATTAAGTATACTTATTGTTATAGCCAAATTGTGTGAAAGTAGGTTAGAAAGAAATTATGTTTTAGACATTATTTTGCGTCAATTTATTTAGGGAGTTTTTGTATTCTAAAAAAAATTAGACTACTTAGGTACTAGAAAAATAATCATTACAGATAAAAAAAAATCGCGACAGTCTTTGTAATTTTTGAATTACACTTTTTGTAAGCTATGTAATTTATAAATAAATAAGAAAATAAATTATTTTATTCATAACTAAGTATGTATAACATCTGTGTAAAATTTACCAACAATGATCTTGCTTATTTTTATTTAGGATTTTAAATATAAAAAAATACCTCAACATTATGTTTAATTTAAGACTATTAATTTAATTATAACTTGTTTTACAAAGATTAACAGTTAGGTCTATTGTAACCTTTTTTTAACTACTATTAGAATTTTTTTGTGAATTTAATAACACTTCAAAATAAAAAAAATACTTTTGTGTGCGTTGTTTATTTGCTAAATGCATAAAATATTATAGCCGTCTTCAAGAACGTCGTAACGCGTCTCGCAACGACGAATCGACGACTGCTGCCATCAAGTCGGCAAATAAAAATAACTCCTTTCTAAAATAGTTTGTTGATCAATGACATCACTACCTTTCACTTTTATTTTTATTACGAATCAGAATGTAACACCCAATTTCGGCGTAGTAGTCACCCGGCTCGTTGGTCTAGGGGTATGATTTTCGCTTAGGGTGCGAGAGGTCCCGGGTTCAAATCCCGGACGAGCCCAAAACTTTTTGGTCTTTTTATTACCTAATTTATGCCGAGAATTAAGTACGTGCTCAAAGTTTCTCATTTATTGTATGTACAGACAACAGCATGTTGGGTTACCACAAACTGTCATATTTTCCCAAACGATTATGCACTTTACTATGAAAAATCTTAGTTTGAAAATCGTTTGGAGAACACTAGAAAACTGCACTGAAAAAAAATCGACTTGCCTCAGGCGGGACTCGAACCCGCACCTTCCACAATCCGGGTTGTGGAAGGTGCGGGTTCGAGTCCCGCCTGAGGCAAGTCGATTTTTTTCAGTGCAGTTTTCTAGTATTATATTTACGCGTTTGTAAACGCAAAAATAAAAATATTCGTTTGGAGAAATTTGACAGTTTGTATAGCCCGACGTGCTGTTGACTGTACAATGATGTAAAACTTTAACATTAATACAAAGGCCGCGAAATAGGCAATTGCAGGTCGACATGAGTTAGTAAAATACAATACGAGACAGGCAATAGCCATTTCGGCCGAGACATATATAAATTCAAATTCAAATTCAAATTCATTTATTTGCATAAACATGGGTGTAAGTAGATTACAGATGATTTGTGTTACAATATAACGTTCTCCACATTTTACCTCATAGGCGTGCAAAATTATGTACGTATCATAAATAAAATGTCAAAATCAAGTTAATTATATAAAAACAAAAATGTCAATAAAAATACGAACAAAAAAATCACAGATATAAAAATTAATAGAGATGTCAAACAATTAATTTGTCATTAATGAATTCATTTACTGAGTAATATGCTTTTTCCAGTAAAAATCGTTTCAGTCTTGTTTTAAATAAATTTAGTGACTCAATACTTTTAAAACATTGAGGAAGCTTATTGTATAATTTTACAGACATACAAAAGACACTATTTCTAAATAAAGTCGTTCTCCCTTCAACTGTTTTAAGCATATTTGAATGTCGTTTGCTATTTAATGTCTCATAGTCTCTAATGTTGGCTTTAACAAATAAAATTGATTCGTAAATATATAGCGAAGGGAGCGTCAAAATATAAAGCTTTTGAAAATATGGTTTGCAACTGTCTGTTTGTTTTAACTTACATATAGATCGAATACACCTCTTTTGGGCTTTAAAGGCAGTTTCCCTGTCGGTAGAGTTTCCCCAAAATAAAACGCCATACCTAAGTGTGGATCCAACATAAGCATGGTATGCACTTAGAAGTGCATCCTGTCCGGTAACTTTGCTTAGCATATACAATGCATATGAAAAACGATTTAATTTTGTAGTTACATGTTCTATGTGTGCTTTAAAAGAGAGGCCTGCGTCCAAATGAATACCTAAAAATTTAACACATTGCAATTCATCAATTTTTTTACCATTATAATTAATATTAAGAATGTCAAATTTAGAGTTTTTATTTTTGAATGTCATTATATTAGTCTTATTTAAGTTCATTTTCAAATTATTGCAATCTAACCAATTTATAATATTTATTACACTTTTATTTATTTCGGTTTCGTGTTTATTATCAGCGTTATCCGTAAAAATGGCAGTGCTGTCGTCAGCAAATAAAACCATGGGATTTTCTATAGCTTTTGGAAGATCATTAATGTATATCAAAAACAGAAGTGGCCCCAATATACTTCCTTGAGGAACTCCGTAGTTAATTGCCCTAGAATCTGACAAGTATTTATTTTCTATTTTTGACTGAGTGTTTAAACGAGTAATAGCGGTACATTGTTTTCTGCCTGATAAGTAAGATCGTAGGAGTTCTAGTGCCTTTCCTCTTACCCCATAAAGTTCAAGTTTTTTTATCATTATATTATGATCTACATGGTCAAAAGCCTTTGTCATATCCATGAATAAGGCGGTTACGCGTTTCTTATTGTCCAAGCCAGTCAGCACCGTTTCTAATAAATTGATTATAGCCATGTCAATACATTTATTCTTCCTGAAACCCACTTGTTCTTTGGCAAACAAATTGTATTTTTCAAAATAGTTATTAAGATTATTATAGATAACTCTTTCAAATATCTTGGAAAATATTGGAATTAACGATACAGGCCTATAGCAATGCATATCTTGCATATTTTCTTTTTTGAACAGTGGAATAACAACTGAGGTTTTTAATTTGTTAGGGAAAATACCTATCTCAATAGTTTTGTTTATTATATAACTTAGTACAGGTGATATGTATTGAGAATTACATTTTATTATTTTTGTGCATATATCGTCATAGCCAGTACTGTTTGTATTTTTTAAAGATTTTATAATATTCATTACTTCAAATATATTTGTGGGTGACATAAAACATGACTGTAGCTGATTATGAATCTTTGTTATCGGAGTAGTGGAACAAAAAGTCGTATTTGTTTCAGTTTCATTTATGAAAAAATCGTTAAACGATTGAGCAATTTGTAATGGATGTACAATAAGTTTATCGTCAATTCTTATCTGCGTTATTTGCTCCCTGATGTTATATTTTTTATATTTGTTTATTATATTCCACACAGCTTTAGATTTGTTTGTTGATTGTTGAATATAAAAATTGTTTTGGGCTCTCTGTGTTTGCTTTATAACTGCTCTTAGTCTTCTTGAGTATTGCTTAAATTTAATTCTGTTAGTTTCATTCGTAACATGTCGATAGTTCCATAACAGAGATCGCTTTTTTTTCGCACAAAGTTTAATACCCTTGCTTAACCATTTATGATTTTTGCGTAGTGATATTGTAACTTTAACATTTGGAAAACAGAGATTATAAAACAAACCAAATATATCAAAGAAACTATTATAGGCTTCGTTGGGATTGTTACATCTGTAAACTTCACTGAAAGAAAGAGCCTTTAAGCAATTGCTAAATTTAATCTGATTTTCTTGGCTATAATCTCGTTTTAATTTAAAAAAATAATCTATAATATAACTTCGTTTCACAGGGCAGCTCAGGAGTTGGGCCGTGTGATCTGATAATCCAAAGTCAATCACTGAAGTTTTGCATTTTTTTATACTATGAGCAAAATTATCCAAGCATGTATTGCTACTGTGCCTGGTAGGCTGATTTATACTTAATTTGAGATCATATTCCGCTAGTAACTGTTCAAATTGCTTAGATATATGGTTTCTTTTTAGTCGGTCTATATTAAAATCTCCACATATAATTACCTTTTTGTTCCTATAGCATGTGTGATTTAAAAGTTCCCTAACCTTGTCAAAGAAAAAATTCAATTCAGTCAATCTTGTTCTAGGGGACCTATACAAACTAATAATTATTATTTTATGATCTAATAATTCAATTGCACTACACTCAAATATATTACTTACACTAAACGAGTTGATGTTTGAGAGAACACCATACCTATGGCCTTTGTATACTAAAATGCAAGAACCACCATGTCTACTATTCCTGCAGAAACAAGCTGCCATATTATAATTAGTCAAATTAAATGTCAATAAGTCACTCTTAATCATATTATGTTCAGTTATACAGATTATGTCAATAAAGTTATTATCATTTCTCAAATTGTCAAGATTTATAATTAATTCGTCAATTTTAGAGTTTAAACCATCTATATTTTGATGAAGAATGTTTATATAATTATACGCGAAAAAAATTATGGTTCGTTGTATTTGCCGAATTGTGTGTCACTGACGAGTCGTTAACTTCTATGGGTTCTATTATTTCTGTTTGTGTGTATTGTTCAATCATTAATGTTTTATCATTAGATGGTGTAATGACATATTTTTCCTTAATATATTTATTTAATTTATATCTATATTCTAAACGTATTATATCTCTAAGAATGTATCTCGCCATATAAAGTATAATTTTCCGGCTTCCCCTCGTTGTATATTCACTATAATCTAAATTAACAAAACATGCATGACTATATTTATCACAAAAGAACTTCAGATCGTTGTTTATTTTCTTAACATGTAGCAATGAGTTATACAGAGTCTGGCAAATAATTACATTTGTGTTGCTGAGATCAGATAGGAAATTATCCAGGTATGTGTGGTATCCAGTGGGGTTTGATTCATTTGCTCCAGCGAACAATATAACCACATCACTCTTGTTTAGCTTTTCTAAATCCTTTCTGTGAGTGGATAAAATTTGGTGCATTTTTGCTCCTGGTTTCAAAAAACTCGTGATCTTATATCTTGGGTCTACCAGGCGTTCCAGAGTAGATCTCAAATGACGTCCTTGTTGGTCTGTTATGATAACAATTTGACTCTGAGTACATGTAGAATTAATTGAAATATTCTTAGATTTTTGAAGTGAAGATTCAATTGCTACTGGTATTTCGCTTTGTTGCTGTTGATGTGCCGTTTCTCCTTCCTGCTGCTCTGAATTCGAAATAGCTATAGATGTATTTATTTTTAATGTAGTTTCAGATGGTGTGTTTGTATTGTTGTTAAATAGTGTTGGTTTAGATTTCTTCTTCCTATTTGATAATGGTGTTTTGTAGTTTTCTTCCGACATTCCAATTTTTTTGTATACCTCTATTATTTCATTGCTTTTTTTAAGTTGTTTTCTTAATGATGAATTATCAAGAATTAAGTTATCTATCTCCTGGTTAGCCGATTCTAATTTTTCCTCTAAAACCTTAATTATGTCTTCTAATTGTTTTACATTTTGGCTTTCATCTGCTATTGAATTAGGTAGACTCATCATTGTTGCATCATGTAGCGTAGAATTATTTGTTATGTTAGTGATGTCATTTAAAGAACTTGTCCTTTGGGGTCTTCGAAATGTAATATTATTGTTGCTATAATTTTCCATTTCCTTTCTTATTTAATAAAAATAAAATATCAAAAGTATGAACAGCAAAACAAAAAAACATAAAAAAAAATATAATTCAAGTGACATCCAAGTTTGTATCACTATCTTCGTGGCAGGATCGAACCTGCTTTTCTAGTGTACACTGTGTAAAGTCCGTTGCTATGACCACTCGGCTACGCTCTTTCTATCTCTAAATATCGGTACAGTTGTATCTTCTTTGGCGAGTTAATACTGATTAGACAAGTGATTGTTTTCGTATTGAAGGGTAGTGTGTTAATAACGCTTACTATCACTTTTATTACACATTCAAATGCTCAATTATGCTTGAATAAAACCAATTATCTTCACTATCACTTGCCGTAACACAGTTTTGTACGCCCTTTGAAACACAATTTCGATACTTAAACTGCTGATAAATCACTTTGCTAATTTAATTTTTGCGGAGATATTTAAAACACGTCTGTTCATTCAAACGTCACTTTTTTTTTTTTTTTTTTTTTTTTTTTTTTTTTTTTTTTTTTTTTTAGTGCTTTTCTTAAATGAAAATCTCCATTCCACTCTCTGAACCGTTGGAACTTACTTTAATTATTAATTTTATAAATATGTCGAAGTAAATAGCAAATCAAAATATTTCAGCTTTGCCGACAATTTTATATTTATCACCTGTGCCGAAAGACAAACGCATGTATGGCTACACATCCACGTGAACGCAATTTAAAGTAAGCAAAGTACCTAGATGCCAAGATAAAAGAGATCCAATCAAAGTGTACCTATTTTATAACTCCAGCACGCCCGGTTCATACATCATTGCTGGAGCGTTGTAATGTTCCAAATTAAAAAAATCGGGAGTGTAACCCCTTGATTTTCTCGTAAGCCGGAAACGACTCAAAGGTTTGATAGAAACCTTATATTTGATTTCATACATGCATGTTAAATTTGGTTGCAATAAGTTAAAGCATGCTCGAGTTATCAGGTTAACGCACAGACATACACACAGACATAATTCCAAAAAAAATATGTTTGGCTCAGGGAGGTTCAAAACGTACCGTGTAAATCCGTCAAAATGTCGAGGACGAATTTTTCGACGATTACAAGACTTCCTCTATACTACGTACGAGAAAGTAAAAACGCTCCAGCAATGGATTTGTTTTTCTTTGTCCATAAATTCGATACTTCGCGTGTCCATTTTTCGAAAATAATGACAATGTGGACAATATACATAACGATATTTCCATGCATGTTTGAGAAAATTGCAATTATTTTGTAGATATAGTTGACATTATTTTAACTGTGAAATACTTATTCTGGCTAGAAGTTAATATTTTGTTTAAGTTATTTATTTACATTTTTGTCCTACGAGGAGGGCAATGGCGCCGCGATCGTGCTTTCTTAGATCTTATAATAATTTTTAGGGACTTTATCAAGAACCGAAGATACCTAAGCAATTTTTATCTTCCGTAGACTTATTTCACTGGAGTTATTAAACCTAGGTTAATTTAAGTATCTATAGGTATTTATTAGTAGTATTGATTCCTATTTTTTTTTTCTATCGGTAAATGGGCCGGGTGGGAGTCGAAATGTAGAGAAAAAGAGAACAAAATAAAATGTATGTTAAATATATTATAATATGGTGTGACAATAAATAAGATTGAATAAAATAAATTGAATAAGATAGCACATTTAAACACGCTTATATTAGTTCCACCTGTATGTTTGTTTGTATGTAACTGACTCGTTTGGACTCGATTTTGACCCACTTTAAACGGTCAGATTTCATTTAAACTTTATAGACTTATCAAAGACCAACGACATTACAATAATTCGATAAGAATATCCCAATATCCTGATCAGAATCGCTAGGACTAATAAATTAAACGTTTGGAATGTTAGTTCAGCTATACGTCACTAGATGGCGTCGTCATTAAGTACTTTCATCGGTGGTTATAATTCGCACTAAACAGTGGAAAATAAAATTATTGGTTTTAAAAAACACGCTTTTATATGAAATAAAAAACTAAAAAATGAAAAATAACGTTTTAGTATAGAAACTAAATGATGAACGAAAAAAATAATTACTATTTAGAGAAAAGCGTGGGGTGCTCAATTTAATTATACCGATCGAATATTTTCAAGAACTAATGTAATTGAGCACTCCACGCCAATTTAACATAATAGCGTGTCTTTTTAGTTTTCTTAAACTATTTTTTTTTAACTAAACCGCGACTAGTCTATATGTATAGTTGTACTATTTTTATGACTATGTGTTTTTAATGTTTTGTTTTAAACTCTTGTGTTTTTAAACCACAAATCACTTGAATTTCCTCAAACATTTTTGAATATAGAAGTTGAGTTTGTTTGAAGCGTATATAATAATTAACAGATTAACAGAATATTATTTATTATCACCATTTTTTACCATCTAACTCAACGGCTACACTTTGAATTTATACCCTTAAAACGACAAACATTACTTTCATGACTACAATACTAACCGCTGTAGCTAAATAAATTTGCTTAATTACCACCCAAGATATTCAAACATTCAACAGCTGTACGTTCACGAAACAAACTCTTGGAATATTCAAAATATTACTAAAATTTTCTTAGATTAAGTAATTAATTACTGCAGAGTATTGTCGTTATATTTTTGTAATAAGATTTACTATTACGTAAAGTTGCGTCGAAAAAGACGTTACGCGTTGCGACTTTTGACTATAATAAGTTCAGAAACCCAATTCTTCTCTTCTTCAATATGACTAAATTTTACAAATCGCCTCTGTCCTGACTTGGATTTTACGACTGTCATCTTTCGACCACCAGCTTATCGAGCTATATAAAGCGCTGAGAAAAATCGGGTTCAAAAATAGTGGTATGAATTAATATACTTTACGACTTATTCTCATACTTACCAAAGTACACATAAAATTTCATGAAAACCAGTCGAGCCGTTTCGGAGGAGTGCGATCACAAACACCGTGACATGAGATTTTTATAAAATTAGATTGTGTGTATTTATATTGAAACGTAGTGATGATGTTGCATGAAGCATAAGTAGGTAAATTCTCGATTGTTTTAACATATACCAAACAACTTGCTTTTCTACAGTAATTTTTGCAGCAATGTTGTTCAAAGTATGGTTATTCTGAGACTTTTGGTCACATTTTTACTCATAGTACCCGTGGTTTTCGTTATACGATTAATTTTAAGTTATAATATTCTTTTATGGCCGCGAAATTACTCTGAGAACCCTCATTCGCCTTTAAGCTATTACAAATATTTTAAGGAATATTACTCTGTGTGACTTTTTAGGTGTGAAGAGGCCCTTAATGTAATTTCCGAGCCATCAGTCTGTCCTCAATTCAAATGTCTTTTTACGAGAATGAAAACAAATCATCAAAATTACTTTATTGAATTTACGCACTTCCTTTGATTGCCTTAAGTGTATTTCAATTCAGCGTAGAATTATTGTTAAGTCACAAATGTGATAAACAGACATAGGGCTTGCTTGATGGTACAGTCGACCAAATTGAATCATGACCCACCTTAAGATCATTTTCCTACAGTCACTCAATACAAAGTAGGTTGAAATTCGCTTGAACATACATTTCTTAAGTAACGAACCTTTTATCAATTTATTAGACACTAACAGTGTCTATAATAAATATGGCCTTTTAAAAAATTTTCAACTGCTACTTGACATCTGACACATAACGTAATTTTATTTTTAAAAATATAATAGTTATTCGTTTTTCTCAGTAATGAAAAGAGTTTAGATTACGAACGGCATCTTATTTGAAATTCCAATTGAGACTTTAGTGTAGCGATAACAAAGTGTAAAATTGCATAGATCTCTGACCCGTAATGTCACATTTTTATTCATATTTAAAACGTACTAAGTGCAACACGCATGATAGCGAAGAAAACCTAACTAAATTTATGATTGTAAAGGAATGATCGGCCAAGTGGGTCATGATTCAGTTGGTTCGACTGTACATACATACATACATAAAGTCACTCTCTTTCCCATAAGGGTAAGCAAAAGTCATTTCTTTCCACTTACTATGATCTTTACATATTTTTTTCGCTTCATGTATTCTTAGAATGTTTTCGATTAGATCGACAAATTTAATATTCCTCTAGGTCTTCCCCGTCCTGTTTTCTAGTTACTTCCTGGCAGATATCGTTTCAATTTCCCTTCAATCCGAAACACAGCGAACTGCTTCACGACAGAAATAAGAAAGGCGGTGGTACCTACCCAGACGACCCTACATATGGGTCTACCATCTAGTTAGTGCTTTCTTTACCTCTCTTATATGTTATTATATTCCGAAACCAAAATTTATTCAAATTAGTGATCAGATCATGCGACACGATTCTAGATTTTAACATTTTGAAAATATTTAGACCATGATATTCAGCAGAATAACATTAAAAAAGTTAGACGAAACGAGAGCATTTTAACATATAAAATTTATTAACATTTTTAACATGTTAAGTATAAAAATGGAAAAATAACATAATGAATGTCATAGAAGAACGCCTATCACTTTAAAATATCTGTGCTTGATGCGTGTCACTTTGCTCGTGAATTCTTCGAACAAGTCAGTCTACTTACGCCTCAAAAGAACGAAAACGATCAAATTTACTTTAATGTTGTATGCAAAAAATATTTAACAAGTGTTATTTCGTTTAGTACACAAAAATTTCGGCTGATTGAATTTTGGCTTTTCAACTTAAATAGTTGAAAGCCAAAATTAAAATTAAAAAATGAATATATAAGCATCCTTTTTTTGGGACAGGAGATCCATTTAGGCTAGGCGTAGGCGTACCGGTACCCTCCTAAGCCCTTATGAGGGCGTTTTGGGATCGGCGCACCAGTGTGTGCCATTACACCAAAACGTCTCCAGGACCTACTATACCAGGACCTACAAATATTGTATGTAAATTAGATAATTGAAATAGAATTGAATGAATAAGTTAGCAAAATTAATTGTTTAATAATAATTACATAAATTAAATTGCACTAATATAGATATTAAGGGGTTGTATACTAACAAAAATGAGCCAATGGAAGCTTTAATAAATACATTTATTATTATTATTATAAGCATCCTGCCGAAGCGTAATACTAACACAGTCTACGTTACTCTGGTACTAAGCCCCATTTGTTGCATTGTTAAAATACTTAGGTTCGTTGTCCGGTATCTATAAACACCGTAAAAATTATATTTGACGAACATATTTTTATAATTTTAACTTCAATTATTGTCAATTTATACAAAAACGCTAGTCGAGTTTCAGAATAATTCAGTTGGGTCCTTAAAACTGCAGACGGCGGATTTATTCTATAATAAATGCGGACCTTATGCTTGATTCCCATTGCCGTAATCAAATTGAAGCGAAGCAATGTCTAAAAATATTATATTCAAAACTCATAGTCAGAGAAAAACTTACTAAGGTTTGAATTTACCACTGAGTTGACCAACACGTAAAACAAAAGATTTAAAGTTAAGCGTCAGTTTTTACAATTCTTCTACATAATAAAATGTCAAAAACATACATACGTAAGTACAGATAATCACGCTTTTAATTATATATTGTAATTTCCAAAAAGGGTTGAGCAAAGCTTTAGGTGCAACATAAGTTACCTACACATAAAGCCACATTTGGCAAGCCATGCAGTGCCACCAATAGTAACAGGTTACCAGTCTGTCGCCGACACAAATGGGAAATCTGACCAAAAAAAAGCTATTGCATAGCATTTTGTATCAACTTAAGCAATTATAATTTTATTTATTTATTTTATTCATGCAGTATTTCTTTTTCTTTGATATTAATTTTATAATTGAAATAATTAACTGAAATAATTAACATTCATGTTCAAAACACTTTATACACAAATTTTACAAGTACAGCTATGAATATACGTCTAATCGCACGCACACAACGCCGTGTCGAAGACTGCCGAACTGAAACGACGTTAGACGATGCACGGCCTTCAAGCCACACCTCCTTGCCCATCGGAGTGGGGAGCGTGAGGTTTTTTCGTTACGGAATTTCTGGATTCAGTCCCCGTGCTCAAGGCCCGCGATAGAAGCTATGCAATAGCTTAAAAGCAACAATCCTTCAGTAATGCAACTACTTATACTAACAACGACAGATATTCCACTCTTAGGCATCTCTGCAACCCTGATAAATAGCTATAACAATGTCAAAAAACAGTCGGTTATATATCGCCTGTTTTTGTGTTGGTGAACTCAAACCTTATGTTAGAAATAAATTAAGGCCCATTCTTATTCTTCGTACCCTGGCGCGAATTTATTTAGGCTTGGTGCTTTATGTCACTATTCTGCTGTTTTGGGTTTTGGCATAGATTTATGCCATACGGTACGGTTACCGAGCTGATATGTGTGCTGCGACCTTTACTCGCCACCGTGCGTGTGACCCCTTAGTTCGATTCTCTGGTTCGGGGTTCAGAATGTCGTTTTTGACAACCACACCATGAGAAGGGTAGTCTATTCGTGACATATAATCAAGAGAAAAGAAAGTTAATAGGGTAATTTTATTGATTTAAAGTTATTGTAAAGATTATTCTCTCATTTATTTAACGCTGCATAGATATACAGGGTGTAAAAGACATGAGCAGTCAAACGAGAACCATGTATTCTGCTCACCGTCATAACATTTTTCTTCCTTTAGACTATACCTGGGAAATTGATAGTTACGATTTTATTAAAGGTCAAAGTCATAATTTATTTTTTATTTTTTATGAAAACGTATTCTATACGGTATTTCTTAATTATTGTCCAAAGAAACATTATCATTTTTTTTAGTATTTCATAACAAAAAAGCTTCAAAACGTTAGCGTTCAATGTAGCTCACTCGATGCGCACGGACACTAACGAACGGGGCCGCCGTCAAGCAAAATTATTGCGGTATTGCGAGTTGCGTGCGAGTTGAGCCCTTTACATTGCGCGGTACAATTTGCAATTTTTTTTAACACCAAAAATAAAAATCATTTCCCAGCAATATTTTTTTTGAAATATGTCTTATTTTGATGTATAGAATACGTGGTTTTCGTTTGACTGTTCATGTCTTTTACACCCAGTAGGATAAACTGTGAGTAATTATAGATCTATGCAGCCGCTGTAAGTAGTCGACTCGATTTACAAAACGGGGGTTAGTATCGCTCACGAAGTGTTATAATGTAGCGCTGCACTACCAACCGCCATTTTGTTGTAACATAATGAATCATAGATTTATAATTACTGTTGTTTATAGGTTGGCAATGAATTGATTAATGCGTGACCAAAAAAAAGTAACAATGTGTGAGTAATGCGCACATTGTATGCGTGAAAAATAGTACTGCAGTGTGATAGTTGACGTCTTTTCTAGGTGACTGACAGACCTACCTAGGCCATCTTTGTGTACGTGAAATGGATTCTTCTATCTATCTCGCTCTAATATACGCGTTAGTATGCTCTGTCTCTTTTACATTGCCGATCTAATTTCTTATACTTACCTATGTAATGTACAAATTACGTCTTCAAAGTAGTAATTTTTAGGGAAATTTCTAAATTGGCTACCTACTGTCATTTAGAATTTTAATTGTCACTTCGCTTCAATTCCTTTGAGCTCTATTCATATTCATATTCATTTATTAATTCATAAACATGGGTAGATATAATATGGTGTTGATTATTAATAGGTACAGCCATGATTCGCCGTATTGGCATATGAAACATTACACTATAAACTTAAATAATGAAGCTTATTTCTAAATATGAATTTACATTTAGGTATAGGTATTAAATTCCATATTAAATAAATCAATAATTATTAATTAAGTACATTATGTATGAATTTCAAAGTCAATGCTAAATAAATGTCATTAATTGTTAACTAAGTATATTACATATTATGTCAAGAAATATAAAATAAAATAAAATAAAGTTCAAGTAATGTTCAATGTCAAAGTAAACTATATAAAAACTAATGATTATTTTTTATCTTGTCATCCAAAAAAAAATTAACACTATAGTATGATTTTTCAGCAAGGAAGGGGATCCTAATAGGAATCAAGCCTTAATGTATTTTGCGGTCACAGCCAACTCCCACTCAAGCTATTTAAAACTTCATAGGTTCATTTTAACCGAAGCTCTGCCAACATTTCTAATACCTTCACAAAATTTTGTCATGACTTATAAGAAAGTGTGGTATTCACAAACCCTTTTATTAATCACATTTCATTCTTAATTAAGTGAAACAACCGAGCCATTATTTTGCGTTAAAATAACTTACTTTGCGGTGCTGCTATATATATATTAAAGGTAATATAAAAATAAAGCTCGAGGGTCGAATCAGACCTTCACAATGCTTAATATAGTAACGACATAGTTACCACCTAATAAGAAAGGCAGTATGTTAACTATATTAACCGTTTATAAATATTTTAACAGGACTAGTCTATAAGACCCCTTTCTGACCGGCTATAGGGTTTTCGTTTTGGCACCTTTTTATGTCCTACAGCTTAATCTCAACTTATTGTAAATGATATTAAGGTCGATCATGGAATCGAGGATGGAGAAAAATGATACAAGGGTTGTTCTATTAAAGTGTGTTAATGAAATTTCCTGTTAAAATTAACATATTCTAAATTGCATTTAACTATTATTTAAAAATTGTGTGCGTGTAACCTTTACGCGCGATTGAAGTAAAACTTCATTGACGTAGATCACTGAAATGATTAAATTTTAACTGAAAAAAAAAATATGACAGATACTTACGACCAATCGAAATTACTATTTTTAAATAGCGGAAACTACACAGACTATAGAAAAATAACAACCGTAACTAGGCAACCGCCGTCAACGTCAATCAAATACTGAGCGTTACTTCCGTTAGAAAAATCTGAGTTACCCCCTAGTCGCGCCTAAAGAAGTTTTACTTCAATAAAATAATACATCCATCGCCATCTTCTCACGAATTCTATACATTTTTGAAATCCTGTCCATCCTAAGGTTACCTGGAAGAGATCGCTTTTAGTGATAAGGTCGACGTTTGTAAAATTCTTTCTTAAGTGTTTTGTCGAATCATCATTAACAGCTCATAGTATAATGTGTCCACCGAGGGGCTCGAGCCTACCCCACATTAGGCCTTAGTCAACCACGCTGGCCAAGTGCTGGTTGGTCGACTTCACACACAAACTAAGAATTTCTTTATAGATGTGTGCAGGTTTCCTTATGATGTTTTCCTCCACCGTAAAAGCGTCAATTACGTACATATGAATTCAAAATTTGAAAACACATTGGAATGTGGCGGGAATCGAACCAGTGCCTCCCGGGTTGGCGACGACGCTCTTAGGCACTACGCCTCCGACGATAAGGTTTTGTCAAATGTCTATGTTTAATTAGTTGATGTACAATAAAGCTATATTCTATTCTATATTCTTTTCATTATTCATGCTTTTTTTCTGGTCATAGAAAAAGTATAAACAAAAAATCTACGAATGTATTATGTCGCAGCCGTATCGCATAACACGCCACGCCGTCGGCAACGGATTGTAGTGTGTGAGATGACAATAATTCCATTTCGCTTGGCCATAAAAAATTATCTGAACCTGAACCGACCTTCATTCGATTATACATGCTAAATGCTAATATTGATAAAACCTACTACGGATTTATCAATAAACGGTTTAATTTGTGGTTCACAATTCTCACACACTACAATCCGCAGCGCCGGCTTGTACTACGGCGTGTTATATCGATCCGCCTGCGACATAATATAAATCATTGAATATTGAATTCATATGTACGTTTAATCGACGCTTTTACTGTGAAGGAAAACATCGTGAGGAAACCTGCACACACATATGAAGATATTCTTAGGTTGTGTGTGAAGTCGACCAACCCGCACTTGGCCAGCGTGGTTGACTAAGGCCTAATCGCCCCTAATGTGGGGTAGGTTCGAGCCCCTCGGTGGGGACATTATATGAGCTGTGTGGATGATGATGATAGCATAGCTTTTACCATCAGGGCGTATACTTGCTTGCCACCGTTCTGTAATAAAGTAATCAAGGCTAAAGGGCTTAGTACACTTATCAGCACGGAAAAGGAACTGTGGCTAAGCAATCATAATAATATTTGATTGTCGATTTGTATTGAAATCGGCTGTAGTTGTTTTTACCTTGTAAACCCCGATTTTAACTTCTTTTTCCCGTAGTCGGGTTACAGTATTTAACACTTTTAGCTTGTTCATAGTAAAAAGAGGCATTCCTTTTCCGAGCTAATAAGTGTGCTATGACCGTTATATAAATTGAAACAATCTTATTTTATAAAAGGATTTATTTTCATTCCGATTAAAATAAATAAATTAGTCTCTTACCTAGGACCGCCCAGGGCCCTTGAATATTCATTGAAAGACCCGGAGCCCAGCGTATAATTGGTCGACTCGGAACGAATTACACAGGAAATAAATACAGGCCGAAGGTAAGGTAATTAATGCTAAAGTTTATATACAAGTTCAAACGTTGTTTGTGAAACTTAATGCCCATTTTCTACTGGCAATCTCTTCAGATTCTCTGCCTACTTGGAAAGATTTTACATGGATTAGAAAGAAAATTAAAACAATTAATTTATAGTTTTCTGGGCCACTTTGAATTTCAGCGTAACATTTACACCTTTGTTGTTAAGAATTAAATGCTTTTAATTCTTAACGTTTTAGTCAATATTTTTAGATGTGACCGTTATAATGATAAAGATCGGGACTGAATTATGATTCTAGTTTCATCATTACCAAATTTATAGAATTACATTTACAAATTTGTAATAATAAATAAGTAAATATTGAAAGAATTTACTGAAACAAGAGTAAAAGTAATTTATAACTTCCGGCAAAAAGTAATATAAAAGTGTGTTAATTTTTTCATTCAAGATTACACAGAAATTGAAAGTTTACATAGAAATAGCACAAGTAGATTATCAGAAACAAAACTTAAAAATTCGTGTAAAACAACTCTTAACTTTTTCGAACTAAATAGTTTTTTATGACTATTGGTGTTGGCCACAGATGAACTTTAAGATTATTTTTATGTTTTTTTGAAGTGAAACTTCTTTATCGGCGTTGGAAAAAAAAATACCGTCACATTTTTCCGTTACGCGCCATCTTTTTTGTATTCATGTCTATGTAAGGCCATAAAGAAGTTTCACTTCTTACGTGTGTACACTAGTACACGCACACATTTTTTTTTAAGAAGGCGATACAGTTAGTGAAGATAGTACCTACTAATATAGAAATTTGCGTAATTATTTCTGTAATGCCTTATTTGCGTATATAATTAGATAGATTCCTTTGAATGAATTTAGTTTTAATTTTTATCTAAACTGAGTGCCGTTTTGTTTTCAACCTTTACAGGGTTCCAAAGAATTTTACTCGACAATACGAGTTTTGATTATGATAAAAAAATGCGATAAAAGTTAACGGTACTGAAAAAGAAACGATAAAAGTGCTTTATTACAGTCCAGTGAAGGTGAAAAAGTTCCAACCGAAGTTATCCCCTTGAATGAGAACATCATTCCACTTTATCAATGGTATAAACTCAAAAGGTAAAGCTATCGCAACTCCTTTACAAATGATGGAAATTTCGAACACAACGCTTAGAAAACTTAGTCAAATGTTACTTATCTATATAAAATTAATTACAATATTTTTGTGACACAAGTAAGAGAGCTTAATTCGTAAGTTTCAAGTTAATAAGTTTGAGCAACTGAGACAAATTTAATCTCTTTCAACTTTAAGTACCTTAGGAAGGCGGTTTCCGATATCTAAGTACAAGTTATTAGTGGTAATAAAGTTAGACAATTTGTGGATGAGTTTTCACAATTTTGTTGTATCATCTTATCTTAATACTAAATCTAATAAATCACAAATTCTTAATTATTAATATGACGTCCTTATCTATAATTAAAGGAGACATAAGACTATTATAATAAATAACACATCGTCAAACTAGTACGCGCCATTGTGAGAACAGTCGCATTTAAAATCTATCTTTCTTCTTCAACGGCGTAAACAAGTTTGACAAACTACGTCAGCCGAACCAACAAAGCCGGCCATTCGCGCAACGAATTTGTCGCATCATGTTATAGGTTGCAGTCGCTGCGGTTTGCGTTATCGGGCCAATCGCAGACGTTTAATTTTGTATTAAAAACAGTGCCGGGCTGGCATTTGAATTGCAATGCCTCTCCGTTCACGCATCGCCAGTACTGAAACAAATGAACGAATAGAATAAATCATCTGTATATTCAGGGAAAACAAAACAAATTACAGATATATTTTTAAAAATCGAGTAGAGGCTTTCCCAAAGGACTACAAAATGGTATTGCAACTGTCCATAGGCTGCCATAAGCTGCTGTCCATAAGGTGAACACTTACTATCAAGTAGAAGTTTCTTTGCTAAAAATGTGGTATAAAAAATTATATATGGAATGCTACAAACATTCCATATATAATTTTTTTATACCACTTTTTTAATACCACAAACAAAACATAAAATCTGTAGTTATTTCCTGCATTATTGTAATTTACCGACGATGATTTAGGTGCCAGGGATAGTAGTGCCTAATTCAAATATTCCGAAAAAAATGTGATGATTGAGAAACTAAGATACCCATATCACATAACCTCTAGATGATAATATATAATAATGTCAGAAATTAATAAATATTTACCTTATCACACTCTTTCTTGTCGGGAACATAGTCATCGTTTGATTTACACGCGTCAGGGTTGTCAATCTCATTCTCCTGGAATACGTCAATAATTATGAAGTATGTATTGAATAATTATGAGTTATGTATTTAAAAACATAAATTTTATTTTAATTATTAATTAAAACCTTTGCTTATCACAAAGACAGGAAATAGCACGATTGGCGCAGTTCTACTTTTATAAAGTACTAGGTGAGCCTGCGATTTCACTCACTTTCTCATCTGTCCATAAAACAGTGTATTCATTCCACAAGAATATGTTGATGGGATAAAAGTACCTATCCTGTGAATTAATTCAAGATATAATCTATCTATGTACGGCCGACAGCAAATCAGACTACCCAAAACTATCAAATTCCTCCAATTGATGTATTGTTGTAAACCAATTGACTTACTAATATTATAATAATTAATCTTAAGCTTGTGATATAAAGCGCAAAATCTATTGAGAAAAATTGACAGTTGGTGGTAACCCGATATGCTGTTGACTATACTAAACTTCATCCAAATCTACTTCGTCAGTAATTATAGTAATTAAAAAGCAAAAGTTAATACCTCTGGCTCAGGATCCACATCAGGAATTTCTTGGGGCGATGCAGCCGCGGTGGAACTTTCCGTCGGCGACATCGTCGCGGCTTGTGTGGTGGGCCTTACCGCGGCAGTGGTCGGTTTGCTAGTCGTAGTGGTAGTAGGGATCGGGTCACCCTCCGAAGGGTCTGACGGCGTCGACGGTGGCCTCGCCCATTCCGGCTGCAGATAAAATCGCAGTGAGTAATAGCCGGCAATTTGTTGAGGCGATTTATTGCTTCTCTGCTTGCTGATGTTTCAGTTGCTAATATAATAATTGGCTTAGTGTCTTAAGCTGGTGTTGTGTAAGAAAAGTGTCTTAATATTACATGTCCAGTACGCCAGTATTTTTAGAAGTCTAGCCAGTATACATCTAACCTCCTAGCTCAGTTTTGAATAAACGGGCACACTCAAAAACTTGCACTAAAGCTAAATTATGTAAAATTACACCTGTAACCAACTACGACAGTTTAGGTCTAAGACAACATCTAATAAAGAAAATCTAATATATATTATATAATTCCCGTGTCTTGATGGTTGTCAGAGAGGAACTCCGAAACAAACAATCCAAGTTTAACTTTTTTTTTAAATGTGTGATTTGTTCCAACTTGAGAGATGGGATAGCTTTTTATCTTGATAGGTAGTCCTCATTTTTGTACTGCAAATTCAATGTTATAGGACAGTAGTATGAAATTACCACAGCAAAGCGTGGCTCGGACAGCTAGTATAATTACCTATATATTATTGTGGTAACGCTTGGCAAAAATGTGGGGCACATAATGGAACAAATATAAAGTAACTAATTTCTGTATGCCTAGTGCCAGCTACACACAAGTACTAGACAAATTCTCCTAACTACAACGATAATTGCATAAGTAGGAAGAAGGGGTAATACTCTACTCAACCCGTTTGGTATTACGAGCGTGATTGTATGCATTGTATGCAAGTGTTACCTAAGGCTGTGCGCAACCTCTTTTGGGATTACGAACGTGATTGTATGCAAGTGTTACCTATGGCTGTGCGCAACCTCTTTTGGGATTAAGAACGTGATTGTATGTATTGTATGCAAGTGTTACTTAAGGCTGTGCTCAACCTCTTTTGGTATTACGAGCGTGATTGTATGTATTGTATGCAAGTGTTACTTAAGGCTGTGCTCAAGCTCTTTTAGGATTATGAGCGCGATTGTATGCATTATATGCAAGTGTTACCTAAGGCTGTGCTCAACCTCTTTTGGGATTATGAGCGCGATTGTATGTATTGTATGCAAGTGTTATCTAAGGCTGTGCTCGACCTCTTTTGGGATTACGAGCGTGATTGTATGCAAGTGTTATCTAAGGCTGTGCTCAACCTCTTTTGGGATTACAAGCGTGATTGTATGCAAGTGTTATCTAAGGCTGTGCTCGACCTCTTTTGGGATTACGAGCGTGATTGTATGCAAGTGTTACCTAAGGCTGTGCTCGACCTCTTTTGGGATTACAAGCGTGATTGTATGCAAGTGTTATCTAAGGCTGTGCTCAACCTCTTTTGGGATTACAAGCGTGATTGTATGCAAGTGTTATCTAAGGCTGTGCTCGACCTCTTTTGGGATTACGAGCGTGATTATATGCAAGTGTTATCTAAGGCTGTGCTCAACCTCTTTTGGGATTACGAGCGTGATTGTATGCAAGTGTTACCTAAGGCTGTGCTCGACCTCTTTTGGGATTACGAGCGTGATTGTATGCAAGTATTACCTAAGGCTGTGCTCAACCTCTTTTGGGATTACGAGCGTGATTGTATGCAAGTGTTACCTAAGGCTGTGCTCAACTTCTTTTGGGATTACGAGCGTGATTGTATGCAAGTGTTACCTAAGGCTGTTCTCAACCTGTTTTGGGATTACGAGCGTGATTGTATGCATTGTATGCAAGTGTTTCCTAAGGCTGTGCTCAACCTCTTTTGGGATTACGAGCGTGTTTGTGTGGATGTATGTATATGTAAAGAATCCAAACTTACCGTAGGAGTGGTATGACCCGTCCTCGCTGGAGGAACAGTATACGTGCTCATATGTTTATGAAGGAGCTTCATTAGCACGTTCTTCTCCCCACACAGTCCGTTAAAGTCGTCCATATCTATGGCCCAAGTCATCGCACCTAGATACCCTTTCTCTTTAATCCAGTTCATCTTGATCTCGACGCTGCGAGGGTCTTCGTATCCAACCCACTGAGTGCCCTTATAAGCGTAGGGGCATTTGCCGTGGTCATCCCATTTCTTGGTCCATCCCGAGTCTTCTTTGTCGACAACTGTGCAGATCTGCGTATAATTAATTTCGTGTTTATTTTATAAGAACTCTTGACAGTTTGTGATAACCTTATCTATATACCGTTGTCCGTACTTAGATTAAAAACAATCAAAAAGAAGAACAGAAAATATTATTCAAATTACCTCATAATACGCCCAGAATCCAGTAGCGTTAGTGTAAGGAGCTGGATCTCCACCTCCAGCCTCCTTATTGATGTAAGTGCCGAGCTCATAGTTGTTGTTGCCAGCTGCCAGGGTGAATGACCGACCGTAGAAAGGTATTCCAACTACCAGTTTGTTGGTAGGACACCCTTTCTCCTCCCACAGGTTCAGGCCGTCGTTCTTGAAACAAAAAACATTTAGAATGTTTAGACTGATCAATGTGACCAGTATAATCCTGGTCACAAATAAAGGTCGTAATACACTTATCAACTATATTGCGATCTTTTTAGACTTATTTGAATTCTAAATTGAAGTTTTTTTTAATTAATTTAATAATCTTATTTAATTCTTAAATGTATGATACTAAAAATATTTTTTTTCCTTTTGACAATTTTGATAGTTATTTGTAAGTAAGTATAACTTTTTTATTTTAAATCTGTATTTCAATTTTATATTTAAATTCCATCCACTTTGATAAATTTCTAATGATAAGTTAACCTTTCTACTAGTATGTATTTTTCTGAAATAAACGATTTTTAAGCTATTGCATAGCTTCTATCGCGGGCCTTGAGCGCGGGGACCGAATCCAGAAATTCCGTAACGAAAATACCTCACGCTCCCCACTCCGATGGGCAAGGAGGTGTGGCTTGAAGGCCGTGCATCGTCTAACGTCGTTACAGTTCGGCAGTCTTCGACACGGCGTTGTGTGCGTGCGATTAGACGTATTGTACGCTGCTGTCACGACAGTGAATAGCTGTACTTGTAAAATTTGTGTATAAAGTGTTTTGAATATGAATGTTAATTATTTCAGTGTACGTTTTAAACGTCTTCTAGTAATAAATAACATTTTAATACGTATAAGCAGCTGTTTATGAGAAAGTATATAGGTGTATAGGTATTTATGTACAACAGTGAATAGCTGTACTTGTAAAATTTGTGTATAAAGTGTTTTGAATATGAATGTTAATTATTTCAATTATAAAATTAATATCAAAGAAAAAGAAATACTGCATGCATAAATAAATAAAATTATAATTGCATAAGTTGATACAAAATGCTATGCAATAGCTTTACCGCGACAGTCCCCGAGTGCCACACGTCTATTTTTTTGTTTTATTATAATAATAATAATAAATAATAATAATGTTTATTTCTCCTCACAAATATATAGCAGGTACAAAATAAAAGGTAGCAAAATACAATGATTTTAGTGAGGAGCTGGTGTTTGAAATGGGTTTTGTAACCTGTATTACAAATCACCAGGTCCCCACCCCACGGATACATTCAATTATCAATTGCTTTATAAAATAGTGAAATATTACAATTTACCCACTGGTTTAAAAGAAAAAAAAACAATACATTTTAAGGAAAATCATTTTTTTAGTGTTTATTTCACTTGTCCGTGTGTATGTAAGTATGTGTGTATATAAGTAATGTGTGTTTAGTTTTTTAAATATGATTTTAATAGAGTAGACCGTTCTCAAGAGTGACAAAATCACTCTTTTTTTTTCTTTTTAGTAATTTTCTATTTATTTCATAGCAAATCTTCTGTAGACGTGTAGCTCAATTTTTGCAACCATTCCCTTACTACCGTTTTACATTTACTTTTTGGTAATGCGTAAAATGATAAAATTTTATTTACTTTGTTATACAAAGTGGAACATTGGTAACACAAAAAAAGACGTGAGAAACTACAGTTGTACTTCTCCTGGACACAAACCAAGTCTCTCCTTCTTTTTTTATTAATTCTATCCGGATCGTATTTTAGTGTTGAATGCTGCTTAAGTATAACCTGTAAGATATACAGTTGGCGCACCGTCAGTGCACCACTTTCACTGTACAGATCATTAGTAGGATAACGATATGGTAATGACATGCTGACCTTTAAAACTGCTCTCTGCGCCCTTTCAACTTTTAAGAGTTTTGATTTTGCAGCACCACCCCACGCCACTATACAATATGTAAGGACTGACTGGCAGAGGGCATAGTAAACAGACCTAATTAACTTTTCATCTGCAATATGTCTGAGGTTCTTGAATATAACTATTAGCTTTCGAACTCTCGAGGTTACCATGTCAATGTGAGATTGAAAATTCAGTTTATGGTCTACAATAACGCCCAGGTACTTTATACTCGAGGATTTGGACAATCTAGGACATACGCATGATACATCATTATCATCATTGCAGCTATGGGATATTATAATATGGTTAGGAGTATTGAGATTATTATCTCTTAGGGAAAAGGTCATAAAAAAGGTCTTATCTACGTTAAGGCTTAGGATATTTGCTTTTAACTACTTCGTTACTTGATTGAACCCCATTTGAGCAGACACAAAAACCTCATCCCAAGTATCTCCAGCAAAGAGCAATGCCGTGTCGTCAGCAAAAGTAACAATTTTTGCACCATGTAGAGCCAGCCGGCAGAGGTCATTAATGTAGACCAAGAAAAGGGTTGGCCCTAAAATGCTGCCCTGAGGGACCCCATAATATGTAGGAAGTTCATCACTAACGCGGTTTTCAATCTGGACACACTGTGTACGATTAGATAAGTAGTCTTTGAAGAGTTCCAACTGGAGATCTCGTATCCCATAGCTTTCGAGCTTATTTATTAGTATGGACGGAGAAACCGTGTCAAAAGCTTTCGCTATATCGAGAAAGATTGCCACCGTTTTCTTTTTCTTATCTAAATTTTGGACAAGAAAGTCTATAACTTCATGGATAGCGTCTGATGTAGATTTTCCAGCCCTGAAACCGAATTGGGTTGGAGCTAGCAAATTTTTATCTTCAAGATATTTTACCAATCTATTATTAATTATACGCTCTAGAATCTTGGACAGGGTTGGAAGAATAGATATGGGTCTGTAATTGTTGACACAGTCCATGGTACCACTCTTATGAATCGGGATAATTCTTGATTTTTTTAGTGCCGTTGGGAAGACTCCAGTGGAAAGGGACAAATTACAGATATGTGTTATCGGGGGTACCAATATATCACAAAAAGATTTTAATATGTCAGCGGAGATCAAGTCCACCCCTGCTGCACAGTCAACCCTAAGATTATTTATAAGAGACTTGATTTCTTTAAAGTCCGTAGGTAATAAAACAAATGAACTAGAACTATAATTGGGCTGCGTTAACAAGTTTGTGCCAGATGTATTTATAATTCCTTCAGCTAATTGTTTTCCCATATTAGCAAAAAAGTAGTTCACATCGTTAATAGAATGCAATGGATCGTTTTTAATTAGTAACTCGCAAAGATTTTGTTTAGGTTTTTTTGTAAAGGTTATTTCTTTTATGGTTTTCCAAAGTTCTTTGTTATTATTTTTCGCATTTTGTAACTGTTGTTTTTCATAGTCTCTTTTCACACGCTTAATAATAGTAGAACAAAAGTTTCTATATCGCTTATAAGTTATTTTTAGAACATCATTATTCGGTTCTTTTTTTAGTTTTTTGTGTAGGTTATTTCTGTTTCGCAAGCATTTTAAAAGGCCTGGTGTAATCCAGGGTTTTCTGGTTCTTTTTGATCTAGGAATTGTTACCGATTTTGAATTAGCTTTAATTAAGTTTCCTAGAGTATTGATGAAAAAGTTTGTTGCAATATTAGCATCATTCATTAAAAATAAAGGGGAAAAGTCTGTTACCTTCAAAGCGCTACATAGGCCAATTTTATCTAGTTTATTTCTTATTCTTAATGGATTTACTTTGAGTTTTAGTGATAGATACAGCGCCACACTCTCATGGTCAGTAATACAGGTTGAAAGTACTAGACATCGTGCTGACAACCTTGATTTCAACATAACATGATCCAAGCAAGTTTTATTGTGTGTTGGAATCGTATGGGCTGCTAAAATACCATGAAAAGCTAGCATGTCTAAGTAAGGGGCCTTTCTGTTATCCGAACTATCCTTTGATATGTCTATGTTGATGTCTCCTATAATGATAATATTTGGTATGGCTGCGTATTTTTGTAAAATATTGTTTAATGAATTAATAAAATTTTCTATGTTTTTATAACCAGGAGGTCGGTATATTGCCAAAACTATTGTGTTTGAGTTGATTTTAAGAATTAAACAATTAGAATCCAGAACAATTTCTTCTGTAGCCGCTAAGTTCAGACTATCCTTGTAAAAGACAACCACACCCTCATTTTGTGTCAAATTATTTGTGGATGCCACATTGTTATAGCCATCTAGGGTTGGCAAAAATGGACATGAGCGGAGCCAGCACTCCGTCAAAACAATGCAATCCCAGTCCACGACACATCCATGAAGAACAGATACCAGCCCATCCAAATTACACTTAATGCTTCTGATATTTTGATGGAATAGTTTTAGACATGCCTCCGAATTTAATAAATGATGCTTACAGTTCTCGATATCGCACTGTGACGATTCAGCAACAGAGTACAAATCTATGTCATTTTGTATATCATTTATTTTATCTATTTCAAAGTATAAATTGATCCACATGACGCAATATAAAGGTAATCGGGTATGAATTGCATTTCAAAACATAAGAAACAAGGGTATACCTTAAAGTCATAGGTATAACCGTAAATGTAACCGTAAAAATCACATAGAGGTTTTCGTGTATGATAATAATTGAATAGCTTTCTTTTCTGTAATGGGCTATTTGTTTGAGATGTATTTTCGATGTGAATGTGTACTTTGATAATTAATGATTTATTGTATTGTTTTATAAAAACACGGACTAGCGCTACAAAAGAGTAAATCAGTGTGAGAAAAATATAATTAATGAAAACATAATAGATAACTGAGTTATTAAAAACTAATTTTATGTAGAAAAATTTAAGTAGATTTGAAATCATGCGTGGTATTACATTTAAATAGTAAAAGACTGTACGTTTAAACAGAGAAGCCATAAAATAGTATATGCAAAGTAGACAGCCATATAAAATAACAAAAAACAGTCATGCTGGCATCGTTTGCTTCCTTAACTCAGCTAAGGTTGCCTCGTCGTCAACCAGGACATGCAGGGAACCCTCCTTCTTTCGTAAATAGATTTTTCCATATGATGTCCAGCAAAACTTATAATCAAAGGTTTTCGCAAAATCACGCGCTAGATAAAAAAGACGCCTTCCTCTCGCAGTAAGACATTCTGAGATATAGATTGGCTTATGAGGACCAACTACACCAAATATGCTCGAATTTAGTTTGTCTACTTTATCTTTAAAGCTGAGTCTCTTGAAGTTCTTGATCACATTTTCCTTAGTAAGCACCGAAGTAAAGTCAACAACTACTGATGCAACGACTTCATGATTTGTGCCGGGTTTACCGCCGGTTCTATAAACATCTTTTAATTCATAATCTTGGACTTGCACGTTTAGAGTTTTGCACAACTTTTTCGTCAATTCACACAAGTCCTGCTTTGATTCTTTTTGCTGCTTCGGAATACTTCTAATCTCTAATTTAGTTGAACATGTCTGCCTTTCGAAGTTTTCAATTTTTCGTTCGAGTAATTTAATATAAGATCTCTCATCTTTGCGTTCCTGTTTCATACACTGTAGTTCTTTTTGGATGTCATCGTATTTATGTGATAAGACCTCCATTGAAGTATTAATATTATTGTTTTGCATTGTTATTTCCTTTAAAGAGGTCTCTAAATTTTTAAGACGGTTATTTTGTTCTAGAACAAATTTATCGAACATACTACGCATTTCCTCCATAAAACTGTGAAATTCATTTTCTCGCTTTCGTTTAATACGCCCCGTATTTACATTAATTTGTGGATCCGATACATATCCAACAATGCTTTCCGAATCGGTCTCTGACATAGCAATTGTTTTTGGCGGAGTACGCTTGAGCGGCATTAATGAGTTTTATAAATACACCGGCAAGCAATTGTAACGCGTTGTAAAAGCACAACACAAAAAGTACCAGGCGCACGGCCAGCGAAGATACGCACCTCTCACGTATTAGATCGGCGGTAGGCGGCAGGCAGTAAACAGCGGTGGGCGGTGGGTACGTCAATCACTTTAACACGATCTCACGTGATACCGGTGACTCGTTGAATGAGACTTCTTCTAAGTTATGCGGTCCTATTATTTCGTACTGAATTTAAATTATCAAAATCCGCAAAATTTAATAATTATGCAACTCAAAGCGGTTCACTATAAAACACAACTGAACTCCTCAGTGGTCCGGGGGGGAGAGGATTATTGATTGTACATTTGAAGACTTGAAGACAAAAAAATACAGCACTTGACGAAGATTAGTAGTTTCATTGAGCTTCCCTCTATAATCAACATCCCCTATAGTCGAGCCGTTTAGTATTCTTTGTATGAAATTCCATACTATACTGCACACTAATCAGCAACGCAAGGACATCGGACAAGTTCACGAACAAGACGAGTTAACTGGCAGTTCCCGCGCTGACGGTTCGGCGTTCACTCACGTGCTTACGTATTTACGTCTCTACGCAAGCCTATGTCTCTTCGTCCACGCTTGCCCCTCTCACTCAAAGTTATAAATCTCTATGATTTTCACTTTTTACATATTTGGAATATTGACTTTTCTTTATTGCCCACTTTTTCCGTGCAATAGAATACAAGAGCCATGCCCAGATTTCACCCGGTCTCACTATGCGGTAATAAAGAAAGAAAGGTAGTACTAAAAACTGACGATGCCCTTAAATATACTTACGACATTGAGTTTCTCGTAAGCCCATTGGTCGTGAGGCCTCTTATATAAAGGCGAGTGCACATCAGCGAAGCCGGCCCAGTTACCGCGCAAATCGTATGACATCACGTGGATGGCGTCCAATTCTCTAAAAAATAAAGATGGAAAATTTTAAACAAGTAAATCTCTGGCACCGAATTATCGTTAATTCAGACACATTTTTCACATTCTATTATTGACGATAGTAATTAACTAAGTAATGCTTTAATTACGGAAAACTATTAATTGTTGATAACCTATTACCACAAACATGGTGTTCTTCTACCACTCCTGATAATTATGCAATTCAAAATTAATGGGCAGACGTATAAAAGTACGTATATCCAGCTTTCAATGATTTTAAAATTGCACTTATTTATAGAAAGTTACATTACCACACACGGTCCCAAAACATTTAATACATGCCGAAGCTTTGAGATCAGATTTTGTTTGACATTTAAGACTTCTCCTATTTGGATTGGAGTTCAAGGAAGTAATCCCAAGCCCTATACTCCTTTACGAATTACTGTATGTGAACCGCCTTTGTGCGAAAACTCAATACTGTGTTATAGCTTCATTAAAGTTATCACCCCAATCGTCAGACATATAAATCGAATTTGCATACATTAAATATAGAGTGGAACATTATTTGACTTCCACCAATCACATTCATCATTACAATGAGTCCATTACGAGCTACCGATTCATCTGGCATATAAATGTAAATGTAACAATCGCCTTCCTTATTTCGAATAGTTTAGTTATATCATAATCGAATTTGATTTTAAACTAATGACGAATTACACTTTCGAAGATTTTCTATATCTTATTTGAATTGACAGAAATTGTTTTAATTTAACCCAATAATTCTTAATCCTGTCTGACTCCTAAGTCCTGACTGACTAATCAACGCCCAGTCCATACCCTTGGACCCAGAAAGCTGAAATTTTCTACAGAGGTTTCTTTTGTTATGCAGACGGGATAATGCTGGATATCTCGAAATTCAACCCCTAAGGGAGTAAAAGTGGTTACCGTCGCATATAGACGCTTGCAATATTATGGGTAAATCACTTAACACCGCAAGTGCGTTGCCATCCTGGGGACTAAGATGATATGCCTTCCATGCCCAGTAGTTACACTGGCTACCATTCCCTTCAATCCGAAACACAGCGAACTGCTGCACGGCAGAAATAAGAAAATGGTGACCCTAGATGACCCTACATATGCGTCTACCACCTAGTAAAAAAGAATTACAAATATTTTCTGTTTTACTTACTGACATAATTCAGGAACATGATAACCCTCCATCAATCTAAAGTTAGCCAATGGCACGGCCGCAGTCAATTCCCAGCCCTTTCCTGCCCTGATGAAGGCTCTTCTCAGTTCCTGGACTAGATACAGGAATCTGTCTTTGTCGGAGAACGAGCCACCCCTGTCTGCTGCACCAGGGTACTCCCAATCGAGGTCCAGACCGTCAAAGTTATATTTGTTGAGGAAGTCTGCAAAAAAAATATTTTTAAAAGTACAATCAACAGCACGTCGGGCTATACAAAACTGTCAAGTTTCTCCAAACGATTTTCAACCTAAGTCTGTTCAATATAAAGTGCATAAACGATTGGGAAAATTTGACAGTTTGTGGTAACCCAACGTGCTGTTGACTGTACATATAAAGTATAGAATAATTTTTGCGACTAAACTGAGTGTGTTAATTCTAAAAATATAATTAGATTAAAAAACTACTGATTTAAAAAGAGTATAATAAAATTTAAGAACGCAAATAATGATCAGAATTAATAAAAATTGCCGGGAAGCTTTCCATTTGTCATGTTTAATTGGACATTCCTAACATAAAAATTGTCCAAATTAGGAGCAGATGTGATCTCGGCCGTTTATTTAACATTCCTTCCGCATAGTTCGAAGCCTCCAGTGGCATACCGTTTAATCCCCTTAATTAGGCGTATTTTACAAAACATCAGTCCAACATAGAATTTTAGAACAATTTGCAGAATTTACCAAAATATTAAAAAATATATGTGACGTGATTATGTTGGTTCGGTTAATCCCTGAAGGAAAATATTGAATTTTAAATGAATTCTTAAGGGGGAAATACACACATACTACATTATATTCACGCTCTTTATCCCTAAAAGGGTTGAGCAGAGCTTTACATAACATTTGGTTACAAAGCCACAGCTGGCAATATGGACCATACAGCACCTCAAATTAATGGCATGTTGTCTACACAAAAGGTGCACAAAACCCAAAAGTAACAAAACCTTCAGTGAACCAAAAGACCAAAAGCCAACAACAACCAGAATAAATGTCACACTCTAAACCATTTCAGCGATCCGAGAATAACACAGGGGGAAAAAACGAATTTTTTTATTAAATGGAACTTTTATAAGCTCTGTACTGGCACGTGAATCTAAAGTTCGCGCGGATATGGCTAAGCAGGCAGAGAGAGGGGCCGGGGTAGTGGATGGCGAGTGCCGGTGCACCGCAGGCCTTCTGAACCCTGGGGGTCCACGTCCGGAAGCCTCCTCGTGGCGGACCCTGGTAACATGGTGGGGAAACTTTCCCGGCGGGTTTGTGACTTTTGATGTCAAATGTGTCCCCTTGGTCGAAGGTCGAAGTCACATGCCATCGTCGAGTTGTTTTATGTTTTCCCATAACGGCTAGTTCCGGACGGCCCTTTTTAGGGTCACAACCGCGCCCGAAGGTGAATTAAATTCATCTTGAGCAGGCGGCGCAGTTCATATCATAAGGATTACAGAAACATGAATACTTCGAAGAAAACTAGATTCTCGGTTCTGAAGTCAGCAGCCACCAAAACTTGTCGCCATAACATTTACATCTTTTTGTGTTCAAAAGACAGATCATACGAGTTAATTTTAATGTAATTGCCTACTGTTCTTAATTACATTTATCTCCCTAAAGTCTACCACATCACTACGCTAAATATAAATAGAATAGCGTAATGTTATACATGGCGTTAATTACGAAGCCGTACGTAACTAACATCAGTATAATAACAAGTAGTACTAAAATTATGTCACAATAACGTTACGTTGTATGCCTAAATATGTCACCGCGCAATATCCTTTCCTCCACTTAAACAAAGAGAGCACGCCTCGAGTATTTTATCTGGTTGTTTCCTCAAAACATTCAGTTTAATTATTGTAATAATTTTATTGCTGCTTCCCACACAAGATTCCGCGTATGAAATATCTTCGTTATATAATACTACGTAAATCCTCCTTAGTGTTTCTGTTTTAGACAATTATAAATTAAATTCCCTTATTTCGTCTAAAGGTTACTTGTTTTTGCTTAAATGTTTAATAAGTTTCGCGTGAAGACAGTAATTGTCCTATCAGTTTCTCGTATCAGATGACAACTAGACAATTTTGGGGTCAATTACTCGTTCTAAGGTCTATGTAATTTTAAATGTAGATTTGATTATCTTTAAAATTGTAATTGGATATTAAAGCAAACATTTTATTGGCATATTAATTGGCCTTGTAGTACCCGGTCTTTTAATAGACTAGGTAACAGTGGCCTCTCGAGAGGCCACTAGTCGCCCCCGGGGGTCGCTCGCGAGTTGGCAAGTAAAATACCTTCAGTAGCATTCCCAATAGGGAATATGCTTTACAAGGTGGTAGACCCATTGTAGGGTCGTCTGGGTAGGTACCGCCGCCTTTCTTATTTCTGCCGTTCGCTGTGATTCGGATTGAAGGAAAAGGTAGCCAGTGAAATTACTGGGCATGGAAGGCATATCATCTTAGTCCCCAGGATAGCAACGCACTTGTAGTGTTAAGTGATTTACCCTTCATATGACAAGTGTGTATAGGCGACGGTAACCACTTAACACCCAGTGAGCCGCAAACTTGTAAACATGTATACTGGCTTAATATCTTTGTAAAAAAGTACGTAAAATTATACTGCCAATAGTGAAAACAGAATCAATAGAATTTAGCCAAAAATACCCGAGTTATTTGGATTGGAAATTGCAGTATTCCTGTCTCTTTCTAAAACAACTTTTTATTTTAAATATGAACGGCGGGCATGTATTATGACGTGAAAGTCTATCCTGGATCTCCTTGTCTTTAACACACAACTTTATGAAGTCAGGTATTCATCAATATTTCCAAAATTCTTTCAGTTTTATAAATTGTAGCTGTGTAGAATTAATTTTAAAACCTAAAAAAATTATGCATATTCCTTATTTGGCTCATCAGGCGGCTTCCCATAGAATACAATGCCAGAACCTATAGCAGTATTTCTATAACAAGAGTTATTGCAGCGAGCTCATATAAATTAGGAACAGGATAGAAGAAACAAGATTAATATGAGAACGATTGATTATACTTCGTCCGTGTTTTCACACTGGACGAATTTTCAGTAATGGCCCGTTAACATAGCGATTTTCAATACAAACATACGACGGCGCACGATTTTTATAAACGTGTTGCTTGGTGCTCTTGTAATTAAAATTTGTGCGTTTCATTGCCGTGTTAGACTTAGCAACGCATAATGTTATCAATACAAAAATGCAAAGGCAAATCAGTCTACCCTCCAAAGACTTCATGTGCAATAATTTGACAAAACAAACATCGCTTGTCACACCCAGGTTTGTAGTGCACTTCTTAGTAATATACATTCCCACAATGCATTTTTTTATTTATTTACAGTATTTCATACTTTTATTTCCTAAATATGAACTTTTTGATTTAGTACCAACATATTATACAAAACAAAATATCGTCTATATTGGACTTATGCCAATTTGTCTCTTAGACACTTAGCTTTTTTAACATTAAGGTTAAAAAAGATATCGATGTTAAGATAGATATCCTTGGGTCTGACAGTAAATATTTATTTTCTGCAAAAAAGAAATGCTAGCCTTAAATCACTACCTTTCTCCTGAAAGTCTGGGTTTTAAGAGGCTACTCGTTTAAAACCATTGAAATTTTAAACTTTTGCGATTATAAATTTGTTCAAAAATTGTGTGATATTTTTTTTATTATAAATTACAAAGCTGGCGCAACTCAGAAGGCTATCCTTGATTGGTTAATCTCCCCAGAAGTAAATAGGTAGAAAACTTACCAACGACGCTCCTAACGAAAGCCATTCTAGAGGTCTTCTGGGCTACCATTTGGGAGTACTTCGAGCCGCCCTCCGCCCAGCCGCCGACGGCCACAGTGAACTTGACGTCAGGGTGTGAGGCCCGCAACGAAGTGAAGTTCTTGAAGCCGTTCTTGTCCACGTCCAGCTTTACGAAAACAAACAAAATATATATAACTAGCTGTACCCTGCCACGCTTCGCAGTGGCACATTGTGATTGAATGGTTGAGAAATGAGAAACAAAACAAAGAATACATTTCATATAAGTTTAATTTTGCAATACTTGTGGATATACTTAAAAAAACTGTTTTCTCGCGGTCGCAGATATGTGACTCTTTAGACATATTCTTTCTAATCTGTGTATGTGACTGATGCAAAAAATAGATAAAAACAATCCTTGATGCGGATTTTACATGTTGGCGACTGGCCACCACATTGTCTATAGTTTTTTGATTGACGTTGAAAGCGGTTGCCTAGTTACGGTTGTTATTTTTTCATTACTATTGCGGTTGTCAGCGAGTATTTTCCTCGCTTCTGGGAAATGGCGCGGTCACTGGTACACAGCTGATCGTTAAAAAAACTGTTTTCTCTCGGTCGCAGATATGTGACTGATGCAAAAAATAGATAAAAACAATCCTTAATGCGGATTTTATATCATGTTAAAATTTCAACTCAATCGGTGCAGTACTTTTTGAGTTTTTGAAGCATACACAAACCAACATAACATTTTTATATATATAGATAACATAGATAAAGAATAGTTATTTGTTCAACAAGTGAGTAAAGTTATTTTTTGTTGCGAGTGCCGATATTAAATCATGAACCAGCGAAGTAGTCTAGAATAGCTAGACTACTGAGCGCAGTGAGTGATTAAAATTATACAACTTTTCACGTTTATATCTTAAAAATAATTATTGAAAATTAAAAGTAAGATTACTAAAATAATTTAGATTGAATGTTACAGCGGCAGCGGCATTATGTTCTTATTCTAAGGTTACAGCCTTGTTTGAAGCAAAAGAGGTCTTTTGGTGCTTGGACACATTCCGGAAATGAATTATAAAAGTAGTATCTACTTATTTAAAACCTTTTTATAATAACAATTTTTGCATAGCGTACCTACACTAAACAACTTAGAGCATTTCTAAGGTAACCAAATTTGAATCATTTTCAAATTATTTTAATTGTTAATAAATCAGCAGTTGTCTCTATTTTTTTTTAATAATTATACTCATGTTTTTGACGTGACAACGTCTTATAATTCGATAGAGCCGGCTGCACGCACGAAAAAACATGACGTCATGCGGCGTTACCTCGCTCTGAATCTAATTCCTTAATTTGAATTTGGAATTATGTTCTTTAAAATTTAAACTTTCAATGATACCAAAACCAGTCAGATACAAATAGTATAGCCAAAGAGATTTTATTAGAAGTTTATTCATACTATAATGCGAAATCTATTAAACAAATGAAATTAAATTTTTCTTTTGAAAAATGCTACCAATCTATCAGTATTTTCTTAAGACGTTGTCACGTTCAACTATCGTCAGTAAACCGACTTTACAGACAACCAATTTTTAAATTACAACTGATGGTCGATTTCAATATTCAATCAAAGATAGAGTTCGGCCTACTAGAGTTTTGTTGACTTGCAACCGTTGTTATTTTTATTGCTTTAAAAATATTGCTAGCCAACAACCCTGCAGTAAAACATAAACACATCTGTGGGTAGAATATTGAAAGCAACCGTTAATTTCAATCAGTCAGCACTCAAGTCAGCATCAGAAGTAGATATCCTACTGAGCTGTCATGTCAACGACAGCGCTTGCCACTTCCTTGCCGCTACTTCTAATACTACGTAAGTACTTATATTAGTCTATGATACTGACCGTACTAAAATTGGACTGTTATATATCTTACCTCAGGATCGATAATGAGAACTTCATTCGATTTTTCGGTAACGCCGATGAAGGAATATATGATGTGCGTACACATGTCCACAGGGATGTCTTCGATGCCATACCTTCCCACTCCAGGCCTGTACACCGCCCAGTTGCTAAAGTAGCATACTATGCGCGCTTTGCTGTCCGCTGAAAAAAAAATCATTAACGAGTCATCGTATTTTCTGACACAATAAGGGTGGCGAATAAGTATACGACCCTACGCCTGATGGTGAACAAACATCGCAGCTTTGAAATGGTTGAAAATTGTACAAAAATAAAAATAATAAAAAAGGAAGAAATGAGATTACTACCTTTTTTCTTAATATCTTGTAAAGTAGGTATTTAAGGTGGCTAGTTAGTTTTTTAATTATTAATCAAAATCTTATCACTGCCTAACGTTGACAGTTTGAAACTAAAATATGAACCAAGTCTTATACCCGGTCAAACGTGGATAATAGTTCTCCGTTTTGAAATTGCCTACTTTTTTCTTACACGTGTTTAGTCAATAACTTCCATAACATTAAATGTATTGTACTTAATTCTATTAATTAAATTTAAATAAGCCTATTTTCTTTTTTGATAATCAGAGATACCAATTAGCAACAAATTTTATTATTAGAAAAGAGTATTGGGTGTAAGGCCGGTGGCCGGCCACAAAACTATATCAAAACGTAGGGATGACATAATTATTTCAACGAACCCAAATAAAGTAGTACCTCCTTAAAAAAGACGGCAGTCATAACACCCCCTTTCTAGGGATCTTTTATGCTATGTTACTAATTAGCAAAGACGAAAAGTGTACACTGCCTTTGGCCTATTTGCGCGGAGCCTAAACGCTTGAATCTAGGCTCAGGCAAGCCGTGAACCACAGAGGGTGACATGGGTAGGTTTATGCTGTGTTATCAGCACAGACGAAAACGATTTGCTTGGTGATACGCAGTCACCGTAACCGATAAGTAGACGATTGCAACACCGACGTGTCACTCGCATGGTGATAACCCTAACCCTTACAACGGTTATATTAGAATCTAGTATTGTATCTTCATACGAACAATCGGAATGCGAGTCATGCCCACGTGACCCGAGTTCGGCACACTCGGTAACATTCGCAACTGGTCGGCACTCAATACCGTCTTCACCATAAGGGCACACGGGGCCCGTGCCCAGGGCCCCCATTCTCAGGGGGCCCCGAAGGACCGACAATTTTTCTCACACATTTATTCTCAAATCATTTTTGTTGGGCACATTACACTTTTTTCACAAATCATTATTAATCTTATCAGAAGGTTTATTGATAGAGCATGAGAACAGTTTACAGCACAGGGAATTTATGATGAATTATGTTGCAAGAATGAAAACTACTGGACGAATTGATACTGAGTTGCTGTCCCAATATAATACAGAAATATATTGGATGAATGTGCTTAGCAAAAATTTCACTACTGCAACAATCGTCTTGTTGCAGTAGTGTAGTTTTTGGCTTCATAATGGGAATTATTTGGGATGCTTAGAACTGATTAGTGAATATGATCTTTTTTTTGCTGATCACATACAAATGTGCGGAAATCGTGGAAAAGGAAGTATATCATAATTATCGACAAATATTTATAACGAATTTATTAAACATAGCAAAGCAATCAGCGGATTTAAATATCTACCTAATAAAATCATATAAATTGGAAGAAAGTTAAAAATAAAATTTTCGCAGCATAAGAGAATAAAAAATTAATTGCGAACAACAATGTTACAAGAACGACTGAGTAATTTGTCAAATACGTGTCTAGAAAGTTATATCCTTCAAAAAATTTTATAATAGAAGATTTTGCTCAACAGCTATCCCGAAAGAAACCGTTATTGTAATCGTAACCATAAAAACCAGCAGCATTCTAATATCAATAATAACATATTATATCATACTGTATTTGATTACCTATAATAAATGGTCAAAAAAACTTAGTAAAAAAAAATTTTATTATAATTAGCTTTTATTACTTTCCAAAAGGGCCCCAAATTCTCGTGTGCCCAAGGGCCCCATCCTAGTTTAAGACGGCCCTGTCGGCACTAAGTGTGTACGAACGTTTGTATGAAGATACAATACCTACTGGATTTAATATTACCATGGTAAGGGGTAGGGTTCACACCTCGTTCTACTTATAGCGTACGGTGACTGAGTACCAACAAGCTAATCGTTTGTGTTTTTGCTAATCACATAGCGAAAGATCCCACAACAATATTTACACAATGGTTGTTACATTATGAAACACTTCGTAAACACAATGAAAGGAAAGTTTTCATAAGTAAAGGAAAGGGTACATTATTTAGCATCATTATAAATAATAATGCTTACAAATGAAGCAAAAGGTACCGAGTTCCAAGTAATTATCTCTCCAACCAAATTAACTAAACATTGCTTTGAAGAATTTTGATCAGGAAATTGGGAATTGATCTATCTTGAAACCGGTATAAGCTTGAACTTTATGAATGTTATTTTGAAAAATAAAACACTTTTATTATATTCGGCGAATTTCACATTAACAAGCTCTGACGAGGTTGAGTAGGCGAAATCACTGAACCACTTTATAGCTCAGTAAAACCGTGAGGCGCTAATGTGATTTCATGTCAATAAAAAAGGATATTCTTTATAATTTTGCCTTAAATCATCAATAAACTGAGACTTCTTTATTCTCCAACCTATTTTGTGATCAGAACTCTCGTGAATACTTACATTCGGCCGATATCCCGGCTGCTAGGACAGCCAACGTCCCAAGTAGTAATCTCATCTTGTACCTGAAGCAAAAACACAAGAGAAACGTTTAGGTATGCATGTATGTAAAGTTCCTATCATCAATGTTTAGTAATGCACGTCGAGTATAAGGAACCGTAGGTCGCTGATTCATTACCACGAGAAACTGTTATTGTTGCCGGTAAAACCGTTGTAGTTCCTAGTCGCGGGTAGAACAACCACAAACAACCACTTCTCATCCCGTGGGTAAAACTCATTAACTCCGTCTGTATGGAGACGTGCGTGCCGTACTATCCTCACAATGATAATGATGCTTAATGAATTTTACCCACGGGAAGAGCAGTGGTAATTTTGGGTTTGGTGCCCCTTTTGTGTTAGGCGGCAGGTTGTCAACCTGTCACTATTTGGAGCCACTGTAGTATAGTGTTGTTTAACGTTTATTTGGGAGTTTCTCCCGAGTTCTTGTCGTTAAAACACGTGTTGAGAGACTCAATTTTTAACCTCAACCAACCGTACAATTTTTGTTACCTACTTTAGTTAAATTTTCACTTGACATTGGCAAAATGCGTACGCTTAATGCGACGCGAGGCCATTAATTAAGAATAGAATAGATATATATTTGAAATACCAGCTCGTACGTTTAGTTTAAATGTGTCAGTTGAAGTCGATGTAGATGAGAAACAAAGCAATCAAAGTCTTAACTCGAAAATCAAGTGTCACATGGTCGTTTTACTATCGCTGACAGAATAACGGTAACATCGGTCTAGTTCTCTTGTCTACCTAGTGGCCTATAATCTGCTTTTTGTCTAAACGTCTGATCTCGATACTGTTTTTTAAAAACGAAAGTATTTCTCCAATGCCTTCTAATTTGTAATTTTTGATTCAGTACCTAGCGAGGCAATTGCATCCGTATCTGAATATAAAAAATACAAAAATGTTTAAAAGTATTTTTATTAATTATTGCAGCATGATGACATATTGCACCGAGCCAAACGGAATTGCGACTTGGATAGAAGGAAAGTAATCATAACACATAGAATAAAATAATCATAATAAATCAGAAAATAATCATAACACATTAAAAAAAAGCGTCGGTGGCGTAGTGCGTCAGAGCGTCGTCTCCCACCCGGGAGGCACTAGTTCGATCCCCGCCACGTACCAATGTGTTTTCAAATTTTGAATTCATATGTACGTTTAATCGACGCTTTTACGGTGAAGGAAAACATCGTGAGGAAACCTGCACACACCTATGAAGAAATTCTTAGGTTGTGTGTGAAGTCAACCAACCCGCACTTGGCCAGTGTGGTTGACTAAGACCTAATCGCCCCTAATGTGGGGTAGGCTCGAGCCCCTCGGTGGGGACATTATATGAGCTGAGTTGATGATAGAATAAAAATGGAATAGAAAGAAATATACGCAAGTGATCCTCAAACATTTTGTGAATTAAATTGATTTCAGCTCTCGCTATAACAAACATATTGAAAGTACAAATAATAATATGCAAATACGCTGAAACTAACGGTGAAAATACATTGGCATGGTGTTTACGTTTACTCGGTCTAATGTAATGCGCATTAATTATATTAAAATCCATATGAAAACTGTTTAGAGAGTATCTCCTTTGTTTGTTTACAATAGATAGATAGACAATTTATTTGCATCATCATACATTAAAACATTAAAACTTATAAAACTTAAAAACAACAAAGGAACTATAAAAATGAAATCAAATAGAGAAATCCATACAAATTGGTATATGGCTTTTCTGTTGAAAATTAACAATGACGTATTTTAGGATATTTCGGAATTCAACCCCTCAGGGGATGAAATAGGTGATGAAAGTTTGTTTGGGAAATTCTTCGTTTTTATTGTGAAATTCATACAGATTGGTATGTGGCTTTTCCGTTTAAAATTAAGAAAGGAGTATGTTAGGATTCCCCGAAATTCAACCCCTAAGGGGATGAAATTGGGGATGAAAGTTTGTATGGGAAATCCGTAATTTTTATAGTAAAATACATAACAATCGGTATATGACTTTTAGGAAGAAAATAAAGACGTATTTAAGGATTTTTCGAATTTCAATCCCACGGGGACGAAGTCGCGACCAAAAGCATAAGCTAGTTTTAGCATAATAATTAAATTAAAATTATTCAATGCAGAAGGTATAATATTGAAAGTAATTAATGATTATTTGTTATTAATATATTTTTAATACTTAAAAATAATACTTTTGGGATTTAATGTTTCGTTTTCCAAACATTATTTATTTGATACATGATATAATAAGCGTGCACCTAATCATGCCATAGTCATATATATAAGATGGTTCTATCAAAAAATTTAAATTGTGCAATGTGCACTAATATTGAAACACCATACATTATGTTTTAAACGAAGTATTTGTATGCCATAATTTATATTTAATAAATTAAATTTTTTTATAACACCCTGCTATTTATATGACTATGCATTCTCATGCTAGGCGCCTTTTACGTCACTCATGTGTATAGTGTTTGGGTCTCAGGTTGGGGTACGATGGTTTTGTAGCGCAATAATAGATTTATTTAGTAACTTGCTTTAGTAACAATGGGTATAATTGGGTCAGAATTATTTTCAACTTCTTATTTGCATTATTACGGAAGCAAGGGTAATTTATCTTTGGTCTAGTGCATCTGGTGTAAGATTGAAAGTCTAAAGATTGGTAATTTTTTACTCAAGCCGCGTCGGGGACCGCTAATCCATACTTGAGCATTATCAGTATTACTTTTATTTAAATTTTGGTTTCATTTTGCATCTATTTACTTTTCGGTCCCCCAACGCAGGGACGTTCATCTTTAAAATATTAATAGGTTCTTTTATTAATGTTTATTAGAGAATTTTTTATTAGAGAAAAAAAAATTATTTATGTCGGTACTTAAAAGTTTGATTTTTATTTCATTATTTTTAAATTACTCGCAAACCCTAATTCCTATAGGTAGATAGCTAAGTTAGATACTTAAATTACATTTTTCTTGAATATTATTCAAGAGTAGAGTTGATGACCTTGATAAGCCTGAACAGAATTTTCATGAATAGTAGCTAATAACCGTCTCGATCAGTTTTCGAACAAAAAAACTTTATTAAAATCGATCCATTCACTTAGGTGCTACGATGCCACAAACAGACAGACAGATGCACAGACACGTCAAACTTATCTTTTTGGTTATTGTTGTATTATATTTTGTATCGATGAAAAATCAAAAGTTCTTTATTTAAATAGACTTTACCAAGTAATTTTAAATCGTCAAATCCCTACCACTGTTTCGCAAATACTAAGCAACGAAATGCTAAGAAGCTCTTATTGCAAGCCAGATGAACATCAAAGGAAATACGAAAATCTATCAGCAATTCAAATTGGTTCAAATCAAAACTGACTCATTGCACACAATGAAATTGGTACACAAAGAAGAAAAGCTCCTTGCGAATCGTTAAGAGACTCAAATATTTTACCGTCCGTAAGTATTCTTCGCAAAAACAGCTGTGCGAATACACGATTTATTTTTTTAGCTTCTTGAGATCTGCTTTTTGTTAAATTATTTATGGCGTCGCTATAAATGATCGTTAAAAGAAATTTATAAATATGTTACAAATGAAAAAATACATAAATAGATTTTTCGTGGTCTAATTTTCGCTATCCAAAGGGGTACGAAATGATGTTCGGTTTTGTTGGTACAATATTTTTAATAATAGTTTATATTTATAAAATATCATTGTAAAAAATATTAGAGAATAAATGACTGACTGAATTAGTAACAAAGTTTGACATTGTTATTATGAATTCATAAATAAATTAAAACCAAATTATACGGCAAATTATATTGAGTGCCCATACCATTGTCAGGCAAATTATTGCTACATTAATTTACAAATAATTTCCAAAACTCTTCCCATTACGCTCAAAATAGAATTTCCGTACACATAAAATGGAACGTAAATATCATCTTTGAATTACAAAATTATAAATTGCCCACAATGAGAACTTCAACAGATTAAATTGCAAATGTTTAACGAATTATTCGTCGCCTCACGAGAATCTTCATTCACGAGCTAAGAGAAACAATTAATTTTAATTATTTACATTAAGTGCTGGATTTGTATCTGAATTGTGAGCGGAAACCAGGCGTTCTATTCATCTAATTTGTGCTTGGATACTTAACGTTCTCGTGAATGAGAAGGGTATATTGGAATGTTGGTATATGGAAGTTTGTAAGAGATACTATTGCGCAAACACAATTTAAATTTTAAATTACAGTCGACATCAAATTTTGTAGAGTGCAAACTAAATCTCCAAATGTTAATTTAGAAAATTACTGACATACTATCACACTCATAATACCGAAAGCCTTGAGCAGAGCTTTACACATAACGCCACATCCGGCAGTATGGGCCATGCAGTTCCTAAATAGGGGTTAGATGTTTTGAATTCCTTAAACTCATTTGAATTATAGTACATTGGGAATCTTTCTCCAAGGAAAATGCTCGCCTGCACTAGAAATCCTCTAGTTCGTATTACACGCTAGAGGCCATAAGAAAGGTTTCCCAACCTTCTTAAAAATGCGTTAATTATACTTGTATAATTAACGCAACGGTCATGAATGTGAAAAAAAACTAAAGCGCATTTGAACATGTTCAATCCTGATCAACAAAAATTTTAAATCGATATAATGAGCCTCCGATACATTAAAGTTCGCTATTGAGGCTTACACCTTAGAAAATATTTCCTTTAATCCTTTTCATTATATCCCAGAAACATTACTTATACTAACAGGTTTAATGACTTGCCAAGTTATCAAAATGTATTACTGTCTAACTTTTATGCGAAGTCAACCACCGCATTTTATCGTAGTCAACAGAATTGAAGCCATTGATATTCTAACAGTGTCCTATTAAATTACTTAGAGGCAATAAACCCTCAAAGGTCTGAGTAAGTGCCAACGCACCATATACTCCTGTTAACAAGAACGTGAGCGGTGTAAGAAGGAACAAGTTAGCTCTGTTCTGAAACTGTGGAACAACTAACGTTTTGTTTTTGAGAAAAACATAAAGTTCTTTTCACGCAGAAATTCATTACACGGTTTTTCCTTTTAAACCCCCGACAATAAGAGTGGTGTTAAAAGTTTAACGTGTGTTTCCAGATGTTTGAAATTAATCGGACGAAACCAAAAACGGAACGCACCAAGATGCGCATGTGTGCGTAACAAACAGTTCTGCACTTCTTCTTCTTAGTTGAGGTTTCGCTTCAGCATTTAGCCAATGTCGATTGAAAATTATCTAAAGTCACAATATTTATACACTTATTTACTTAGGTACACCAACAGCTCACATATTAAATTAATACAAAATGGAAATATTAAAGGGTTACATTCTGATATATGGGCCAATTACAGGCATACTCAACTTTTTTAAAAACAGATTTTTTATAAAAATATTAAATAATTTAAAGTTAAAGAAAATTAAAATTGGGACTTAACACAATATAAAAAATGAGATTAAAGGAAAGAAAATAATATGACATCATCATTTTACACTCAGTACACCAGAAACCTCCCATTTAAAATATCTGAAAGAGCCAGAGAAAATATTAACGTTATTGCTGATCTCACCATAGGAAGAGCACAACAAAATTGTAGTTTGATTAAGTTAAAAATTGAGTCTCTCAACACAACAAGAACTTAGGAGAAACTCCTAGTACTGCATTATGTACAGACCGTACAGACAGTTGCTGTCTTTTCAAACTGACTGACGGCCTAGGAGGCCAGCGTGTACGTGAAATGTTCTCGTCTATCTTTCTCGCTCTAATATACGCGTTAGTATGCTCTTTCCCTTTCACATTGCCGATCTACAGCTTCTATATCTATCTTTGTATCGGTGTATGTAACATCATGGCATCGTAGCTCCCAAACGAATCATCCGTGGACTTAGTTTTTTTTTCATTAAAAGGATGGGTGAATATCAAGAATATCTGTTTGAAAATCATCAGCTCTTTTTTAGTTTATGAAAGGATTTGAATATCTTCCACAGATCTGATAAATTCGAAATTTGGTTTGCTGTAACTTTAATGATATTACTGATGCTGCAGAATATGTACCCAACTCCTCGCCAAATTATTGGTGAGGTGAGGTGTCGTGTTTAAGATTATTGCATTGATCTCTATAAATGGTTAATAGATTAGATATGGATTGCTAGGAGTCTCTTAATGGAGCAGAAGAGATTATTGAGAGTCAATCGGGGCTTTTTTATTCTTTGAATTTAACACATGATGTAAATAAATGGTCTGTAAAGAATCAGTAAGTATAAAAAAAAATATTGTTTTGCTTTCTGTCATTTTATTTTTATTTTACGACTGCTGTGTTCGTTGATGGCCCTTACAGCATTTTTTATTTACGATTTATCGACCAATGACTCTATCAATTCGTGAAAAACTTTGTATTTATTTTCCTTGAAAAAAAAAACTTAAGACATTGAAAAGGATAGGAACAAACTTCAACTTTTTGAATCCCTGTAGACACATCGGTCGTTCACTGTCATTTGAACTGGAAGACAATGGAAGTTTGCCATAAGTTATTAGCTTGCGTGATTTTGAACGCATGCGCGCTCTTGCATGCATGCGGACGTCACAGGAATATTAAACAACGTGAGGTAACTATTATTAAAAAGCCGACAAAGTATGCATATGGTATCCATGGTCAATTTTCGATTAGGCTTACCGCCTTTAATGGCGGAAAATTTACAAATAGTCTTTCTAAGGCCGGGGTTTTGAAAGCAAGACATAAGCATAGAAAATAGTTGCTTAAGGCGTACGGCGGTAAGCGTAGTGTCACCAATGTAATTTAAATTTATTGCTACTAAATTAATGTTCGATAATTGGGCGAAAAGTGTCCGTAGTAAAACCTCTAAAATATTACTAAACCACTGTTCTTACACTATTTTTCGTTGAGTAGTTTATTCACGAAACTCGTTAAAAAATTAACTGCTTTAGGCCGTAGCAAGTTTTGGGAGGAAACTACAGAACACAAAACAATGTACAGTAAACATCACAACATATCATCACAAACTGTTAAATTCTTCCATTAAATGTTGTGCGTTATAATACACGCGTAATCAATTAGAGAAATTTGACAGTTTTGGGTAGTCAGATGGCCTAGCCAAGTGACCAATGGTAATAATGTATGAACCTCAGGTATGAACCCTCAGTATGAACCTGACGTATTACTGAGAAAGCTCTCTAGCGACCGTCGTGTCAAATGTACGAGTAGTATTCAAAAATTGTCATTTCGTTCGATAAAAACGTTATATCGTTTGCCACTTGTCTAAGTTTTCTGATCTGCTGTCGTCCGTACACTAAATGGTACAGTAATATGGTCGACTTATGAGTATTCTATAAATTTCACTATAATTTTATTAATGATATCATTTAATTTTTTATGTAATAGTTGTACTGGATCAACACTTGGACGCTTTGGCAGATGTACCATGTTAGTAGTGGCTACTTCAATGAATTTATTAATAAAAGGTGCATAAAAATCTAAGACTAATATCTATTGTCTAAGCCAATAAAACTACAATATGCTTAAAAGGCTATAAACATAGTCATTAATAAATATAAGCAAATTATTTGAAATTAATATTCAATCAGCCAATCGAATACATTTTATTTACGATCTATTATTTTCGGAGCTCGAACCCGGAAACACTGGTTTAGGCAGACTACAACCGTGGTATAATTAGGTAAAAACGATTTCGATATTTCAATAAATCTAACTCAGATTTTCTCCGTCTAAAACAAAAGGTTTTGACAAAAACTTCGTTAAAAGCTGATTTTAATCTTTGTTAATTAAAAAAGGTCTTAGAGAAAAAAAGGTATGATTTTCCTCCTGTCAAATACATAATTTCTCCGTGGAGTTTTAACATCAAAAGAGATCATTAATTTTACAAAAATATAGGTGTTTGGCGCGCTGTCAAAAAAATATTTCAGTAACTCAAAAAATTACTTCTAAACGGATTTTGTACAGTGAAAGTGATGTTATTTTGATGCATAAGCATACGTTTTGTCGAACAATTATGAAGAATCGTTGAAATACAGGTTTTTGTGGTGTGTATGAAATTAAGAATTTTATAGTGATTTCCACCTCAACAGTCGCCTTAGGTCTGCTGCCATACATTTCTCGTCAAACACTCTCGACGTGCATTAATATGTGACACCCACTTTTTAATGAGAATTCCAGAAATAATAAAACTACCAGAGACATGGCTGGCACAATAGAAGAAGGGATATAGTGAAATGAAGAGAATGGCTTAAAAGTCTTACAAACAAAGCCAAAACCTCCCAAAAAAAGGCGGTCACTGTATTTACAAAAATGAAAATTAGAGTGTTTGGCGGGAAATCATGGCGTCTGGATGTCGATCTTTATTTCAATAATTAAAAATTGCTTTGGAGTGGATTTTGTGCAGTGAAAGTGGTGTCGTTTCGTTGCATTAGCATCCGTGTTGACGAACAGTTATGAAGAATCATTGAAATAAAGGTTTTGTGTAGGTGGCGTTGAGAATTGTATAGTGGTTGGAAATTCCACCATACAATTCTCATCAGTCACAGTCATGAGGTCTGTACCATGCATTTCTCGCCAAGCACTCCCTAGATGCATTAAAATGTGTGGCACCCACATTTTAATGCAAAAATCAAGAAAGAATATGAAACTGAAGACTTGGCTGTATGGGCTAGATCCCTTTGCCGTCAAGTAACAGGGAAAATGTAACAAAAAAAAATGAAAATTAATCATCCAGGGAGCGGATGGATTTCAAAGTGATTCTAACTTTAATGTCATTACAGAGGTTTCGCTTTCAAATGCAGCATTAAAAAGATACGGAGTGGTGCACCGTTTAGTCGCTAGAATTATAAACGCGTGATTAACTTTCCGTACAGTCAGCCAAAAAGTTATTAATAATTTAGTTATAAATATTGTTTATGACTCTTGGTGTTATTTGTTATTACAGCGTCTGTCAAAGACCTTGATAGGTCCTCTAATATGTAGAGCAAACATCCCATAGAGAGCTTCTACTCAACAGGTACCTACCGTGCGGGACTCTCCCTGTCGTCTAGAGCAGGGATTCCCAAACTAGGTTCCAAGGAATAGTCATCAGGGTTCCGCCAAAATTATTTATTATTAGCTATTAAATAGTACTACGGTTGCAAATATCATTTTGAAATAGCGTAAAATATGTGATAAGAAGGTAGTTTACAAAACAAACAATTTCATTTATGTCATTAAAACTTAAGTTAAGAATAATAAGTTTCCATTATGTATATTACACATTTCTTTAAAAAAAATGTTCTTACACTATAAAGTTCAGTGTTGATTTGTAATCATTTGAAATGGGATTCCTTAAAATATGTGGTTTTCCGTTGATGTTCCATTATGTTTAAAGTTTAAAAACGCCTGGTCTAGAGTACCTATTTGCAGACGTCGAATCGAAAGGTAGCGTCAGATCTGACGGTGACTCTAAAGGTTTTAAAAGAACTGTTTGTGACTAATAAAACGTTACCTCCATCAGAAAAGAAATAGTTAACTTATAAATGAAAAGTTACACCAAATTACGAAAAAATAGTTGAAAATTTCAAGTGGCGCCTCGAGAAATATTACATTTTTTACTTTATTATATATGGTTGTGATGCGTGCGCGCTACTCGTGCAGATTCGGTCTACGCATGCGCAGTAGAGCATGCATAGGAACTATTAGGAACTTATATTTACTTTCCGATAAATACCTTCAATATTATTCGGTAACAACATGCGTAAGCGATATGTTATTTAGTTATTATACTTGATAGTAATTTTTGTATTGCACAACTTGCTTTAATAATTATGTACTAATCTTTGGTAATCATAAGTGGAAATGAGATTGTAATTTATAATAGACACTTAAATACGTAAAAGAATAATGCTTATTTGTAAGTAGATTATAAATTTCATACGTAATAAATTTATTAAATTAATAAGTAAAGTTTCTCCAATAATATACGTTAAATTAGTCTAATTTCGTTTTAAACTTTAAGAAATCAATACTTTTGGCAATTACCGACATTGGTTTTTAAGGAAAAACAACTAAAATGCAATATTGTTATGAAAAATAATTATCATGTCAAACAGTTAAATAGTGTACGTTATTTGTTTAAATCAAACTCAAACTCAAATTTCTTTATTCATTTAGGTAAAATTTGTACACTTATGAAAGTCAAATTTGATGCCATCGGTTCAAGAGTCTACCAGGAGGCCTTATTAGGAGAAGAACCGGCAAGAAACCCAACAAGATTTATAGGGTTTTATCCTCACTTTACAGTTTTCATAGTATTGATTTGTCAAGTAATATCAAGTCAAATAATGTCAAGAGGAAAAATATCTCAAGTCCCGAGCATGATGTCCCGTTTCTCTACGATTGACCCATGATTTGACGGTTGGGACAAACCTATTTTGTTACAACTGTTTGATATGCTGAGGAGTTGATAGAGAATAGAGAACGAATCACGTTGTCAAACTGTACTCGCCATAATTATCGGTTATAGACTCACGGATTGTAGACAAGATATGAGTCTCACGATCTACACCTTACTCGGGTCCCAGGTTTAGGATACATAGCATAGATCTTACCAAAATCTGACGCCATGACAACAATTCTAATTACAATACTCGCAATACATTTCCACGCTCATTCTAATTATTTATCTAACCCAAATTATGTATCGTTAAGAACATTTGATATGGATTCTAAATAACGAACAAATGTACAATAATAAACCACCATGAATCATGAACAAATTCGTGTTTAACACAAAATCATTTGTCCCAATCAGGATTCTCGACCCCGGACCGCTTGATGCGCAAGCAGAGCTACTGACCATTTCCCCAAGAATACGTCATAATGAAGATAAGTCAAGATACCCAGTTCCTTTTATAACGCAGAATTAATATTAATAAAAATCCTCACATATTAATGTCTTTAGAAAACTAGTCTTGTTACAATCGAAAGTCGATAAAATTTGCATACACAAATAAAAATGGTCACTTTCTTTCTCCAAACAGATAAGGATCAAGGTCAAATGAAGTCTGTTTTCTCAATATACTTAAGCAAATAACTATAGAAACAACGTGTAAAAAACAAGCAAATAAACAGAATATATTGTAGAGTCACTTGTTACTTGATTTAAGCAGTTTCTGAATAATTTATCGTTTGTTTAAATTATTTTTATTTTAACTAAGCGCGTGGGTGATAAATGACCAACATTTGTGATTCTATAATCAAATCATAATTTTTACTTTTAATATGAGCGATTAAGAGATTTTTTTTAGTATATTTACAATAATATGTAAATATACTAAAAAAAATCTCTTCGATACTTACAAAATATCAAAGAGCAAAGCAAAATCTATGTGAGTAAATCTATTATTTTCAAAAATATACCACGAAAGGTGTTTTCGTTTAAAAATGCGTTACTAAGTGTAAATTAAAAATTATTATGTTTAGAATAATTATTATTTTTTTAAAAACCTTAATACGAAATAATTATGTTACTTTCATTATTGTTGTATGTAATATCTCTACATCTTGCAAACATTTTAAAAAAGGTACATAACACACAATAATTATGAACTTACCTACATACTTGTGTAGACACAGTCTAACTACATGCAAGGTTTGTTTGTAAACAATGCGAAAGCCGGCCGGCTTATTCAGAAAGAAAACCTCAATACAGTAAATACTCGTAGAACTTCTTTATCGCATGATATCAATTTTCTCGAAAATTTACACTGTCTCCTCGAAGTGATTGCTTGTTAACAGCAAGACCGCTTAATTTAAAAATATATTTCTATTTTTGTGGGCTATGAAAACGTTTATATTTATTATTATTCCTAAAATAAATAAATAAAGTCATTATTTATTTATTTTCCATAATTACAAGAGATTGCTTTAATTCAAACTTATAATTTCAGTTAGTTCTTAAACAGAAAAATAAGTTTAAGTTAGTTCTTCAACAGAAAAATTGACGCATTTCCAAATTATTTTGAAATTTCCAAATTATTTTGGAAATGAGGAGTCAGTCATCATTTCAGACGAGAAACGCCCACTATTGGACATAGGAGTCAGTAATATTAAGAAATCTTGTAACACCTTCGGTACCTACCAAAAAACTATACATTTGAAAATCTTAAAGCTTACAGTGTGGGCATGTAACTATCGATTATCAAAATTTTATTCTAAAATTCGACATAATCGACCTAACTTGATTTATTTGAAAAATTCTCAAAGAGAAAAAGGAAAGGTTGCTGCTATATAAGTAAATAGTACTCATATTGCTATTTACGAATCCTTACGTAAATCGTTCAGATTGTGTAACGTAATACAAGTGTAGATTTATTCTGTTTTTCCACCGAACAAAGATTAATGGATTAGGAATCAACGATTCTTAAATAACCAATTGAATTTTAAAACGATTTTTTTTTCTTAATGAATCCAATTTCACTTTTTACAAATTCTGCAGTCGTTATTATAATAAAATGTGCTTATTTACTATGATTAAATTTAAATTCATATTTAATTGAATGAAATCATAAAATTAGCTCTTTTTATAAACTCCCTTTTTGTAATTTTATCTTTCAACACGTCCTATAGAAAAACAAAATGATTATTCTAAAGGATCATCTGATTCTTAATCTTTAATTTTATTTTATTTTACCAACACAAAAACAAATGTTTTTAAAATCAAACTCTTTTATTTTTTATTTTATTGTGATTCTAACACCTATACATATTCAGTTATAAATAGTAATGTTTTATGCCTTACCTTCTCAGAATAAAATAACAATAATAATGAACTCGCTTCTTTTTGTTAAAAATAAATACTTATGCACTTTTATAACACTACACTCGATCGAAATATTAGATGCGTACTCACATCAACAGTGCGGCGTGCGGCGTGCGTACGATTGCGTCGCAAATTCGCTGCAAGTCGTTTTTATGCGCGGGCGCAGAGCGCGCATTCATAGGGTGCGTCGAAACACCGTATTTTTCCTGTTCAATACTGATAGGAGTTTCGGTTACTTTGTTTCTTACTGTGGGAATCGAAACACTGTTTTGAATACAAATTATTGACCACACATCACGTCTTTGTGGTTTTTGTTAAAGATTTTTGTGTAAAATTACCGCCCAATAGGTTTGCCTTTAGTATCAATAAAAGTGAAGGATTATTTGACACATCCATAATTTTTTTGAATATTAATAACTGTAACGTTAGTGCTGTAATAAAACTCTCAGGAGTGAGTTAAATAATTGCAAAAGTTTTATTTCTCAACAAAATAAAAAAAATTAAAGTACGTTAATAATATACCTTTAGGAAGACATGTACGAAAGTAAGAAAATATCATCGTTAAAATCACGATCACTTCTGTAACGTTAGTGCTGTAATAAAACTCTCAGGAGTGAGTTAAATAATTGCAAAAGTTTTATTTCTCAACAAAATAAAAAAAATTAAAGTACGTAAATAATATACCTTTAGGAAGACATGTACGAAAGTAAGAAAATATCATCGTTAAAATCACGATCACTTCTAGTCATCTTAGTTTTAGTAGGTAGATAATTAGAACATTATAAAAACACCTAAAATGTCAATTGAAATGTCTTGAAATGAATTGTTAGTCGACTTATTTATTGAGATTATTATGAAATATAGCTCAAACTTATCTAAAATTATACAAAAAACATTTATGTAGTTTATAGTAAAGTGTATTAACATTAAGTGAAAGTACATAGAACTCTTAAAAAATAGTTTAGAAAAAGTCAAGTCATCACAAGTGAAGTAGAAAACTTAATAAAAAAAGTTTTTTACAATTACCTCGTATTTTTTATGATAAATACTTATCATATTTGTTTTCATTTGAGCTTCCAACATTACTTTCTAATCTATATCTAAACTCTATAAAGAGGAAATATTTGTATGTTTGTAACAAATAAACTAAAAAAACTAGTATAACTATTTTTTTTTACTATTAGAATGCTACATTATTCCTAAATGACATACGACATATTTAATTTTAAAAAAAGCATGGTCGAAGTCACGGGCGGTGCCCTAATTAAATTATATAAGTATCAGATATGTGTTGTAGAACACAAAACAAAGTTTCTTCGGCATTACCTTACAGTTAACTACTACACGGATCAATACAATATTGATATCTTTTTTAATATTTAAAACATAAATTTACTATTACTAAAATAGTTTTATGAGCCTCTTTTACCTTAATGAGACTGAAATGGAGGGCTTTATTTTACTAAATCAGCCAGTAACCTAATCTTGCCAATAAAAAATAATCATTATGCTTAAAAATGTAACAGAAAATTGTCACCAAACATTTAAATCGTGATTTAATTATCTTACTAACGAAAATATTGTACACTATTTTAAAAACAAACTAACTAGATACACGCAACTTTTGTGAACCTCCTGTAGATCATTGATCGATGATGGTGCACAATCGATACCTAACGAAAAGTGCAGTGTATCAAACAATGAGATCGGCTGTGGGTCAGGCAACGGTTCAGAAACCAGTATGTACTGTCCCGAATTCCGTTTATTTATCTCCACATTAAAAAGGTTCCGTTCAAAAACGCAACATCCCAAATTTAATCTCCCCATACCTCGCTGCTGCTGGATTATTTTAATCTGAAGTGCATCGTTAAAAATTTTTAAGACGCCATTTGACTTTTTCTTTTCGCCGTAACCCAGTTTTTGAGAGAAACAGTTGGAAATGTTAGTTTAAATTAATTATGTGAGATATTTCAACTTATTTCAAGCAACTTTTTTGACAATTAACTAATTTCAATATACTAACTAACTAACTAATTTAGACGCCGTAATGGTGGAGTGGTCGTATAGCTGCCTACACATCAAGCGGTCCGGGTTCGAGTCCTGGTAGCGGCAAATGTTTGTGTGTCGAACACGAATATTTGTTGACGAGTCATGGTTGTTTATATATTTATTTATGTTTATTTATAAAAATATCTAAAAATTATTATGTATATAAAAAAATGTCCGTTCTCTAGTATCCATAACACAAGTTCTTAATGATACTTAATTTGGGCTAGATAATTGGTGGAAGCGTAAAAAAAAATCCAATATACCGCTAACTTCTACACCGGCGCTCCTATGTTCAATGCCAGGAATGAAGACATGTGTTTTATAAACAAGATTATTTTTTCACGTGATTGCTAGCAAATAGGGTACACTGGATAAGCCGCTCAAATTCGGAGCGCCCAAACCGAGGCAGTACCTCCCACCTTCAGAAGAACGAAGTCAAATAAATAGTACTACATTTTCGCATTTTTTTGTTGGTGAGTGAGGTTGTTGTTGATATGATGTTTATATTTTTTACGTAAGTTCATACAACATGTAACAGAAATAACGCAATCCCTGAAAGAAGTTTGTTTGGCTTCGGCTACTGAAAGAATTAGGAGATAAAATTTACCATAAATTAATTAAAATATCCCTAACTTAATTAATTTGACAAATAAAATTGATACTAGAAAATATATATTATACGCGTTTGTTAACGCAAAAATTATTCCATTATATAAAATTAAGTTTGTGTAATGGTGATAAAAACGGTACGATAAAAACAAAATCTACACAGACGTCATACAACGACCTATCTATAGAATAGAATATTCTTTACTCATCACATCTACCATTGATATTTAGAACTTAGAACTTATAATAGACATAGCATACACATAATATGATTGTACAATGGCCATACAATAAAAATAAAAATAACTGTAATTGATTAAAATGCATATTAGTAACAAACTACTTTTAGGGTTTGCGTTAATTCTAGTACACGTTGTATATGATTTAGTTCAGATAACGTTGGTTCATAATGATAATTAAAACGCTAGTGGAAATATTATCATTACATATATACAATTATTTCGATTACATAACTGAATATTTCCTAATCAATTGTAAGTTGGTTATTTTTTACATTATTTAACGCATTTAGATTAAAAAAATTTAGAACCTAAGAACAAACAAATCTATTGGAAATCCAAGCGCATTTTAAAGCACAGTCCTGGAAATTGATTTAGATTAAAATTGTTTATAGGGACTTGTACTTTGGCACAGTCATCTTCCTTCAGACTCGAACACTCTTAAAGACTCTAGCTGACTGAGAGACTTCTTCGCGGGAAGGACCTTGTTTTCTGCTCTGTGGAAAGGACTCCTCGACCAGAAATACTCTAGGAAGAATCGCCTTGTAAGCTTGAAGACCAGTCAAGCTCTTCACTAGTTTAATAGCCCGGTGAAAATAATACGTTAAATACATGTGCATAGTAGCAATTATAGTCAAAATAAAAAATTATTAAGACAATAAAAAAAATTCAAAATAAAATGAAATAAACCGACTTTAAAACTGATAAGCTAGGCTTAGGTTTTAGAAATCTAAAAGTCTAAAAAATCTAAAAAAATATGCCAACTTTTTTTGGCATATTTTTTTAGATTTACATGGTATTCCGGTTTTTTTTTTAGTTTCATACCTAGGTACTGTATAAACTACTGTATAATAGTTACCTACTCATGTACATTTTTATTTTAAATTTCGGCGCTTTGGTATCGGCGTAATATAATTTTTCTCTTCCATGCATCCCTGTCAGCCGTCATCTCAGCATTAACTCCTTCTTTTCCATATCGCCTCTCATACAATATATCCATCTTTACATCGGTTTTCCTCTCCTTCTATACCCGTTATGAGGAACAGGGTAAGTTACCAAAATAAAAGAATTAAGAAAAAGCAATAAATTATGATTTTCACAATACGTACCTGTTGTGGAATATGATGATACTTTAGCTATTTCCAGTAATGGTTGTGGTATATTATACAAAAACCAATGATAAATCAATTTACATAAATATGTATGAATTGAATAAAATATGTTTTGAACTTACCAAAATTCATGAATTATATACTGATATATTATTTTTTTTTGTGAAAATTGTATTCTTTATATCTTTTTAAACTAACTTGAGCTTTTAAAAACTTGGCAAAATAAAAATAATCATTTCCAAAGGTCTTTGCTTCTCGGCTCTTAGCAAAATGGTTCCCGCCAGACGACCGCCAATAGAAAATTTTCATCTTCCCGATCTACGCATGCGCGGAATACTCGCGCATGCGCAGTCCTGCGGTTTTGGGCGGGAAGATGAAAATTTTCGACGCGCAGTAAAGAAAAGAGTTATGGTTAGATAAAATGTATAGGTATTCATGATTCATGCTTACGTATGAACGAAATAGATAATTTTATTTTTATTTATAGGCATGGTTTATATAAATACATTAATATAATATGGAATAATAGATAAAAGAGGTTAAATGAGGATTATGATTATAAAATATTTTTACATAGATCTATTTACATATTATTTATTATTAAATATGTTATAGATATGGTATAACATTACAAAACATGTATTTCTTTATATTGCACATTAATCTCCGTATCAAAAACTACTAAACCGATTTAGATGAAAGTTGTAATGTTCTCTAAGATACCTAATCTATCTTAAAAAGATTTTTTACAATCCAACTGATAATTTTCGCGTGGACAAACATATAGACATACACACACTTATGAAATTTGGCACCCCTGTTCAGAAGCTGGTATAGTAGAGTAACAATTTATACAAAAACTGCGAAATTCTGGCAATATTACATACATTATTATTTCGTAAATTCGGGGCTTTTTGCGTCACTGTGACCTACAAAGATCTATTGTGACTAGCCTCTAAGTAAGTCCTACTGAGGCCCTTTACATGTACTCCTTTAGCTGGGTACTATCTAAAAATGATAAGATATTCCTGGCTTGGATTGTATTAATATCGTCTGGGTCGAGAATGTGTCATCTCGAAAGTCGGCTTCTTTTGTGAACGAGAGGTTCACAAGAGCACAGGAGGTGCATTGGTGTTTCACGCTCCTGTTCACAGAATCTGCTAAATACATACATACGGGTCGAATTGATGACTTCCTTTTTTATTTTCAAATCGGTTAAAAAATGCTCTAACACATCATAGTCATCTTTTGCCGAAGAGAAATTGGTCGTATCGCATTAGCACCGCAGTCTCTGCCGCAATTATTTTTTTGCTGGTGAGCAAGATTGCGAGAGATCCACAAGGTACCAAGGGGTAGAGCTAGCTCCTGCAGTGCGGAATGGGGAAATGACACCTAATCGTTCATAGCCAACGGTGACTTTTTGCCATCAAGCAGGCCATCTGCGTGTTTGTCATATATAGCATTAAAATATCTAAAAATATTGTTGGGTTTGCGTACATCATAGGATAAAACATCTAAAGACAGACCAAAACAGAGCTTTGAAAATGGCTCAAATTATTTTTTGAAGGTCATCTGGATTTTTGGATTGCTGATTAGATCTTCCATGCGGTTCTCTGTGATATCAAAGGAGTTATTTTTTAGAACCTCACAAACCCAATCATGTTCGTAATGAAAATAATTATCACAGGAGAATATTATTATAAGTACGTTAGTGCAGCGAATCGTTTGTATATCAAAAGCAACCGGCTTTTAATCATGTAGAAACTTAAGGCATTATTGAAAAGTGCCCTAGTGATGATACATATTTCTATCGTTTCTATTTAATTTATTACATTTTACAGATAACGTTATTAAATTCCAATACACTCCAATTATATTAAAAACTTGAAATTAAATGGATGCTACTAGAAAGGCGAACTATTTGTTTTTCTTTTTCATTGTCGTGTTTTGCTAAGTTTTACGCAGGATGAGAGGTTTGGTCCCTTTCGCTCAATATTCCGAAGAATTCTCCCTGCGCCGTGTGTTTCTGAAGACATCTTGAAGTCTGCCCGAACAACCCAGGTACCATTCTGGTGCATTGCTACTGCCTTGCATTCCATTAGCATCACCGGATGTTTCTTCTGCATCACTCCATGAACGTACAAAATCTATGCATCTTTTCTTCGATATTCTACTCTTTACTAATCCACATTAATTCTCATCACTTTCTTTGTATTGTTCATCTCTTTTCGTTACATATTCGCACCATGACAATCTTTTGCCACTGAATACTTCACCCACTTTCAAACTTAATCGAATTTTTATTATTCCCTTCATACTCGTATTTTTAAAACTTGTGATAAAGGATATAGATAACGCTCAAATATTATATATAAGCAACCTTGTTCATGTTTAATACACAAACATTTGTTAAGGACTGGAACCTGGACATCTTGTAGTCCGGACATCTTGTAGACCACATAGTTGCGATAAGGGACAGCACTAGGGTTATGTACGACTCCCCCGTCCCCAAAAAGCCATCGACATTCTGACAATTTTTTACACCTGACATAAAAAATCGTCTTAATACGAATCGCAGAAATAATAGTAAATCAATTTAGCGTTTAACATTTCGACAATAAGGTCATCAATTCAGTGGGTCAAACTGATAAACAATGATCTACAGAGACGCTCCACTTATAACTAGTATTGAGGCAGTCATTGTGACTTTCACAGACTACTTCTTTAATGTCACTTGTAACATGAACTGTAGATTATTTGGGCATTCTAGAGTACCTAGTTAAGTAGGATGAGAAGTTCGATAGCGGCCACCTGTGTTCTATGTTACGCCGTCTGTTGTGGTGGACGGGTCAGTAACGCTGCCTACACATTGTACGGTCAGCGTTCGACTCCTGGTACAAAGTATATTTCAATAAACATGAAGATAACTCTGTATGTTTGTCTATTACGCTTTCAGACCTAAACCAGTGAACCGATTTTGTTGAAATTTAGTAAAAAGTTATTTTGTGACCCATGAAAGGGTCTCAAAATATCTCCGTTGTGACTGATTCCTATCCCTACTTATCATAAATGCGAAAGTAACTCTGTCTGTCCACTAAACCGATTTTTATGAAATGTGATACAAATTTAGACTAAACTTGGGAAAGGACATAGTAGGCTACCTAACTTTTATTGCGAAAAAAAGGCTTGAAGGTGTTAAAATAGGGAATGAAAGTATGAGTGGAGATTCGTCATTGCTGAAAATAAAACCATGAAGCTCGAAATTTAGGCATTTGATAAGAAATAATGGAACATTTTCTTACTTCTTTAAAGTACCCTAAAATGCTGCCCAAAGTAACTATTCTACGCAAGCGAAGTCACGAGCAAAAGCTAGTTATATAAGGTATAGTTACCTATTATTGAACAACTTTCAAAAGCACTGCATAATAACATGTAAATATTTTAGTATGACTTTTATTTACCTTCTAATTACATTACTAAGACATTTAAAAAGTTAAAGTAATATAGTGCCAACGAATCTTCTATGTAGAAAACTTCTGCAATCGTGGTGAAGAAAGCATAACCACGGCGCCATCTACCTCTTTTTTGACAGTGTCAATAAATAAAAATATGATTTAAATCAAAATAATGGCATTGCAAGAAAGTAATTTTTAAATACCAGATGACCGAATCCTGACTAACCGGTACTTCCAAACTTTCTGATATATTTCTTGTGATAAACCTGTTAATATTTTTTATTCACTGGTCAAGTGAAACAAACAAACTGTCAGATTCCAATTCTTTAAACAAATTATTTAGATGCCAAGTATGTGGAATGCTTGATGACTACGTACAATTGATACAAGGAAAATATTTATATGTTAATGCAACGTACTCGTACATAGTTGACAATTACCAGTGCCCTAGGGTTTATCGAAAAAATGTTCGCCAAAAAATCTTCATAGTTTCTTCTATTAAAATTAGTAAAGGTAGTATTTATTTCCCATTGATGTCATAGGATGCGATTGAGAGAGCTTTGGATACTATCTGCTCGACTGATCAACTGCATCAACTGGAACAGCATGATACGTGTTATGAAAGAAATGGGCGTGCCAGACCATTTATGTTTTCTTATTCAGAACCTATACCTAGATGGGCATTCCAAAGTACAACTGGATAATACGGTTTCTCAAACCTTTAAAAACGAGCGTGGAGTTAGGCAGGGCTGCATACTATCTCCGATTCTGTTCAATCTTGTTGGCGAACATGTAATGCGAGTACTGGATTGATGGAATGGGGGCGTGAAGATAGGAGATGTGAGTGTGGAATATGTCCTCAAAATCAACAAGTCGAAGACCAAGCTAATGTTTGTGGATCGTAGTAGCACATCACTTCGTACACATGAGCGTCGTGATCTGGAAGCCGTTGACGAATTCGTCTATCTAGGGGGGACCCTAAGAGGGATCATAAGATCGGACGGTAAGTGTGAGAGAGAGGTTGTTAAGAATCGAAACTCTTTTTTATTAATTATGTTTTTTTACCTTGTCAAAAATAGAGAATAAAATGACAGTCTCCTGACTAAACTGAAAACGTATGGTGGTTTAAATTATAAAATCCTTTAATATTTAATATTAATCCTAGTTCAGCACGTTCAGTAAAATTGTGGCGACCGTGACAGCGAAAATGTTGGACTTGGAGAATACAAAAAAGGAGAGAACCGTGGTGAGACGCATTTTTACTAAATGTTGTAATGAATTAGAAGCCGCGATAGACCGCCAAGAATCAGATGTAGAGGCTCATATTATTTACGAAAAACTTAGAGAAAAATATGAACATTTACTTCGACTTGACAAAACAATACTAGATATGCTTTTGATTGACGTTGACGAAGTAATGTTGGAGAATGAATTAGAAGGGGTCATGGATTATAAGACTCGGATGTTGAGATTAGAGGCGAGATATAAAAAATTAGCTGCTTCAGAAACTTCCGTTGTTGATAACACAGCACCCAAAAATATAAAGTTACCAAAATTGCAACTGCCGAAATTTGATGGTAATATACGCAGTTGGCTTTCATTTTGGGGTCAATTTTCAAAAATAAACGACGACCCGAATATTGATGCTATAGACAAATATCAGTATCTTTTACAATGCATGAAGGAAGATACTGAAGTAAAAAAGGTAGTCGAAAGTTTTCCTGCTACTGCTTATTCTGATTGCATAAGTCAGCTCAAGTCCAGATATGCCCGAAACGATTTGCTGGCGCAGATATACATCCGAGAAATTCTCGCGCTCGTACTGTCAGGCAAAAAAGGTTCTATCACGCAATTGTACGATCAACTGAATGCTCAGTTGCGTGCGATAGAGACTTTAAAGGTTACTAAGGACACGTACACTGCCTTTCTGCTACCATTGGTAGAGTCCGCTCTTCCTAGTGAACTCCTTAGGTGCTGGGAGAGGAATAAACCGCCGAGCGACGGTTCAGATGAGCTCAGCAACCTAATGGCTTTTATAAGAAAGGAAGTGGAGTCGGAGCAAAGAATTGCCATCACCAAGAGTACCTTCAAAGGAAATAGCAGTCGTGATCACGAGGAAGCAGAGAGCAAGCCCGCAACAGCAGAGTGTCTATTGACCAACACGAAACAGAGATCTAGCGTATGCATCTGGTGTGACAAAGACTCGCATGCGAGTATAGAATGCTACAAGCTGAATAGACTGACTATAGAGCAGCGAAAACAATGCCTAAAAGAAAAGAGAGCTTGTCCGATTTGTCTCAGAATAGGGCACCACCCGAAAACGTGCAGGGCAGCGGTCAAATGTTTTATTTGCTCCAAACGTCATTCTACTGTTTTATGTCCTGACCAGAAAACTAGAGAAAGTAAGGACGTTGACAAACAGAGATCAGAAGAATCTACGTCATTGTTCACAGTTAATGCGTCAAGACAGACTTTATTGCAGACAATAGTGATAGAGGTCGAATATGAAGGCAGGAAAGTGCTGGTTCGATCATTATTAGATTCTGGTTCCCAGCGCACATATGTGAAGAACGATATTGTTGAGAAGCTTAGTATCCCCATATCTGCCAAGGAGCAACTGACGCACTGTTTGTTTGGTGGAGTGCAAACGAAGTCTAAAGAATTTAATGTATATAGTTTTGTAATTAATTCCCTAGATAAGAAGTTTAGTTTTCGTTTGTCAGCTCTAGGTCAAAACAACATATGTACCAATATACCAAAAATTCGTGATGATGACATCCATATTACTAAGTTGTTACGTAAACATAATATTACATTGACAGACATGGGTCATAGTTGTAAAGATATTGGTTTATTAATTGGGGCAGATGTTCTCGGTCTATTTTTAACAGGTTCAGTTATTCATTTGGAGGATACTCTGACGGCCATAAATACCAAGCTTGGGTGGACGTTGCAAGGGAATCAGGTAAGTTCTTATGTAAATAGTAATCTTACTGCAATAATGTTTTGTACATGTGACAATGATTTGACAGGTTACTGGGCGTTGGAGACATTGGGCATTCGAGATCCAGTAGAAGAAAAAAGCGAGACCGAAAAGGAGGCGGACGCTTGGTTGAATTTTAAAGAGAATGTCAAGAGGACAGATGATAACCGGTACGAAGTTAATTTACCTTTTAAACTTGAGTACGACGAGTTACTTCCTAATTTCGACAGAGCCAAGCAGAGATTAGAACTGATGGTAAAGAAATTAGTGAATGTAGGAAAATTTAGAGATTATGATAGTGTTTTTAAAACTTGGTTAGATTTGGGGATTATTGAGTTGGCTGATACAAATTCAGAGACTGGCCATTTTTTACCCCACAAACCTGTGATTAAAGAACAGAGATTAACGACCAGTATCAGGCCGGTTTTCGATGCTTCGGCTAAAGATAAAAATGGTCGGTGTTTGAATGCATGTCTTGAAAAGGGTATGAATTTTATTGAGTTAATTCCTAATCTACTGAATGATTTCCGAAAAGGCGTTATCGGTATCACATCCGACGTTGAAAAGGCGTTTTTGCAAATAAGTTTGGTAGAGAATGACAGGGATTACCTGAAATTCTTGTGGTACAAGGATGAAAGTCTGCAAGACTTAATAACTTACAGACATTGTAGGGTAGTCTTTGGCTTAACTTGCAGTCCTTTCTTGCTTGCAGCAACATTAAGATATCACTTAAATATTTACGAAGCAAACAGTACGTTAGGTGCGACAGCGAAAATGCTAAATAATTCCTTTTATGTTGACAATTCCATTCTGAGTGTTGATACTGTTGACGAGGCTGACAAGTTCATTCGAGAGTCAAAAGAGATTATGTTGGCAGCAAAATTTAATCTCAGAATGTGGGTAACATCTCATGGTGTAAATGAAGCAGGCAAAGAGACGATATCAGTGCTGGGATTGAACTGGAATACAGTGTCCGATGAGTTATGCTGTAACTGTGACAACTTACCTTGTGTCGAAAGCTTAGAAAATATTACTAAGAGAAAGCTGTTATCACTAGCGCAGAGCACGTTTGACCCAATAGGTTACACAGGCCCAGTCTCGTTGGTTCCAAAGCTAATTCTACAAAAGACGTGGCAGCTTCAACTCGGTTGGGATGATGTTTTACCTACCGATTTACTAGCTAAGTTTCATGATTGGTTTAAATACATTACTTACCTTAAGGAGTGCAGGATTCCGCGCAGGCTTGTACCGACCAAGATCTTGAAGGATATGGTAATAAGCTTTCATCTATTCGTCGATGCGAGTAAGGATGGTTATGGTGCATGCGTATTGCTAAGAGCTGAAAAGGATACTTTTGTATCGGTGCAAATGGTTGCGGCTAAGTCAAGAGTTACACCAACACAAAGGATTACCATACCTAGGTTAGAGCTCACAGCTGCATTGATAGGGTCGAGGCTTATGAAGAGTATCAGACACAATCTCGATCTTGGAAATTGTACGGAATACTGCTGGACAGATTCTAGTGTCACGTTATGCTGGATAAAAAACGAGTTACCATTGAAGACATTTGTGAAAAATAGAGTAGCAGAAATAAGAGAAAACACCAACTTAGACAATTGGCACCACATTCAAGGTGGAGATAATTGGGCAGATTTAGCTTCTAGAGGGTGTAATGCAAAAGTACTCTTCGAATCTCGATGGTGGGAAGGACCTCCATGGTTAAGATTGTCGCAAAACAAATGGCCTCGTTCTGAGTTTGTACATGATGAAAAAGAAGTTAGTTTAGAGACCAAAATAACTGTAATTAATGTAAATATGACGTTTTACGATGATTTTTTACGAAGACTGTGTACATACTTTTCGAAATATTCGAAGATTATAAGAATGGTAGCATGGATGCTCAGATTTGTAAATAATGTTAGAAATAGTAATAGTAACAAAGGAGAGCTAAGCTATGAAGAGTATGAGAATGCGGAAAAATTAGTAATTAAGATAATACAACTGAAAGAAAAGGAATTAATAAGTGATAGTAGCTTGACGAAGTTTTCAGACAAAGATGGATTAATAAGAGTAAGAACGAAACTTTTACTATCAGAGTTTCCTGATACTGTCAAGTCTCCTTATTTGATTTCTTCTAAAGATATAATTGTAAAGATGTTAGTTAGACAAAGACATGAACAATTGCAGCATGCTGGTGCCAATCAATTGATATCGGACTTGCGGATAAGGTTTTGGATTGTTGGTATACGGAGACTTGTAAAGTCGGTAATTTCAGCTTGCGTTATTTGTAAAAGATATCGATCAAAGGCTACGATAGCTCCTACAGCACCATTACCGGCTGAACGTATCATTTGTTCTGCACCTTTTCAAACAACAGGAGTGGATCTAGCAGGGCCGCTATTTTTGCGAGACGGACAAAAATGCTGGATTGTGCTATACACCTGCGCAGTATACCGAGCTGTTCATTTGGAGACAACGAGATCCTTGTCAACTGAAGACTTCATTATGACGCTTAGAAGGTTTATAGCTCGACGCGGACGAATAGACATGTTGCATTCAGATAATGGCACAAACTTTCAAGGTACAAAAAATTTACTTAGCTCGTTGAACTGGGATGAGGTTCAAAAATATTCTGTGGTGAACCGTATCTCATGGAAAATGAACGCTCCTACAGCTGCTTGGTGGGGTGGATACTGGGAGCGCCTTATTAGAGTATTGAAAGATTTACTTCGTCGTGTTCTTGGTAAAGCTGTGGTGACTTACGACGAGTTGCAGACTATACTGTGTGATTGTGAGGCGACGATGAATGCACGGCCTCTGACTTTTATTAATGACGATAAAGCAGAGTACCTTGAACCATTAACTCCAACACATTTCATCCAAGCTATCCCAAGTTCAGAGGTCGTGGATCTGGATGTAATTGACTCAAACAGTTTAAATACAAGGTTTCGGTTTATGCAGAAGTTAAGGGATCAGTTTCGAGAACGTTTCAAAACCGATTATCTTACGTTTCTTGTACAAAAGGGGAATGATAAAAAAGAATCGATCGATAAAGGTGACATAGTTCTTCTCGAGACTAATGAGAAGAGAGTGAAATGGCCACTTGCTATTGTTGAAGAATTGTTTACAGGTAGAGACGGTGTGCAGAGAACAGCGCGAATCAAAACTTCTACGGGAGCGAAGATAAGGCCAGTGCAACGACTCTATAAATTGGAGATACAAGGTAACAAGGTTCCTTATACTCTCTCTTCTGGGGTTACTAAAACAGATGAGCCTAGAGTTAGTAACGTACCAGTTGCCGTACCTTATGTTACTAGAAGTGGAAGGAAAGTCACCTTCCCTAGTAAATTTCAATTATATTATTAGTGTACGGTACGCTACAACATTGATTATAATTTTTTTCCTTTCTTAAAATAGAGTATTCTTTTCTGTTTAACCCATGTCCGTTAATGTCATATGAGATGAATGTTATTTTGTTAACTCTTTGTTTTCATTTTTGTTATTTAACGGTATGAATTTGTTGGCAATTAAATATCTTAAGTAATAACGATTTTCTTAGGCGTGGGAGAATGTTAAGAATCGAAACTCTTTTTTATTAATTATGTTTTTTTACCTTGTCAAAAATAGAGAATAAAATGACAGTCTCCTGACTAAACTGAAAACGTATGGTGGTTTAAATTATAAAATCCTTTAATATTTAATATTAATCCTAGTTCAGCACGTTCAGTAAAAGAGGTGGTGCGGAGGGGACAGATGGCAAAGTCGGCAGTGGGAAGACTGGAGAAAGTGTGGAAAAATCGCGGAACAAGTCGCAGGACTAAAATGAACTTAATGCGTACTCTCATTTTCTCCATTTTTCTGTACGCTTCTGAGACCTGGAGTCTGACAGCAAGATTTGTTGCGAGACTCATTTGAAATGTGGTGCTGGCGTAAAATGCTCGGTGTCAAGTGGACAGAACGCCGTACTAACGAGTCGATTTTGGAGCAATTGAAAGTTCGGACTCGGCTCTCCAAAATTTGCATCCAGCGATCAACCATCCTTCAATTATTTGGACACGTGGCCAGATGAAATGAGAGTTTGGAAAAATTGATGATGCTAGGTTACGTGGAGGGAAGGAGAAGTAGGGGTAGAGCACCTTTTAGGTGGATAGACCTTGTTAAGGCACAAACCAAAATGAACGTCCAAACCTGCCTGAGGAGAGCACAGGATAGAACCACCTGGAGAGAATTGGTGAGGAATGTCCGTGGTGATCACGTCCCTCAGTCAGTAATGAGGTGTCGACTTACGAGAGAGCTCGACTGACGGTCGGGCCTAACACCTGGTTGTTTGGATCACCAGCACTTGGTGAAAAACCCGTCAAGTGCTCATTAATCGCGTTTCAGGATTAGCCAGCGTACAACTCAAAGCTCGCGTGGACGTTGCTGCGACATGGTTCGGTCCAGGGGGCGGCGTTGTTCGAACCGATGAAGAGAGAACTGCATCGACCCGCAGGCCAGGCAGACCAGTAGGAACGGTTATCTCTCTGGCCAACCGTGGCATAGTACGGGGGCTGAGCGTGCCTATCCAGTACTTTTTTTTTTTAATATGAAGGTCAATGACTCCATTCCACCTGATGGTAAGCTAAAGTGGAGTCCAAATGCGAAGATAGATATTGCGAGAGATAAACCGCCGCGCTAGCCACCCTCGCCTGGCTTTGTGAAACTGACTAGAGACTTTTTTATTCATGTTCACGGTGAACCGTACTAGCCCAACCATTAGGTATACCTACTCTTATATCTTTAACAAATGGTTCAAGAAATTTCCAATGTTGTAATAAACATTTAATGAATCATTAGATTAAATAATTGCACGTCATCTATTGATGAATAATGATGATTCTCATGTTGATTCCCCGTACCTCTTAGGCGGCATTTTATTGAGATGCCCGAGATCCAACATGCGTGCTAGATCTACATTTGCTCTTCCGTTGTAGAACTAACTACGCAGGGAACCGATTCATCGTTAGGGCTTAGGGCTATGTCGGCATATAACTCGAAGTACAGTGATATCGATATTTTTATGAACAAACCCTCAAAATTTAAAAAAAACTCGTTAGTAATGTGCAATAAGAAAATATTTCTTTTTTAGTTGTACCTATAGTATATGGTTATTATTTAGTTTTTGTTTACCCAACCAAATTGTAAGTGTCTCAGGTGGAAACTTTTTTTAGCCATTGTGAAGTGTTTTTGTATTAATGTTATGTGATGTAAATGCTGTTTGTTTTCCAATAAAAAATAAAAAAATAAAATAAAAATAATAATAATTACGACAGTAGATGACCAGAAGTGAATAGTGTGATCCACTTCAGTGCCTGTATGTATGTATTACAAATAATTGATCCAGAGAGGCTTATAACATTTTATAAAGAGTCACAAAGAAAGCGGGACATTTTCGATCTCCGATGAGAGCGCTGACCGAGTACTTACCGAACCGAACGAACACTTAGTAGTAAGGAGGCGATAAGGAGTAACATGTAATTTTCGAACGATCGTTCCACGTTAGCAATTATAAGAGCGTAACATTTGAAAATATATATTTATCAAACTAGACTAATAAACTTAAAAATAAGTCTTACCAAAATCGCTCATTTCCGAGCGATGGTGGTGGTTGAAAACTTTGTTCGTGTTATAGATAATTTGATTATCTAAATAATCATATGAGAAAAAATAGCACCTTGTTAGGAAAAATCAACAGTTTTAGCACGCTTATATTAGTTTCACCTGTATTTTTGTTTATTTGTATGTATAATAGACTCGTTTGGATAGTGATTAGATAAGTAAGTACTTTCATCAGCGGTTAAAATTCGCACAAAGAGTGGAAAATAAAATAATAGTTAAAAAAAACTAAAAAACACGCTTAAAAAGTGAAAAATAACTTTTTAGTATAGAAACTAAATGATGAACGAAAAGTATAATTACTATTCAGAGAAAAGCGTGGGGTGCTCAATTTAATTGTATCGATCGAATATTTTCAAGAACTAATGTTATTAAGCACCACACGCTTTTCTCTAAATAGTAATTATACTTTTCGTTCATCTTTTAGTTTCTATACTAAAAAAAAAAGTTACGTTTTTTAGTTTTTTTAAACTATTTTTTTTTTACTTTATTGTGTATTTCCTGAGTGTTTTATGCATGCGCGGGAAGCTCCATTTATAGTCAGGGTATTATAACTGAGGTGAGATCGGAAGAACGCGCGACCGCGGTGCCATCGACCTACTAGTAGTTACATTGTTATACTTCGTAATAACTTCAAATTAGTACAAGTAAATATTTGTCTCTACAGCATTGTATAGGATATCTCGGAGTGAACGCCGATGGGGTCTCACCTATCACGCTGAATGCATTCGAAAAGTGGGCGTAAGGAATTTTAAACGTTCACCGCAACCCTTGACATTATCACAACTAAGTCGAACCTGTGGTACATCCTAACGTGCTCGTTTACAAAGTTATAGCGTTCCAATTTCACGACAATTGTATAAATGAAACAATATCGCAAAACAGTACCTTGAGTTTAAGTTTTTTAGTATAAATACGTCCATTACGCCATTAGTCATGTGATACTGGCATAGTAGAATAGCGTCACCCCATATCCTTTAACGGGTGTCGTAGAAGGCGACTTATAAATCAGCAACTGACTAATATTGATCACCTTATACCACCAATCCGCATTGGGCAAGCATGGTAGACTACTGCCTAAACCTCCTTCGATGACAAGGAGAGGCTTTGTGTGCCAGCAATGGATCGAATTATTAAGGCTGTTATGGTGACGTCCATTACGGAAGCCTGGATGCAGGCCGTGCACGACCCATCGGGTTGGAGATCCTTAGGAAATGCCTATGTCCAACAGTTGGAGTCTCGCGGCTGAAACGATAGCGTCCATTACTTAGTATTTTAGTTGCTTAGATACTTCACGTTTTTCTTATTTTATTTTATTGGTGCAGTCACGAATAATCCCGTGGGTGTCTTAAAGTCAACTGAGGGAGTTTTGAACCCCTTGCAGACCATCACACCAAGACCTCACAAGTCCCCTGTACTGCTCCTGACTAATTCTCCCTCCTAATACCATAGATTTATAGTTACTGACATTTATAGATTGGCAATGAATCGCCTAAAGCAAGACCAAAAAAATGTACCAATGTGTGAGTAATGCGCATGTGTGCGTGAAAAATATTACTGCAGTGTGACAATTGCTGTCTTTTCTAAGTGACCGGCAGGCCGACATAGGCTGCCTGCATATGTACGTGAAATGGTCTCGTCTATCTATCTCGCTCTAATATACGCATTAGTATGCTTTTTCTCTTTCACACTGTCGATCTAAAGTTTCCTATATCTATGGCTAATAGGTATTTAGACCCGGCAGCCGCGTTCGTCTCTAGTTTAGAACACCTCAAAGCCGAAATATTAAACGCGTTAGTAAGTATGATATAACTAATCAATCCAATCATTATCAAACACCGATCGATCTCCAAACATCAACAGTAATCAATGCGACTCCGAATAATTAAAACGTAATTAAGGAAAGCCTAATTAAGCGGCACAGATACCTTAATTTAACCTGAATTCTGTTTAGGAGGCCAATTTATTACTAAGATAACGTCTAAATAATTATGTGTTAATGTAGCTCAGTGTAAAGCGTTTTGTTTTAGTGTTGTTGTGATCTTTATTGTTTTTTTTTATATTATCAAACGTTGGTATACTATGAGATGTGATTTAGAATTTTTAAAATTCCGTAAGTTCTACACTGGAAAGCTTATCTAAAGCGGCTCTGACGGAATCCTAATATGACTGAGCAGAGAGAGAAGCTAGAATCACAGTATTCCAAGAACAGTAGTTTATCTGCGGGCTATCGGCGCGTTATTAGCCTACTCTGCGTTGACGCTAGGGCTATCGTAAATGTGCCGGGCGGGAACGAGCGGCGAGCGAATGTGCAATGACATAAAAACGCGCGATCACACCGAGACGGCAAGACCACCTTGCGCCGAGTACGCAGGTACACATTCTAATGGATAGCGGCCAGTTTGTATGAAGACATATTACTGTTCTTGGTATACTGCGCTAGGATATTGGAGGTAGTACTGATGCATGTTAAGGGATGGGCACCATATTCTTTCTAATCTGTGATGCACACAACATCTATGTTACAAGTCCCAGGCATGGCTCCTGGCTCCCCGCTTTGACTTATATACCAATGGCCTCAGCACCAGGGTTGCCAGGTCTTTTAGCGAGCGCTTGGCAGGACGAGGAGCATGACGAGTAAGGTTGACATACTACGTATCTGCCGCCTTTCTCGTCTCTTCTCTAGTCTTCTTCACTCGTCGAGTGTGTGGCTGGCCCATAAGTAGGAATACTACGCAACATCGATGACGATTGCGTAAAATTTGACAGTTGATTCGTTTATCAGGGAGAAAAATTTATCAGAAAAAATAACGAACCTCCCATACTTTGGTATTTTTGTCATACCGAACACCGTACACGGTGCTAAAATACCGAACGGTTTGGTTAGAACACCAAACACCTGGCAACCCTACGAGCCCCACGATCAACCCATAGAATGCTCAGCTTTCGTCTCTCTTCTATGAGCTCTGTGATCAGAGTAGATAAAGCGAAAAAAAAATGAAGGATCGCAGCAAGTAGAAAAAAGTTATCTCTGCCTACCCCTATGTGAGAAAGGCGTGAGTTTATATGTCTACTAGCTTCTGCCCACGAGTTCCTCTGCGCAGTATCTGTATGAATTATAGTGTATATGTTATTCTGATGTCCGAACTATATTATTCTAAAGTTTCATTAAAATCCATTCAGTAGTTTTTGCGTGAAAGAGTAACAAACACACATCCAAACATCCATCCATACATCTTCATGACAGCTTTATAATTCGACCCACTGCTGGGTCACTCAAGGCCACTCCTTGTCATCGAAAGAAGTTTAGAAATAGTCCACCACGTGGATTGGTGGACGGAGCATAAGGTGATCAATACCCCATTGGTGATCCATTAGTCGCCTTCCACGATACCCATTGGATGATATGGGGTGATGCTATTCTACTCTTCCGGCATCACACGGGTGACACATCCATGCATCTATACATCCATACAAACTTTCGCGTTTATAATATTACTAGGATTAATTTAATTATGAATGCAGCCGCGTAGTTCCTGCTCATAAAAACGATTACCCCTTTTCATTCCGTGGGTATTGTAAATGGCGACTATAACAGTGTCTGAACGAACCCGATACACATATTTATAATTATTTTAGATGCTCCTAATCTTAAAAGTATTCAGTGAATGCTGTTCTCGAAATTGGATGTAAACAATGGACGTAAATCCAATTAACATAAATAACAGGGAAACAAGTTTCGGATGTATGTCGGTGGTATAGATGCAGTGACTCACAATACTTGACACCTTAACTCTTTGTCATGGTGATTAGCAGTGATTTTTATTCAAATCACGTGCGGCGATGAACGATTACCTTTCATCATGATATTTGAAATTGAATTTTGCTGTGTACGTCTTACGGCTGATATAATAGTGCCTGCTTGAATTAGTGTGCGTTCTTCCTTCCGTTAGACGCCTGCGCCGTCTGGTCTCAAAAGCCAATTGAACTGGATCAGTTGAATACGAGATGAAGGAGTGCTCCCAACATAGTATACCATCACGCCCATAAGAGTGTTATACTGAATTTCGACGAACACTATTTCGACGGAACACTACTTTGATAAATCCCATGTTCGAAAGGTCACTGCTCCGACAAAACTCTGCGACATCTTTCGACAAATCCTTAACAATAGTTTATGGAATAATTATATTATAAAAAAGATATAATAAATAGGGATAAAAAGGGGTTGAGCAGAGCATTAGGGAACATAGGGTTTGTATGTTTTTTTTTTCCTTTCACGCAGAAGGTCTATGCTTTGATCCCACCTTATGTTAAGTCATGATAAGGTTTTAGGTGGAAGCGAGCGTCAACTGGAACCCTGAGGGACTGGTTAAATTAGCCAGTGCCTCACCCGGCAGTACGGTGTACGGTGCAGTACCTCAAAATAGTGTTTTAATTTCCTGCAGGTTGTCGCTCATGACATTTCCTGTGTCACAGGTTTTTTTAGGAAGGCGAAGACCTTGGAGGGTCATGTCTGTAAGTCGAACCTTCCTAGGGGATTACTGAGCGACCGAGTATTCCCCTCTAGGGAGTCTCTCGAGCGCCTAGCGTTCCTATAGGGCGTCGGAGTTGGAAGAGGAAAGGTTCTACTTAATACTACGTAGCTTTGCGATACATAGTAGACAACATTTTGCCACCCTTCCCGAAGTCTGAAACGCATCTGGTTAGAGTAACTGGGTCGGCATGGGGTCTTAACCAGTGGCAACGTTACTCACCGACAAAAACACAACACTATCAAAATTTAGAGTTATTTATCTGCGGTATTCAGCAAAGTGGAGGTGGTTCCCAAGTTGGCACGTTCCAAATTCACGGCTAATCCGCTGTACCCTGTCTGTCTTTACATTATATAAAACTCGTCTCCACAGAATAAACAATTCTTTTGGGCCAATGTTTTTACAATAAGCTTCCAAAGAATATTAGAGATTTGCCTGTTAACAAATTTAAAAAAAATACTATAAAAACTATATTATATAAAAAAAGCTTATTACAAGATAAATGAATATTTAAATGATCCAAATGCGTGGGATTAAAACTGTAATTTACACATATTGATATATCTACTGACCTGTAATGATGTTTGGAAATCATTACGAAATTGTAAGCTGTGGAGTTTCTTCGCCATTTCTTCTCCATCTCAGCATAATAATAATTATTGAACTAAAATAATCATTTCAAGCCGAAATGGTGGTAGGGCTTTTGACGATTGAAAAGTACTTAGTCTATTTAAATAAAGAGTTTTTTCATTTAATTTCATATATACTCATAGGTAGACTGCCTTTAACTTTTGTAAACAAAACAGAGTCACACGACCGCGTTTATTACACATTTCTGTAATTCAAAGACCCTTATTGTCAGTTCAGTAAGAGTCTTTATAAAGTTAGGTATATGCCTACGTCGTGACTGAACCTTTTGGTGATCCCTTGAGTACAAACACGTCGAGATAAGCTAACGACCGATACGTACAAGGTCGCTCAATACGACAGTTTCGATCTCGGAAGCGCGAACGTTTCCTACGGAACCTTCCGCGTTGCCTGCAGAATTTAAAGGGCTTCATTGCTTCACCGTTAGCCATCTGTAAAGTTAATTAGAGGCAGATTATATTTTTCCTGGTTTCAATATTCCAGGCATGCTTAAGAGTTGAATAGTAAATTAATTGAAGTTATTAATGTATTGTATATAGTACAGACAACAGCACATCGGGCTACCACAAACTGTCAAATTTTCTCAATCAATTTTGTCATTTAAATCAAGCACTGTAAGGTTGAAAATCGGTTGGAGAAATTTGTATATCAGTTTTGTATAGTCTGATGTGCTGTTGACTGTACCTACGGTACCTACTTATTAATATAAATAAATATAAAGAGGACGTTGCCTAACAAAAATCTCGTTTTAACAGTTAACACAGGTTGTTGTTTATAAACAGGGCGCATTCTGTGTGGCCGGTGTAATTTTTTTGTGTTATGTGGTTGGCAGAAATGTATACACCCTGCCTGGTGGTGAGTAGTCACCGTAGCCTATAGACGCTCCCAACACTTAGATGGCACCTTGGAGCTCTGGCAACCTTATTCACCGACATAAACACAAGATAACAAAAATGTAATGCTATTCGAATGTGGTCTTCTGTAAGGTGGAGCTACTTACCCAGATCATGCGCTCAAAATTCGAGCGACTAAATAAAGTACTTAGCGACAACTGTACTTAATAATTTATTAAATATAAGTAGATACCCATCACATAGCCGTATTGGGTGTCTTAGAAGGCGACTAACGGACCAGCAAAGGGGTATTGATGTCTCCGCTTTGTTCAAGGGTGGTGGACTACTGCCTAAACCTCCTTCGATGACAAGGGACGCCTTGTGTCCCAGCAGTGGACCGAATTATTAAGGCTGTTATGATGACCCAACATATTGCTTGAGACTAATTAAAATAACTAAACAATAGTTTCATAGTCAATGTGTTGGCGCGTAAATGCCTTCGGGAGGCATCGGCAGCGCTCGGCGGTCTTCGGAAGCTGCGGGCGCGCGGGCGACAGTGGCACCAGCCACACCACACACAACTCAACGCAACCTCTTCTCGGGCAACGGCCGTGTCTCGCTCACGTTTAATATTACTTTTGAACCTTGTTCGAGCCACAAGCTGAACATTGGGCTCTGCGGCTGCGTGGTCAGCAGCGAGGCAACAACCTACATTCCGCGGATCTGCAGCGTCGGCATGTTACACCTATGAGAGACATGCACAAACCTTTCTATGTGTACAATACATCACTTTAGTATATAACATCAAGCAAAATTATCAATAAACAGATCTCAACCGTCCGTGTTGGGTCTCACTACCTCCCCGCGGTTGCCTGCCAGGGCTACTCCCTGGGGCAGCACCTTCCTTCAACATATCCTTGCTGGCCAGCTTTACAGCCTGGCCTAGCATCCCTTCCCATGTACTTGTGGGAAGCAGCGCCTTACAACCACCGCGACCTGCTCGTACAAACCTAATAAGTAACCTATGAATACACAGTCCCCTTTGTATTTAACGTCCCGTAGCTAGGACCCTAACACAATGTCCTATCTCCAATAGTGATTATTTGACAAGCATTTAGATACAATCCTGCATTCACTAGGTCTGACAACTGAGCAGCTATTCCAATTCACAATTAATAACTTCATTGTCTGGACTGTATTCAAATTCATCTTATTTAAGTACTTATTTGACAGACGCCTTACCTAAGGCTGCCTGTCCATTGGAGCGGAGCGAGGCAGCGGACTGGTGAGCGTGGTGAAAATCCACATAGAAAAATGCATAAAATTTCGGGCACGGATATTTTATGCAATTCTATGGATGGATTTTTAGCTCGCTCACCGCTCCGCTGCCTCGCTCTGCTCCAATGGACAGGCAGTCAATGTTGCGAAACTATGGAATATTATAGAATTGTTCTATTACCATCCTAGCGAATGGACTACGTGAGCTAGACTAACAGATATGCGATGACGATGAAAGCTTACTGCAATACACTGAATATCAAAAATTACTCTTGCTCGACAGACGTTAATACGATAGTAGTTCGACACAATGGCAGTGCGACAATACTCAGTAACCGTAGTGTAAGTTTTTTAGTATAAAAAACGCAATTATTTTAGTTGCAGCTAACAATGGGAAACATGATTTGCGCTTCTTACCGCTAGGGGCGCACATTTTCACGTTTCCTATACTGATTGAGCTCTTAGGGCCGAAACACTTAACCGCGTAACGTACCACAACGCTGAAACTGGCGGTGTGCCAAGCCAATTTCGCCTTAATTACTTAGATAGATGTCGGAATTCACCGCCGATTTCAAAGTTGCGGGACCGCAACGCGGTTGTGTTTCGGCCCTTATAGCAACTAAAATAGTTACGTTTTTTTAATGAAATAAAAATACACAATGGGTATAGGTTCAATTTAAAACTTAAAATTAGGCCGAAATGCGAAGGGGTAAGTAAGTGAGTTCTTAGTAGAAAAACACGGCTATTCTGTCGCACAAGCGTTATGAATAAATGAATAAAAAAAAATCTCGTTATCGCACAATAGTTTTTCGAGCCCACCTAGTACACTCCACCCAATTCCAAACTAGTAACGGAGAAGGTGCGTTCTCGAGACAGATTAATCGTTGATTGATAACGAGGGTTCTAGAATTGGAGAGGACTTGAAAGTTGAGAGCTCATTACTCTAACTGGTGTTCAAACAATAACAATCAAGTGACGTGCGAAGATAAACAATTATAATATTGATAATTGCTAGTACATTAGAAACTTACCTATTTATTGTCGTTTAAACGTAAGCATAAGGATGCTAATTTCAAATCTAAGGAAATAAGTAATTTAAATAGCAAATCACAGCCAAAAAAAATGTTGTCTAATATAACCGCCTCTGTAGTCTAGTGGTTGGAAATAGACCCAGAGGTCCCGGGTTCGATTCCCAAGGTAATACAAATTTGTACTCGGTTTGGTTTGTGGTAGGACTTTTATGGAATATTTTTTACGTAAATATTTTAAAACTAGAAAAAATACACCGAAAACAATCGACCTGCCCCAGGTGGGAAACGAACCCAGCATCTTCCGCAATCCAGGCAGCTGCGTTAACCACTACGCCACCAGGGCAAGCACTGACAAATTTCGACAGCAAAAGCAATGCCATGCCATTATTACCTTTATCCGTACAGTGCAATCTAGTGTTAGTTTTTGTTTATTAAATTAAGATCATAATAACTCCACATGACTTTTTCTTATTCATGTTGTAGCTTTCATAAACAAGTCTCGAAGTTTCTTGAACTTCAAAGAAATGTGCAGTCTTTTGTGATACTTAGTACATGATATGAATTATTTATTAGGCCTTATGACAAACCTCTTTTTGTTGTTATAAACCGAAGGATTTTTTTATCCTAAGTCAACCGTAGGACAAAAAAATCCTTCGGTTAGCCAATTATACTGCATGCCTATAGACGGTTGCGACACTGACATGATACTCGCGTGCTGCCAAACCTAGTGCTTGTTTTACAAGACGCAAGTATGGTCCTGTATGTAGTATTGCTCGTAGCTGTGAGATGGCTCCGTCAAGTACGAGTACTTACTCGATGCTTTGGGTAGGTTGCAGCGTCGCGCGGCCCGCATCCTCGGCGACGAAGAGGTAACCAACCATCTTGAGCCTCTCCATTTACGTAGCGCGCGATGTTGCGTCATTGAGCGCGTTATACTGCCTAATACCACGGAGCAATCCCACCATCTCCTTTGCTATTAAGGACTACGCGTTTTGGACTACTTTGTCACCGACAGAGTGTGGCTACCATTTCAACGCGAACTAAGAAATTTGGTAACTCGTTTCTTTGTCGCACGATCAAGAAATTGAATTCACTGCCAGCTGCCAGCACGTCTTCCCTCCTTCCTTCAATTCTAGGTCATTCAAAAGAGAGGTGTAAAAGCTCAGCAAGGCGAGGGTGGCTAGCGCGTCGGTTTACCTTTTGCGCTATCTTCATTCATATTTAGACTACACTTCTGCTTACCATCAGGTGGAATGGAGTAATTTGCTTGACCTTTTTATAAAAAAAAAAGTCTCCGGCCCTGCCCCCTGGCAATATTACTCACCAACCGAACACTATACTACAAAAATATAGAGTTATTTGATTGTAGTATATTGTAAGGTGGAGGTATACCAAAAAAACTACCCCGGTTCGAACTCTTAGTCCGCTGTGCCCTCATCATCATCATCATCATTTCAGCCGAAAGACGTCCACTGTTGGACATAGGCCTCCCCTAAAGTTCTCCAATCCGATCAGGACTTCAACGAGGTTTACTTTGTGAGTAATGAATGGCCGCGCAGTCTTCGCATTTCGACGGCACATCCACGACTTTGAAGTTCAGTATTTACATAAATATTTTTCCTGAAGAATTCTACGAAGATGAAGAGTTAAAATGTCGCAAACAAAACACACGTATAATTCATATGCATTTATTTTCAGATTGTGAACAAGTTACTCTAGAATAAAAGGTCTGGGTAGAGGATAGAATCAATATAAAATAGCTCATCTCCCTGTAGATACACAACAACTCAGTTAAGGCATAGGTAGGTAAATTTTCGAAGGAGTGTGTGAAGTGAAGACGTAGTGAATACGATAGGCGTTAATTCATTTTAATATGATTTGATAATCAGCAGAAACTTAACAGGTAGTGGCCCGCTTGTCAAGGCTTCGCCAAACGAAACGCGTACGTAAAACACGTTATAGCACTAGCGCACTATAGCGCTATATTGGGTTGCACTATGACAATTTTTATACTGGGGTTAGACAGAGCACTAAGCGTCAGCGCTATCAGTACTATGTAATACTTTGATGCAGCGTTATGTTTCTTTTAGTTGAAGACTAATCCTACGTCTCTATCACTTTGTGCGTGCTAAAAAGTGACAGACGATTCTCAAGACATGTTGGACTTCTGAGTGTCATTCTGTAATGCGGGATAGTACTACGCTGTCAGTCAATTTCATGTTTAATTGAAGCATGAAAATTATACCAAACAATGTTTCTACATGGTTCTTTCTTGATGCGGTTAAAGTCTAGGCACACTGACGCAGATCAAAACATTTGACAATACTACGTTTGAGATAAAGGAGAGTATTCACCGCAAATTCTTACCATATAAATTTTCAGACTCTCGCTTCCATAAACTCTACGTCAGTGACGGGTATCTAATTTGATTATTCTCGAAGCAAGTACAGTCGAGCAAATGGAATACTGACCAACGGTAGTCTCGTATAAATTAAGCTGACTTATAATGACTTAACGAAGACAGCAAATAGGTATATCATTTCTTATAATGTGATAAAGTTCTGCCATAAAATTTGCTCGATAGTAGATAATACCTTTCAACTTCTGTAGTTGAGAGCTGTCAATTCAAATTGTATGCGATTATCAGAAGCCACGTCTGAATTTATTTTACTCGATTTATTTGCGATTTATGTATCTTTAGTTACATTTGCAGTAACTACAGTGCAACTCTAGTCTGGAGGTAGGTATAGATAAGGCAACAATCAAAGCATAGTTGACTAGCCATTAGTAGATAATCAGCGGGTTTAAATGCAGTGATTTTTTTACATCGATCCCAAGTTTTGAATATCACTGGTAAATGTTACAATCTAAAAACACAGGATCACTTTTAAACAATTGACTGGAAATAGGTAGGTACATACCTACTTTAAAAGGCAACCTAGAAATGAGTCAGTTACTACCTTATTCGATAGGTAAACAGGGTTAATTTCGCACTTTACTAGGTGGTAGACCCATATGTAGGGTTGTCTGGGTAGGTACCACCGCCTTTCTTATTTCTGCCGTGAAGCAGTTCGCTGTGTTTCGGATTGAAGGGAAAGGTAGCCAGTGTAATTACTGGGCATGGAGGGCATATCATCTTAGTCCCCAGGATGGAAAACGCACTTGCGGTGTTAGGTGATTTACACTTAATATTGCAAGTGTCTATAGGCGGCGGTGACCACTTAACATCAGGTGGGCCGCAAGCTTGGTTGCCATCTCGTAACATAAAAAAAACTTACTTCTATTAGTTATATGATGTTATTAATTTAATTAGGATCTTTGCGTCTAGAGTTAGCGAATCTACCGATCATAAATTTCGTCATCCGTGAACTTAGCACCGTATTTGTAGGCGTGCCTAAGGCAAGTTGAGAAAAGTATTGGGTCTTTATAGAGGGTCTTCACGCCGTAAAAGCTCTTAAACACTGGTTCTTAAGTTCATTTCGCAAAAAGGTTCCAATGAGCAAGACGCGAGTGAATAGGTAGCTAAATAGAAATGTTCATATCCCTCCTTTTTCTCTCGGGGACGTAATCGTGTTATTTGAGACTAGTGGTTTCCCGCGGCTTCGCTCACGTAAATGACAGTTATTATATAGCCTAAAGCCTTTCACGATAAATGGACTATCCAACCCAAAAATATTTTTCAAATTGAATGAGTAGTTCCTTAGATTAGCGCGCTCAATCAAACAAACAAATTCGTCAGCTTTATAATATTAGCATAGTGTGCAATAATTATAGATCGTAGAAAGCAAAAGCAAATCGTTAACGTTCCTGTATATTTTGTTTTGGAATTTCTCCAGAGCTGTTGTTGTAATAATACGTGTTGAGAAACTCAATTTGTAACTCGGTCTACTGTACAATTTTTTGTTACTTTAGATATATTTTTGCTCAACTTTGGCTAAATGCTCAAGCTAAGCTATAAATAAGAAGAAGAAAACGTTTTGGATTTGGTTGATATCTACGCGATAAATAGCGCAATAAGGCCCCAAGAGTCCAGTATAGTGCAATCAACAGCAAAAAAGATCATCATTCATCATTACAGCCGCCTTCAAAATTCGACCCACTGCTGGGACACAATGCCTCTCCTTTTCAACGAAGGAGGTATAGGCAGTAGTCCACCACGCTTGCCTAATGTGGATTGGTGGACGGCGTGTATAAGGTGATCAATACCCCTTTGCTGATCCATTAGGCGCCTTCTACGATACCCATTGGCGGATATGGAGTGATGCTATTCTACTCTGCCGGCATCACACGGCCACAAACAACACTCACAAAGTTGTAAGCAAGATAATAAAAATTTCTAAGCTCACTAAATGGAAGCTATTTATAATATACATTTAAATAGTGTATTTTACCCAAATGACTAATTAAGATGTTAAGATTAGGAATTATACATTTCTGAATTTATTTTGCTCGATGAATTTAACAGTAGTTTTTGATCATCTACTTCTGCTGTTGATCGTAGAACGTTTCCAATTTCTTGGGAAATTCCATTCCATATTCTTATTTTTGCACATAAGAAATATAACACAAAATACAATGAGGGCTACCACGTATGGATTCGCCGTTAGGTGCTTGTGACGTGGGGTTTCCGACACGTCAAATGGTTTTATTTCTAATTAGACTAATTTTGTGAATATTTTGCAATACCTGAGATTAATTACGGCAAATATGAATTACAGGGTAATAAACATCAGTGCTTTAAAAGCGGAGCTAAGCAAAAGAGGCCAAAAATTAACTAGTTTTATTATTTTTTTGTAAATGTTTACTTAAATTATAATATATATCTATAGATAATATTAGCCTTGCGTTTTGGTGTAATGGCGAACACTGGTGCGCCCCCCACAAGGGCTTAGAGGTTACCGGTGGGTTTTAGCGGAGTAGAAACGGCGCTGTTCCGCGCTGGTGAGTCCGCACACACCGTACGCCCAGCCAACGTGATGTACGGTCCGTAAGTGGATTTCCCATCGTCAAAAAAAAAGTTATATTAACCTTATAATAAATAAGCAATACACTGTAAACATTGTTTTCATGTCCCTATTATAAAACGGTAGCCCTCATTGTAAGACATTATTACGCATACGACTAATTATTGCCTTTAGTAAAAATAGGGATTTCTTGTCTAGGTTATATAAAGTAATTTGTTTTAGAATTTTATTACAGCCCTAATAGAACACACGTTAAATTTGTGTCTTATAATACAGAAAAATTGGGGGAAATACGTAGACATACCTACTAAAATTTAAATGATAAATATGTACCTCATCTATCACAAATATTTTGTTACTTTCGTTGATAAAGTTTAGGAATGTTTATGTTTTAAACTACGGTGCTTTAATATTGAGTTACATTTTATGAAACACATGTTTTGAAAAAATAACGATTCTGTTTATGTTATATCGTTTCTTAGAAATTAGATGAATGAATGTCATTATTTTAATTCAATTCGCAGATTACATCATCAATACATAAAAAACAACGGTTTTATTCTAACGTGACACAGTCTGCTATTTTTTTTTATAAATAGGAAATACTAAACTACCTACAATTGACAAATACCTAGTGCAAGTTAAAAAACAGAATAAAACAAAAAAACAAATAAAGTAAATAAAATTATATATTTACAATAAAGTACAAGAAATAATAACGAAATAATACTAAAACGCATTGTTATTCGTTATGTTAACTTAATATAAGTAAGTACATAATGAACTGATAACATCTCTCTATTATTTAATTATATTACGTGCTTTAACTACTATATAAGTTCAATTAATTGATTAACATGGCATCTTATGGTTTGTCTAATACATTTCACTATAAATTACCTTATGATCTAAGTTAACAATTGAAGGCCCTTTACGTAGAAGACTTTTAGTAACATACCATGTTCTTTATACTAGAACATTACACTGGCGTTAATTCAGTTCATAATAAAAAAATATGATAAAATTAACGAATTTCGACTAATGGAGGAATGTTGTCAAAATTGAGCAATTGTTTTGAAAATAATCGAGATATTTTATTTCTTAAGCTTTACCTAAGCATAGAGATATGATATTTGATTGGATATGTGCGAAGCTTAGTCAATATCCATGACCTTGTCGTCGTCGGGAAGCTTTATGTTTTTTTAAGCCATCCACTATTATACAATAATGTTTAAACAAACATACGTATATCATTTCTCGACCATGTCAAGCACTGATTGCACACATCTAGAAGCAACAATTAGCGCACTGTATGACTCAGTTTTGAATTTTCAATCGTACTAAAATGTATGCAAAACTTCAAACAATAAATCCATTTGAACTACGAAAGATAATAATTCATTGCAAATCAACTTAACTGACTTTAATAAGTTAGTTACTTACTCTTTTCTCGAAATATATTTAACATTCACAACACAAAGAAATATAAAATAAGTACTATAAAATAAATTTGCTACTTTTAGATATTACAGTCAACTCATAAGAATCCAAACTTCACAAATATTTTTACTTTATCTCGTGAATTGAAGCAAACAACAAACAGAATTTAGGCAAAACTCCGTCCTTGTACCAGTCAAATAACAAAGCAGTTCTTATATCAAAGTCCCAAGTCATAAAACAACCAATTTAAATTTGCAACTAAACTCAATTCGATGGGTCCAAACGCTAATCAACTTAGTAAAGTTTCGCAAATCAATTTACGAACCTACGGATTCACATTGCAAAATATAACTTCACTCATTTGATTCGGTAAACTCGGAACCAAGTTTAACAATAACATTTACAAATTGAGTCTTAACAGGAAGCTTTGTTATAAGATAAATACTTCGTAAAAGAAAGTGTTTATGTAAACAAAGATTTTAATAGTAAACATGCTCTGTCTACAGTATTTTGTTTATCAAAATTAAACGGACATATTTAAGAACACGTTTTAGATTGTATATAAAAAGCATGTACTACTGATTAAGAAATATCAGTTTGACTATCCCTAAAAAAATTTAAGGTCAATTTTGATTAAATCTAGTAATTGAACATACTACTTAAGCTTATAATATATTAAAGCCCACAGAAGTTGATTATATAATATAGATCGATAATAGTCAGGATTCTAATAGTAATTGTCAATAAGTAAATTCATAAAATGACACACCATTGTCCATTTATGTGTAAGATTATTCATTATGAAGAGCTTAGGCTAAGGACCCTAATCATTAAGCTCTTATAACGTCTACGGGTATGTCAGTGCTACTGTTTAATCTGGGATTAAAACTTCTGAGTCCTCACGCTTGAATGGGAAAAGTTTGATTAAGGAATATGTATTTCTAAAAGGAATATTCGTCATAAGAAAGGTTATCAAAAAAGGCAGTCATCATTCTACAAGTCTCTCAGAAATTGTACTCCCAGTTTAAAGTTATTAGTAAACATTTAAGCTACACGTATTCTGGTAGTAAACTTTGCATAGTTTCCTAAGTCCTTATTACATTTGATAATATAAGTAACTAGGTAAAGAAATTATCTCTTTGTTGGTATATAGGTAGCTCAACGTCCGGAGATCGGTCGTCCAAGTCGTTGCTTTTATCATTTTGTGGCAGCTCTTCCAGCGCTTTCACTGTTGTAATAGCATAATTAAATATAAGTATGTTATACTATAAATTTAATAAATTATATGGTCAAGTTGGATATAAACATATTTAAACTTCTACAGAAAGAGTTCAATTTAAAAATTCTCATAAAATATTCGAAGGCGGGAATCAAATACATGTTCAAAAAGGCATTAACAGTCTATGAAAGGTTTAATAAAAACATTATTGCAAAATAGAAAACGAAATAAGAACTACTCACAACTGTATGCAAAAAACGTTATCATGCTGCAACACAGGATAGCAGTATCTTCGAAGGACCGCCCAGGGATGGCCAATTGTTTTCTTGCAAATTTATTTTAGGGTATGGTAGCGGCATATGTTATGGGTAATTGGGGTGTGTGTGAGCTATGTGCTTTGTGAGGTATAAGTAAGTTAATTCAGTTGTTGGCAGTGGACGGTCCTTGATCAGTGTTGGTTCCTGTCGAAGATGGGACAAACGACATCAAGCCAATGTTACATGCTCCAATACACGTGGGTGTTAGTCACACCAACTGTTGTTGGATTCGTTCGAAATACCTACGTTATTAACAATGTTTATTAACCAACATCGAATCACATCACAAAAGTTGACCTACTCTTGAATTATCTAAATACTTCAAAAGCATACAATCAAAATATCGAACAATTCCAACAACAAACAGAAATTAAAATTGCAAATCAAAGTGCAAACAACACTGAACTAAACATGTGGGTAATAATTTCATAGATTGACAATACGGGCGCAGTACGTGAAGTTATAGGTCAATTAGCAACATCAAATAAATTCAGTGATAAATTAAACTGTATTTTGAAGAAAATTTCAAACAGAAGCCGAGAATAAATGACGACAAGGAAAGGCCTCTTAATTGTAGCTACAACTTCTAGCAATTAATCATCTGGCGAACAAACAACTATGAAGACTGTTATCGAATTGAATGCGATCACAGAAATGGTAGCTACAGGCTTTGTGTAATGATTAATGTGATCTCTGACAGTGTTATTATAATTCAGTATGATTTTTAAACTAAAAATTCTGTTATGCGTGTGCATCAAAACAAACAAATCAAGAAACACATAAACCGAATCTACG